>OX411279.1:2054297-3254297 GCA_948146005.1 Nomada fucata
ATTGTGTACCTAGTGTTCGCTAGTTCTAGTGTTAATGAACCGAAAGGTTCGAACGGCGAACCCTTAATTGTACCCAACGACTGTCTATTTTTCTCTTCTATGGTCATCCCGATGGTTCTTTGTCGCGTCACGAGTCCCTTTTCGTTCCGAACGAATTAATCATGACGCGACGAAGTTTAGTCCAGCGCCATCCAGGTATTTCATTAGACCAGGAACGAAGCACAATTACAATAATTTCGTTCCACCGCCCTCTCGCCGCGCGATCTGATAATTCGCCGGCGTGAAACGAGGCGTTCCGCTGCGAACAGCTGAACGGAGAGCCTCGAGGTTCATTCAGCCCCCGCAACCGGGGCACGGACAGCCCGAATCCATCCGATGCGATTTCCTTTGATCGAGACGACCCACGAGGATCGTCGTTACCCTTTGCGACTTCTTCAAACGGACCATCCACGCGAGGGCGGCGCAATTCTCCTAGCCGTCGACAAACGGAACTCTGCGAACCATTCTGGAGAACGCGATCGAACCGTGCTCGTTCCCCATAAGGTTCCCCATAAGGGCTACTGGTCGACGCTCAGCCGTTCGAAAATAAATCCACAGCACCGCATCAAAATCTCCACGACACATCGCCGTCGCGGACCGCGTGCACGCGCGCAAAACACACGCCCGCGCAGCATTGGCGAACGAGAGGAGAGACAAACGCGAGTGGCATAAATCCTCCGCGTTGCATCGATCTTTCGCGTGCGCGTTGTCGCCTCCCTCCGAGCCGTCGCCCGGCGAGGATGGTCGTTCTAAATGCGGAATCGTCGCGGCGAGTCGGTCGCTCGGCCAACGGAAATGACGGCGCGAAACGGACGCGCTCGAAGAATCGGCCTGTCCCTCGAACGTCGCCCCGGTCGTCCTCCGCGTGCGGCAATCGAGAAACTTTGAACCGATCTACACGCGGGGACGATCGAACGTGTTTCAACGGCCGCGAACTTTTCACCAGCCAACTTGACCTCGCGTCTCGTTCAACTTTAAACCCGCCCGCGCTCGACGGTGCACGACTCTTTGGAATCCGATTTCCATTGGCCTTAATTCGTCTCGCGAAGCGTGCAAGAGCCGAAGGGAAAACGGCGTTGGCTCGATTCCATCGACGGACGATCGCTGACAAAAGGGGGGCTATTAAATAACGCTGCCTTAAATACGTCGAGATTGTCACGGAAACGGGACGCGTGGAATCGTCGAGCGAGGAGGCGGACGCGAGGGTTTCTTTCGCGTGGATTCGAGACCCGTCAAAAACCACCTCAGTTTGTTTCCATCTTCTCTCATTATTTTCCGTCGCCCGTAGAAGAGAACGTTTGCGAAAATATGAGCCACTCGAGACGCTTTCTCCGCTTTCGCCGCTTATAATCGTCTTTCAGCAATGCTCCGCGTTCGACCCGGGAGGAGAAGGAGAGGAAGAGAGAGAGAGAGAGAGTGTGCTCCTCCAGGTACAGCTGTTAGGCGGCCAGCGAAAATAGAGAGCTAATTATTAGCGAGCGTGTCGGTAAGAAAGCGGACGACGCTTGCTTGGGTCTTACGCGTGGACGTGTTCGCCGCAGAGGAGACCCCTTTTCTTCTAATTCTGTTGTTTTTCTTCTCGTTCCTTGCTTCTTGTAGAGAAACGCTTTGTTCGTTTGTTTCTTCCGTTTTCTTTCGCATTTCTTTGTCACGCGCCTCTGTATATCTGGAGCGATGCAGTAGCTTCCGCTTGCTCCGTGCTTTTCGCCTCAAGAAGTTCGTTTTGTAAGTTCGTTTCCTGTGACACCGTGCACACTCTCGACCGGTGCTTAATTACCGCCATTATCAGAAATCGATTTCCGCCATCGAACGAAGCCTCGAGCGTCCCTGTCGACCACTCGAAACTTCCTCGAGCCGGGCGAAATTGCCGCACGGAAAGGTAGAAAGAACAGCCGGTATCGAAGATCGAGAGATCGAGGGTTTCGAGGCAGATCGGGCTTCCCGGTTCGTCGAGTACGGGGAACACTTTCCCGTTTCCCCGTGAAGACAGGCGAGAATGTGCAGCGTGTCGTTCGTCGTGGACGCGACGAGCGAACGACTTGAATCGGTCACGATGTTCGTTTCAGGGCCCACTTTGGAACCGCCGTTGCCGAGACGAAAGAAATGCCCGGAGCTCGCGTACAAGACGCACGAATTCATCACGGCAGCCGACGGAGGCGGCATCGACGCTGTCGATTCGAACGTTGTAGCTGACAAAGTTCGGGTACGTGCGAAAACACGGTTACGCTTGTCGAACGTACAGCGAGCCGAAGAAGTCTTCGTGCATCAGTTACGCCGTCGGCTTGATTTTTTTTTGGCGAAACTAATGCAGTGCGCGAACACTTCTTTGACCCGCTGCGCGCACGTCAGACTATATTTCTCCTGCATCGGCAACGAGGGCTTGTCCAAATAATCGGCCGATCTGTGCAACGCGTCGTCGGCCCGTTTCCGCTTGAATCGAGAACAGAGTAAAAGAAAAACACGCGTCGCAGGAGTTTTCTTTTTCATACGCGAGCCACTCGCCCGTGGCTTGCAGGCCAATTTTCTCAAGTTCTCTGCCAACAAGCCCTCGTCATCGAGTTTTCCCTCTCGCTTGACCTGTTTTCCGAATGCACACTGTCAACCGCTCGCCGCGCGTACGGTTGCCCTCTCCTTACGCACATACCACGCGAGACCAAACGAAGCCAGACATAAACGGTGGGTCCAGGTGTCCATACTAATTGAACTACAATTGCAGGAAGTTACAGCGCAGTCCGGTTTACCACCCAGTCAATTGAGCAAAGCGATATCGCGTATCAGTACCGAGTATCGGCTGCAATTCGCCTGGCCTAGACGGCCCCAATTGACGAACGGCGAGACGGTCGCAGCCGGATTTACAGCAGGTGGAGTTCCGGCAGGTACGACAGGACCGCCCAGAAAGTCTCTCAGCATGGGAGCCCTTAAGCAGGGTATCGCCCCCACGGGACCAGCCCCCGTTCACAAGAAACGACCCGGCGACGTCGATCACAAACGCGACGGTAAATGCGTCGTCCTAAGAAATTCACCTTCCCCCCGATTAGTTCGTCGTTCAGAAAACACTTTGCGTCGTTTAAACGAACCGCAGACGATGGCCCGAGTGTTCGTGGTTAGAACGAACGGGGCACGATTAATTTATTCAAACAGTTTTTTCTTTCTTTGTTTGTTTTGGTAAATATTTGATAGGCATGCAAGCATCAGAGCTGGAACCCTTGGTCGGAGGAACTGGAACGGACACTATCGACGGAGTGGTGCCCGAGGGTGACGAGCGAGAGGAGGACATGTCGGACTTGAAAATAGCTTTCAGGTCAGAGATTCAAGACGACACATAATTCGAGCTAGTGTACCTAGTGTGCGAGTACCGTGAATACGTGTAGATGATGTTCAAAAAAGGGAAGAACGAGAATGCACCTACGACGATCCTAGAACGGTGTGAAGTCTCTATCGCGCGCGCGTCTATACATGCATAGCTCTTTTAAATGACACTGCGAGGAACACAGAGACGAGGGGAAAGTACAATCGTCGCCCTACAACCACGATTGATTCTTTGCAGGGGTAAAAAATCAGGTAGAACCGTAAGGATATCGGATGATAAAGGGCCGAGCAAACCGCAGGAGAAACGGTTTCCGACCGCCGAACTCATCGAGCTTAGACGTCTCGCTGACGAGTACAAGGTAATGCGGGAACAAAGATGTTTCTTACACGCGGTTTCAGTTCTTCGCGTTCAATGGGAACGGTGCGACCACCCTTTCCATCTACTTCGATCTCTTCCGCTTCTCGTGTTGTCACGCCCACAGACCTCCGTCATCCATAGTGCTCAACCATTGCTGTACATGTGTGCTCTTGTAAATACTCTATGTGTTACGCGAACACCTACAACCAAGGCGAACGATGTCTTTCGTCGTACGAATTCGTCGGGACTTGCATGCGTTTCACTGTACCCCCCCCTGAACGCGCACGACAAATCGCGATCTTTACGGAAACAATCTCCGCTCGGATCGTAATCGTTATTGGACTCGCGAGGCAGCTCCGCGCGATCGATCCCTCGAGCTGAATCATCGCATCGTACACGTGCATGCATCTGTTCCTCGTATGCCCGCAAAATGTCGTCCGGTATATCGTTTGCACCGGACACGTGGCCCGACACGTATCATTCCATAGCATGCTCTGTGTTCTACTATAGTGTCCGTGTGTGCGTTAGTGGCGCAACCAGCGCGTTAGATTGCATACCATAGGAGTTGGAGAACAGAAAGAAACAACAGAGTGATCCGTTCTGATTTACATTAGCATCGCGACTGGGGTTGCGGTCTGGCAGCCGAGGACGAGGCTTCGCTGTGGAAACGTGTCTCCAGTAACCACGCTCTCAACGCGCTGTCCCTTGCCAGGCCAGTACACTACTCCACTCAAACATCAACCTTTCTATTGTCAGTTGACCGATCGGGGCCGACAGTAAGAGCGCGGGGCTCGTTTCGCGACGCGGCGAACGGTAGAGTGCTAGGGGTAGACGATGATCGATGGGAAACGTTAAAAAAAGAACGACCCCGGCGAGCCTATCGCTGGGTCGTACGAATAATAGCCGAAACGATCAGAAATTAATAACGCTCGCGGCTAGCTTCGAGTAGTTCGAGTCGACCGTTGCCGGACGATGCCTAAATTGTACCAGCCTTGTTTTTACCTGCGGTGCAATCGATTGATTCGCAGCCGATCGATTGATTCGCGTTGCCTGAAATCGCGCACAATTGGCAAAACGTTTCTAATTCGAACGGTCCATTGCTGGCGTGGTATAAGCGACGAGCGGCAGTGGTATAGGCGCGCGTATAGTCGGCCGCTACGCCTGTCTGTCTGTCTGTCTGTCTGGCGACTGGCCCATTCTACTTGCGCCAATTCGCCGTGCACAGGGGGATCAACGTCGACGAACGCACCGATTCGACAACGGGATCGTACCTACTCCTTCGTAACATTCGCCAGAGTGATTGTTGCAACGACAGCCACATCCATATTCATTACACACATTCTACTCGCAGATAGAAAAGACTCAAGCGTAGTGGTACGGGGAACGAATTGTTCGAATCTTCACACGGGTTTTGTCGTAGCTGCCTTTTATTTCTTCCGCGCGATTGTGCCCGGCGCATAGCTGCCATTTCGATGACAAACCAGCGACGTGTGATTGCGTATTTAGGTCAGTGACGAAGGAAGAGAAAGAAAAGGAGAACACGAGGAAGGTCGCACCGGTTACCACGGCGATGACCATGCCACCAGCTGGTCGACCGTCTTCGGCGCAGGCCAGACCCATGTATGGAATTTTGCAGGACGATTACAAAACGGTACGCGGTGAAATGTTGATTAGATAGTACGGGAACGGTTTAATTGCATCGGAATGTTGATTCGCAGGACACCGAAAGAGCCATCGCTCGCGCAGGAAAAGATTTCTTGATCCGCCATCATCTTGATCGTACTACTGGCGTGGGTGAGTATATCGCGGAGACGCGAATAATTTGAATACCTTCTGTACGCTGTTTCTTCTTTACTTTTTCTTTTCGTTGTTACAGGAGACGGCGCACTGCTTCCCTCTCCAACGAGAGAGAAGCTGGAGCCCGCGATACCACGACGTCGAGAGGACGCGAAGGAACATCGTGAGGAGATTCAGCCTAAAACCAAGTCCAGTCCTAAGAACAGTCCAAGAACCGGACGTTCGCAGAGCCTTGGTCCAACTATGACCGAGCGTCGATCACCTAAACGTCAACCACCACGCGCACCGTCCGTCACCAAAGATGCGAAGGTATCGAAACCAAATTGACTTTCGCGGCGACGAATTACGCCCGAGGCGAACACCATTTGAACAGACGTTATCGGTTTAATTTCCCTTGACCAGGAGAAGGAGAGAGAACCGAAGGACAAGGAGAAGGAGCATAAGGAGAAGAGCGGTGAGCCAGAAAGGCATCCACGACCGAGTAAGTAAGACGAACGTGCAATCGATACATCCTTTGCCATATTTCTGTTTATCGATACAGTCGATCGATTTAGTATCCAAGAGATCGTACCCCAAATCGATTGGCGCTCGTTATTTGTCACGAGTTGCGTTTGCATTTTCGTGCATATATCATTGAATTTGAGTGGATAGAATTCTTTATTATATATATTATGCGATTTTGGTCTGCTGTTTGCTCTTGTGGGACCCGAAAGCCAAAACGTTCGTTATATCCAATCGTATATCCCCCTGTTCGAATCGCGTTGCAAGTGACATTCACCGCTTCTAAGAACTCTGCGTTAACATTTCTCGTTTGATTATATTTCGCGTTAAAAAAGAGAAAAGAAGATGAGAGACCATATTTCTATTCGATTAAAGAAACGCTTTGAGCGGTGTGTGTCAAACGTGTCAACTGCCAAGTGGTCGTTAATGTTTAGGCAGATGCATGTTACTCCTGTTTAATCGTTTCTATCTTTCTGCCTCTGCCTTTGAGTCCACATCTATAGTAACCAGTATGTAGTCCTATTTATTGTCCGCGCAGAAAGTTTGGCGACATGTTGTTTCCCTTTCTTCCCTGAACGGCCTCCGTAAACCGCGAGTAGCCTTAAAGAAAGTCTCTCACCGTTTCCTGTTTATTAGATACGCTATTGAAATATCGATCGAATGAATCGAGCCTCGGACAAAGGTGTTCGTCCACGAACGCCGAGCATTGGCGTGGAATGAGCAAACGAGAAAAAAATGAAAGCAAAAGAAAAAGAGACGCATCGTCCCGTTCGTTCCAATCATCATCGACGGCTAATCTTCTCGTGTTAACAATAATATTATTTCATATATCTGCACTTAGCACCATGATTTTCATCCTACGTGACGACTCTCGTTCACTCGTAACCGTCACCAGTCGCATCTCTTCGATCCGACATCGTCCTCGTCATCGTCACGGTCGTGTCTAGTCAGCCAAATAGTCATCGTCATTTCGACTCATCCATCCATCCATCTATCGCCGAGGCTAGGCGGTGAGCAACAAGCATTCGTATATCAGTCGTAGATCGCATCGTACGAACTTCATCTCATCTCGGTTCATCGGAGATCGTTCTCACGAAAACGATAGAAATTATCGATGCGTCGATTGTCTGGCGTGTTACAAATAAATAGTCACGGTTGAAATCACTGGATACGCACCGAAGGTAGTTCATTCTTGCGAAACGATATATCATCCTCTCTGCGTCGTTCATCCAGCCTATACTCTCCGATCCGTCCGAACCTTTCTCTCCCCCGTTTCCCAATCTCTGTCAGCGAATATCTATTCAGTCATTATAATCAGGCTATAAGTTGCTCGCGCCAGATCGATCGCGATCGGATCGACGATCGTATCGAGCATCGTGATCGGATTGATCAGGAGTGGTAGCGGGTGTTTCAGTCACGGGCCCTGGCCGCGTGCATTGGAGCATACGGGAACCGTCGACGGTTTCCTCGACGGGTTCGTCGACCAGCGTGCCGCCATTACCGCCACCACCCTCTGGCCCAGGGCCTACTCCGTTCTACAGGAGGTCCCCGCAGGTCCATCGAAAATGTACGTTCTCTGTACCACGTACCTGCTGCCCGCTAGCCCAACTTTCACGTATTTCAGATATCTCTATAACCCGTCATCCTGCACCACTTGCCATGGTCACTTAACCCTTATGACAACCCTCTCTGCCTAATCTTTAACCCTTGAACAGTTTAGACAGACTGCCGTAGGATAGATCGTCGACGACGAACGTATACGCGATACGCGAGTGCTCTTTGCTCAACTTGATCTCTAGAAAATTCTTGTGCTCCAGAACCGTTTCTCGTTAAACTGTTAAAGGGTTGCAATCGCGTAACGAATTCTTCGTCCCAACGGCGACAGAGCTCGAGCGTAACGTCAGGTTTAAAATCGAACTTCGAGGCGCTATTATTGCTGGGCAATCGAGAAGTTCTGTGTGGTCGAATTTTTCTGTACGAAATTTTGCCCCTCGCTTAAACGTCTCGATTCGCGAACGGTTCAGCAATATATCGATCGAACGCTTGCCCAAACCCCCCCTTTCGCCCCCCGCCCCGCAAACTGTTCAAGATTCATCTATGCTCGAATATTTCTTTTTCGTCGACGTTCCGCGCGACCGCGCGCGTCTAATTTCGCGCGAGAGTGGCTGGAATTTTCGGAACAATCAAGCCGAGGCTGAGTATATACACCGCAACGAAATTCCGCGGTTGATTCTCCCGTCTATTGTGACGCGACACCGTTGTGCACCGCGGCTACTGGAATCGCAATCGCAAGGAAACCTCGATATTCGAGTGTGGACGTAATTCTGAGCGGGCTCGATATACACCGAGGGACCCTTCAGCCCTCGGGTACCTCTCCAATAACAATGAACCTCAATCAAGCGACGCAGCCTTGCTTAAAATGTGTAATAATTGCAACGAAAACGTTCCGTCGCCCGCGGAACCGTGAAATCGAGATCGATCAATTCCGATTCGAGCGTTTCCATTCGAAACTGTCCCCGCCTCGACGGGAACGAACTCAACGACGACAAACACACCTCCGCGTACTCTTCCAAACTCTTATCTGTCGCCCGCAGAAGTTGCAATCCGTCCACGTGCGGATCACATTTCAAGCAACGGCGACGGGCTGTCTTGGGCCGCGTAAGATCCCTCGAATAAAAGGCACGGTGGGGCTTACTCATCATTGTACTTTGTGTACGGTATGTTCTAGCCTTCCTCGCAACCACTGCTCCCCCCTATCGCCCCCTTCATCACGCCAAACCCCCGACCACTATCACAAATACCACCACGAATACCGCCACTACAACCACCACTACAACCATCACCACCAGTACCACTACCAACACGACAAGTACAAACGTAAAACCCTCGGTAAAGCATTCGGTTCATACGAGTGTCCATCACCCACCTACGTCGAGCGCTGCCGCTGCGGCCAGGCCGGACCGTGTTAAAGATATAAGCCGGTGCCAACAAGGTCCGCACGAAGCTCGGGCAAAAACGGCCCGCGACCAGCCAGCTGCGGCTGCGGCCGCAGCCGCCGCCGCCGATCCATCCAAATCATCCTTCGATAGTCGATACGCGTCAAACCAAGCCGCTACTACCGCCGACCAACCTAGTAAGTAGCATGCTTTGTGCCAGAAAAAAAGCAAAAAAAAAAAAACAGAAAAAAAATAAGAAAAAACAAAACAAGGCCTGTGTCTTCTCCGTTGCTATTTTTGTTCGCTCGAACACAACGCTTTCCGTGTGTTCCTTGTTGTTGCTGTCTTACAACATCTTTACTGTATCTCTCTCTCTCTCTATCTCTAGCTCTAGCTCTATCTATATATCTCTCCTTCTGTCTCTCTGTCTCTTACTGTTACATATCACGCTCTCTATTCTTCTCATATTTTTCCACCCTCCTACGTTGTCTCCGCGCATCTCGGAGTAACTCACAGCGGAATCGCCCACGGCGCGATTTCCCGGGGAACTAGTTTTTTCATAGTACGTAACCGCGTCCCTTTCACACGCGCGAGAAATTGGAGCGCCGCGGTTCTCTCACGCGCTCCTCCTTTCTCTCGTCACGCTTTCGTCGCATGGATTACGCGCGTGTCAACGATCCGTTCGCGTTTTTTTTTTACCCCTCTTCTTCTTCTTTATCCGCCTCGCCGACGTCCGAATCACGCGTCTCCCCACGACGTAACGGAAACGTCGATCTCTCTGCAGCGTGTCCGTTCACCGTAACAGCAACGACCGCGGGTCGCGGTCTCGTTGGCGAATCGAGGAACGCGACGAGGAGAATTCTCGCGCGGCCAGGTCCGACGATCGCGCGTCAGATCGGCCGACCGTGGCGCGAGCGTTCCGCGCAAGGTGACACGATTCAGGAGGAAAGCTCGAGGACGCGACGGCCGTCGCGCCGTCCGAAGGAACGAGAGGAAACGCTCGGAAAAGAAAAAAATAATGGCGTGGAGGAAAGACGAGTCGGCTCGACGGCGAACGTAAGTGCATTCTCACGACGGACGAACTCGTCCGTTCGGGGACGATACAGTTCTTCACGCGCGAGACACGATTTCTCACCTGGCTCGATGCGAAACGCGCGACATCCTCCTTTCCATCTTCGACATCGTCCAGCTGCGCCAGGTTATTCGCTTTTCTCGCCGATCGCACGGGCCCACCGGGCGGAAGCAGAGAAAAGACGGGGGAGCGATTATCCGCGAACGCTTCGCCGGCCGGTCTACGTGCAATCGAGTAAATGTTTCTGCGGTAGAGAGAGAACAATAGCCTGTATGTTAGAGCCCGTTGTCAACCTGTTGCGTGGCCGTGCAACACAGCCGCACATGTACACACATTGTTTCTCTATACCTTCACTTACCATATGCATATATATATATATATATATATATATATATATATATATATATATGTATATATGTATATATCTATATAAATGTATATACGCATATCTGTCTACCTTGTCTGTCTATGTATCTGTATATATATATATATATATACGTGTATCTCTCCTGCATTCTGAGTACGCTAGTGTACTTTTTTTCTGGGATGCTCTGTACCCTCTGTGTAGATCTCTGGTGTAACCGCGAGTCAACCGGTTTCCGATATGTATGCGCTCGATGGCTCGACCGACGTTTTTATCCGCCCTGATTACCGGTCGGCCGGTTCGATTCTTTCGCGGGGAATGAAACGAAACGATCTCGGCTCTTTCTCGCCTTTCTTTCCTTTAAATATCGCAACGACGTTCAGCGTTCCCTGAACGTCGCGCAGCCAGATCCGCGTAGAGCGTTTCGAAATCGAGGGAGAAAATTTCGCGACGGCCTCGAAGCATCGAGTGCAGGCCAGCCCGGTGACGGGCACGAAACGGAGCAACGTATATCTCGTTCGCTAAAAGCTTCGGTGAAACGTTCCAGTGACGGCAGAGCCGCAGGTAAACGGGGACGTGACCGGAGGAGAGTCGAGCGTCGCGTCGACGCCGCCGTCGCAGACGCAGCCACCGGTGGCTGTAACCGCCGTAAGCCCGTGGATCGACGACGAGCCGGTGGTGAAAAGCCCCCCGGAGCCGACCAGGGTAAAGTCGCCGGAGCAGATGATCATGCGCTCGCCGGAACCGGTCAACTGGACCGTGCCGTTGGACACGGGGAAAACGTTCACTGT
The DNA here is from genome assembly GCA_948146005.1 of Nomada fucata. Lineage (NCBI taxonomy): Eukaryota > Metazoa > Arthropoda > Insecta > Hymenoptera > Apidae > Nomada > Nomada fucata. Next base: position 2,065,465 of record OX411279.1, read on the forward strand.
CACGCAAAACGTCAGGGAAGGTAAATGGAAAACTATATGCAGCAGCTGCGCGTTTCTTCGTTCCCCGGGAGGCGATGCGATCGAATGACTGTATCAATTATCTCGACTTTGTGATTTTCTCCCAGAGCCGCTGACGCGTCCGCATAGCGAGGCAAAGAGTTGGGCAGCCTCGTCGATAGCGTCAGCCCCGCAGTCGACGCCACCCGAACTGGCCGCCCAGCACAAGTCGCAGCACTCTCAGCACTCCGGTTACAAATCGCCGGAGAGCGAGAGCGTTTCTATCGGTATGTACAGCGGCATAAACGGTCACAAGGACATGGACTCCGAGAGGGATAGCCCGTTGCCCCCGAACGTTCACACTGCCATCACCCCCACGCTGGAGGAGCAGGTAAGATTCAACAGAATTCGTAATGACGATAACAAACGTTCAGTAAAAATTGAACACCGACGTAACGGTCGACAGGAGCCAGGCGGCGTCGAAGAAGAGTCGAAAGAGCAACCGAAATCGGATCAATCGACAAAACCTGTAGCCGGAACGAACCTAAGATGCCTGGAGGATCCGACTTTCGAATACGATAGGAAGAAAGAGGGCGGTCAGGCGACAACGACGGCGACCATGACGACACCGTCATCGTCGACGACCCCGCAGCAGGGTTACCGTATACTCGAAGCCGAATCGCCCCAGGGCGGCACTGGCGGTGGCAGCGGTGGCGTGGGCGGCGCGGCAACCAGCAGCGGGGGTGGTTATCACGTGCTGGAAGCACCGACGGTCGTTCCAGGCACGGCGCAACGTTCCGCGGCGAGTGAAGTGTTGGAAAAAGCGCGAAATCGTTTCGACAAGTTCTGGGGAAAGGGCAGCGGCACGGAGAATTAAAAGTGTTCGAACGGAGACGGAACGTAGTAGCGACGTCCTCGAAAGCGGAGGAGAGATCAGAGACGAAAGGGAGAGAGGAGGGAGGAGGGGAGATAAAACAATTCGACGAGGTTCCCCGTGGAAGCCCTTTTCGTGGTTCGCCTGCTCGTCCCTGTTGTTTTTCATCGGGAACGAGATCTCGCCGGTTCCTTCCCGTCTTACACGTCACGTGTTCAATGTTTTTCGTAACGAAACGTTCCCGAGAAATGGTCGACGCCCGTCGACTCGCTGTTATTCCTAAGGAAGGGTGGGTGCGAAAAGGAGAGACGCACCTGGATGATCGAGACGAGGAAAAGAAGGGGTCACCGTATCGAGAAGAGTTTCGAGATTATGTCGCCGATATCGACGAATTGCTTTTAACCGCAGAAGAAAGGGAGAGCTTTTAGTACGCTTCGACGAGTGCTTGGATTTACGTGATGGAGGAAGGAGAAGGACGAAAGGAAGTCTCGGGGACGAAGAATTGGCAGACACGTGACTCGTAAGACGATCGAGGAGAACGAAGACGGTGCGTGCGGGCAACGCGTCGGTCTCGTTGAAACTCGAGGAATGGTTCGAAAGATGCATTCGATAAGAACGTACACGCATACGTACATACAGACAGAGATTCTTCATTTCTAACGAGAAAAATCGTTCGGCTAGAGGAGTGATCGTCTGTACCGAAGTCACGGGGGGAGGGTGGGAAAAAATGTTAGAACGAAAGGAATAAATTGAGAAATCGGATGTACACACGGATACACAGAAAACACGGGCAACCCGATGCCGCGTGAGACACATAGAAAGACACGCACCTAGAGGAACACACGCGAGTCAGTAAGTTTCTAGGATATTTCAAGTGATCTCGAGGGATCCGCCGTAGTTAAGCCCGAATTCTTTTTCCATTGATAAAAGAACAAGAGGATGAAAGGGAATACTAAATAAATAAATAATAATAACGACGTCGCGACGAATCGAATCGAGTCGCGAGGAAACAAAGTACGGCTTGTCGCTATAAATAAGGAAGGAATACAATAGCCTTCGGTCGCTTCGTGCGTTTTATATAAGTCTATATACGGAAAAACAATTATGTACGTATACACGAATATGAATGTATACAATTAATGGACATCGCACTTGCGGATTCGCGTGACCGCGGTACCGCCAGAATTCCATGGATCTATCCGGTCTTTTGACCCGTTCGTCGACAAACGGGCGTGCCTCGGGGAAAGAAAAATTTCGGGGAGAAAGTAGATCCGTACAATTGTCGATGGTACCGCGGCGAGATTAATTTCCTTTAAATGCAGAGCGATTTTTTCCTGCGCGTTTGCCGACCCGGAGACAGAAATTCGTTCAATTCCCACGAAGAGTCCCGACCGTTCTGTCAGACAATAGAAAGATCGATGTCCGGAGTCCAGACAATTCCACGACGCTGACTCCAGCTAAGTCGAAGCAACAGCAACGACATATTGTCGTTTATTCAATAACCGATACTTCGACCGAAAGAAACCTGCAGCTCCCCTTTTTATCCCAGAAAAATGTCGTCGGAATTCGGACGAAAATTTCTGCGAGAACGATCGAGACGCATCGAAACGTGAAGCTCCCCTGAAAATTCGGCAAACGGAAACGGCAAGCGAAACAGAATTACTGTAGTGAGGCGTAGTGTTCTTTTCTTTTTCTCTCTTTTTCACACGACTTCTCGAGGTTCACGATTCAGGCCGCGAATAAAGGAGAACCGAAACGGAACAAACGAGCCGAGGATAATCGAGAGAAACGAGCGAAAAGTTCATGCCCGCGGATCTTCCCAATTGTACCCCGATTGACTGTTTGAATTTGGGATAGAACGAGTCACAATCTGCAATTCCTTCGAGTTTCGCGCGAGAATCACGCTTTCACGCGTCGCTTGGATTTACGACTTTGAAACTTGGTGCTAGCCGAAGATGCATCGAAGACGTTGGAGCTACGAAAAATGGGAAGCGAAATTGATTGATTGGCGAAACGGGACGAAGGAAGGGTGGACGCTACCTTCCCGTTGAATGCTGCATTCCGTCTGATTTGTTATACGATAGATCCATTCGTGCGACTCCGCTTTCGAGCGAATTGAACGAGGGGAAGAGGACGGGGACGAAGAGAATGAGGAAGGGCTCGATAACGAAGGTATTCCTAACGATAGCGAGCTTGTTCGAGTGTCGCGATTGATTTTCCGATGGAAAAGAGCAAGAGGGAGGGGTAATGGCTTCCCTTCCAATCGAGGAATGGCAGAAAAAAGACTGCGAGAAGCGGAACGATGGGACGCGAGAAAGTAAAAATGGGATACGAGGAGAACGAGGCTGAGAAAACGAGGCATATTTCCTGATCACTAAAAAAAAAAAAAAATAAAGTAGATAGGATACCCTTGTTCTCACTTCGAGGACGTTGGAACGAACAGAAAGAGAAATAGATAGAAAAGAACAAAAAAAAATAATAATTGACTAAAAGTATCAAGCGACGGAGCTTATTCTCTCTTTCACGCGCATTTGGTACACCGGTACACCACACTCCATCCAAATCCACGTCCAAGAGTCAACCAACCGTAGTGAAACAGTATAATGATAATGATTAATATGATAAACGATACTCTAATAATAAAGAAAAGCCGTAAACGGGGGGCAAAAAACGAAAAAAAAAAAAAAAAATAATCTATGGTAAAAACAAAAGAAAAGAAGATTACGAAATGTGAATGACTGACATGGGACGACTGAAACTTTAGAAATCCGAATGCCGACGAGAAAATATGGCTGACTTTCTTTTTCGGAATGACTCTCTGAATGGTAGTTAATCGGCGACGATGATTGCTATAGTTTCTTGTTTAACGAGGCTGCTTGAATAAAAGGGAACACGAAGGAATAATCAAAATGGTCCTAGTCGCATCGGGAATCAAAAGAGGGGCTCTTTCATTCGTTAGATCATTCATGTCCACGTCTTAGTTTCCTCATTCTTGCTCGAAATTTTTAACGACGCGGCCTATCCACTCCTTTTTCACGGTATATAGGATAATTGTAATTTATATCTCGATAATACGAAAGATGGAAATATTGAAATGTGTCGTCGATTGAACTATCGTTGCAGAAAAAGCTCGAGATTGTTCGTGCGCTTTGACAGAACTGACTGCACTCCGAGATTTCCTCTTTTTTTTTCCCCTACAAATTTTACGATCCCTCTCCCTCTATCACCCCTTGATTCTCCCTTTCCCTTAATTGTGTTGAGAAAAAAGAAAGAAAAGAAAAAAGAAAATAAGAAACGTTACCTCTGCTTACACCGATCTGTTTGACTCGGGACAGAGGCAAACACAGTTGGATGAAGCGAGTGGAAATATGATATAGAAAATGTGTTACTTTGATTAAAGATGTGTGAGATTTATTGTTAAAATCTTCGATGTAGCGGCGAGTTAATAGGATATATATAATAATTTCTATACTGTGAATCGCATTTGTTATCTATGTTCTAAGATGTCGAACAACATTTGCCTGTTTTCCAACAAATTCACAAGCAAAGCCTGCCTCAGCTTCGACGTTCAATTTTGCGGCTCTTGTCCAAAATATAATTGAACCAACTAGCTTTTGCTTCACGAACCTGTGTTAGAAACGGAAGGCTGTTTTCGATGCGTTCACCGCTTCACGAGCGTAATTTATTGTGATAAGCGTTCAATTATTCCATTCCGCGCCCAGTAGCCTTGCAAAACACGAAGTACTAATTAACTGGATAATTAATCGGAGCGACGAGAAGCGTACGACCAAAATACTGTTACGACGGCTCGTTGAATAGTTCCAAGCAAATCGTCCCGAAACGATCGCGTTGCGCAAACAATTATTATTGTTCCGTTACCACGATGATTATACGTATTTGCGTCATTGCCCCGATTGTAATAATATATATTCCCTTGTTGTCACGATTAGAGAAGTGCGCAGGAAGAAACTTTGTACTCCCCAGTGATTCGACGAACTTTCTATCCTTGTTTCTTATTTTTATTAAACAAAGACCAAAGACAAGATGGAAACATAAAGAGGAGCAAGCTTAAGCAGTTTGGTGTAAGCAAGTGAAAACGAAAAGCGGAAACGTAGTTAAAGAAGAAGAAAAAAAAAAAAGAAAACAGGGTTCGTAGTCGTTTTAAACAAGTCGGAGAAGCACCTCGCAGAAGCTTACACTGCCCATCCGAATTTAGAAGCTGATTTGTCCTGCGATTTCCAGAATTGTTACCACACTTCATCGTAGGGCTACTACACCAGTACTGGGCCTCGACGCGAAGCAAGAAACGCGAAACAAATAAGTAAACGAAGACGCAGCTGTGGAGAAGACGTAACAAAATTTCGCCGTCACTTTGTCCGCGCGGATTCAAAGACTGTTCCTGTTTTCCAAACGGGATGAGCACGGTGAACACCGTGGCGAAACCAATGCAGAGAGCAAACATTTAATTATTTTTATCTTGCGTCGACGAATCGATAAACGTCGACTTACGTACACACATACATACATACATACATACATAGGTGCATACATACGTGGAATTTGTTAAATCGTTCGTGAGATTTTTCGCGAGAGTAGGAGCTCAACACACAAATTGTTTTTTCTAGTTACATGCGACTAAGTATAGAGAAATATATGTATGAGACGGGAAAAGCTTGGAGGTTCGCGGAAAATATCGTGATAATGTTCTCCTCCGATCGACGATGTCTACTGTTTCCTTCTATCTTGTTGTACCAACATTTTCTCATTCGCCCGAAGGCTCCAAGCTTCTCTTTTCTCTTCGCGTGCGCGCGCGCGTAGACAGATCATGGATTCTACTCCTGTTGAAGAGAAAATTGCGAAACCATCGACGAACGGGCCTTAAGAGAAACGGCTGTTGCGTGAACGTGCTGGCCACGTTCCGAATACGAGCGTTTTTTATCCGAAGATTCGGGACGCGGAGAAACGAGCGAGTGGCAAGCAGGAAAGAACGAGAAATAATAAGATACCTTAGAGGACCTTTTCTACTGTTCAGGGAAGATTGGCTGGGTGGAAACTCTGATAGCATTTTCAGGCACGCGAAAATCTTGCAATTAGATCACCTTACATTCACCGGTTTCGAAAGGAACTTCAACTTGCGACAGACTTTGGATCCAAACAACAAAACTCAGACGATGATATAATAAATGAAGGAGATTCTTGGTGTTTTTTTTTTTTTCTTTTGTTGTTCCATCGATTCGATCCGAAAGACAATCGACAGAAAATTCTTTTCTTTCGACCGATAATTAGACAAAAAGATGGACAAAAAATATTGACGGAAATGTAACACGCAAGCGACTACTGTTCGGGGTTTCGCCTGTATTCTCGCCTCAGTCTTTATGCCTACTTATACATAGATAGGTCGTACTATATTAAAATGCGACGATTATATACAAAGTATATATATATACATATAAATATATCTATATACATTATATAGTATATTATTAAAAAAAAAAATGATGCGGAAGGATAGAAGATGGTGTTTGAACAACGATGGCATTAAACGAACGAAGTTAATGGGTGGACCGATGCGAGCAAGCTGTTTTGTCAGAATAAGAGAATCGCGTGAAACGATTGAGGATTAGGTACGCAGGTAACAATGAGTATGGTTTATGATACAACGAATGACGTGAACGATCGTTTGGTAGGTTTTCTCGTACCGATTGGATCTATTCTTTCAGTTCCTTGGAATATTTGTAACGTTCCAATTGGAAACGATTTTCTTTCCTTTCATTAGAACGAAACGTAAAAACGTTGATCGGTTGAATTGAAACGAGGGGGGTGGTATCTAATGGGGATTTCTCGTATTTTGCAAAACAGATCGACGGACAGAGAAGAGAATCGAACGAGTACTGCAAAGTTGAACGATCGTGATCGAGGATGATTGAACTCTATGGAAGCGACATGTTTCACCGTTTATATTTTGTCATATAAAAGTCTATGTCGCGCGTTTCTTCTATCGATGCGTAATCAAATCGATATTCGATACCGGAGCGGATCGTTTGCCGTAACGTGGACCGTCTCGTCCATTTCATCAGCAATCAGCACGAACGACGCGAACCATATTGGGGGATGAAATTTCGTCAACGACCGGTCGAATATTCCAACCCGTGCGCGAAATTTATACACATAGTTTCCTCGATTTACTGCCAAATCGTGACACCTAGGCATATACGTAGCTAAACGAACTATCTCGTTCCCGACACTTTATCGCAAACGATTCGATCGCTTTCACGTCGCCAATTCTGCGCACCGATGTTTCAATTTTAAATTGAATCGCATAAAACTAAGGAACGGGGAACGTGATGACGAGCAACTGGAAATTTCAGGAGACCAACTTCTTCTTTCGCGATACACGACTGTTTTTTTTTTTGTTTCTCCATGTTTTTCTTTGTCTTATACTTCGTTTTACCCCGCATCCCGCGCTCAATGTGCACACATTCCGAGAACGACGATGATCGAAATAAATAGAGATTTGTTGCGAACGGAGGCAAGAGAGGAGGAGGGCGGATAATATAAGTTAATGCGAGTTGTTTAGAGAAATTATCACGGCGAGCGTAAACGTTTAAGCATTACGTAACACTACGGTACTTTTGCGCATCCCCTTCTCGTCCAAAGTTGCGTTTTTACTCTCCGATTGCATCGTAGAGGAGGATCATTTATTACAATAATTGCAGACTATTATGGCTATATATATATTATATATATAAATATATATATTATATATTAGAAATTGAAATACTCGTAATAAAGAACACGCCGACGCTTCCTGTGACCCTGGACTGTTTTAATTTGTTCTAATGTCGAATTTCCCCCTTCTTGTTACACCACCACCATCCCTGGATGCCAGTCTTCTTTGGAAAATATAATCGACACGTGGAATAGATACGCGTGAGCGCATAAGGCCTCGTCGTTGTTTAAACATTGTGTGATAATTTATTGTCTGTACACGCGATTCGGTAAAAATACATACATATATACATTTCCGTACAAGTGCTCCGCTTGTAAGCTTGTAAGTATCCTAGTCCAAGCATCGAGAACAGAGAGGAATTTCCGATTCTTATAAAGGGTCGGGCGTTAATAAATAGGTCCATCGTCTAAATTATCGTCTTCGTCGTCGTAACCTTCTCCATTGTCGAAGTAATTGTTCACGTAATCGGTCCCTTCGTCCATTTCCTCGTCCAGCTCCTCTTCCTCGTCCTCCGCGTGATCATCATCCTTCTCCTCCGTTTCCTCCTCCTCTTTCTCCTCTTCCTCCGCGTCGCTTTGCTGCGAGCTCTCTTTCTTTTCCAACTCTTGCAACTTCGACTCCACATCGACATTCTTCTGCTTCTTCTCGGGCTTGTTACTCTTCTGTCCCTTACGCTTTCTAATCTGGGGTTTCAATTCCGCCGGCATTCTGCTCCAGTCGTACCTGGATTCGTAACTGGTTTTATCGGTAATCAGATCTTGATACCGATCAGAATATCTGTCGATGTCTTTCTTAATTACAACGGGCAAAACATTGTTTGGCGATTCTCGCATGAATTCTGCGTACTCCCTCTTTAACTCCAACAAGTAGCTCATTTCGGTCGTGATATTTAGAGGTAGCGGTCTGTACTCCAGCGGAGGATACTTTGGCGGCGGTTGCAAAACAGGCGGCGGTAGAGCTTCACCTTTGGCGAAGCCCAGTTGTTCCGTGCTAATCGACATAGAGGACTTGCCCCTCCCTCTACCACGTCCGCCCATATTTATAACAATATTTTACTGTGCAATACTAATAGTTCGTGGAGCAACGGATCGGCGATAGTTTCTTTAAAATCTCCTGGCCTGCAATCTTTGGTTATTTCGTAACTCAACTCGGCCTTAAATGCGAGCACGTAAACAGTGTATCGATACATAAAAATGTATGGCAATTTACCTCAGGCTTTCTGTACGACGAGCTCTTTTTCCTCGCCTCTGACAAGTTCTTCCAATTTGGCAGCAAACGCTTCCTTATCGTAGATCACTTTAATAACTAAAGAGCAGGAAGGGCATGTGGCCTCTTCATCTCCGGCAGCCAATTCTGCTTTAGATATTTGGAACTGATCACCGCAAGGACATGGATAATAATATATTTCCTCGTCCTCGTCGTACTCAAAGTCCTCGATTTCTACTTCATCGTGATAAACAGACATAATTTCGATAACACACGAGTAGCAATTCTCCGTGTTTTTTAAGGTTGGTTAGAGGTTAGACACACATGGTCCATGAGTGGTCGTAACGCTGGCAATGGGCATACTATAGAGAGATAACTCTGTTGAAAAGGAGATCACGCAACTTCTATTTTGCATTAAAATAGCATTCGATATTGTTATCTATTGGTTTATCTCTGCTCAATAAGAAAACTACAGGATTTTCCACGAGGGATAGATAGCTTTTTTACGGGCAAATTTCTAAGAAATATGTATATGTAATATATTTTCGATGAATAGATTTTAATCGATATTTTTATATAATATCCAACTGATCTTGTATTTTTATGTGAGAAGATGTAGTAAACGTAACAATTTATGCAATTAATAAAACTGAGGAAACATGCTTGCCTTACAATAGTTGATAAAAATAAAAATTGAATCATTGGACCTATTAAGTAATGTAGATGTACTTTTCAATTTTTCTTTAAGATGATACGAAATATATGTTGTTTAGAATTTTAAAAATATTCAAGATTTTAGCGATATCCTAACAATTGAGGCGAATTCTTCTGGTCGAACGCAGCTGTCTTCTATCAGGTGATTTTGACACTCTTATCTTGTTTGAGATTAAATGAAATCATCTGTTACAACATCGTCTCATCATACGTTTGGCATGAGAGTGAAGAAGGTACACATAACTCATGCGCCAGTGTAGTATCTGTTGGTGCAAACGGCTACAATAAGGGGCCTTTAATAACTTTGATATTTAACTGAAAAATAGAAGTATCAATGCATTCCTTTTGATATACAAGAGTGCAAAGGTGGGTTGCAGGTTTCATGCGAATCGAAAGAAATGAACGTAGCCCTCGTTGTGACACAGTATTTGGAATTTTATGAAAATGTTTACCAAACATCACAGGAAGATATTTTTCGTTTAGAACATAATGAAACACAGTGGCTCAGTAACCGTTTGCTTTAATATTCTCAAATTATGTTTCCGCCCAGAGAAATAAATCGATCGTTTCAATATTGCATCACTTGTGTAAACTTTTAAAGTATAATAGAAAGATCCATTGTTTCTATCATTGAATGCATATTTTGTTTTGAAATTTTGATTTCTTGCTGTATCCGTTAGCGAAGCAATAATGTGTTTATTTTGTGTTACACTGTTTCTTGATGTCTATTTCCAGTAAATTTTTTGAGAAACAGCTGAACATTACAAGGTTACAAAAATCAATATGCATATGCATAAATCGTATGTTGAATAAAATTCCTGCAATACGCGTGACTTGAAATATTACTTTACAATGACATAGAAATGTTTACGACGCAGATGTCCGCCGAAGAATATGACACAGAGATGGATTACTCCGATTCAGATTGCGGAGATCCAGGATATGAAGATTATTATAATGTTCAACCGTGGGATGGCGAAGGGGACAACGACATAGACAACGATCAAAGCAAAAGAGATCCAGAGTATGCCGTGTATGATTGTCTCAGAATTGAAGAAGTGGAGAGACTTTTAAACGAGGACGTGGAGATGTTAAGTAATAGTCTTCATGTAACGCCGTCCCTAGCCAAAGTTTTACTGCACGCGCACAATTGGGCGTTGCAAGATATTATCGCTAAATACCGTGCCAACGCTGCCGGTTTATTAATTAATTCCAAACTGAAGCCGTTACCTCCGTTGGATTCACTGCCACGACTAAAATGTCAAAGGGGCGGGCTATGTTCAGTTTGTGTTACAATTTATTCCGCCGATAAATTTTCGACTTTGACGTGCGGACATTCTTTCTGTAAAGAGTGTTGGTGCATGCATTTTGAAGTACAAATAACTCAAGGTATATCTACGGGTAAGTTCATAAAAAATAGAGAGGTATTGTACATTCAACACTGAGCTTATATATTTTAATTTAAACTAGGAATAAGTTGCATGGCTCAGGATTGCAATGTTTTGTGCCCGGAAGACTTTGTTTTATCTTTACTGACAAAACCTAACATGAGAGAAAGATATCAACAATTTGCTTTCTGTGACTATGTGAAATCCCATCCACAACTAAGGTTTTGCCCTGGACCCAATTGCCAAATGGTTATGCGTTCGAAAGAACAGAGAGCAAAACGAGTGATGTGCTCGTCGTGTAAAACTGTATTTTGGTACGCATTCACAGTTGGAGAATACTCGCAAAATATCGTTACGTTGTAACTAAAAGCTGTAATAATTTCAGCTTCCGATGCGGTATCGATTATCATGCACCCACTGACTGTAATACAATGAAGAAATGGCTAACCAAGTGCGCGGATGATTCAGAGACAGCTAATTATATTAGTGCCCACACCAAAGATGTTAGCATTTACATCTTAATGCTTATACATATTAAATAGATATTAGAATTTCACAATAAATTGCTTTCAATTTTAGTGCCCAAAATGTCACATTTGCATAGAAAAGAATGGTGGATGCAATCATATGCAGTGTTACAATTGTAAGTACGATTTCTGTTGGATGTGCCTTGGAGATTGGAAAACACATGGAAGTGAATATTATGTATGCTCACGGTACAAAGAAAATCCCAACATTGCTCATGAGAGTGTTCTTGCACAAGCAAGGGAAGCTCTTAGGAAGTATCTTCATTATTACGAACGGGTAAGTTATTCTATTTAAGATTTAATTTCATAAATAGCATGTAAACTGGGAATCTCTTTGCAACTCTTTATAGTGGGAAAACCACAGTAAATCATTGAAGTTGGAAGAACAAACCTTGGAGGCTATAAAGATGCAGATAAATAAAAAGGTGATGAACTCTAGTGGTACCTGGATTGATTGGCAACATTTATTCGTGGCTGCATCGTTATTAACACGTTGCCGTTACACGTTACAATACACTTATCCTTATGCTTACTACATGGAACCTGGGCCACGTAAAGAATTGGTAAAATCATGTTCCAATTCTCATTATACCCATTTCGTACAAACAAACAAGCTTAATAAACAAACAAATTTTTAAAGTTTGAGTATCAGCAAGCCCAGTTGGAAGCGGAAATAGAAGATCTTTCGTGGAAGGTAGAACATGCGGAGACAACAAATCGTGGAGACCTAGAGAATCAAATGGATATTGCCGAAAAACGTCGTGTTACCCTATTGAAGGACTTCCTCGAAGTATAAGCACCATGGAGATGCAAATGTTTTTGTCTAACATCTCAATCGCTCTTACATTCAGGCCAAACTTATAAAACGAGTACATACATAGTTTAGTTCTTAAAATAATTACCTACATATTTCAATAGGTATTACTTTCTACATGGTACACATTAGTTAATCATTCACCAAAAAAAAGAAAAAGAAAGAAAAAAAGGTAACTCAGAATGGAATCATTGAATTGACACTGTTTTATGTGAAGAAAACTACGAGATTGAAAGTATAGTTAAAAACAGCTGTAGGTTTAAGCGTTCTCCTTCAGTTAAATAATTTTTAAATTATAATTTTTATTCAGTAATTCCCTCGTTTTATTAGACCTAATAACTATGGAGGAGAATATGAAATTTCGGCATTTTCAATGTTTTAAATAAGCGTCTATCTGTTATTTATGTAATCGTACATAAACCGAGAATTGTGTAGATACTTCACCTAAAGAGCGAAAGTGGGAGATAGAGATAGATAGATAGATAGATAGATAGACAGATAGATAGATAGATAGATAGAGAGAGAGAGAGAGAGAGGGGGGGTGGGTGTAGGAAAGTATTAATTTGTATTGACTGATTGTTAAATTTTGACGTAGAATGTATAATGATTTCCTAGTCTAAGAATATTCCCATGAATATTGTATCATGGCAGCGCTTTGTTCGAAAACTTATATAGAGAACTATTTTTATCTATGCTTGCAGCACAGACAGGCAGGAGATATAATACGATTAATTAATTTCGCCAGCACTTTCGTACTTTGTCGAAGAAGTTTAAACATGAACTTCATTTATGCTTAGTCGATAAATTTGTTAATTTCCCATAATCGGTTCGAGAATTGTTATTTTTAAGAAATGTTTTACTTCAATTGCCTAAAAAAAAAAAGAAAAAAAAGAAAAAAACGTGTCCTAACCGTTTTATTAGGTGCTAATAAAATGGCACCCCTCATTGTGTAAATATTGTGGTAATGTAAAAGTAATGTGAAAGAATGTAACATTTTCTATAATTAAATTTACCGTGCATGCAACGATCACAGACATCCATTAAAAACCTAGCCGTATTAAACTTTTCTTTCGACTATTTATACACGATATATTAGAATAGATAATTTTCTGCGAATAAACGTTCGTTTAATAAAGTATTCTGTTTCAAACTAATGACCGTTACCCAAAATGAATGTAATAACTGATATCTCGCTAAGAGAAATAAACTTTGTCGCAGCGATTGTACCTTTCTTCGTTACTATACATATACAGCATACTCAATTATTAGTACACGACAATGTTACGAACAAATTATTGGAACCAAATATATTTTTTTAAATATTTAAAACAGTTGCAAAAGAAACTCACCGACCGTTGACCTGTTGCCAAGAATTCTTGTACGCAGATTTTTCAAAGGCGGCGATTTCCAAACCAAGAAATGAGCTACCTTTTCGTGTTTCTTTCGACCCCGATGTCGGCCATGCACATGTTATGTTCTATTTGTTCACTACGCCTTACGCCACTAATTGTTCATAATAATACTTTGAATCTCGCACTGATAATTGGAAAATGTTTAAAAAATTACGGAGCAACTTTACTGTCTGCCAAGCCTTCACTTTTCAAATTCCAACATGGCGGACCAGATTTTTCCGTTTACTTTGCGATGTAGACCCCGTAGGAATACACGTTGAAAATCATATTTCAAATCTTTTGGCCACACGCAATTAAACTATAACAAGGATGTTTCACCTAACCAATATATCATAAAGATTGTTCCTAACGGACAGTGAATTTATTATTATGTTAGAGAAATTTATTATGGCGATTTAATTTTAAAATAAACGCGGCTCAATTTTGTACAAGTACAATCGATTGCTCGGTCGCAGTACAAACTCGACCACTGCTGGTATATCGATTATTGCGACATCGATTGCAGCTCATTCAGCCGCGCGGAAATTCGAAATCTCAAGCGCAATTGAAATTTCATCTTTTATATGTTATTTATGATATTTAAGAATTATGGCAGTTGTCACGATTTGTTTAGTTTATAACAGTACTCTGTTAAAAAATATACTGTGGTTGAGATTAGTTTTGCGGTTGTTTCATACATTTAAAAGAGTGCATTCATTAACTTGTTCGAAATAAATTCAAAATTGTTGCGTGGGACATTAGTTTTCTAAGCTCTGCTATTCTTAACAATACTTTAATTTTATATCCCAATAAAGGATATCTAACGCATCATAAACAACACAAAACATTATATAAACATTATATAAATTAATTAACGATTGATAATTTATAACCGTGGCCTATGAAAGCTCTATTAAGAGCAGACATGAATAGCAATGAAATATACAAAATTAAAATCCCCGATAAACTTCTCCAAGCCTCCACACGCGTTACCGCTAATTTCTATTAAAAAATAAACCATCATCTCCACGGTGTCGCATTAAATGATCCACATTGAACGATTCCGGGGATGCGTAAGGTAGCACACGCACCTCTGGCGGAAGTGGAAAGCTCCTGGCAAAGTTACACCGCGCAAACGTGGTTCCCTCTTTCTCTCTCTCTCTATCCCTCGGCTCTTCCTATCTCTGTGCCTCTCGTCGGTTTTTCACCGTGCGTACTTGCTACAAACACGGACACATGCCAACGACTGCTGACCCGTCATATTGATCGACCTGGATCCGCGTTTCGCCTCTATCCGATTGCGCGGCTCTGGCGGCGCTTCGCGGGCCGCGTCGCGACGCTGCCCGACGCTTAAACGCGCTAGCGTAGTCGCAAACACTGCACCTGCTTACACCGCATAGCCCTCCCGTACGTGGGATCGTCCACCGCCATGCTGATGGTGCAGTGATCACTTAAACCGGTCGAGGAACACCGTATAATCGACGAGTGTGACGGTGATTTGCTTTTAACGACGGCGGAGGTTGGAATTTAGTGAGCTGGTGGTTTGTTCCACCTTCGTCGAGCTTCCCGATTTCTTTGAACGGTTGAGTATTCCGGATCTTCTTACGAGTTATGTACGTATCGACAGGGGTGTAAAGCGGACAGTTTTTTTTGTTTCGTTCTTTTGGACATCACCGGGGGCTGTTACTCGGATAATTTTTCGCTGGGAATAACTGGAAGGGGTTGATTCTAACGGCGGAAGTGTTTGCGGTGTGTAGAAACCTTTCTGTCGGAAGGAGAGTAGTGTGTCTAGTATCGTTCGAAATGTAGGGCTAGTTTGTGCAAGATCAGGGACATTGAAACGGTGTGCACGTTCGTACAACTCGTTGACCGGTGTAGCGTTACCTCTGGGTGGTCTAAAATTAACAGCAATTTACGTGGTTAACTGGTACCCTTGCCAATCGTTTATGCTACTTCTGTTTTTTATCCACCGGCTTCAAATTTTATGTTCGTTATTTGAGGAACAGCGTCGGAATAATTGCTGCGCCTCGTGATGGTGAATGTAATAATGGCGCAATTAATATTAATTGCCACTTTGTCTCTCCATGCGTTTCGTTGTTTATACCATGGCGTACAATATATTGGTTTATGCGCACACTGAGGTTTGTTTAGTGCAGCGTTTGTATAACACTCTTCGTTTGTCTGACCATCGCAGTCTGTATCTACTCGAGAACTTCGTGTTACAAAGTCGATGTTTAATTTGTTACGTTGCTTTATATTTCGTACAGGCTTTAATAATTCGATCGGTTTGGTCTAAAGCTTCTGCATATTTATTTACCTAAGTGAAATATTGCTTCCTATTCGTTTCTGTTATAAATAATAATTCTGGTTTTAACGCGGTGGCGCTTTTACGATGCAGTCGTTGAAGCCACTGAAAGAGAATGGAAACCTATAAACGTCCAAGTTTATAGTTAATCAGGCGTATTAAAATTGCATTAGAGTTTCGGGAAAAGATTACAGCGACGTTTACGTTTTGACTATCAACGTAGACGATGTCATACGTCAAACGGTCATTTAATTTCCCCTCGTACAAACATTTATGTATGCGACAGTGATCCGGTTATCCGATCATCGCATACATCTGCCTACCGATCAATCGCTCTGTTTGAAGAAGCAACGCAAATGCAATCGGGGACACGATTTATTAGAGTACAGACACAAGTCACTCATCTTGTTGAGCATTCTTCAAATCAACGGTAACATTGCATGAACGAAAACACATTTTTAATTAAACCACTCAAGCTTTTGTGTAATGAAAAATATTCCAAATAGACTCGAATAAACCATTTAAACGTGCGCCTCGTTAAACGAAACGTTCGTGCAACGTTTCGAATGTCCCTTTCAATGGAAACATAATTGCGAACTTCCCTTCCAGCTCGTCCGTTAATTAACAACCACGGTTTCGTTGAGAGCGAAGTCTGCACGCATCGCGACGCAGGAAAAAAAAGAAAAATTTCATTGGCGTTTAGTCGCTTCAATGAACGATCGCTCGAAAACCTACTCATCGAAAACGTCGAATCTTTTCGCTTGAAATTATTTCAGGAATCGTCGCCCCGTTCTGTCAAGCACGGTAACGTAAGACCGGCGGAAGATCGTCGTTCTGTTTGATGTACGATGCGCCAAGCAGGAAGATGAAATCGTTGAACTGCGACAGACGCCATGGATCATATTGGGATGATCGTCTGTTCTCGTAGCAGTGATCTATAAGCCCGAAAGCTTGAAACGCGACGCGGTTCGTTTACCAACCGACCGTCCACGTAGTCTTTCGAAAGTTTTCTTTTTGTATACGGCAACGAACCAAGAATCTTCGTCAATGTATCACGGAGGTAAATCGTATTAATAACTTGAGCTTATACGTAGCTTGTATATCGCATTCTAAACAGCTTTGCGAGCTTCATTTCTTAAAACGGTGTGCTCCAAGTGACAGATTAAATATTACTTTCGATACTGTCAAAACATTCCTTGGGTGGAACTTTGACCAAGTATCGTATTAACGATGCATTGTTCGCGGCAGGCTACAAGTTCAATAAACTTCAATTTACGTAGTTATTCGTGTACACGATGCACGCTATGTCAGCAAGTATTCCGAGGACCACTTAACCCGATCAAGTAGTATATCTTGTCCTGGAACATATAGTTAACGGACAACATAGATAAAGAGTTGTCCTGCTCCGCGCGTCATGTTTAACAATAATAATATAAGTACTACTAATAATAATTTTTCGCAGGGGCAACTTGTGGTTAAAATTAATAACGATTGATCATTTATTTCTGTGACCGCGTGAAAGACTTTTTATTTAGACTGAGAGTAAGATTCATCGAGAAAATCGTATGGGCGAAAGCTGTGAAAAGGTTTAGAATAAACGATCCGTGAGACGAACAATCGACACAGCCACTCCAACGTAGAATGTAAATGGCAGTCCCTTTTAACGGATTAGACACTTATCGTCGTTTCTATCGTCGAGTAATTCTTCGTTGCACGAGCAAACAACATACTTCGCTTAGATAATCGATGTTACACAAAGGAGAATAATGTTCACGAATTATCCGTCGATTTTCCCTGTCGACGCTTCACCGGTTGAAATTTTATTAGAAAATCCGCGATAATGCAATCATTTCGCCATCTTATGAAAATACAACTGAAAATACATCACGATGTTTCTTTCTTTAGTAATTATTCGAGGCAATTGATGGAACGAACTGTTCCATCGATTCTTGCAATCTTTTGCTAGCAAATTACGTTTAACCGAACGCCTACATGTGTCCTAAGCATGCTTTATAAAATATTGGCCATGCAAGGTTACACAATCGCGGCAAGAGAATATGCGGTATTTTGTTGGCTCGGGCATGTACCGCAGTCTTGCTTGACGCAGGATTGCTTGAAAACTCGAATACGGTGACCCGAATGCTATTTCTAATTACTGCAATCCGTTGGAGCGCGCTCATTCATATTCACGGTTCCTTCAACCCCGCGTTCACGATTCCCCCGAAATGTCGAATAAAGCTTCGCACGAATAGAAAATTATTTTCTCGTTCGCATGCTTGCGCTAGATTGTAATACAAACGAGGACCACACCAGACAGACGTTGCAACACGCATGTATTTTTGCTCCAGCACTGTTTCAAATTTTCTTGCATTTTCCAAGCTGCACTATTCGTTGCACTTTTTATCGCCTTGCCGCGGAACAGAAATTTCTTTTCTAGCTTCGCCTGCGTTCGCCGTTCTGTACATACGGGTGATACAATTTCTGCCATTTTTATTTCACGTTCAGAAGCATTGGGATCTTGTTACTTTGTATGCTAAAGTGACACAGCACAGGGCAGATCCTTTTCGTTTGACGCCGGTGCATAGATGTATGCGCAATATTGATTTTCTAAAACGGGCGACTCTATTTCAGCTGTAAGACGCCTTGTTTCGCCCTCCACCCTGATTTGCATTCGGGTAGCGCATAATTAAAGGCGGCCACTTGTTAACGCTGCATAGGTGTGCTGCGACGGTGCTTTGAATTTTGTTATTTCCTTCCAGTCGATCGCCTGACGGGCGAAAACAACTCCGTAAACCTCGTCTAACGAGCGTTTCTATTGAAGGGGTAAGCTCGTGATACGGTATGAAGGTGGACCGGAAGTAAGAGGGAAAAGATCGCGGAAAACATGTGGTCGTATCACTGGATAGTGGGTGAGTTTTGCGAAACGTATTTTTCTTTAAAAAATCAGTTACTTTTGTTTGTGGCGTTCCCTTGTAACGGAACGTGCATACGAATGAATCAATGAATTATGCTTCGTCCTGTTTTTCTAAGATTAGAGGGTGTCAAACATTTTTTAATCAGAATTCCGGAGTAACAGTTTTATTCGCTGTTCTACATATATGCGTTTAATCTCGCAGAAGAAAAGTAATTTTATTGTATCCGTTCGAACGGTATTGATGTTTCCGACAAGTATCGATTTTTTAAGGGAATAGATTCTTTTATTAGGTACTCGTTAAATTACAACGGGGCCACTAATCGCATCGATAGTAATGCAGCGAATTTTTGTTCGTTTAATTTCTGTTACACACAGCAGTACTAGCGATAGGGTGTGCATTATTGTTCATAAATGTATAGATAGTAGCAGGTGTAATTAGTAATTATTAATGAATCAATGTATCGAATATTTTAACAAATATTGTATCAATGGGCTATGTAAATCTAGAACTGTCTTTTTCTTTCAACCACACTGTGACGTTAAGTTTCTGAAGTTCATTAAAAAAGTCGAGTCAAGAAGAAATTCACGTCGCGTATCGCGTCGTTTATCGCGTTACGCTTATCGAGCCCCGTAGGACTTTTCCATCCACGAAAGAAAGAAAGAACAACCGTACCTGAATAGTTCTGTATATACGAATGGAACGTGGTTTATCGATTGCCTTGGAAGCGATCAAGCGCACTACCCTGGATGAGTGTGCAGGCGACGAAAGCAAAGGGAAACGTAGCGACAGAAGTCGAGCTTACGATTAGCGTAGATAAGGATGGACGTACGCGACACGTTGTTGTCGATAAAAGTGTCTCTCCTCTCGATTTCATCTACTTCAATGAAGTAAATGTTGACTCAACTCGTATCAGCGCAATCATCCATTGAAACGGAGAATATCGCGCAGAATAGAAACGATTGCTTGCACAATATTCAGTTAATTCAATTTCCAAACGTCGAGCGCCCGAGATGTAAATTTAAAACTAGCCTGCCTATAAATTAGGATACAAGGGGATTGTCGTTATCGGGAAACGTTCACGTTTGCCTGTTCTCGGATGGATATAAAATGTAAAGAATATTGAGGGTTGTTTTTATTTTGTCGCCAACGACATGTTGCAAATGTGTAACCTCGTTTTGTGTTACATACGTTCTTCCATGGAACGACACCGTAGAATTAATAATATAAGTATTCATGCGTACGTTCGCTGCCCCGTGCACGAGGTACGTACCAGTCAGTTTCTAAGAGTTCACGAAAATGATGGGAGTTACGGCTTCGTTATTCATTGACTTGTTAACCTCATACTTTTCGCACACGCCACAACAAAGTCACAATAGAAGGTACGGGAATGGAGTGAAACCGCATTCACGATTTCTGATAACTTGCGTACAATTAAAAATCCTTCCGAACCCAATGAATTTGGTGTGGCTTAAAATAGGATGCTCTGAATCATGGTACTAAAGAAACTTGAATCGGGCAATTTCCTGTCACGTATAGCTAAAAACAGAGTGCACGTAACGCGAAAAGAGAAAAAAAAAAAACGTATATATGATCGTATCGTTGTTATTTTATGGCACGAAGGTACCAAGAATGTCTGACACGTAAGTCGCGAAGCGTTGACCTATTCTACTTACGCGTGTATCAATCGGGTCTCGCTGAACCGAATGGTCACACTATTTACATCGCAATGTTGTTGCACTTATTTTAGTATCTGACACGAAATCAATGATTAGAGTGAATCAAATCCTATCGAGATATCTAGATATTTTAATCGCGACGAAATTATTACAATTGAAAAGAAAGTTCCCGCAAGCTAATCAATATCGAATAGGTATGAAACTGCCCGTGAGGAAAGTGCCCGTCGACGATCGCGCGACCGATAAAATATTTGGATATCAAGATATTTCAATGTTTCTAGTCACGTGTGAAACTAGATGCAATCGTGACGATAAATAGTCGTTGCGAATAGAGAAGATAGTAGCAGTAGGTACAATAGTGGGTAGTCCTAGAAGTGTGCACCCTTTTCCTTTTTATTGTTCGTGATTATCATTTCGTAGACATCCACAGTTAGAATCATCGTTACCATCGTCTAAAGCAGTGGCCAATGTTTCGTTTCAGCGGCAATTGTACTCGCGGTTGCCACCGTCTGTCGCGCCGAGTGCCAGAGTGAGTGATCAAATCAGCTTCACATCAGTGTCCTTCTTTTGTCATCGTTGCCTGTTAACATTATACCGCGGGACTTGTTGTCCGAGGTTTCAGTTCGTTCATATCGGCGACATTTCTTTTCCCGTTCTTTTTACAAAATTTAGTTGCGCACAATCGACACGATAAATCGACCTCACGTTGACTCCACTCTGCTCATCCTGTTTTGTGCATGCTGTTCTTCATTTGCTATTTTTTTGTTCCTTTGTTATCTTTTAACGAACGAAGGCATTTGAGATACATCGTCTCGTTAGATACGCAACTATTATATTTATTATGGTGCTTAATTATTTTTAGCTTCGTCTATGTTTCTTTCGATGCCCTGAGATCCAGGTGCACCAGTGATTCACGGACACTGTGTTTCACAGCTCGTTCCATTTATTGCTACGAATGCGACTCGTGGACGGATCTAAGATGCAAGGATCCCTTCAATTACACCGCACTACCAAGGGACCAACCACCCCTCATGACTTGCAATGGCTGTTGCGTTAAAATGGTACGCAACGCAAAGTCACGTGAGTACTTGTTTCATTTTAAACATTCGAATCACACTTTTTCATCCCGCTTACCCGTTCAGATTATTTCTCGACAAAATCATTTAATTTTGCTTGAAAACGAAACGCGATCGAAGAACGCAATTTTTACAAATTTTTGTAATCCGTTACCTACGTACAGGTACACCAGCGCGGACGAAACAATTATTACAGAACCGCGATCCTTGCAATTAGCGTTACTTCCAGCACGCAGTAGCTCGCGTGAAGCCAACACTCGAGCCCCGTGACGAATAAAACGATGAACCGTAAATTTCTATCTTCTTGCAGCGTACGAAAGCGTGAGGCGGACCTGCACCTCGCAGCTACAGATAAACTTATTTATGGTGGACCACGTGTGCATGATGGAAAGTACCGGCACTGGTCACATGTGCTTCTGTGAGGAGGATATGTGCAATCGTGTCTCCCAGACCTCGTGTTCGAATCCCGTACTCCTGCTCATCCTGTCGACCATCCTTGTACTACGCTCGGCCATCTTAGGGACCCCAGCTTGCTTTGTAGAACGTTGCAATGGTCACGTCGTATAACACTGATTTACTCGACTCGCCCGCCAGTGATCTCTATCATATCCCTGCGCAGAGTTTTAGTTTTGGTCGGCGACTAGAACTCTCATCGGGACGGGCGATTCTATTATCCGTAAGCACCGTGTCACGTGCACGCAAACAGATCGGATTAAGCGGCCCGTTCTCTACCCTTTCACGTTCGTAGTGAAACGGCAGGTAAGATGTACGTGTACGTTCTTCGCGGGGGGGCGGGGAGGATCGATCGATCGTTGAAAATCACGCCAGACATATTGTTAGTGTATAGTGTATAAAGCGTAGTTTATCGAATAGTGATTTGTCAATTGATACGATCAGACTGAACGATTCTCCTCCTATGTCCTCGAAGATCATATTTATTGTTCGCACTGTGCATCGCTCGTCCCGATCCCCCTCTTACGGCATTAGACAGTAGCGAAAGATCCCGACCGTGTTTTGTGTAGACAAATCATTCGTCTCTCTGTCACTGTCACGATTTTACCGTCCCTTATGAACGGCGGGCCCAGGGGAGCGTTAGTAATTTTATTGAAACGAATTTGTGATAAATGCTGCGGCGAACAGCTTCGACTTCGTCTCGGTAGATAGAGCGCATCGGAACGAGTAGTTGCATCGAGAAGTATCGCCTTTTATTGCATTGAATTTTGCCTCGCTCAACGTGCTCGGAGTATTTCAAGCTATTTTTCAATTACTCTCGTCGAAGGTGCAGCGGACTTAACGTTTATCGAGCGTACACGCGGAATCGTATCGGTCGAACGGGAAACGACGAGTCAAATTCGAACCGCCAGAAAGACACGGTACAAGTGGGGCAATTTGGATACGTTTCTTGAATCGCGTGTAGCTGCGATCTTTCTGCTCGATCGGCGCGAGGAATATTCTTCACGGCGGAATTTCAATTGCATGGCATCGACGAACCGATTAGGATAATGTCCATCCCCTTTCAACTATTGCCCTCTAATGTTCTTCGTTCTCTACTATCTTGTAAAATTCGATGCATCCCCTCTCCTTCTTCATCGTCATTTACTGTCGAGAGTGTCAAGCATCGTTCCTTACTTCCTCATAAGCACTTCGAGAACCTGATCGGGATGATCCCGGTGTACATGCATAAGCACAGTTCATCGCGATATTCTCGTGTTCCGGAATGTTTTCTCATTCGAACGTTTCACCGGCTTGCTGTTTCTCCCTGTTCCGTTGCGAAGTTTATCATGTTCGCCAGCGAACGTAGATCACGAAAAGAACGTAGGTGCAATTATCGCAACGTTGCTCGATCATTGCAAGAATTAACAGTTAATATGTGTTGTAGCTGTATTACTTCACACGTTTTACCGCTTTCCCATTGTGCGCACACTTTGCACAGTGACGGAACACCTTCGAGGATATTCTCAAAGTGACGAAGAATAATCGGAACCAGGCACAGAGGCACGCGATAAATCGTCGCCACGGCGCATAGAGTTCGACTGTCGGTGACATTTCGCAGTAATTACCTTTGAGACGGGCCAATCGAATCGGTGCAATCATCTTTAAACGTATACACTTATTAATCAGCCCGCATTCCATACGCAACGTTTGTACTGTTGAAAAACGGGAAGAAAATATTCGAAATGTCTCGAAGCATCGCGAACAGGCGCTCGAGGATTGGAAAGTAACGCTGTACGTGAAACATTTGCTAAGCGAGAAACGAAATTTATCGGAACACACGACGCACAGCACACGACATTCGATATCTATGCACGTACCTTCATTCTTATTCGATCGAACGATTCGTTACAAATTTTACGGCCAACGAAATGTCAATACTGCGACTGTCTCTCTGTTTCGTGTTACACGCTAGCGTTATAACGATATAACGTATTCTCCCCGCTGTTCTTCGTCACTCAGACGTTCGTAATAGTTTCCCCGTTCGCCATTCTTCACGAGACACCGGTGTTTCGCGCCGTATGCAGCCATAAGAACGAGAATTGCCCATGGTACACGCTGAGCTTAAGGTAGATTACGGCCAGGTAGCTTGGCCTCGGCATGCCGATCCTCCAGCAACGTTACGAAAAAGCAGCGACAGCAACCGACGAGCAACGACAGCAGCATATACGAGATCTGTGTATTCCAAGTTTGCTCGCCTGCGTGTGCCTCTTCGATCGTCATTCAAACGATTCATCTCCGACGCAGAAACGCGAACGACGAGGAACTTGTAGGGTGCCAATCGAATCGATCGAATGGTAGAGAATAAAATTGTCGAGAGAGAGAGAGAGAGAGAGAGTCGATCGCTGGAAGGCACACGCAGGCGAATGTACCACGGTAGGTGTGTACACGCACGTAGAATGGAGCGAATTCGAGTGCATGGATTTGTAGCACTTGCAGTAACGTGTAGTACGTTGAATGTCGCGACAAGGGAGACCTTATGAATGCATCGCAGTTCGATAGAATTCCGCGTACTTATCTACGTGTATATACCTTAGAGACTTTGTTCACGCCATTGTCCTCTGTCCTGCGACTTTTGTGCAGCAAACACTTTTGCATGACACTTGCATGAATCTGTGGGTAGAAAGGCAGTAAACTCCAGGCCCCGTAGTCGTTGCTTCGACGGGGAACAGACTTTGAAATATCAATGGAACCGTACATCCAAAAGGATGCACGTAAATTCATCAGAATTCGACCAGACGTTCAAAGTCCTGAAAGAATAATCGCGATACAAAAATCTCTCGCACGCGTACAAATCGACAGATAGTACGACGAGTCTGTTTCCCAAATGAGTATGATGTCCGGCTCTCGCAGAACAGCAACCCGTATACGAATACCCTCCATCCCGACGAATGCAACGCGAGGCAGATCGAATTGAACAAAAGCACAGCCGTGGGCCTTCAGCTTCGAACGTGCCACGCCATTTCGTCGACGAATCGGTCGCTTCCAAGCTTCGACAGATTTCTAACGATCGCGAACGATCTCGCCGCACGCAACGAGAAGCTCGATCGAAGAAAGCGACGCCGACTCGTGAATCGAGGCTTTCGATCGCCACGCAGTTTCAGCCTTGTTTCTCTCCAGGATGTGGCTGGCACGGCCAAGTTGAACGCGCATGTCCTCACAGAAAGGCTTCCGGTGCGGAGCCTCTTGCCAAACAAGCTTCGGTGCTTGCGAAGAAAAAAGCGAGCTAACCGGTGTTTCTCTGGCAAGCCATGCGGCTCGTGTCGCGTCATTTGTTCATTGTCGCACGCGCGGCTGCGAGGCTACATTTTCTTTCCAGTTTTTCTCCAGTTTCTCTCCACTATTCTCCCGTTCCTCCTCACGTTCTTTCATTCTCTCCTTTCTTTTGCCCCTTCAGTCCCGCAGTTTGTCATTGCGCGATCGTACCGACAACGTCTGCCGCGTTTTGACAGATTTCACAGTGAAACGACGATCGAACAGCTCGTTCGAAGAGCGGAAATTTATTGGCAGTTTTGCAAGGGAAAGAGAGAAACGCGGCAGACGGGAACAGAACGCTGCAATGGCAATACTGGTTCGGCATGTAACGCGAATAAACGACGATTTTTTGTTAAGTTTGGCCTCGCAGCTGGAAAGAATCCACGTATCGCCAACGGTACGGATAGTACGCGAGGTAATTAATTGCGGACACGCAGTGGCGAATCTTAAACAGATCGATCGAACGTGGTGGACCGTCGTCGCAGAATTTGTTACTGTAATGTTGTTGCGCAATGCCGGGCCGTTCGATATCTCTGTTCGATCGGGGCTGTTTCGGTTTCGAGAATGATATGACACAGAAACGACGGTTTCCACTCTAATTTTTTTTCTCCGTTCTTTTTTTTTCCTCTTTTGGCCAGCCTGTTTACACGAAAGCTCATGTCCAAGTGCTTGCATAAGAATCGACGAGATTACTATCAATGTACACTTTGTCTGTTGAAGATCGATGTTTACATGCGCCGAGATGTCAATCTATGCATCGATATGCTCTATACTTTTATCTCGATGTTGATGAACATTGGGCATCGTTTTATTGAATGGTGTATGATGAATATATTATATTTTACGGTGCAAGTGTCAGAATTTCCCCTATTGTTTCTACGTGTCGATGTGTATCGATTTTGTATGATCGTTGCCACCAACCCCCCAGAGATGTTCGTTTCTTTCTGATCTCTTGGTTCCACGTTGCTGTGAGTTACATTGATTTAAAACGATTCTAGAGTATACTCGATGGCATGAAGCGATGTGTCGATGGCAGAGTAGCGTTTTAGATATAACTTTGGCACGTAATTTCGTTGTCCCCACCCCCCAAAACCATTTCGCTCCAAACGGACACGATTTTCTCTCGATTTTCTCTTCAATTGTTGCCTTAAGGTTTCTATTTAAATATATTTCCGTTGTTTCGTGCGACGACGCGTACGATACGAAGAGACGAGTGTCTAGGCTCGTAAGGAAAATGGAAATTTCGTATCGGAGGTTTTGTTGCTTCAATGGCGAATTGCGAAAAATTGGTGAATCGCCGAGGCGCGTGTATTTAACCCTTTGCACGCTGTATTTAACGTTACAATGAATAGCGTGTAATAGGCGCAATCGATTAATTAACATTCGTGCCTGTCTGAAAATTCTACGTCCAAGTCTTTTAACGATTCGTTAAACGCGGCAAAGGGTTACCATTGCGCACAGCCGAGGAAAGTTTGACAGTGCAAATTGTTCCCGATTGGCGTGTCTGATGATTACGACGAGTCGTTATCGTTACTGTCGCAGCGCTTCTGTGGAAGAGGAGAGTCGAAATCGCGATTGATAGGGTGAAATAATTTTCCTTAATGAACATATCGTTGCCTCTGCGGAGTAATACGTTCTCGTTAAGTAGTACAAAATTATCAGGACGCTGGCACGTTGAATAGTTGAGCGCTATTTAATGGTAAGCGTGACAGTAGGTAATGCATTTATACAAATCGAGCTTACGGGAAGCTCGGCGTGCTTTACGAAAGCGGACGCTGTTGACGATGAATTGTTTGCCCTGGGGTCTATTAATTTTTTTTTACCGGAGTTAGTAGGATAGCGATATCAGACCACAAGGTAGCGTAAAGGGGTGCTTAGCTGTAATTGAACCGCGTCACGCTAATGCCGCGCAGGTAGTGTTAACATCTGCATACTTTCGTACAAATATTATGGGTGACGAATGGTAAGAGGGAAGGTAAATGGGTATCAAAAGAATCGGACGTTTCGTGATTGAGAATTAAAAAAATTTGTGTACATAATATTTTCATTGATCGGTCAGAAATTCGGACAAACGACGTATCATCCATGCGAATGTCCACATGTAACGATGAGATGGTTGTCTCAACGGTTGCGACACGAATCGTTCCAGTTATAATCGCGGATGTTGAGGGAGCAGCGTATGAATGTTATAAACGTTACTGGACAAACGTGTTCAGGACGTCGAACAAGCGAAGCGGTGATAAACGATTGTAAAAGGATATTGTCATTTAATTAATAATTGTTGATACGATTAAAAATACGGCGTATCGGGTCGCAAGTCTACGATTGTGTTGTACTATCGCGATATAATTGTTAACGCGAGATATAATAGAGTATCTGATGGAAAGAATTGATACTTTATTGGCGCACCTCAATTGAAATACACCCGCATATGTACATATACTTTTTACCCTGTCCTTACGTCGTTCAGGAGGAACCGGTGGATATTATGTCGGGGCGATATTTTCGTCACGCGAATCATTATTCACGATCGAGCAAGCAACAAAGTTATGAGCTATGGAATTGTTAAAAATGACTTAGGTCGTGCTGCAAGAAAAAAGGACGCAGAAAAAGAGGAAGAAAATAATCGCGGCCTCGTTTGGTCGCGGCAATTGTCATGTCGTATCACAATTCGCAATAAAGTTTATATGTCATTGAATCTCCCAGGTGTATTTCCACTCTGTGAACCTTTTTATAATCTGGAGGCGCAACGTTCCACAAATTATCTCGACTGGACGAACGGACGAATGAAGATACAGGGACGAGAAAAACTTAAGACAGACCTGACAGTAAATTCAGATTTATTATCGCAGCGGGTTACTTTCCTCTCAACAATATGTCGCGTGGCCTACGTAGGTGCCCCGCTTAAAAACTGAACAACATAGAATCCATCGGAAACACGAAGGAGTACGCTCAGTCGAGAGCTAACGCGATAACAGGTATGATTATTCAACTAACTTTATTCCTTCTGCATACAGTGGCCGCACTTTCTGCAGACACCCGAATCCTCTTCGTTGCCCTCGTTTTCTTTAGCAGGACTCTCCTGCTGGCCGTGAATCGCCGATAAATCGCCGGTGTACGGACGATGTCCGATCGCAGCGATCGTTTCGCTCCTCGGTATGTTAGCCTCCGCCGAAATCATCGGTTCCATAGCGTTCGAGGTATCTCGAGATCCAATTCTCGCAGATCCGTTCATGGTGTAATTCGAACGAGCCTTGGAAGTTTGGCGTCTCAATTGCTTGTCAGTTTTATCAGAACTCTGCGACCCTTGCTGATCTGACGAGCACTCGCCGGATATATCTGATGGTATAAAATCGGAGAATGTTCAGCACGCGTCGATGTTGACGAGACCGCAACTAGTATCGGATAACGTTACTTGCCGCTAATAGATTCGGTCGCGCTGGATCCCGTTTCATAGGTGCCAGGATCCTCATCTTCCTGAAGGGGAAACTGGGATGCCATTTCAACGGCTGGACGGCAGCATGCGTATCCCTAGAATTTTCGGGGAATTTTAATAATTCAATCCTCGTGCGACAATGGAATTGTTGAGAAAGCAGCGTTCTTTGTTTACTTGTACGAGATCCATGCGCGAATCCAGAGAGAATTGCTTCCCCGACATCAGTATTCCTCGAATTCGACGTCGCATAGCTGTGAATTAGATGAAATTAATTATATAATAATTGTTTCTCGGCGTTGTTAACGCCGCCGTTACGATTATATCGTGAAACGCTTGAATTATTACTAAGTGTAACAGTTTCAAATATGTGGAAACGTTCTGATCGAATAATATTAAAGTTGGAGGTAGCGTAGATTTCTACAACGCAAGCAGAAGCTCCTTTTGAATTGCAGACCGTTTCGCGGTGGTCGCCGTGATTCGCTCCAATTGGCGAACCGCTGGCGACCAATCACATCGACGGCCGCCATTAGACGGACGCGCGAAATATTCGCGAGCGCCCCTTTGACAGTCAAACTTGTGCCGTTCAGTTTTTAACGAAATTCAGTGAAAAGTGTGGCGATTCATGCGTGTAAAGTGGCCATTTCGAATATGCGAGGGGCCCTTCAGCAGTGTCCAAATATTGGTAAGTCGTTTTGACTTCGCTCTACGTAATATTCTTTGAAAGTAACACGTGCTGCTCAGAGAACGCGACAAGTAACATGGAATTCGGTGTCGCACGTTTAAGCTTTACGGCGTGAGAGCGTTCTGTATTTTATCGTGCATTACTTCCAGCGGGTCCACATTTTTGCACGATACATTTTACTACAATGCCATTAACGAATGGGTTTATCAAATTTAACCGCAAGGGACTCGCAATTAAATTAACTCGTAACCTAAGAAAGGGCTCAATTGTCATCAACACCGAATTCATTCGCGACAGATGGCGCCTCTTACTTCAAATTCCATCTTTCAGATAGTGAATCTCTTTGCAATAAGAAACGACGTATTTTTCTGTTTAATACTTTACGAGAGAATGCACGACAGTACAGTTCATCGTTACATATTCTCTATTTACCTGGACTGTCCCTAGCCTCCAGTCGCAGTTGACCAAAGGCTTTCGTGCATTCTCCAAACACATCTGCAGTATCGTATATAGCAGCAAAGCTGCCGTTAACAATTTTCGGTGACATAGGGGAATTAGCCAGTAGCAAACTCGATCCGAAATTCTCATTCTTTTCTCGAGTATCTGGAAATTAGAAGTTCTGCTTAATATATTCGCACGCGAGCACGCATCCTTTATTTTCAATTGTTGGTGCATTGAAAATGTAATCGATCGAAACGGTAACATCGCATGCGAAATATGAAATCATAAGTATTGGGAAACTCGTCTTACCTGAGCATTCTGTACTCCAAAAAATTATAGACATGCGTTTTCATTAAAAAAAAAAAAAAGGAAAAAAAGAGCAAAACAGAATGATTAGAAATAAAATTGCGTATCGTTTTTATACAAATCGGCTAGTACGTGTTATCGTATACAGAAGATAAAATAAAGATTTTCAACATAACTGTAATAGCTGTGTAGGCAATTTGAAAAATATGTATCAGAGATATCAAGTTGACTTAAAATCTAATCACACGTGTGTATAGTACACGAGGTACAGTATTTAGTGTCTACTATAGCGTGCGTTTATAGTATTTAGATTCAATTGGTAACGGTATCCATTCTTAATCAATCCCTTTACATAGAATTTAAGCTCACAAATGATAATCAATAAATACAACAACAGAAATGCCGCTTATCTAGAGAAGCTGAAACAGAATACTACTTTTAATAAAGAACAAGCTTATGCCCTTGCATTCGTTAGAGCAGAATACAAAATTCTTGTGCACAGTTTTACCTCCACACACGAAACATTGCACATAATCGGTTGTATCGTGATCTACCATTCGATTCAGTGTTACCTGCGAGTGGAACTCTTGCTCGTACAGGCGAGGCGGAGGTGTCCCCAAGGATTTCGTTCGCGGTGTTTCGTATTTCGGCCCAGTCTCTCAATATATCCTCGTTGGTTGTGCTAGACACGCGACGAAAGATCAAGATGTATCAATCCGTAACTAATCCGCTGCGAAGAAGGTCTTGAGGTATCCGTCGTAAAATTTCGTCCGGAACTTACTTGGTCGACGTGACGGTGAATCGAATTACGTATTTTCCGTGCAAAGCAGCTGGCACGCAATGCACTCGCCCCTTCGAATTCATTTTTTTCAACAGTCGCTCCGTTAAACCGTTTTCGCCACGAAGACGAAACACGACGAGGCCCAGATGTCTCGTCGCTGGGATTTCGAAACGCGCGTCGGCCAAAACCAGCGCCTCGAATTTTTGTGCAAGCCTGACGCCCTGAAAATCACGGTTAAATTAATGCTTAAAGTTTATTTTTAAAGTTTAGACCGGTAGCGATAATAATTTTCGATTTTGTCGTACTGTATCACCATCATTGAAGTTATAAACCAAGTTGAATTAAGAATGATTATTGCAAGTTTTGCAAGTATTCGCTTATACTAATACTTAGAATAGATGACGTAATAGAAACCTCGCGTATATGCTTCTGAAGGCCGGTGATTCCGTAATTCCTAATGACGAACCACAGTTTCAATGCCCTGAATCTCTTTGACAACGGGATTTGCCAGTGCTAAAATTGTGAACAAAAATATTTCAACACGTGTTGGAAAATAATGTCGGAAGTAGGCGATATCTGTTATAACTTTTAGACTGGTTTACCATATAATCAATCGCAAGGCCTGCGGATAAACGGGATACCTTATTCAATTAAATGTTTCAATTCACTTTTCGCGCTTAACAAAATTCTGTTCCGTCGTTACCTGAATTCTCGTGCTTCAAATACAACGGATCGACGTTGAAAGTTCTGTGCAGTGCTTGGCTACTTTTCACCCTGAAAGCACCATTAAAAATTGTTCAGTATCAATCGTTCCATCAGTATCCCCGTACGCGTCGATTCATTCGAAGTTTCCGTATCGTACGACGATTCATTTGAACGCTCTGAATTACCAATATTGTAATGTCACAGGAATTTGTATCTTAATTAAACGCGAATCGTCCGGTAAATTAATTTGATTCAGAACCATATCCCGATGAAACGGGTTTTCGGTGTATAAAATAATTTCGAGGGCAATTAACCATGAAACATTATTATAAATTCCCCGTAATCGTATTCGTTTCTCGCTCTATCGGCCTTAACAGACACTCGAGCATCGATCTTAAAGATTGCGAATTACGCCGGGTCAAACGAACGACTCGACGGAAATTGCAGGAAGAATGAAAAAACCGATTTTGCATCCGCTGTTCAACCTATAAGCCATGAGAAAGAGAACGACAGATGATAATGTCTCGCGCTTATGAATTTATCGGATCTTCAGCGATTTGCGCATTTGCAAATTTCCCCTTCAACGGGCTCTCTCTCTCTCCTCGATCTATAGATTTCGCTCGTCGGCGATAAAAATGTCAGTTAACTTCGTCAGAATAAACATGACATTTTCCTTTTTTTCCTTTCTCTCTTCGCTACTCACCACATTGCAGTGCAATCGAAATGCACCATCAGCCACTTGCTGGGATTAAACGCAATCGAATCGGCGTATTCTATTCCTTGAAGCCAACCGCGAAATTCGGGGCACACGAATGCACTGCCCGCGTAGGCAGCATCCACGTGTAACCAGAGACCATTTTCTTCACCTGTTACGGGAAACGTTGATAAAGTCGGATAAACGGATAACGCTACAGCGATCGATTCTATTCTGCGTAGAAATTTTTGTCGAAAGTTATTTTTTCTTTTAAGGTCGTATTGGTAGCTTTAATTTTTCGGCTAAAGCGTTTAAAACGTTTAAAGCAGCAACGCTTAAGCTTTCGTATAAACTATATTTTGGGTATCTAGGTATTTATACGTTCAGCTGATAACGACAACGTTATCGTGGTTCGCAGTTTTTAATATTTTTGCTTCGTATAGGAAATTATTTTACTTACACACTTGACCAACTTCTTTAAGATTGTCAAAAGCGCACGCACCGGTTGTACCCAGAGTAGCGCAAACCTTTGCAAATAAATAAAGACACAGATTCGAATAATTGAATGCTTTGCGTTTGAAGTATTACGGGAGCTTCCGGGCAATATAGCATGCACTGTTAAATTCACTTCTCATTTGTGCAGTGAAAATTAATTTTCAACGTCGCGTCATATAACAATGAGATCTACTTTTCCGTACTTTATCCTGCTCGTTTGAAAAATAAGGATCGAAAGTCGACGTCCCGGTGGACCAACTAGCGAAAAGACGATCCGCCTTCCAACATTGTCTCTGCCCTCTTTTTTTTTTTTACTGTAACTACTCGCTGCTGCGACAAGGTTGATTGGCGGGTCAGAGGTTTTATTTTACAATACCGATATCCGTTCTGATGATATTAATTGCAAATAGAAGACGCGCGTACTTTCTAATGGATTGCTTTTTCCTACCCCTGTACAGTACTTATAGGTTTCACGTGTTTTCCTTGAATAGACGATATTGCTGTGCACGGTTAATACAAAACGTAATTTATAAAAGTAGGAAAATTTTGTACGATCAACAGAGATTCACGAATCAAATCTGGCATACTTTTGATAAAACAGAGACAATTATGTGACGTTGAACGTACAATTTGACCGTCTTTGGCAGCTCGTCATTGCGAATATTAATACTCACGAAAAAGGGCAGTAAACCTTCGGCTCTGTCGCGCGTTATTGCTTCGAGTAGTGTCTCCCCTCTCATACTGAGTTCCTCGTCGGACTCGATGTACCTCATTCGCACCAAACCGATCAATCCAGCCTTTTCCACGCTGGAATGAGCCTGCGACGCGTAAAACAAATTAAACGATCCTCCGTGCTCTATGGGGATGAAAAATTCTCCCGGCAATGAAAAGTATCGTGGCTGGGGGAACGAAGGAACGGCCAAAGTGGAGTGTTTCAGCCTGTGACTTATATAAACGAGCAACAATAACGCGAAGAGCATACGGCTTCAGCTACTGGAATATTCAGGGCGAAAAATATCTGAGGAACGAGCACGCTTAAAAAGCTCTGGGGAGGAGATTCGACAAAGAAGAATGAGTCCAAAGTGGAAATACGTACCTGGTCGGAGCAGTAGGCGACGAGGCGCGAATTAATCTCAGCTGGTAAACGGTCCGGCTCATTTTGTTGCACGTCCCTAATGGCTCTGGTTCTTGCCGCCAGTAAGCAAACGAGGGTGGCTTCTGACGCGGTTGTCTGTATCACGCCACCGCCACCTGAACCACCTGGACGATGCAGGAACCCCTCCGGTAGGCCGATCATTTTGCCAAGCCAGTTCATCACGATGGTTTCTAGCTCCGTGCAGGCAGGACTCGAGGCCTTTGAGAACACACGATTGTAAAAAACCTCACGACGATCCTCCATGGCGATACAAGCCTACGATTTCGTTTGAATCTTATTGCGCTTGTTGAAAACGCTGCGAACAGTTTCGTAGATGCATATCAGCGTATTCGTGGACACAGAATCGAGTTTCCATGATAAACGACCGAAGGCCCCCCGTTTTACTATTCATTAGCAGCACAGTCGCATATTAACAGCGGCAGACAAAACGTTGGATTTGAATGGCTGGAACTTCGGAACTTAGCTTATGAGGAAGCTTCCAATCCGGAACGGAGACTGCTATTACCATCCCTTACGAAACATTCCAATAATTGCGCGCCCCCTTTATTCCCGCTCGCCAATCCTCCATTCGTAGCATTGAAAGTTCTTTCGATTCGATGCGTATCGATGGAGGAAAAGTACACCGTCGAACGGTAGAGAATTTAACGAACAGCATCGACACCCCTTGTCTGTCGCGTGCGGTGTTCGCGTCGTTGCTCTTACCCAAGTGAATCCAAGACAATTGATCGCGTCGGCCAGCATGTCGGCCAGCAGGCTGGCAGGTGAATTCAAGGCTGGAAAATAGGCGTGCATGTGGGGGCTCTGCCAATGCGTCACACCTGGCATGATGCACTTTTCGATGTCTGCGAATATGTCCTCCCAGGACTCGCCGTCTACCGGCGCCGAGGCAGGCAGAACGTTTCTCAAGTAGCCAGGTGAGACGGCCGGGTAAACGCGTCTGGTCCTGATGTTCGCCAGATAATCGGCGATGTAATCCACCATTTCTTTTCCTGGCGATTTGAAATCGCGTGCACAAATTTCAATACGATTTCACGACGGAGGAGAGGCTCGTTACGTTAAGAACGAATCCTAGTACCTTTCGTCTCATCGTCTTCCGTGGACGATTAAATCGCTCGAGGGTCGAATTGAACGAATTCGCGGAGGCGATTAAAAACCGATTAAAAACCTTCGACCGATTGTCCACGATTTTTCTTTGCTCTCGAGGGTCACCGGTCTTGAGCGTATCGGAAAGGGAACAGCCGTGAATTCAATCGTCGCCGCAAACAGACGCCCTTTGTTCTTCGCCCGATTGATTTTGTTGATTTACGCCACGCGCGACAATGAGATTCGATTCGCGTTGTTTAACAGTCCCTATAAGTCACGGCTCGGTCGCGGATTCGACGGAAAATCCGGTCTCACCGTAACTTTCTCGTTTTATCGCGACAACGGGGATCGACCGTATCACGTATTACGGGTTTAGCATTTTCGACCAAAGTTCGGAACGTAACGCACGTTTGTATAAACGTCAATTTTATTGACATTTGAAACACGGGTTGGACAAAGGGATCTACTTTCCGTACGAAATTGGATTTAAGGAGGAAGGGAAATCCCGTACGAATGCTTTATCTAGGATTCAGAGGCTCGGATTGCGAGGACGGAATTCTAGCATGGCCCGTATTGGAAACTGTATCGAATCCATAAAATTCCCATAGACTTACTCTCTCTCCCCCCCTGCCCGATGCAGTGATCCCCCTTTATTGGCATCGTTTTAATACCAAGAAACGTATCCGTTGGGGTATCGTCGGATCACTGTTTCATGCTTATACGTTCATTCGCGTGGTACGATTGCAACAATCGCGGACGTTTATACCAGCGCGATGTATCGTTCACCGTTCGTCGAGAAAATTATATCGCCGCGATGAAACGAACGCAAATCAGCCATGCATCAGCGAGAAAGTGCATTCTTTTTACTCACCGTGTTCGCGGTACTCTTCTAGATTCATATTATCTGTAACGAAAACAGTTGTCGCACTGTAATACCCATTTCTATGTGTACAACATATAGTAACAAATAATGCATGCACGGTCGTGTTAAATCACGGGGCAACGCGAGATCGCACGACGTGTATACGATTATCGGTAAATCGTTCGACGCGCGGTTTAACGATCGCCGCACTCCGCCCCGATCCTCGCGCGTTGATCGATTCGCTCACCGTTGATCCTCACAACAGCCAAATCTCGAAATTTCGATGGCACCGTATCAGGCGCATGTGGTGTCGTTTGATTGATATCACCGTGTCGAATCGAAATCCGTGGTCGGCCGGAATCGTGGAACTGGCGACGAGTCACGCGGAAGCTTAGGGGTACGTCGCAGCGGATTTGACACGAGCGAGCCCCGTCCAGCAGATACGCTTAGCTGGCCTATGCGTGTTGACCTAGCATCGAACTTTAACGCTACGATAGGTTGCCGCGAATGATTTGTACGGATTCATCATCGATCGCTTGTCACATGGGCCCAGAGCTTATTAGGCTAGTGTCACAAGGCTCCCCGCGGCCTAGAACTAGATCGCAGGCTTTCCTGGATTCAGCTATCCGCTCTGACCTTCCCTTTGCATCTTCTCGCGTTCACGCGAACACCTTTATCAGTCACGGCGAATACAATTCGATACAGTTTACATCGATGGTCGGTCGAGTCCATCCGAGGAATCGCGGGATGGCTTATGTCGCGCCCGGTGTACGTAAGTCGAATGGACAGGCATTGCTTAATCTTGTTTCGAGGAACAGAGGATCTCGCTTGCGGGTATCGGAGAAACGCAGTGGTATTTGCTACCTAACCGGATGCGTGGCGAAAAGTTGTGTTAATGGAAGATAGTTTTGGGTCAGGTCGGGACAGCCGACCGGTCAAGTTACCTGATTTCGCGGGGTACGTGCTCGACCGGCTAATTGAACGATACCGTAGCGCAAATCGACTGAACGGCACCTCGTTTCTTTCGATACGAAATTCGTCAAAGCTGTTTCGCCGGATCGAATTATGTCGTACACGCGTTACCGGAGAGATCGGTTGGAAAATAATGGTTAAAT
The DNA here is from genome assembly GCA_948146005.1 of Nomada fucata. Classification (NCBI taxonomy): domain Eukaryota; kingdom Metazoa; phylum Arthropoda; class Insecta; order Hymenoptera; family Apidae; genus Nomada; species Nomada fucata. The sequence goes on from OX411279.1 coordinate 2,102,581, forward strand.
GCGCAAATGACGGCACGGGTGGCGAGGAATTGTTGAATCACGCGAAAAGCCTGTCGGGGGCGCGAATGATCGAGACGTTATCGCTTACCGATTGCACCGAAGAAAATAAAAGATCCGTATGGGCGCGGAATGGAAAATCGAACATCGACAGTCGCGGGGATCTCGAGCTTAAGCCAGAATGACGCTCAACGATATTAAAAGCTCGTCCTTCCACCGTTTCCGTTTCCGACTTTTGTAATTTCCCGTAGCTTTCAGTATTCGTGCGCGATTCGAAGGATTTATCAGCGATGCCGACTGCTTATGTGTGACACGAGTCACCGGCGACCGGTACCGACTCGCGATTTAATCGAGGAATTGTAATCGCGCGTGTCAAAAAGTCCGAATTCCCCATCGCGCTGTCCTTACCAATCGTGTCTATAATAAATTGACCGATGAAAAATTGTTCAGCGTCGTCGCCCAAGCTCGATATATTGGCTTAATTCCCCAGAGAGTTTGTGAATTATGCTTTCATTGTTTCGCATAAAAGCTTCGCATACCGGAATAACGAATTCGTTCACTGCTATTGATTGCAGTTCTGTTTTGTAACTTTTATTTCCTATTATTATTATCGAAAAGAATAGCGGCGCATAGAATTTCTCCTGACAGTAACATTGATTCGGGCAATCCTTAAATTGCCTTTAGATTATCAAAGTTGGCGTGGCAGCCATACGATTTTTGATTAAATTCGCGTATTGGAAAATGACAAATTTTTACATACATATGTGCGTACAAATTCTTCTTTGAGGTTGCAAAAATTCAAAGGGCAGTGACTACGATAATTCGATTGGAAAATACCTTTAACGTGCTGCAAATATATTCTCGAGACTTTCCAACTGATTTTTTTCAACGTAGAAGAAAGAATGTACAAAATAGGAATGCTATACTTATGAAAGAGCGTGCACAAAAATCTGACCTTTTTAAAATCTTCGAGTCCTGCGAGGTGAGCGAAGGCAGCAGGCTTCTGAACGATCGAAGGAGACGCAGAGAGTTCAACTTCTTGACTGTGACACTTTGCAGGGAACACGGAGGATAGTCTTTAGGGTTTCGAAAAAACAGATATATCCACGGTGGGAGAGAATCGGTGGAATGCAAGTCGTTCAACAAGTGGCCGCTTTTATACAGAGACGCGCTAAGTACTAGCTGCTTTAGCGCAAGCGTACCCGAAGACCAAGACAGAGCAAGGGACAATTTCTGTGACTAAGCTTTGCGATCTTAAGGGACTACCGATGTACAATCCTGCAGAAGCTTCGATTAATTTTGTTGAATGCTAGTCGCCTGTTCGATCATCGCATTTCTATTGCGATGGCAGCTTCTAAATATTATACAAAGTCATTTAAATGTTACTGCAATTTATATTTATTTATTTCCGTTGCATACGTATTACAGTATTGCATCGAATTGAGGATAATAATATTAGGAAAAATATATAAATATATGAATAATTGTTTATTAATGTTACTGTGCATCAATGTTGTTATATTTTTCTATGAATCAGCGTTTAGGAATTAATTTCGTTTTTTAAAGTCTTATAGCGTATTAAGAGAGGTATAATTTTTAATAATTCTACGCAAACGTTTCATTTATTATACTTGTACAATAATCTACTTGCATTCCTTCAATCTATCTTGAAATCTATTTAGAATCTACTATTTAAAAGCTGCGTAGAACCATAAGCAAATTTATGATACACTCGGTCTTTAAATAATTTGTGTATAAATCTTGATTTACAAACTAAATACTATTTTGTTTTCACATTTTTCAAGTAATCACACACATACTTTTAATTCTTTCGCAGACTACTTAACTGATATTTGCCTAGAAATAAAATCGCATTTTCGAAATTTTCATTTAATTTATATTTAAACAATTATGTTCAATTGGTAAAAGATGTTTGTACTATTGAATGCGATAAACTTCTAGTATTTTTCAATTATCCACAGTGGATCATGTACGTCTTCTATCAATTTAGGAGAACCTTACCATCGGACAACGTGACTGCCATACCGACTAACAAATCCGTCACTGATTTCAGCGTCCTCTACTCTCGCACAGTGATCAGTTGAAGCAGTGTTATTTACTGAAGTAGGGTTAGGGGCAGGAGTCGTGCAATTATGTAAATATACATATGTAAATTTCTATGGTAGGAATCAGGGAAGCAATTTCTCCAGACGAGATATATGAATTCCTATATCTCATGGGTGTCTGTGTCGAAAGATTCTGAAAAGTGTCGAAAGATTCTAAAAGACCCATGTGAACGCTCACTACGATAGGAATTGTAATTTAAATAAAGTTAAGGTAAGACAGTTCTTAGTTTACTCAACGGAAATAGTTTACTCATTCTATAATGTAACAAATATTACCAACATCTTATGCCACATACGTATTTATTATTACTAATAAATATACTTGTATCCCACTATTCGACCAATATCTATACCGTAACACTTGTAATAAAAACTATTGAATTCGACAGGATATTCAAAAAACACCCGCCTTAAACAAAGAAGAACACCCCCCCACCACCCACCCATCCCAGCCAATTAGCGCAATCTTTTCGAACATCGCCATCTTTCGCCCAAAGGATCTCGTAGCGATTTGACGTGTTCGGAGCGTTCGTCGAATTAAGGTATGTCACACAGTCTGATATATTCTCGAAGGCAAAAAAAACTTATAAACATTGTTAGCCCTTCCCCGTCTTCCAAGTTTTCTGTAGTTTCTTTGTTGATATTGCCGAATGTACTGCAAGAAATGAAGAAAGTATCGTGCAGTGAACGGAAGCACACCTCGCGGCGTGCATTTTCGCAACGACTCGTCTATGCACATATTTAGCAACTCGAGCATGCATATCGAGTATTTCAGCTGTATATTTCGTTCCCTTGCGATGCATTCTGCAGTTTCTAGCAACATTATTGCGATACGCGTGATCTTTAATACATTTATCTCTAATTTCAGTTGGACTTTGTTTAATGGCGTCTCATTCGCTTGCTTCGAGAATCAAATCGGAATTGGCGGGAATTCGGCGCCAACAGCCGAGAATTGCGCATGAGCATAACGACGCCAATTCATGCCGAAATGTCAAACGATCTGGTTGACAGGCAAGGATTTCTCAAATTTTATTCGAGAAATAAGTAGAATTGTACGAATGCTGGTAATATAATGGATTAAATTATTATTCTTGCCACGTATATATCTTGCATGATATACAATTGTTACGCGAGCGTGCCTACACCTTTATACAAATCGAATGCTCACGTTTGCCATAGAATTCGGGATGAATTGTTGCTTTAGTATATTCGTTATATACTTAACATTACCTTCGTGCATTTGTTTTATTTCTGTGTTATTCTTTGTTGCAGGGGCGTGGAGAGTGTTGATTAGACGGAATAGAGTAAGACGATGGCTATAATGACGCGAAATAAGTCATTGCAACTAAGGTGTTTGTATGTGAGCATTTGAATCGTTCTTCCATATTGGCTTTATACGATCTGAGACGGATACGAAGGTGAAACGTAAACGGTTAAAATATTTTCGAAAAATTATTTGATTTTTCTATATCAATTACAATTGAGTTATTGGAATTGGAATGTTTATGCAACTGCATATTTTTATAATGCATATGCTTTCATGTTTTACATTTAAAAACATATGCAATAAGTTGTTGGATATGTTTCACATTTAAAAACGTACGCAATAACTTATTGCATATGTTATTTTCCGTGTATGTGTCTTTCTTGTGGTATGTCACAATAATCATAAAATGTATTGCTAATCTTGTATATTTTTCTTGCACATTTGCAAATTTTTAATGCACGTTCGCATATTTCTATGCATATTTAGATATTTTTGATACATGTCTACATATTTCTATGCATATTTACATATTTTTAACTCATGTTTATATATTTCGGTGCATATTTACATATTTTTAATTCATGTTTATACATTTCTGTGCATATTTACATCCTTTTAATACATGTTTGCATATTTTTATGCAAATTTATATATTTCCAATGCATATTTGCATACTCTTAATGCATATGCACATCTTTTAATGCTTATTTAATTACTTTTAATGCATATTAACATATTCATAATGCATATCTACATGTTTCTCATATATGTTTACATATTTTTAATGGATATTTATATATTTTTCGTGGATATTTACATATTTTTCATGCATACCAATGATAACAAACACTCGATAGCATGTATTTGTTTTCTTTCAGAAAATTTTGTGACCGTGCGCAATGCGGTCGGTAGAGTCAGTGTATGGTTCGCAGTTTCCTAGTGTTTCCAGAGCGAGTGGCTCTGCATAAATTTTTGTTTACACATTACCTACTCGCGATTGTAGAGTCAGTGTTTCTCGCGTACTGCATATTAATACCGTATCAGAGCCCCTGTACTCCTTTGGAATTATTTCACTCGCGAATGTGGAATCTTGCAATCAACGAGTTGGTGAGTCGCATGCGTTTTCAATTCCTCCGGTCCCCAATCATGCCGTAGGGCGATTGGTCCGAAACGGCACTGGGGACCGGTTGTAATTTTTGGTAGTTTTGCGAGCATAGTGACCGCCAATGTTTACATGTGCATTATTTCTTAGATTGGGCTAGATCTGCCTTCTTGTACTGCGCGTTTTTTAATATAAAAAATTAAGAACCATAGAGATATTTCTTATGCAAATAAATATTTGATCAAATAAGTACTGTTCATCAATGTTCCTCTGTTTCGATAAGAGCACATGATGACATTAATAAGAAATGTATATACATATATTGAGGACAGTGTATATTAAATTCATAATTGCATTTATAATCAATCGTTTGTTTTCACTGTCGAGCAGTGCAGAAGTCGAATACCCTTCGACTTCGTTACTGCAATTGTTGCACGATTATAGTAATCATGCATTAAAACGAATAAATATAACGATACGTTCATTAAAATCAGCATTGAGTGATCTTAGCGAATTATGGCATCTAATATTAAATATTATATGCTGTAGTCGAGTCTTTTTTGTATGAAATATATTACACGTTATGCACAAGAAGACACTTTTAGTACGGGTAGATTTTCAAATCGGAGTAGCTATCTTGAACAATCTTCTATATCTACATACTTCGATTAAAGAATCACCCGAGGCTTATTTAATAGCTTGTCAAATTTTCCATAATCGCAATTTTTACGATTATATTTGATCGCGATTCGTCCACGTGTGTTCCGTTTAGCTACGCGGTTCAGATTTTTATTTTTTTTTTTTTTTTTTTGCGAATAGAGCCTCGAGCCTAGACTAAGTTTCAGCGGGCATTGCGCCCGTAGAAAAGAAGAAGCTAAACGCCGAAGAGGCCCGACAAACTGTCGCCCAAGAGGGCAACTACCAATGGCTCTGCATCCTTTGAATGGAGAGCCATTCTTTGTTACTATTTTCTCACTATGCTCGCTTTTGCATGCTGCGGTTGTAGTTCATTGTTTCCAGCACTCGTCTTCGTGTTAAGCAAATCGGGATTTTTATTAACGTCGCGTACGATTGAATAATAACGCGTACGCGTGCATCAACCGGTCACGATAATTACAAGACCGAAAACTTCGATTAATCGTGCTCGGGGATTTCGGTGTTGCACATCTTGGTTACATTAATACGCGCCGATGCATCGAAATTCGCCCGATAAGCGCATCGACGTGTATTCCATAATTATTTATTTGCACGCTGGGCCTTCTAATTAATCCGGATCTTGAACAAGCAACCGAATCCGGCCGCGCTGCTCGTTCAATGTTATTCAAATAGAACGTTAATCGACGTTGGCGCGAAGGAATGAAAATTCCTGGCGAATCAACGATCAACCAATGATACATTGTGCATCGCCACTCTTTTGTCAGTCGAAATTTTTCTGAATTTTTTTTTATTATTGAAAATTCAGAGATTCAGGCCGCGCGGGTTTCGTAATTAATTGACCGTTCAACGCTTCGCGACGATAGTAATAATAATAGTAATCGTAATAGGATTCGTATCATAGCACTCGAAATGAGTAAGCTGATACGAACGAATAATTTTCTCGAGGTATTATTTCCCCCACCGTGAAAGAATACTTTGGAGAAAACAAAATTTCCACCGCGATTACGATTTTCGTAACGTAACAGCGCGTTTATTTCAATCTTTGCGAGTGACGCAAATTTTTACGCGATTTTAACGCGCACGCCGATGGGAAAAACGGAAAAATTATGCGAGTAACTGGACAGGCAATCAGACGTTTCTCGACCGTTCGTTCGCTCCAAGTGAATTTGGTCGGCGCTGCATACACTTCGATTGCCGAACTCCGCTTGTTTATACGTAAACCTGTTATTTAACATATATTGTTATACATACTTACACAGCGCAGGCCGTTACCACGGAGTGCAATGTACCGCTGATTGCCGTGGGCGTTGCGATTCCCCTTCATCCCGTCTCGTGCCGATCGTATCCCGCGCCGTTGGGATATTACTCTTGATCGATTCGACGAATCGAACTCATCAATAATATCGGGCCATGCCCGAAATTACACGTTGCAACGGTCTTCGTTGCGGTTTCTCTCCTATATCGTTTCACGCAGCTCGCTTTCTACATTGTGCATCGCCGCTCTGTTGTCCGTCGAAATTTTTCTGAATTTCTTTTTATCATTGAAATTTCAGAGATTCTGGGCGCGCGGGCTTCGTAATTAATTGACCGTTCAACGCTTCGCGACGATAGTAATAATAATAGTAATCGTAATGGGATTACGTTAAATTGGTTGCATCGTGGGTGACAACCTTGCGCAAGTAGAGAATCCGAAAAAAGGAGTGCGTAAAGCGTCGCTCGTTCGACTGTAATGTTACCTAACCTTCGTGCCCGGTTTCACTAGCAGGAAACGGAGTCGAAGATTGTCGAAATACGCATTTGTCATCTCACCGTCCCTGCCGCTTGTGAAACATTCTTGCATGCCCGTAGCCACCTTCCATTTCTTAATCGTTTCACGGTTCCGTTTACACGTGGACGGCCGTCGATGGGAAATGGTCGAACGCGACGGGAACGATCTTTTTAACGAAACAACGAGCACCAAGCGTCTGGTCGAGCATCGTGAAAACGGAACGGCGAAAAGCAATTTCGTCAACGACGTGACGCTGTTTCGTTAAAATTTGTTCCGTTCGGTTCCTAAACGATCGAGGCCCATCGACCGTTCGTCTCAGTCCTCCCGTCGCGAAAGTAACCACCTACGCTCCGGCGGCGAAGTGTCCCGTGAAAAATGCGTGATTCATCGCGATCGTAGACCGCGATGCACGACTCGGTACCGCTAATAGAACAAAACGAGCCGCCAATGTATTGACTGCTTTAATAGATAAGATTACCGGCATGAAGTACCGGTTCGTGGGGGCTATTGCTCGATAATACCGGTCCCACTGTTCCATAGAAATTCGAAATGAAAGAAATGTGACGCGGGAGAAAGGATGGAAAGGGTGGGGGGGGGGGGGTGTGGAGAGACGTGAAAGAGAAAAAGAAGGGGAGGAAGAAAGGGATAGAGACGCGCGCACAGAGGGAGAGAGAGGGAGAGAGAGAGAGATAGGAGAAAGACGAAATCATCGGCTCCATACACACGATAACCACGAATTACGAGTGTCCATGAACCTCGAAGGATGATTCTACGAACGGTGGGGATGCTGTACCGCTATGTGGCAGTGTTACATCGTCGATTTCCCCTACTACGTGCACTATCGGACCCTCCTGGTCCCTCTTTCTTACATCATTGCGATCCCTCTCCAACCTGCTCTCACGAAGGCCTCTCGCGGTCGGGGGTACAACGGTTACGTTTTACCGTTGCAGGCCGTTCGTTTGCTCACTCCCGTGGTATTCGTACAACCCGCGTCCGGTACCTTTATTCTATCGTACGCCCACATACATTATACACGGTGTGTAGGTGATCACGCGCACGATCGTAGCTGAGAACCTTGATTCACAGATAGAACGGCCAATGGGGCCGGAGGTAACCCTCCGCATCGGAGACGCCGTGTCCATACCTTCGCCTCTCCCCGTTTTATTCCAGCCCCATCGATTTTCATCACTTTACGACAGATTGCCAGGTACCGTTGAGAATTTCGGGGAGTTGAGCGTGGTTTACGATGCCGGAGGCTTTCGGTATCCCCGGCTTTATTACGAAACGTACATTTTCCTTTCCCATGGAATCTCGAACTTCTCCGCGGGTGTTCTGAACCTGCTGCACAGGTTCCATATGTCTATACGTTTTCGGGGATAGATGCAACCCTCCGCAAAATTAAAGGGTCGGTGCGTGTTCGCCGAGAAGTCGTTGATCTCTGAACCGCTGGAACTTCGCTGGAAAAGAAATCGTAGGACAGTCTTCTCGGGCTCGTCTTGAAGGGCGAGGTCCCGACTTCCACGCCTTCGAATTTGATTTTTTCGAACACCCTTTTGTATTAGAGAACGGTGTGGGAAACAGAGGGTTGTTTCAATGCCGGCGACACGCAATCCCAGATTAGCTTCGAAGCAGTTTATGCAAGGAGGAGGAGGTTCGATCTTAAAATTCGTGGTGTTTCGACGATTCGAAACTCCGTACAAACGTTTCGGTGCACAGGATTGTGTAGTTAATTGTCGCCGATCGATATTCGACAGACCCTTCGACAATCGCGATCGCGAGTTCCGCGAAGCAACGAGCATTTCAATGCCGCTGGCTTTCCCGACTTCGGCGAAGTTCATTCCGTTGATGCATCGCGTCTCGCTGTCCGCGAACTGCAACCGGTACTTTCATTCTGTTGCACACCCACGTGCATCATCGATCGTAAACATGCAGCTACGCGAGAGCAAGTTTAAACGGAGAGGTCCCGGAGTATCCAGCGTGTATCGTAATTAAATCGCGAACAATCGCGAGGAATCCTTGCTATCGATTTTATTCGTCCCGCGGATGTAACCGTGCACGACGAAAAATTGGATAATCGTTACGAGAACGCGAGAACGATCCTCCGTTACAAAATCGTGACTTCGTTACCGAAGATACGTCATCCCCCTCGTTTATTTCTGAACTCTTGTCCAGCGTATCGTCGGGACACTGTCGGGCACAGACGCGGTCTCGATTATTTAAATGCGGCTAATTGGCGTGAACGGCGGAGTTAGCAGAGTTACGGGTCCTCGATGTTGATAACTCAACGGGGATTATTGTTGACGAATTCAATTGCACGCTCGCGGCGTCAGGCAATTTCCATCCGCTGCACCCGTTCGCGTTGATCATTTCATTTTCGATCGGACATTATCGAGGGCTAATTGTTCGACTCGACGATGAACTTTTGTCGGACCAGTCGTGGTGATAACGATCGCCTGGTCGGTATCAGGAAGGAAAGGGTTGCGTCAACGTGGGAACGCGATTACCTGCGACCACGTTAGACGAACGAAAGTGTCATAACTCGTCCGGTGAATCGTGAAAATCGAAAGACCGCTGCGTCTGGCCCCTGGCAGGGTCTTCAGCGATCGATGATCGATCGATAAAATTAAGCATCTCGGAGATCTCGAAGCGGACAATGGACGGGGCACAACAATCGGTCGATGCTCGCGGTGTAGCGCGACAGAAACTGAAGATCGCTGTTCGATGTAAAAAAGGGAAGAAACGTTCGTACGTGCTTGGCAAACAATAGGACACCCATTTAAGCGACTCCTACGCCTATGTACGACGACGTGTATACACGAATGTTGACGCACCTGGACGCACGTTCGCTTTATTCGAAGAAAGATGGTGTACCGCCGCGGACGAGAGCCGCCTGTCGAAGCGGAGGCACGTCGAGGTTCTTGACTCTAAACCTGAAACATCAAGGACTGGAGTACGTAACGGCAGCCCTGAGGAAAATCAATGACGCAACCATTACTCTGCCAGGGTCACAGCGGCAGGATTTTTCGTTGTGAAGGGCATTTCACAACCCGTGAGTTCATTTTTAGGAAGTCATCGACTCGTCGATGTGGTAAGAGATACATCGCTTCACGGACTTTTGCTTACATCATTTGGGGGGGGGGGGGGGGGGGGGGACTGTTGCAACCCGAGGAATCTATTACGATAGTCGACTTCACAGGGAAAGTGTTTCCCCGTGTCGGACATGGCGGGTCCCGGGCGAGCATGATTCGTAACGCTCGCGTAGTGGTGTATTAAATGTATTATTAAAGTTTACACTGTTCGCCACGCGGCGAAGGCTAAACACCATCCACCGCGTTAATCTTGGGGTCAATGATATACGGGAAACATCGTTAACAGCATTTTAAAACGCACGATTTCCATCGTACGAATGGCTTCGTAATTAATTAAAGAAAATTAGTGTGAAGATAATTCATTGTTGCGTTACGAATGTAGGATTCGATTTTCATTGGGAAAACAGACTTCTCGCTTTCCTTTCTTTCTTTCTATCGCAGGCACAATAGCCGATCGAATGGCAACGAGCAACACATCCAGATGGGAGGATTAGAGAATTGAGATACAGTCGCTGCTACGACGCTTGAGAATCGAACTGACGAGGGTCGACGGAGGTAAAGTTTCATTTATTTTCCTAAAGGTTGATCTACGTGTACACGTGTATAGTATATGTCTTGTTATGTTGCAATTCGACTTTGGCGATGGATGATAAATGATCGATATCTATTTTGCACTAGTTCGCAAACAATTGAAAGGGTGAGAGGGACACATTGGGGCAGATCTCCGTTCGGTGCAACCACCTCGTGACGGGAGCCGAGGAATAAATTATTTATCGCATAATTATCGATCGAACCTTTTCATTGTCGCACTGGACAGACAAGACACCTTCAGCAATTATATGGAAAATAATGCGAGCTCAGGGTTAACTCTTAAACACGATTCAAACTTGATCCTCCCACTCGTAAAATCTCGACGCAAATGATCAACTGGCGCATCTGCTAAATGAAACTCTGTTCGAGAAGAGAGGGCGGTAATCGTTGCAAGGTATAACACACGGGACACCGTGGAACAAGCGAAAATAGAGAGATGGAGGGAGTGCCCCGCGTTATTTTTAGCAACTCGCGTGGGAGTATGAATGAAAATCATGTCCTTGGGATTACAATGCGGAAGATATTATTTACAGCGGGAGAATAATTCACCTGGTCGTTTAAGTAGGCGAGCAAGAGGATCGAGCGACGAGAAGTCGGGCCGGATTACGAACCGGAAGTGTGGAAAAAGTCTCCGCAACGAGACGCAGTAAACCTGCTCCGTACTTTCCGAGACAGGAGTCGAAAGTCGTGAAAATTGGTGAATCGCAGATGCAACCTGGAACAATAACTTTTGAGGGGTATCACCGGTGCTTATTGCAATTCTTTTGACCCAAGAGCACGGTGAACGTAGGAAGGAGGCAATTAAGTTCAGGTGGAACGTCTTTGCGCGATAGGAACTGACGAGCAGTCCGTCTCGCGGTGCCGTCGAACGAAGCTAAAAGCTTCACGTTTAATTTTCAACGTTTTGGAACACGTGGGAAGAGTGTCTCGAGCGTTGTTGGATTTAAAAGGCGTCCAGATGCATGACTGAAAAAAAAGGAACGCCACGGTAACGGCAGGATAAAGCGCGAGACGATATATCGAAGACAACGGCGTGCACTTTCCGTCTTTAGAAAAAAAAGTGGAAGAAAATCGTTCCTCGTGAAAGATCGACGAATAGCAAGTGGCCAGCTCATCGCGACGGGGTTGCGTGCGTTTAAAATCGATCGCCGTTTCCCAAGTCGTTTCCGGCAATACCGTCGACGGCAGCCAGTCCACGTTGGTCGGCGTCAACGATAATCCACTGTCAACGCGACCCGCACGATCCAACGACGAACGAACCAAACAATTTCTAGCTGACACACGAAATTTGTCTGCGCCGAAAAAAGAAATCTAAACTCGCAGCGGGTGAACTCTCTTAAAACTGCAAACAATTCCCTCTCCGCGCAGACCACGCGCCCGAGGGGACTTTGGATATCGCGCGATTGAAATCTGAACCGGCGTCGCGATCGAAGCCGACCAGACGATTGTTCAATTAAAAATTATCCGCGTACGCGTTCGTCGCGAGCGATAAATTTCTAAAAGAAGAGAAACAACTTCTATCGAATACCTAACGGTCCCCGGGTATTTTACCGTCGCAGCTTCCAATGGAACACAAGCGCGCTGCGCGATGTGATCAATCGTGACCAATTGGTTCCCGATGCTTTGCGTCTCCCCTTTTTTTCTCCCCTTATTTCTTCCTTTTCGCGCAAAGAATCGCGGTAACGTAACGGGCGCAAGCGGGACACGTTCGCGGCCGTTAATCGCCCGCGACTCGTTCAATTCAATCGGCGTACAATTTTGCCCGAAATCGCTGAGTACAGCGTTCTATAACTAAATACCTGTAGCTCCCACTTTACGAGAGCCAGGCTAGCCTTGGGTTCGGCGCCAAAGACCGGCCCGAGGTCAACGACCATCGGAATATTCACGTTCGGTCGGCAGCCGGTCGGGCTCGGCCTCAGCGATTCCTCAGCTTTTCCGATTATTGCATATCTGCGGATTTGTTAAACATATCTGCACGTGACCGCCGTCCGTTCGAGCGAATTAATTGTTCAGCGATGGAACGGAACGATCGCTGCAACGAGTTTTAGCGTGGACGTCCGTCGCGAGTTTGCGACCCTTCGGGACGGGATCGTTTTCGGGGACGTCGTGGTGGACCGTGGCCGAGATGGGATTGTAATTGGGATAATCGTCGGGTGGAATGCAAATTGGGGCAAAGTTTGTGGGAATTGTGTCGGGGAATTCTTCGTCGGACGAAGTTTACTTATTTATTTGCACGTTGGCAGGGTTCGACGTGAATGGCTAAGGCGCGTTGGAAACTCAATGAACTGTCGATCGTTATTATTTTTATTAACCGAGGGACCACAAAGTCTTCGCTAATTAAAAAATTGCGATCAAGATACATCGCTTCCACGTTTATCGTGGCATTAACGAGCGCGCGCGAAGAACGATTTAAAAATGAAGCACAAGATTCTGCGACCAATTAGGAAATGGGATGATTAAAATATTGAAAGAAAACAATTAAAAGTGTGCGAACTACGAGGCGTAACAGGCACCCCGCGTACACAACTTATTTAGATTGAAATCTGCCTATCTCGTTCCACTTCTGTTTCTCATTTTTTTTTTTTCCCTCCCGCAGCGCCTGATTTTGGTACCGCTACGATCCTTCACGCGGCTAATTGGCATTACGCGAACGATTCATTAAAGGAACGATGCACGCTCGGAATTAGTTAGGCAATCAGCGCGGCCTTCTTCCGAATCGTATCGTTGTTTTACAAATAACTGTACTGTTAAGGCGTTGACTCGAAGAAAAATCCATCGCGCCGGCCAGGCCACTGAATTCTAACGCCATCGCGTAATCGCTGGACTTCGCGCGTACCTTAATTAACCGGCCGACGAAATTGACGGTCCGCCGAATTGAAAACGCACCGTCCCCGGAACGACACGACCAGCTTCGAACGTTATCGCGGCTCTCGCGCGATGCTCGTCAAGTATCCGTCGTCCTGTTTCCGGTGACGCGTGTCCCTGAAAGATGTTCGCGGGGCACAGCCGTGTCCGTCGCAATCCCGTATCGAAAAACTGTTTCACCGACATATCTGCGGGACGTCAACGCGTTCCCTTTTCACAGCGACATTCCCCGCCAGCGCGAGCGACGGCGAAACGAGTGGGAAGGGGTTCGCGGTGCAGAGACGTCGCGAATAAAACGGGGAACCCGTGCAAGCGTCAACGTCGAAGAAGAAGGGAGGAATGCGAAGAGGGTGCCGCGCGAGTAACGGTGAACGATGCAGCCGAGTGACGAGCGCGTCGCGGAAGAAAGCTGTGTGTACCTTGAAGAAACAGAGCCCGCCTCGGAGCCTGGGGGATAAGCAAAAACCGGATGAAAGAGACGAGAAGGAGGACGGCGTGGACGACGAAGTAGAAGTAGAAGTAGAAGAAAAGGAAGAGGAGGAGGAGGAGGAGGAGGAGGAGGAGAAGGAGGGGGGAAGAAGTGGTCGAAGAAAAGGAAGAAGAACTTGCGCTGCGCGCTCTTTAGGAGCGAACGAAGTGAGACGACGATACCACTATGCGGAGAGGTTCCGTCGTAACAGAGTACAGCTTGGTAGGGGTACGAGAGAAGGTGGTGGAGGCGGAAGAGTTGACTATGGAACGGTGGAGGGGAAGGGGTTGGTGGTAGTGGTAAGGGTACGAGGTACCGTGCAAGCACCTGTGGATCTCTGCGCCGCGGTAGAGTCACTCACCGGCTACCACCACCGGACCACCGCCGAACCTTGGTTCACGGGTAGAGGACAAAACAGATAACAGCCATTCGTGGCCCCGCGAACCCGTAGGAACCATCCGGTTACGTAATTTCGTTGGACCACTTCTGGGCCGGATTTTGTCACCTGGGGGACCAGTGCGAGCCGAGGTCTTGGGACTAACGGAACGCGAGGCGCGGCGGTACAACGAGAAACAGTGTATCGAGGGAGAAGAGGCTCGCAGGATTCTCCCGTGACGTTTGGCTGCCGTCGAATACTTTGGCTCGTTTTTTCGCGCACCACCGTCGCGCGATAACGACTCCACTCCTGTTCGGATTCTCGTCGCGCCGTTAAACCGGCCAACTCGTCGCCCGTCGTCGACGGGAATCGAAAGGGATTTCCCTTCGCTGCTGGGGAACCAGTAGCAGAAAGTATTACTTTGGAACGTCGTGGCTGTTGCTCGCGAGACAAGGAGGGGTTGGAGGAGGCGCGAGGAAAATTCGTCGGGATATTCGAGTCGCACTGTTCGGTTGGGGAACAGGAAATAAAAGGTGCATAGATACCGTTGGACGCATGCACGTAAGAGGAAACGCTAATATCGCCGATCGATGGACAGGGATTTGCAGTGAGCGTGTTTGACGCACACGATAGCGGCGAATGTGCGAAAACGACGTCGCCCGTCGTCGTAATGCGTTGGAAGCGCGTCGTTTGACTCTAGGTAACATCGTGGACGACGCGACGAGGGTGTCGGTGCAGTTGTATCAGTGTCGAAACCATAGAAACACACACGAGGTGTCGATAATTCGATTGTGATTGATCGTCGAATCAGTGAATATTTGTGGGGATAAAGCGTTCGAGGTGTGAATCGTATATCTACCGTTTTGGATACCAGGATATGTGATCTCGGACAAAATGCCCAGCACAATAAGAGGTGAGTGGACGAATCAGTTTCTATTACACCGGGGCGAAACGATAATCTCGCGGCACGAGTGACAAATTCATTCGCACGGGGTAAAAACGTTGCGCGATGCTTCGACCGCGACGGCAGGGTCGCCGGAGGTCAGTAACACACTGGCGATTAGACAGGAATCGAACGCGTCTACCTGACGTTTTCAACGGATTTG
Source organism: Nomada fucata (assembly GCA_948146005.1). Taxonomy (NCBI): domain Eukaryota; kingdom Metazoa; phylum Arthropoda; class Insecta; order Hymenoptera; family Apidae; genus Nomada; species Nomada fucata. The sequence goes on from OX411279.1 coordinate 2,117,994, forward strand.
CGCGTCCGCGATCGATTGTACGTTCGATTGACTGGCGATCACGAGCGCCACTGACGCTTCTAAACAAATCGTTAACGTTCACGAGTAAACTAATCTAATCTTATCGCGCAATTAACAAGGCTAATTCCGGTTAATTGGATTCAGCTACGCGACATCGCGACGAAATAGCAAATTCGATTAATTTCCGTCGGAATCTGTGAAATCTTCGAGCGGAATCGCGAACGCTGATCCCGCTTAAAGAAAGGAAACGAAAATTGTCGCGGTCTGCATGGAAAGCGTTAATCTACGAGGAAAATAAATACATTTGTGGAAGCTAACAGTACGCGGAGTTACGGTCGCGATAGCAGGGTCACTCGAGGTCAGTAACACACTGACAACGAACGCGAGTCAGTCGGCGTCGTTCTTCTAGTTCCTAAACTCATCGAACGTTTCCTCGCTTCTCCCGTCGTCTTCGTTCGATCGACCCCTCGTTTCATTTCGGATTATCGTAATAAAAAATATAACGCCCCCCTGCTAATCGCGCTGTCCATATTTTTTTCGTTCCGCGTCGTCGATAGATCCGCGATAAAAACCGACGAAACGTGCCTCCTGGGCAACGTATCTAGCAGCTGGCCGCGTAAAGAAAAAAAAAAAAATGAGCCAGGGGAAATCGAAAGTTGGTCGCGATTTTCTCGAATCAATTGTCAGGCCTCGCCTGTTGGCGAACTCCCGGGCCAACGAGTTTTCTCAAAGGACGAACAGTACCGGCCAGGACGAGGCTGAAAAGTTAAATCGCCGGGATCGCGTTAGCCTCTCGTCTCTGCCCGTACGAATTATTCAACGACCTTCGTGAACACGTATCCGCGAGATCATCGACCCTCCCGATCGATCGCAGCCATCGAAGAAACATAGAAATGCGGCGAGACCGAAGATTCGCGATAGTCCTCGTTTCGACTCGACACCGGTGAAATCTGTCCGGGATATTGGACGGTGTCAATGTCGGGAAACGCGTGTGCGTGCAATAGAAGAGGCGCACCGGCCGGGCGGCAGGGGACACGGGAAAAGAGAAAAGGATGAGACGGATGGAAAGAGAAAGAGGAACTCAGGCGAATGGAAACAGGGAAGGGGGGGGGGGAAAGCAGGTAGGAAAGCAAGATACTCTTCCTGTGACAGGTGGCAAAGACCTTGGTAAACGTAAGGGCGTTGCGATCGATTACCCAACCGGACGGTCGGGAATGGATTTTGGTTTCTGACGCCGCGGCCCGAGAACCGGCGCCCACTGTCATTTTTTCGAACTAAGCGTCGACGGACTCGCCACTTGGGACACGAACAAAAGCTAAGGTCGTCGAACCCTGCTTACACGTATGGCTTAACACGCGGGCCGGTTCACGCACACCGGTCCTCCGCACGCCTCTGTGTACGTACACGCATTCGTTTACTCTCTCGCGGGCCACCAGGTACTTTCGTGGTACCCGCGATGGCATGGTCGGTCAAGTCCGGATTCCGGTGACTAAAGTGCCCTCGCCCGCCTCGTCATTTACATAAGCACGGACCTGACGAACTGCTGGTACCTTGATAACGTTGCCCATCCTCGCGCGGTCGTCGTTTCCTGTTACGAAGCTTTCACTCCGGTGCCACGAAATTCGACGAAACAGAAGATCTCGTTAGCGAGTAGGAACGATGTTGCCCGATTGCGAGTGAAATTTAATTGGAAGATGACTTGGACGATTTTCAATGTACGATTGCTCGCGCCGCTGTACACGTCACGCGGAAACGCTGTCGCGCTGAACGCAGGGGTTTATGGAGTCTCGTAAGATATTATGCAAGATACGCGAGCGAGCCTCCCGTGGCTCTTGACTTTGGGCCCATCAATGGCATTCACGTACGCTTTGTACACGCGTCGATACCTAGGCGGATACCTGGGACGCGAACGAACTCGTTTGCTCGTATCGGCGTAGGTAGGTCGGCCTGAAATACCGCGATACGAATTCTGAGTCGCGCGAGAGTTCTGTCGACGTATCACCTGGACCTTGCGACATATCCACAGGGCAACGGAACGCTCTCGCGCAAAACAATATCGATTTCGTTCGTGCTCCTCGTCCCGATTCGTGAACGAGAAATCTACGATTTCGATTACTCGTTGCCCGAGCAGTTTCGATCCTTCCGAAATTCCGCGCCGCGAGACGGCAGTAATTTAATCGAAACGTCCCTTCCACGCTGATCCAAGCCTAGCAGAAACGCATTTCGTCCGTCGCAATGTCGTTCGTTGGAGAGAAAAAGAAGTCCACGAAAGGAAACGATCGCGCCGCGAGACGGCACAGGAAGGGAGATAGTAGGCAATGAACCGAGGTTGTATAAGTCGATGGGAGGTTCTACCCAAATTACGTTCGATGGTACCGTTATGGCTGGCTCGATAATCGAAGCCACCGTTCGTGAATGTCTTACATCGAATTTTAACCGTCCCCACTCGTCCTTTCGATCGCGCATACAATAGCGCCGCCGAAATTGGTGACGAAGTTTGCGCCGCGGTTTAATCCGGCCCGCTTCAAATCTCCCCCGGAAACGGGAACGTAAATCGTACGACGCTTCGAGAAAAGGAACAAAATTTACAAGATATCCATCGGAAACGTTATACCAATCGTCCGCGCCTCGCTCGATTCCCGGAGTCCCAAAATTCCTACGTCTGGCGACTATCGCATTCGATCGCGCGGCGTACGCCTCGATATTTTCCTGCGGGCAAAGGGCCGATATCTCCGCGGAAAATCTCCCGCGGTGACAAAGACATCCGACTTCTCTCGCCGTAGCGCTCCGCGTTCAGAAGACAACGATCCGATGCTCGCCGATGTAGGCTCGTTTCGCGGCTCGATGGAAAACCCCGTGAAATCCGCGTCGATCGTTTTACGCTGACAACGAACGTTTCGGTTCGCGGTCAGCGTAAAACGATCCACGCGGATAAGCCAATAAGGGAAACCGTGAGTCACTGCGGATTCCGTTGCTCACGAAAGTCGAAATTGCACGGCGCGCGGAGGCAGTGATAAAAGATGCGCGGTGCGATAGTTTTTCGACGCGGATACTCTTGTATTCGCGACGAACGTATGCGTCTACGCAGGTAAACGTGTCCCTCCGCTTGCCTATCTACCTACCTACCTACCTACCTACCTACCAACCTACCTACCAACCTACCTACCTACCTACCTACCTACCTACCTACCTACCTACCTAACTCGAAACCTGGCTTGCTTCTTCGTTCTCCAGTCATTGAACTCGTGGCTCGTTCAACCCACCAGCTGTTTCTTACTACTCCCCTTCTGTTCTCTTCCTACTCCCCCTACAGGCACTCCCCACCGGCCTTCCTGACCGTGGACCATGCCTCTTCCGACACTTCTAGGCCTTTAGGAGTCTCTCTATGCTACTCTCGATACCGACCGGCCGAGTGAAGGTGGCAGGGCCTTTTCAAGGTTCTCCTTGAATATCGATTCGGCTGGGCGACAACGGGAAGGAAGGTCGAGTTTAGGTTCAACGATCTAGCCGAGCCTCGTCAACGCTAGCCGTGGCCCTCCCACAGCTTCGCGTTTTGTAATTTCTAGATTGTGTTCATGGTCACTCGTTCCGTACCATTGACCATTCGGTTTGGTGAATATGTGGGTCATTGGAATTTATTTTTAAACGCTTCCTGTTCATGCTAATTCATTCTTATTTTATCGAGATGCGCCGGGAATGTAAAAGTCGCGCGTTGCACACGATCCCTTTCCTTCTGCCTCCTCTTCCTCTTTTTCTTCTTTTTGTTTTTTTTTTTTCGCGGATATCGCGTTTGTCGCGCAATCGTCACACCGCCGCGTGATTCACCTGACGAATATAATCCGCTTACTCAGAGATTAATGCAGGTTTTTGAACCCGGCCGAGTGAAAAGTCTCGCGGGCAAGTTCAACGATCTAAACGTACGACCGTCGCGTAGTAATCGAAGGTCCGCGATAGCCGTGCAGATCGCTAAATGGGTCACCGACGATTGATTACTGTTACGAAAGCGGCGGCCCGTTTGCCAGAAGCGAATTCAATTGACGCCACTAATTATACGAAGATCGTTTCGTTGCTCCTACGGTGAGTTATGTTTCCACCGTTCACAGTTCAGGAAACCTCTCACCTCGGCGTCCTCCGCGGCTTTAAATCATCTCGGCTGTAACTACGCCGGGGTATCTACCTGCTAGATGCATCTTATCTTGATTATAGCCGTCTTGCGAGGGGTAGCTACGTTTCCGAGGTTTTCGTTACCTATTAATACAGCTTCTCGAATCTCACGGGGGGACGATCGGTCGAGAGTTCGTTGAACCGAGGTTGTACACGCTACGTGTGCTGGAACACGATCGGTCAAACTTTCCAGGATCTGTCCGCCGTCCTAGGACAAAGCGTTCCTCGACAAAATTATCGACCGCGGGGCGAAGGAAGTTTTCTTCGATGCGAACGCGAGGAAGATGAGCTCGTTCGTTCTTTGGTAGGAGACGCGAAAATCATCGCCGGAGCTTGCTGGTTAATCCGAATCTGCTCGTATCGGCTCGCCGACCGCTTGGAACTTCCAGCGACTGGAGAAACTCTCGTGGGATTATCCACGGTGTCCGAATCGTTGTCTTTAACTAAGTTCATTCAGTTTCCCCGCTTGGATATGCTTTTTTATGTTGGGGTAACGTTTCATTTTCTTGGTTTCCTGCTTTCTTGCTTTCCCGCGACACGGCTGTGAAACGTGGCCTACGACGATAGCTACGTTCTCTAATGAAAAATATTGGCGCAACTTAATTGTGCATCAACGGGGTGATGCACGCAATCGAGAGCAAATCCGATTTCACCGGACCTGCTTACGCATTAACGCATAAGATCGTCCGAGGTGCACCGAGCGTTACGTCGATCGCAGCAGGTGAAACGATATTCCTCCTGAAACGATCCATCCTAGACCGAACGTCTACTCGCAGGTGTCGAAAATTGTTCGAAACGAACTCCGGAAAACGGTTGGCAATTATTCAGCGCGAGACATTAATCGTCGCGAACGGAATCACGTCCGACGGACGATCGCCGCGCGCGTTCCGCGGCTACTATTTTCCTCCTTCGATTAATCGACTTCCTGGGCGAAGCGTTCGACGGGCCACCGAAAGAGCGAGGCGATCGCGAGCGAGCAAACGAGCGGATCGTCGTGTCGGCAGGTATTCGATAGCACCGCAAGGGTCGTCGACCGCAGGTGCTACACGCTCGTTCGCTCGCTTGTTCGGCCCGCTCGTCCTCTTGCGCGGTCGAAACTCACGGCCCGCTGCTCTCTCTATCTCTCACGCCTGTAAAAAATGTATAATCCCACTCTATTCATGGGGCGGCGGCAGCGCCGGTCGTACTTGGCTAGGAATTCGGTGCTCGACTAAAGGAATTCCCTCTGCGAAAGGAAGAGTGCTTCCCCGACGGAATTTCGAAACGATAAAAAAAAAAAAACGATCTCGCGGCAGCTTCCTCTCGGTCGGTTGCGCAACACGCTCGAGCGAGAGGAAATTTCAAGCGTATCGATGCTGCCGACGTCGAAACTGCTCTGGCTAGGTCGACGCCGATGGTCGCTATTACGCTCGAAAAAAAATATATACACGTTCGGTAACGATAATCCGTGGAAGAACGGTCGGATCGATGCACGAAATATCGAGGAGAACGGGCGATATCGGTGAGCCAACATCCGCTCCAACGCGAGAGACAGGAAGACCCGTGGAAATGTTAAGCCGGCACCTTTATCGACGCGTCTCGCGACCGGACGCGGCGTGTTTTCTGTAACACGCTTACGAAGAGCCGGGACAATCGAGGAAAACCGAGCGTCGGACGAGTAAAATTCTGCCGTCGAACGAGGGTCGAAAGCAGAGAGAATTTTCGAGCAAGTGCCCGGTTCCCCAGTCGATTCACCTCGACAAAGCTTGGCCGCAGGACAATGACCCTCGGGCTACCACGTGGCGAGTGATGTCTCTTTCCCGTCAAACCACCTTACCTGCCTGATTTAAAGCAACCACCCGGCCGTGAACCTTTCGGTCCTCCTAGGGCCTCCGCCTTTTACCGTGCGCTTTTAACGTCATCGTACTCGGTTCCCCCCCTGACCCTGCTGGAATTCGTATCTATCCTCGAGCGGACAGGACTACGGCCGGTGTGCTTCTTGACTCCGCGACAATAGCGGAGAACACGGAAGAATGGGATCGCCCTGTTTTGCGTCGGTCGGGGTAGGTGTGAAACCAGACGGCTACAGGCTACTACGGGAGGGTGTTGACCGCAGCAGGTTCGCCATTGGGTTTTAAATAATATCTCGCGCTCCCCCAGCGACAGGAGAAATAGGGTAACGAGAGTTTAGGAAAGAGTATGTCAATGTCGATGCTAGGAATATCGCTTTCACTTTTTTTTTTACGGACCTGCGTTACACACCTTCGAGCTCCACGCCTTGGCTCCTCTTCGGGTTCGATGCTTCCGCTGCGCGGCGAAGCGATCCTTCGAACGGATCGTTGGAATGTTTTACGCGACGCCGCGATACTGCAGGTAACTTCTTTGGAAACCGAGTTACGCCGTTTCTTTCGAACGCGGTGCAAGTTCAGCGGCTGCGTTCGCGCGTCGCGCTTCCGTGTCGCGAACCTAAACATTCCGTCGGCCAGTGTCATCGACACGACGCGATCGGACGCTCGTTCCCATCGGCTCGACACGAGCCTCGAGGATGAACGATCTGCGCTCACGTTGCGTCCTTTTGTCTCCGGTTTCATTGTTTCGAAGTTCGCCGTGCGTACATCGGTCCCCTGTGCGCGCAAGCATTTTTAGATTCGCCGCGATGGTCGACGGGCGAGTAAAATCGAACCCCATTCAAGCTCGTTCGCGGTGCTCGGAACTCCGTACGGTCGCGTTCTAAAGATACGTTTAAAGTTCCAGGTGAGAACGAACGGCCAGGTACTGCGATAGCGCGTCGGTTCTGTCGTTTCAGCGCCTCGCCGCTACGGTTAACGATTTTTTATTCGATCTTCGTCGACGGGGTCGACGATCCTTAAAGGAAAAATTGATTAAGCATAGCCGATGTTACGTGGACCTTCGGTAAACGGCCGTGGCTCGTGCAGCAAGGTGCACTGACCGCGGATAGAAACACGTGGACGCGGACCGTGTCGGTGACGGTGGCACCGTGGAAGGGAAGGAAAACGGGGGAGGGGGACTTTGGAAGGGCTGATGATTTCACGCGAAGCCACAGCAGTCATCGTACGTGACGAAATAAACCGAAGCCCCTTACGAAATATCCGACGCGCACGTGACCCGTCGTTCGCCAACTTCGTCGAAAGGAACGGGACTTTATTTTGGAGAAGCTTCGTGGGGGGATTTCGTTTTATTACGAAAGCCACGGAGAAAATTATGTTTATTTCTGTTGCTAACGGGACTGTCGATTAAGCGAGCACGGGGCGCATACGAGGCAAGGGTATACGTCACTCAAAATTCCGGCCGGCCTTCGCCTAAACCAGCGCGACGTTAAATTTCGCGAGCGTCGCGGCGGCTATAACAGTAACATATTGTCCCGTATATTTAGCCAGGCCGGATTTATTTAAATGCACAACCGAACGCCGGGCCCGTTTCGACCAATTCACGCGTCTAAATTTACCGTCGATGTATACCGACCTCTAATTATTACTTCATACACGCGCCTCTTACTTCAGAGACGTTTCGGGACTTCGGGATACAGTTGGCTAATCGCTTTCGACTCTGGCGCACTCGTTTCGAGTCCAGCTGGAGCCCGTGTCCCTTAATCGCCGATTTCTCTGCACCTGCTTCAGATATCTATAACTTCTCGATTTTCCCTCGATCTTCGACCACTCCAGTGTCGCATTTAAACAAAATCGTAAACTGAAAATCGATCGTTAGAAATTGGACGGTACAAAGGAAATTGCCCCGACGAGTTTCCAAGAATGGAGAACGCGCGCGTGCGTAGTTCCAGGGCAGAGTTGCTGTTTTCTTCGCCACCTTCCCGCCGGTATCCTTTTTCTCCTAATCATGCGGCTTCTAGTGACGTAACAGCAAGGTCTTACGGTACCTCCAGCAACGGGCCCACATTACGTGGGTATCCCTACACGCGACCCGCGCGTACTGTATGTATATACTTGCGTGTATACCTGCGTAGAAATCCGCTACACGTCGTTTCACTCGAAGCAACCGTGAGCTTCTTCTTCTTCTTCTTCTTCTCCTTCCTCCTCCCTCTTCTCGTCCTTCGCTCGCCCCTTCCACGTTTCCCTTTGATCGGTGCTCCGCCCTGAGCGCGGCTCATTGAAGCGGGATTCTAGAAACGATTAACGGTCCGAACCATCGTCTCCCTCGACGTTCGATCGTTTATTTCAATGCGCGTCCGATTGTTCCTTAATTGCACGCAACATTTGTACCGTCGTCGTCGTCGACTCGTTGCGCCCCGTTCAAAGGAGTCATCCTCGGACGACGATAACGACGACTCACCGTTTCCTGCCTGATTGCTCGTCGAGCGCGAGAAAATCATTCGTCGAGCGAAATTGATTACCGAAGGATCGTTCGGGACAGTCCTCGGTGTTATCGGTCAGGTCGAATTCGCCGTTCAACTGTGCCTGTGCGTTGCTTGTTCGATGGCGGCCCGTTTTTCGTACGAGCGCCAGACAATCGATGCCATCCGCGGAATCGATTCGTTCGTTACGAAATTTAATTGCCTCGCCCGCGATCGAGTCGACCGTGCCGTTTTCCCCTGCTTCCTGATCGGTATGCGCGGGTGCTTGGTCGCGACGCCGACAGGTGAGCAGCAACAGACGTCCGTACACATGCACGTGTATACGTATGTAAGATACAGTTAGGAGTACCGTTCTGGAAATGCAGCGGCTCGTATCGAGCAGAAGAGAGCGAGGAGAGTGTGCTCGGTGTGGTCTTCGCTTGTACACGGCTCGAACGGCGCTTTAACTCAAACGGACACGGCAGAAGGCGGCGGGGATCGAGTCGAAAGGGGTATAACGGTAGCGATAAATTCAATGGCACGGAGACGACGAAACACGGAATATGAGCGTGGTTGTATACCCGCTGTACCTACGTGCAAATAATTATAATCGATAAATAAAGGTCTCGGGTTTTCTGTCGACGCGAACTACAGTTACGTTCAACGGCCACGCTCGTGGAATTTATTTACGGGGAAATTTCAGCCGGTCGAAGTTACGAATGAATAATCGGTGCGGGCCAGCCAGCCAGCCAGCCAGCCAGCCAGCCAGCCAGGTGGGCGATCGTCGTTCGTAACTGTAAGGGACCGACGCTTCGTTGGTATCGTTTTCGCAACGGGAGTCCGCGAATGGAACGACCTGTACCGTCAACACTGAAACACAGCGACCCACTCCGAACGGGAGGAAAATCGGCCGACGCGCCGGGACAAATATGTTATCGTAGGGGCAACCTCACCTTAAAGGGGCGCGATCCTTCCTGTCCGCCGACAACCCGTTTATTTCCGTTCCATCGTTGACCCCGATTCCACGCTCGTGGAATCTCGAGGAAAAGAAAAATCGTGCCGCGGGGAAAAATTCGAGTCGCCTGGACGGACGTCCGCGGACGATCCTAGATTATCGTCCAACGGACAGAGGGGTACGCCGGAATAGGAGCGCAACCCTATCGTATCGAAGGCGAAACGGTCTATCTGGCCGTGGAATAGAGGCTGGCAACGGATCGAACGAATACTAGCCAGAGCGCGCACAAGGCAGCGCGTGCGCGTCTCATCCCTGAATCGCGTGAACCAATGAAACTCCCTCTTACACTGGCCCCAAGGGGTAGAACATTCCGATATACACATTTCGGGCAATTTCTATCAGCGATGCGATTGCACGTAGTTCGTTGTAAAAGCGCAACAGAAAGTGATAAATAACGGCGCGGGACGTTGGCCGGGTCTGGTTGTCGCGAGATGCGGACAAGGGGTGCCGTCGAAGACGAGGGAAAAGGCTGTACGAATCCGGTGCAATTCGGGCGGGGTGGTAGTAAACTGGTGGCTCAACACCGGCTGCCATCTGCTGACGGTCGTTTTAAGCTCGAGCCACTGATTCCCCGTGAAGTGCATAGCCGAAACGAGACGTTCGGCTCCGAAACGTCATCAGCGAGAGCTTTTCGCGTGGATTAAAGGAGGACCTGTCCGTGACGCGAGCCACGCGTGTACGAGTCGCGAGCGGTGTTCCTCGTACGAGTGTTGTTCCCGTGGCAGCGGGGTTGTGCTCCTGCCAGAGGCGAAGGGACGAACGGTCGCGTACCAGCGAGCCAGGATGACGGTGACGGGAATGACGTAAAACCCACGAGGCCAAGTGGCCATCCGACTGGCGGTTCGATTTGTTTCGTGCTCGAGTGTCCTTGGATCCTTGGCCAAAATCCCCGTTCCGTCGCGTGGCCGAGCTCAGGCTTGCCGTGTGATCCCGGAAGGCTATGGAAGTCGAGCGGATCCTGAGCCCTGGCACCTCGATCGGGACCTGAAGTATCGGACAATGATCGATTTCGAGGAGACGCCGTTCGAGCGTGCGATGATCCTACGCGTCGGTCCCCTGTGCGAGCACCCGAGCCTAGGGAAAGGGCGTTTGATAGATGATTGAGCGTTTGCCAGATTTGCCAACAGGGACAAGGTCCCATCGGTGCGCCGCAACTTTTCCGCGAGAAACGGTCGTGGGACGGTGGTGTGCTGGTTGCTGGTTCGAGTGACGTCTCTCGTTCGATCGGTGGGATGTAAGTTCGACAGAGGAAAGTTAATCGACCAGCGAACGATCGGGTCCGGGCGAAATGCGAAGGGACAGGGGACGTGCTCGCCGGGATCCGAACTATTCCATTGCGTTGTACGATTCGAACGACGCGTCGAACGACGAGGCTGGTTGTTAACGGAATATCGACCGGGGACCGTAGCTAACGAATTAGTTGCGGCGAAGGTCGCAAATTAAACGCGTGCACTTCGTTCCCGGAGATCTGGATCAAGCACCCCGGGGCGCGCCTACGTTCCCTGCCTATCGAAGGTCGAACGTCGACCGAAACTATAGTCAGTGACAATTTTCAAGATATCGGACGGGACGAGCGACGAGTCGGCCATTCGCGCGAAGTGTTTCCTTTTCTCCTCGTCGATCCGCGAAATTCGTACGTCCGGACCGTGCCAGTGACGCGCGTCGAAGATCGTCGACGAGACCGGAGGACAGACGATCGGCAGCGCTGCGTCGAACGATCGGTGCGTTCCTGTTAACGGGCAGAAACGTTGAAATCGAAAGTGCGAGCCGGATGAAACTCCTTCAAAGAGCAGCCCTCTGAACGAGACCTACTGACCTATCGACTCCGCCGTTCCTCCTCTACTGTTCGCCGCGTTTCTTTTTCGCGTCGACCCTCTAATCCGCGAGCATCGAATCGAATAGCTAAATTGGCGCATCGGAGGACAGCGACCGGTGGAGGAAAGCGGTATTTGGTGGCAGGAGGGCGACGCGAGCTGCGCGTACGAACGCGCGGGTGAATCGAAAAAGAGTCGTTCTTTGAACGAGACCCACTGACCTATCGACTTCGCCGCCCTGCCCCCCCCCCCACCCTAGACGCCTTTCCTTCCTCGCCACCCTCCACGTTTCTCCCCTGCATTTGTTGGCGTGTCGCGACGGGACATTCGTAATTCCATTTCGTGTCTCCCTGAACGAGGGGGGTAACGTTCGGGGATACGAGAGGGTCGATAACAACAACAGCACCCACGTATACGGGACAAACGAGTGCCTAAGTATTTTCAATCGGTTGTTCGGACTGATCCAGCGGTATCAATTTCCAAGAACACTATCATCCCCCTCGCCTCTTCTCGCTGTCTCTCTCTCTCTCTCCCTTCGTTGCTCCATTTTGGGGATTTTTTTACTTACGTTCTTCTCCCCCTTCTTTAGCAATAATCGCCAAGACATCGTGTTCAGGGTATACCCGCCTATCTTTTACGATTGTACGCGCAACCCCTTCGGTTCGTCGAACGGCTCGTCGCCGTAGACGACGAAGTAATTTAATAGGGTATCGATGATACAAGGTGAAGAGTGCCTAAAATTGTATGCCTTCTCGACTGATTATCGATACGCGGTCGAATACGTACGATATCGCGGTTGCAGTCCCCGTGTCTTGTTCTCGCATTTCGTCGCACCCTATTCTTTCCGTACTCTTTCGCGGCGTAACGAAGGTCGACAACGCGGTCCTGTCGTCCACGATCGATACGATAAACAGTGCCTCGAGATTATTCTCCTCTCTCGACTGATCGACGCGTAAACGTATACATTGCTCTACTTCGTAAGCTTCCCTCGTTTCACGCGATTTTTCGCTCGGCGTCCGAATATCGCACGCCTCGTGTTCCCTTCGGTTTTTCAAAGGGGACCGAGGATAGATTAAATAGATGTCGACGCATCCCTCTTTCTTCCCGGATTTCCATCAGCTTTCGTCGAACTCTCCTAAACGACTCCTGCTTCTCGACCACCTCGACGTCCCCTCTCGCGATTGATAATCGCGGACTGATGACGATCGACTGGTCCACGAGATAAACGGTACGAAGGGTCGCGTAGAACCGATCGTTCGCCAATAATACCTCCGCGTTCCGCGTCCCCGATGCGACAGGAACAGCGTCCTCGAAGCTTCCCGTGCCGTTAACTCCCTCGAATATACGCGGCTCCTCGAGGAATCAACGTTTCCCGTTCAGCAGGTTGCCGATCGAATAGAACCGTCGAACATTAACCTCGTCGACGGGTGTCGTCGATCGAACGACACATCGACGGACCCTCGACGCTGCATCTGCGATCTCGTTCATGGAAGAGATGGCACCCAGATCGCGACTCCGAGCCGCCGTGATGCTCTCCGACGTGAAAAACGACTGGCCGACGTTCGCCAAGGAATATTCTCCTTGCGGAAGCGTAGCGTGCCGGTGCGGTCCTCCGACAACAATAGCCTGATCGTGAAATCGGGGACGCACGACCGAGGAGAGGGAAAGTATCGCCCGCGATAGAACCGGGGTGAGAAACGAGAAATAAGAATCGAGGCGAGTACCAGCCCGTTCGAAACGGACGAGGAGAAGCAAAGCGCGAACAAAGGTGTTCTTCTCGCCAACGCGGAGAAAAAGAGGCGGCCGTTCGTCCACGACCGAATGTTCGCGGTGTGAATAAATTCGTTAATCGAACGGAAACACGGCGAGCCGCGCGCAGGCACGAGCCCAGCGGCAATTTTCTACCTGCAAATCGAAACGCGTCCGATCCGATACGTGCAGCGTCTACTCGGCCGATCGCGTCGGACCCATCGCGTCTCGAAGCGAAACGGGAACAGTGCGACAGTCGATCACGTTCGTGTCCCGTGGTTTTTTCTCCCCCCCTGATCATCCCCGGAAAAATGTCGTCGCACCGTCGTTGATGGAAGTTTGAGGGAAGTGCACGCGAGAGAAAGATACTGGTAAAAGCTGACGCGAATCCGAGAGAGAGAACGAAATTTGAAAAATGGCGGAAAGCGCGGCCAGTCCGGGCTCCGTACAAGTAGCTGCGAACAGTCCCCAACAACAACAACAACAACAGCAACAACAACCGCAACCGCAACAACAGACGCAACAACAGCAACAAACGCAACAGAACCAACAGCCGCCGGATATTAGCAGCTCGCAGTTGGCGTCTCCACCGATCACGGGCACAGGTACGAATAGGAAACGATCGAGATCTTCCGGTAGGGTAATATTTAAGATCTATGGGCGTACACTGCTTAGATCGTTCTTTTATGTTCATTGGTTCGCTGGTTGAGCGCTTCCTCCCCGACTGGCACCCCTGACATACAAAATTATTGCTCGTTTGTAAAGAAAGGTGATTGTGGACATAGATGTTACGCATTGTTATGTTAACCACTCGTTAACCAGTGATTCTGGCAAATAGAAAAGAAAGGCTCGTCGAACTTTACCAAGTTGAACGCGGTTTCCCAGCGAAAGACGATAGCTGACGTCGATCGAGCCCGTAAATTCGTGTTGATACCCTTTAATGAGAGGCCGTTACACGACGCATCGCGGGGTAGAACGGATCGATATCGAGCCCGCGATACGTTCCGAGTGTAACGCCATTAATTAACGCAACTAATTCCACCGACTTCGTGGAAAGCTCGAAACAATTTCTCGATCCTGTTACGTACGTCCAATCGGATAAAAGGCCAACCTCCGTTTCTCCGCCAACGAAAACAATCCAATCCCCGACGGAACCTACCGACAAGCATCGGTCGACCGTCGACGCAGACGTTGCAATGCCCGATTGCTCGAGGTCCGATCGGCCAGACAGGTTTCGTAGGGTCGGCCGCCGTCCTTAATGCCCGCAACGGCAACGTCCTGCGATCCTCGTCATGTCCGGCGGTCGCGAGAACGATCATCGGCTCCGCAAACGGAGGCAGGAGCGAGTCAAAGTTTGCGAAGGAGAGGAGACGGTCGAGGTCGGTTGTTCGGCGTCGTTCGCGTAACGAAGGGCCATTACTCGTCGCGGTTTGCGCGGCGGTGCGGCGGGGCGGAGCGGGCCGGTGTGCCGGCGCTTTTCGTGCACGCTTCTCATCCCACGGCGAGGCGGGCAGAAGAGAAAGGTGTGCGCGCGGGCTACAGGTAAACGAAGAGAAGGAGAGAGCGTGATTCGCGTTAGCGGATCTGTCGGTCGAGTAACGGAACGCTTTCGAGTACCGCTAGTACCGGCTCTGACGCGGTTACCGGACACCGTTACTTCGGTGATCCGCGAGTACCCACCACGTGCTGTCTCACCGTTCTCTTTGAAGCGCGCGGCGCGGCGCGGAGGGCCGCGGAGCGTCCGACCGGTAGGAAAACGTTCGCGCGAGACGAGCGTCGCGAATTCGACGAAGCGTGGAAAAATTGCGATCCCTGCCGCCTGGGCCCCCGGGATCCACGACGGTTTTACAGGTTTGTCGACGGCCCGATACCCGTCGACGCGTTCCCGCGAGACGGCCAGTTCCGTTTGCATTGGCCCGGTTCATCGTCGCGGCTCGCGCGTATAGGTGATCGCCGTCGCAGCTGTACGCGCGGAGCGTCAAGAGGAGGCGCGCGGGGCTCGTTTTTACGCGGAACGGGCAACGGTGAATCTCGAGCCTCGCTCGAGGGAACTGTAGAGGGAAATCGTGGAACTCGGTTTCGCGGTACGGGGTACGGCGACTCGTTTAGATATATTGGTGG
Organism: Nomada fucata; assembly: GCA_948146005.1. Classification (NCBI taxonomy): domain Eukaryota; kingdom Metazoa; phylum Arthropoda; class Insecta; order Hymenoptera; family Apidae; genus Nomada; species Nomada fucata. Next base: position 2,133,145 of record OX411279.1, read on the forward strand.
CAGTGGGTACCCGGTTCTTTTTTCTTTCTTTCGAAGACTCGGTTACGCGCACAGCAAACGGTAAAGACCAAGAGCAACCCCCGTTTATCGGACGAGTACTCGAACGATCTGCGCAATATATCTCGCACGTTCGAGCCACGGATGGGCCGTTCGTTTCCCCGCAAGTTCGTTCCTTTATCGTTGCGCCAAGTCGATGCTCCTTACGGTGCGACCTGCGCGATCTTCGCCGCGAGCGACCGGTGGTGCACGATACGTAACCGGTGCGAAAATCGTTCATTGTTTATCCACGAGTGAGTATCGTGGTGCCGCCGACACGAAATATTACTTAACAGCGGCGGGGCGGAGCGCTGACGGGCTCGTTATCGCGATACCCCGGTCGTTTCCATCGCGAAACCATTGAAACTCTTCGCCCCGGGAGATAATGGAAACCGGTCGGGACGGAGGCGCGGGGCCACGATCGGTCGCTAGAATCACAGTTAGCCGGGCGAATTTTTTCGCCAGCTTATTATTACGATGTTACGACGCCGGTGCGCGTCGAAGCTTCCGCGCGTTAAAAGCGCCGTTTTAATCGCCCCGGCAGAACCGTGGCGGTGTGCGGGTCGCGTCGTGCACGCGTATTACGCGTAACGGAAAAAGGAAGCCCTCGGACGAGTTGGCGCACACGCGAACCATCTCCCGGGCGCATCTCACCGCCGGGTCTAGAGGTTAGGAGGCCAGGCGAGTCGCGCCGTTCGCGGCTCGCGTCCGGTTCTATGGGAAAATTTACGAGGCAATATTCGTTGCAGTATTCGCCGTTCGTTAACCGTCCGCGGACGTTTACGCGGATATCGTTTCGCGCTGGTGCGATGTTTGCTCGGCGTCGAATCCGACAGCCCCTTGTTAGCGGCCGCTGCCGTTTTTTTAACGATCGTCGGTTCTTTCACGCGCTCGCGATCCGTGCTCGCGCGTCGTTCGTTCCGCTTTCCAACGTTTCCACGCCGATTCGGCAAGGATTCTTACGGTTTTCCCGATGTCCGCCTATTGTTTACCCTTCGTGCCGTCGTCCCTCAAAGGGATTGACGATCCTTATTTCTCCGCTGGACGACAGTGGTGACGAGGTGAATAGGGGTTTTTTTTCGTTGGTCTTTGTATTTCTTTTTTTGGTTCGTCGTTGGCCTTCTCCGATGCAATTATTAGAGAGGGTGGAAAGGGGACCTGGTTTCACCTGGCCCGACGTAGGTTAAGGTTTCGCCCGGTTTCCGGGTGTTTAACGTCTTTACTATGCGGGTTTCATCGTCGACGAACTACGTATGCACACCGGGTACCGAGATCGCGAAAGAACATCTCTCGGATCTACGGGTTACGAGGTCAGGCACTTTGCTATTTACCGCGCGTGTTTCGTGCATACCATCGATATACGATAACCGGGAGCTCCGACGTTCCGTGGCTTGCACATTTTCCGAAGCGTTCTCCACGGAAATTGTGCCCGAGCCATTTTAAAAAGCCTTTCAGACTTTTGCACCGCCCGCGCAGTTTCGTCACTCGAAACGACGCTGCGACATTATGCATTCGTATCGAGGAAATTATTCCTTTACCGAAAGGGGGGTGGGGGGCATTTTATTCTCGTTAGGATCGTGCCCGTGTTTTTTTTTCTTTTACGCGTCCCGGTATCAAAAGAAATGGAATACCGAGTGCTGCTGTCTTTCTTAGGGGAATTAAAATCTCGCCGCTCGAAAGGTCAAATTAGCATCAATTTGCGTTATTTAGCGTCGTTGACGGTCGGTCGATAAACGCCCCCGCGCGATCGCTTTCAAAACGGGGATGAAAAGAAAGTTCCAGAGCGGATCCGTAACCTGCGCGCACGCCTTTCCGCGCTGGGAAACGTAATTTCCGCGAGGCGGTGACAGCGAGCGAATGAGGCGCGGGCTACGAAAGAATTTCCCCTCTTCGTCGAACCGTTTCCGTACGATTAGCCAAATTTCGAAACGACTGATTCGTTCGCGCCCGTTCGTACGTATCGCGAAAATACTGGGCAGCATTCTGTTCCTTGACTTTATTCGTCGGGGACGATATTTCTGTCCCACGAAACGCGACAAAATAGCCGGCCACCGAGTGAGAACTGCCGCCCCGCGTCGACTAACGTTCTCGACGATTACGCTCGACGATTACGATCGCGTCGTACACGTGTACCCGCTGCACCTCTTTTATAGAAAAGGGAGGCCTCGTAGTAACGCGTCCGGCATTAATCATACAAGTATATACATCTGGTGGGTCTGAGGGTTACGAGGTCAGGCACTTTGCCATTAACCGCTCCTGTCCAGCGCACGCGAAACAAACGTGTGTTACACGTTCTATCGATGTTTATCGTTTTATCGGTCCCTGACATCTGTTACAGAGCGTTAAAGCGCAATATTAATAAGCCGCGCACCCCCCGTCTCCTCGACATCCCGAAAGTTTCGTGAAAGACGGATCGATTCGGTTGCTCGTCGATTGTTCGAGGAGGCGCTGCGTTGATCGTTTCCCAGTGATCCCCGTCGCGGGAGGGTCGAACGTCGGTGCACCGAGCATTCAACTAACGACGAGAGCCCGGACGATTTAAAATTCCACCCGAATATATTTTATTGACGGAATGGACGCGAGCCGGAGAAATATTAGCGACAAGCTGCGGTCGTAAAACCTAATGCGAATCGATGTTCTGTGACAAGGAGACATTTCCGTTGCACTTTATTTCGAGGGTTAGCTCGGTAAGAGTCTCGCGATTTCCTTCGGGACGCATCAAACGGGCCGGCAAGCAGCACCTCGTGCAATTCGAACCCGGTTTGGTAAATAGACGTAAACAGATGGAAGCCACCAATGGGAGAGGAAATTCTGGCTGCGTGGAGTGCATTTTCGTGTATCGAGCCAGCTTACAGTTCGGTTACTACCGTGAAAGGGCTTCCTGCGTACCAATTTTTTCCTTGTTCGCTTCGTACAACGCGTACCGCGCAGGAGAACATACCTCGAACCGTTAAAGATTGCACGAAATCGGGAATGACGGGGTTACAGATTTTTCGTCGAACTGTCGTTCCGCGTCCGGCAATGTGATCGTTGTTACAAAACGCGTGGAACGAGGTACGTGTCCCGTGAAACGCCAGATTCTTATCGCCGCGAGAAAGAAAATAGACAAAAAACGCACGATATGGAAATGAACAGTGGTACAAATGGGACGAGGGTCGACGTCGCCCCAGGGAAAACATATGTTCAGCACCAAATTATTTTCCTCGTAACCGCGTCGGGGATAACGCGCCGTAAATCGAATGAAAACGTAACGGGAGAAAATACGTGTAATACGACGGATATGAATATTTCAACGGGGCAGAGCAAACGCCCGGCGTTCGTCCGAAACATTTGCCCACGAGTCATGGTAGTCAGCTCCCCACTGCCGAGCGAATCTTTGCAGCTCGACGAACCGCGTCACGGCCACCGAATTATACTCCAGCTGGAAGAAATAAGAACGGAAGATGCGAGTTGCAAAAATGTGCGACGCTTCGAAAACGTCCAGGGTGTTCCATCGGGGTGAACGGGGTAATTATCGCGGCGGCAATTTAATTTCCCCGTCCGATCGGTGCTGCGCTCGAGATTCGTCCCGTTAACGAGCTTACAGTGCGATGTAGGGTAAAAGTGCGTCCGGCAGCGAAGCCCTTCTTCAAAGTGCGACCGTGGCACAGTTTGGCCTCCCGTGGCGCGCTTAAAACCGACTGATACCTTGCATTCTAGCTATATGATGAAATTCCTCGCGACGATGTCACCGCTTCCTCCCCGTTTCCAAGGCATACCGTGCCGCTTCCCCATTTATAGAACGAGCCTTCTCTCGCCGGCTGAAAGCTTTTTTATACGCGTCGCAGGAATGCCGGCTCGCTGGATGACGACGAATTATTGCGGGGACGAGCAACCGCGGCAGGGGGCACTTTGCGTTTCGTTCACTTATGGATACGTTACCGACGCGATTTCTCGTTTCCCTTTTGGATGCTAGAGTTTACTAGACGAGGGGGGAGATTGGGGGTTGCCGCGATCAGGCGCAACGATTCGAACGAACGCGGCGGAGATGCGTTTTCGAATTATTGCTATTCCAGTCTGTCAGTGTCGAACTTTCCTGCAATTCTTGGATCATTCTTAACCAGTCCATTGCTGCGGACCCTCCCCGCGTACAATTTATATTACCGAAACTGTTCCCATGGTTTGAGCAAGCGAAATCCGATTTCTCGAAGTGCCGTTCAATTAGTGGCACGCCGGACGTAGTGCGCCCAAACGAAATATTCCGCCACTCGAAAATCCAAATACCCGAACGTGGCTGAAGTGGTCGGACACCACGATTACACGGCACTGGTCACGCTTGCTAACACCCCCCCCCCCCCTTTCTGACTTTCTGAGTTGGGGGACCCCTCCCACCCGGGACGCTCGTCCTTTTTCCCCTCTCGCGTACCGGTTATCCTCGTTCTCGCGCATCGTATACACGTATTACGTGGCCGGCGCGTCAGTAGGTCAAGAGTTCGATGGCCTGCAGCCTTGCAAGGCCGGTCGCCCGCGATAGTACCGAATACCACGTCAGATGACGCTGCCAACGCCGCGTTTCATCGTGGACCAATCTCACGACGCCGACTGGCGATTGGAGAACGGCAGCTGTATCGACCGGACCGTTGATAACTGCCACGGAGTTATCGTCGATGCTCAACTTTACCGACCAAGTCGACGGAGTGGGTCGCGACACTTTGCCCGTCTCATTGGTCGAAACGGATGTGACCGGGTCGAATTTGAAATTGGACCTTCGCGGCCTTTCATATTGGGGACGAGTTTTGGGGTTTGGCGCAGCGTTTTTCAATATATCTTTCATCGAAATTCTAGTACGCGTTTTTCTTCTGATTCCGAAGATTTTTCAGACCGCCGCGTGCAGGATTCGTTCGATTAGAAATGTGCTCGAATGTTTCCGTTACGTGTACGGGCGGTGCGGCACGCTCGATTAAGTGGAAGGAAAGTTTCACGGGCTCCGCGGAGGAATATTTAACGTGTGTTTGAAACGCATAAAGTGTCTCCCCCCGGTCGCAGTGTCCGTCAAGACAGTTACGTCTGCAGCGTAACGTAAACTAACTGTTGCGACTTTCCCTGGATCGTTTACACGCAGTATAAAACGCCTTATACGCTCAAGGACTCCGGAGTGGTTAACGATCCGAGACCTATTTTCCATTGGCTTATAAATCAGGGCAAAGTCCGATTAAACTCGTATCGAGCACGCCTATTTTCAGTTTAACGATTTTTATTAGAAGCGTAACAGACCGTCCGCATTTAGCAGCTTTTCGTTTCCATTTTCCTGAACGATAAGTTTCTTCGAGTCTGACGTAAAGCTGATCGCGGTTCCCGGCCACCTCTCGTTAAATATGAACAGAAATCATTCTCGACGCTCTCGATCGCGAACGCGCACCTCCCACCGAAATCGTCCCTCGCCCAAAACGGCTTTGCACTTGCTCGCGCTTTTTCCGACCGATGAACTTCCCCCGACGAAATGACAAGCTTCTCGTTCCCAACCCCCTGCCAACCCTCCCCCTGAACCCCCTCGCGAAAAATGTAGGTCGTTCGCTCGCTGCGAAGATCGTCCGCCGAACGACCCGTCTTCGAGTTCCGACCGTACAATCAACCCGTTGCTTCCGTCGAAAAAAAAAATGAAAAGAAAAGAAAAAACCTTCCCCGCCACAGATCTCGAGGAGATGTTCATCGAGAGACGGTCCTCCTCCCCCTGTCCTCTCCCCGAGCGATTCCAGCGAATCGTTCTTGCGGGATTGTTGGCTCTCGCGGTCTACCGAAGCGAAACGGCCGAGCGACGATTGCAAGACGAAACTTCCGATTGCGACAGCCTATTGCCGACAACAATCGCACCTTACGCTAGGAGCGTGTACGGTCTCGCGGCCGGGCGAACAAACGCAAAGAAACGAGAAGGTCTCTCTCGCGATGCACGTTGATAGTCGCATGACGCTGCCTTTTAAGAGGAAGAAAAAGAAAAAGGATAAAAAGAAAAAGAGCCCGGTTTCACGTCAACCGAGACGAGGACGGCTCGCGGCTCGCGCTGCCTTTTCCTTCGCGAAAGACCGTGCTTTCGTTTTGTTCTATGCCCCATTGGCCGGCGGGAGGGTTGACGGAGGCATGGGGGGGGGAGGGGTTGGAAACGGGCGAGTAATAATAGCCGCGAGTTGTACCCGCGACGCGCGACCACCGGGTCTTTTGATCGCGCGAACGAGAACGGCGATGAAAGGAACGTTTCGACGGGGAAACTGATGCTCGAAGGGAACGATCCGTCGCGAACGGATTGCGCCCACCTTGCGTGGCTCGGTTCTTCGCCCGGGTCGTGGAGGACCCGAGGACGCGGGCGTTGTTCAATAGACGCGCAGTACCGGCGAATCGCCGATACAACGATCGACGCGTCTTTATATTTTCCAATTCCTGTACGAATCGTCTCGTACAGTTTCGGTACGATACCGTGTGCCCGTTTCTAATCGTTTCTTCTCTATTATTTTTCAGGTGAGTCCCTTGCCCTTATCCCCGTGTTCGCGCGGCGCGCCCACGCAGAACGGTCCGGTGAGTACACCTTCGAGTAATCGACGAAACAGCACCGATACATCTAGTTAAAGAATCCCCGTAAGGCCGCGGCGTGTCATCGACGCTTTGCATCGTAGCCCACACAGAGAAAAATGTATAATTCAGCGGAGCGTATAGACGCGCTGTTACCAGCGATCGGGGAGCCGTTTGACAGGCCGGTCACGAATTTATTTCACAACTACGTAACTTTCCTAACGCCTGGAACAGCGCGGCCGAACACGCAGCGTTCGCAATCCCGTGGATTTGTTTGGAATCCAAACGTGCATTGTGCTACCGGCAGAAGGCCGTCGTCGGCATTTCTAGCTGAACGGAGTATCCGAACATTTTTCTCGCCGTGAAAGTCGCCATTGTGCAGGCGACACGAGTTCGCGTGGCGTAATGATCACAATTATATCCCCCGCGCGAGTGCGACGCGATGTACCGAACCAGCGTCGGGTCAGAAATGACCGGGATCCCGTATCGTTCACCGTGGACGATGCAAACGGGTCGTGGCGATCGCGAAATCAATCGCGAAGTTGGAAGGTTCGATCTGCTTTGCGGCGCGTAGCGAGGACGGAAACCAATACGGGAGATCTTCGTCCGATCTGTGGCGAGGAATCATCCAAAGGGGGGGGGTAAAGTTCAAAGGGCAGCGGGCAAAGGGTAAAGGAAGGAGATTCGAAACGAACGTAGAGGAGGACTTGAAAATTTCGCGCCGCGTCGCGTCTAGTCGAACGCGTATCGCATGCGAGCGCACGTAGCGCTCATGCAACGAATGCATCGCGCGGCTTACTCTCACTGTCCTCGGGGACGTTGCTCGAGGACGAGGATAAATTTTCCTCCTCGCGCCGGTATCGACGATTTCCACCGCGCGCCGCGGCCAGAAGCGGCGTTCTTCGCGCTCGCGATAGCCGCTGGTTTCGTGTCCGCGAATCGTTGAGCTGTTACATAAGGCCCACGGAAATTGTTCGCTGGAACGTCGATTCTCGTTTTCCCTCTTTACCCCCGCGGACGGCGTTTCCAGCGCCGCCGCGGCCGCGCGTTAATCGTCCCGACAATTACGAAAGTGCATTCTAATTGATTGCGCGTATCGCGCCGTTCGTCGCCGTTCTTCAAATACTAAGCGGGGACCCACGACGTTCTCCTCCTTAAAGGCCTTCGTTCGTTTGGAGAAAACGCGCTGTGTCTAGCAGCCGCGAGAAGAGGGCTCGCTGCGATCAGGAATTGCAACGGGGCGGATGCAACTGCGATCGACGGACGCGTGATGTTTAACGAGCCGCGGTACGTCGAGACTTCGAAACGGGCTCGACTCCTACGGAGCGCGTTCGAGCTTCGAGCGAAAATCAGCGCGCGTCGAGCGCGATAAATCCACGCGATTTCGTGTTTCACGGCGAGCCGTCGCCCGGGCTGCAACGGGGAGGCCGGTGCGCACAAATCAAATGGTATTACGTTGTCAATTGTAACTTACGCTAAATTGCAGGCGTCGCGTCGCCGGTCTGCGCGCGACCGGAGGCCTCGCCCGCGGGCGTAAAGGCAACGGGGCGAGATCGGGGCCCGATAAAATGCAAGTACGCGTTGCCGTATTAAAGATTTGCGCAACGATCGCGGATCGTGCCGTACAAGGATCGCAAAAAAATCTTGGGCATGTGTTAGACCGTAAGAAAGGAGCGGAGAAAAAAAAAGAAGGGAAAAGAAACGTAACGGCCGTCGATTAATTAGAAAGCCTTTAACCTTATATCGTTTCGCTTTCGCTGGACGGAACCGTAAGTCCCGAACAATATCGGCCGGGTCGTTACAATTTGCAGAGGTTATCCCCCTCGGCGAAATATTTCTCCCGCTGCGATCCGACGAGGACGACGCGAACGTCGCTCGACTCGAGGAGCATCCGCGCGGCTCCGACAGCGGGGTTCTCGCGGGCAAGAAAATCGCTGGCAGAAAAATAGCACGATACAATTACGCTGCAGCGAGATAAATATTTTACGCAACGAGGGCACGGATAACTGTGATCAGCATAATTAGCGTCACGGGTTGTGCCGTCGCGCGCGTCGCTTCGCCACGTCGCGTTGGAAAAACTTAGCTCGAGAAAGGCTGCGTTATCGTGAAACGCCTATCGGCGGGCCGTGCTGCGAAATGCGCAGGGGGCGAGTTCGCGACGTCAGACGGGGCCAGGAGTAGACACGGAAAGGGGGGGGATGGGCGTAAAGAAATATTAGGAGAGGAACAAGAGAAAAAAAGAAAAAGGAAGAGGAGCAAGTTCGTGTAGAATCGCGCGCTCTATTTGCATCTCGCCATAGACGCAGCGGGCTTCCCGGTTGTCAAAAGAATATCGATTCGCTCGAGTTTAACGGCAAACAGAGTTCTAATACCGGCGCTCGGTGTATCAAGGAACGTCGGAACGCGCGGGCCCGATCGGGGCGGAATCGATACACTCGAATTCGGTAACAAACCCCCCGGGTATGTTTGAATTCGATATCGAGCAGCGGCGATATTCATTGAAAATTCGAGGGCAAACAAATTCGCTGGCGGACGAGGCTGATACATTTAAAGCGAGGAGAGGGACGCGGATACGCTTCGAGCAAGAAAGGGACGTGGTTACGCTTTTGATTCGATCTATGGAAGTAGAATTGAAGTGCACTTTCGATTCATCTTCTGTTTCCGTAACTGCGAAAATGCAAATTTTTCAAGCCCGCGCGGGACGCTTCCGGTCGCCTCTTTATTCGCATTGGATACTCGCAAAATGCTTCGTGGAATGCACATACAACGGTGCGCGAAGAATAGATATCACAGAAACTTAATCGACTTTAAAAATATTATTAGAAACTCGGCTTTCATTTATCAAAAGCTTATTATTAAAATTTCACAGCTACGCGTCGCACTTAAGATCGCTTAAATCACCCGAATCTGTGCTACGAGACGAAAACTAAATGTACAAGATAACCCATTCGGAGAAACTCGAAAAGGACCGTTTCTCGGCCCTGTCGCGAGCGATTTCACGCAGACGAGTATCGGTCGTTCGACGAATTACAACACGTGGAACAAGAATGGGGCAATCGATCTGCATAGGACAGTCACCCGCGGCTTCGCCCGTGGCGGTCGTCACGACTGCCGAAACTCTCGGACGAGAACGGCGAAGGCGAGACGCCGCGAAGGGAGAAAACCATCCGTCAAGCTGCTAGCCGTCACTTTCCCCGCCCGAGGCGTCCACGAATCGTTTCCGGGCCCGGGACCCACGGCGGAGTCGCGTCGCCCCTTTTCTTCGCCTCCTCTCGCCCTCTTCGCCGCCTCGTCGCCGTCGCCACCATCACGGCCCGTTCCTCCTCGTCTTCGCGCCGCCCTCGCGGTTGGCCGCTCGCCGAACCTTGGCGATGCAAGTCCGTCGGTTGCGCAACTCGCGAAAACCAGCGTCTCGTGCACCCCGCGTGCTTCGCGGCGCGATACTTTCGCGCGGTCGCGACCGTGGACGCCGAGCCGCGCCGCGGAGTCTCCTGTTGCATGGGAAACCAGTATGGTGCCTGGCGACGAGGATACCCGAAGTGTGCATACGATAGCGGAGCACTCGCTCGCCGCTGAACTTGCTCGCTCGCCAGTCTGCGCGGGGAATATCGGCGCGTTGTTATAAATCCGCTTGAACAGGTGCTCGCGTGGCGTTGCCATCCCTCGATGGAACGGTGGATAGGTGTAGCTGTTCGTATTCGGGGATGCGCGTTGCGTCACGAACTTGCGCAACGGTCGACGGGTTCGCGCGAACGCGCGGTGTACGAAACGAAAACGACCGATTACACGATGATCGCGCGTTGCTCGATTACGCGCGGACAGAGGGTCGCGTTGGAGTGCCGGTTGAATTGTTCCGCGATGAGTTTCTGCGTCACGCGATCTCGAGCGGTCGAGAAGCAGCGACGGAATCGATCCTCCGCACCCTACATTTCGCGGCCAATTGTTTACAGCTCCGCGAACGATCAAAGGTTCGTCCGAGGCTTCGGTCGAATCTCGCGGGCTCGAAAAATTTGTTCCGTCCGTCTTGTTCGCGTTCCACAAAGGAACGCTCCGGATACCGGGGAAAGGTTTATCGGCCGGGGAAATTTCAAAACGTTTCAGCCCACGTGTCCCAAAACTCGCAACCACCCCTAAATGGAACGAGCAGCGCAGGCTTTTCGCTTTGGCGGCCGCCTTTATCGCGACGGAAATCTGCGTTTCAGCGCGGACCGAAAAGCGGACGAAACAGCGGAAGGTGGACGTGGGAAGGGCGGCAGTCGAATTCTCGACTCTGGTTGCGGGTCGCGTGCATACACCGAGTGGACGACGTTTTAGCATTGGCGACGATCTCTGAGAGGCCAGCGGTAGAATCGTCGACGGGCGAAAAGGAAGAGAAAAGGGTGAAAGAGAGAGAAGGATGGTCCGAGGGTGGGGAGGGGAAAGGGAGAGACAGAGAGAGACCCAGATTTCATTTTCGTTGATGAGCTTGGCGACGGTCCAACTCGACTAAATATATACCCCCTTTTTCTTCCTCTCTCTTTCTCTCTTTCCCGCTTGTTCCACAGCCCCTCTCTCGCCCTTTGTCCCGACCCACACCTTTTCTTTCTCATTTTCGTCGGTACTCGCGACTCGATGCGACCGAAAGCTCCGCGGATCGAATGCGCATATACCTGCGAGTCGTGCCAAAATATTCTCAACTTTGATTGATTAATAATAGACGCGCGCCGCGCGCGAGGCGAAACGAGACGCGCGCGCGCGCTGGAAACGATCGGTCGAAAGCCGAGCGTCGGAATTCAGTGAAAGTCCAGAGCATCCTTTCACGACTGTTTAATCAATCGTGTGTCGCCAAGAGTGCTATTATTAATTCACTCCCGTTTCTGCGCGCGCGAGGAGACGGGTTCGCACAAGTCGCCAGCGTCTACGCCAAAATTCTCCAACATCTCGGATCACGTAACGAAGTAAACGCGAGGTCAGAGAAATCGCTGTCCGTTCAAAAGCCTCGAGCCACCGTGAGCGACGAAGGAACGAAAAAAAGAACGAGAAAAAAAAATCAGAAAAGAAAAGAAGAAGAAGGCGAGCGAACCAAACACTCTGTCGATGGGGGAAGCTGCGTGAAAAAAGTTGAGCGTAAGGAAGTTCAAAGACGCGTCCGCTTCCGTGACGTTCGAGGATCGACCAGGTCTCGACAGGGGGACGACGGCCGGGACCGCGGTCGAATCCGTCGTCGTCGCAGTTTAATTTACGACCGTGCTCGCTGTAAATTTCACGTCGCGTCGCTCCTCGTAACGGTGCCGAAACGGCGCAATGAACCTGCTTGCCCACGAGAAAGCTGCCTACGACAATGTCTCGATTCATTTCGCGGCGAGCAGGTACCGCTGTCTGCAAATGGCAATGAATTTTAGAGCGGGGACCGCTCGTTTTGGGACTTTCGTTTATGGTGCTCCACGGGGGTTGGAGAGTGGAAGGGAGCTCGTCAATCGCCCTACTTAATTAAAGGAACAGGCAAATGGAGCTTCGACGGAATAGCCAGCGACCCGACTGCAGCGCATTTCTTGCGTAATCCGTGGATTATCGAGAAGAAATATGGGAGGGTAGATTTTTTTTTTCCTGGCGTTCACCGTTCCTGATCAAATTTACAATCTTCACCCCTGGTTACCTTCGAACATTTTGTTGCCCGGGACTTTTGTGCGCGTTGATCCCGTTGACGCGTGGCGAACAGATTCAGTTGTTCGAAATGTGTCTCGCGTTTGTTTCGCTCTCAACCAAGGGATAAAGAAAGGTCTTTCTCGATATCTTTCTTGCAGTTGTCCCTAATTGCTCACAAATAATCGGCCCGCGCACTTTCAGCGACCGGTGTTTTCGACGAAAATTTTTTCTCTCATATTTTTACACGCTTTACGCGCATCTGTTTTGTGCACACGCTGCGGCAACGTGCAAACGAAATAAACGAGGTGGCGAAATTTTTCTGATTCCCCCCGAAAAAAAATTCACGATGAAGTCACCGGGTTCACTGATACGCAGCTTTCACGAGCAAGACGGTTACGCGATCGCGCCGTGTCCCCGCCGTGAAAACAATCCGGATCTTTCGAGTTGAACGCTGATTGGATCGTGTTCAAATGATATTTTTAATTTAATTGGGTTGCACTTGTAATAGCATTGTTAGCTGACCTCTGAAAAGCAAGTTAATTGTCCCTTTTATCTCAACATCTATTCTATCCAGCGTCTGTCCCTGTTGTCGGAACAATTTCGAAATACACACACACACAAACACACACACCGCATTCGTGCCACTTCGCGCGCAGCTGTTCCAAAGAAGACGCTCGAAGATATTGTAATCGCGCCTTTCGAAGTCCCTTCAAGCCTTTCGTCCCCGGCTCCCACAATTTTTCCTCAAATTCACCCAAAAGCACCTCCCCTGCGATGCGCTGCGCGACCGCAAGAACGATTCCACGACCTCTCGCCGGCAATTCCACCGGCGGAGCTGCTCGTTTTCTGGCGACGACAGGAATTTCAATGGGCATAGTCATATATCGACGGGTGACGCGGCCAACGGTACATCCCTGCACGCTTTCAATGGTCTACCAACCTACCTACCTACGTACCTATATATCGCTCATTCTCGTAGCACCTAGGCCCGCATCGATCGCGGCTATATGCATAACGCTCGCGTACATACGTGCACACCTATCGATCGCTTCGTTTCGTCGCTCGACTCGACTTCCCCCGCTCTCCTCTCTGCCCGTCTCGTCTTCTTCTCGTCCGCACAGCGGCACACGGTCAGGCTTGCTCCCTCGAACGGGAAACGACGGAAAGCGTGCACTCCCGTGCTCATCTCTGCCCTCGCGATTCGCAAGGCTTCGGCGGTGGAAGGTATCTCTCCTTCTCGGTCGTGCTTTCTCCGTCCTCTCTTTTCCATTCCGTTAATTTTCATCGTTCTTTCCATCTTTTCTTCCTTACTCGCCTTTCGTTTCCCTGCTTCGCTTCGCTTCGTCCGAAATCTCTTCGTCCGGTTGACGAGCGAACCTCCGCCCCAAGAAACGAACAGGCGTCCTTCGCCTGTTTCGTCGAGATTGGAGAATTGACCCTCGCAATTAGTTACCGCGAGGACGCCTAATCGTTCCCCGAGATTTTTTCGTCCCCGATCGCGTCGCGGGCGTCTGCCACGTTTCGCCCTTGTCGTTCGCGCGATCCTCGTCGCCCCCGTTCGGCGATCGAAACGGCGTGCGTCCACGCTTCTCCCCCCTATTGGCAGGTGTAATTTATTCGACGAACACTTGTTGTTTCGACGAGCGCCGCTTCATCCGTTTAACAGTTGCGCGCACCCGGGCCGTCCGGTGTCTATCGAATAAAATTTCCAGTGCCCCGTTTGCGTAAGAGAGTCGCGACGAGTGCATAACTCCATTAACCGACTGATTGCTTTTCTGTGGATGGTCGGGAACGTCGAGCCCGTGGGTCATTGACAGTGACCGCGTGTGAATAACTGTAATCCGTCGTCGTTTCGCCGCGCGCCGGCAGAACCGGTGAGCAGACGTGCGCGTCAGGTAGCCCGATGAAATTCGTTCGTTTCCACGGGGGCGCCAAACAGCGATGGATACAAAAAAAAAAAAGCATTAGGCAAGCCGCTGGAGGAACTTTCTAAACGATTTATATAAGCCGGATCGCCCCGTTATCGTCCTTGATAACCCGAGTTTTCCCGTGGCCAACCGTGACCGGGATTTAGACGTCAAATCGTCTACTATCGATATCCACTGTACCTGCTCGAAGCTTTTCTGGTACCCTTCGACCGACTCGTAAATTTTCGATTATCCCCCAGCGATGCGACGCGTCGACCATAGCGAGCCGTTCTGCGCAGATTTCAGTTTTTCGTTTAATTCTTTTGTTTCTACCGGAAGGGAAGAGAGTATCGTCTGTTTTCTTAAAAAATTTGTCTTCCGGTACATCGGAATGAATAACGCCGATCCGGATGACACGTTGCCCCGTGCTTCGGGTAGAAATATTTTTCCGGCTTGCATAAATAACAGCGCGTGCTGTTTCACGGAAATTTGCGAAAAAGTGAAACGATTCTCGATTCGTTTACGAGGAACGTACGCGTTCCTTGTAAACCGTTCGAGTTTTAGATAGATCGAACAATGTGCACGTACAAATATAACGCATACAGTTTCGTGGGGCACAATAAACGCATCTCCTTCTTCCGTTTTCCGCGCGGACCCCGCCGCAGCGGAAATCTTTCGTTCTCATTGAAAATCGTACGAGGAGAGACGCGCCGTCCCACACGCGCAACCGAGCTGACTCGATTCGAGAAACTTTTTTTCCTCTCCTTCTGTCGAGTCCTTATTCATTCGACGCGCACCTTTGCCCGCGATCTCCATCGTGCCTGGGCCTCTTTCGCCCCTGTTTCGCACAATAGCGTGCGAGTCCTCTACTGCCACGGCATTCGATCGTGTTCGATCGATTTATCTTCCCACGTACCTGTACAGAAATCCCTGCATAGTGCGCGGAGCAACAATGAGATCGGCGAGAGGGCGGCCGGACCTAACGGTACGATATCGTGTGTCGTTCGATTCTAATTTTCGTTGGGCCCCGAGGGTAGCCGTGCGTTACCCCGTTGTACATTACCCTGGTGCGCATCGGCGAGGATTAATCGTGCTGCTGAACTCCGCGAGACGTGCAGTAGCGGGGTCAGTTCCTTGATCTTTAATTGTCTGCGAAAACTATCGTCCGACAGGAACTTCGGTGAAAAGGTGCGTGCGAATTAAACGGAAGGAAGCGCGTCTCGGAAGCGTGGAAGGTAAACGTGTTCTCAAAGCACGGTCGGTGAAACGGGGTGGTGAAAAGTTGTGGGACAGTAAGGGAGCGGAGAGTGGAACGCGAGGAGCGAGAGATAGGGGTGAGAGGCTCGAGAGATCTGAGAAGTTAATAAGAAATAAAGCGCAAGGGTAGAATACGGACCGGGGGGTTTTCGGTTTAAACTAATTCGAAATATCACGCGCACACCCGGCCGCGATATTTTCTGTCTCGCTTGGCGAACATTCTGGTGCACGATCCGAACGCGTTCGCGTAACAACCATTGTTGCTCGCTTCCCAACTTTTGTTGGACGATAATGGCGCAAGGAGGTGAAACGTATCGCCGTGAAACATAATTCTGTAGCATCTTCGAATGGCCCTTTACAACGATAATGTTCGGGGAACAATGGGGAATATAATGTCCACGGGCTACCGCTGTCACGGTTACTTTCTATTATTACGAAGTTCAACAGAATGACGGACGCTGTGCAATATCTCCAGTACCATACTTCGTTGCGTGTTTTCCGCTACAGATGTCACGTGATTCGGGACGCCAGGTCCGAAATAAACATTGAATTTACGGCACCGCTGTCTTTCAGCCCCCCGTGCCGTTGCGCGACCGTTGTTTAGCCCAGCTACGATGTATTTATACGTTTAATAAAAAACACTTTCGTGCGGAAAAGCCGTGCCGGAAATTCGATGGCCGCAGCTCCGGTCCATTTGCACTATCTCCATTAAACGACGGTTCGCGGCTTTCGTTCTTTCACGCGAGGGTCAGCGAATCGCGCGAGAAACGTTCGACGAAAGAACAAAGTATCAAAATCCGAGAAGGCGTCGCGCGATTGTATCATATCGAAGCAACGAGATTCCGCCAAAGCGCGTGCACGCCGAGCATCTTCCAGCAACGTTACTCAACCTGCTTCCCTCAACCTCGTTCATCGACTCCCGTGACAATAGTATTCCGCCGTTGCGCGTCCGGCGAGCAGCGTATGCAATCAAGCGAAGAGCAGACGATTGAAAGAATGAAGGAAAAAAAAAAAAAAATAGAGGAGAGGAGGGAAAGAACGCGGAGATCCTGTTCCCCGGTTCTTTTCATCCGGACGTTTCAGTATTCACGCGGTACCGCGCGAATCTTTCATTGCTGAACGTACGAAGAAACAAGTACCGTTCCGCGTAATGTTCCACGGGTGTAAAAGAACGTCTGGTTCAGCGCTCCTTTGCATTCTCGTCGGCGATGGTTGCACGCCTTGTTCCGCGTTCGCCGGTTAATTCAGATCGCGCGGCCGAACAACGGCCAGGCCCTCTTTGTATTCGTCGCGGTACCTGGACTCCTGATTAGCGTTAACGGTGGTGGCCGGTCGACGGGTGTACCTTCCTGGCCGTGTGGTGTAACGCCTATAGGCGTTATCCCTGCCGATCGATCCACGGTGAGATCGATCGTCGCGGGGCAAGTGCGTGCGCCGCGACGCCCTACGAGCGTCGTTCACTCGCTGGAGGAAAGCCGGACGGCGTTGCTATGAAAATGCTCGAAAATTCAAATAACACGCTCGGCAAAAGTGGTTGGAGGATGAGCAGATAGAGAGCACGAGAGAGAGAGAGAGTTGGGGAGGAAGTTGTGAACGAGGAATCCCCCGTTTCATAGGGTGGATGAACCTTTTACCGAGGGGTTGCAAGTAAATGTCGAGGGTTGGCTTCCGATGACAGAGGAAAACGTGTGTTAATTAAGTTCGTTGGCTGGCCACATTTCGACCCGATACTCTTACTATCTGACTGCCGTTTCTGCATGGCAATGAGTGTCAGTATTGATTCGATGGAGGTTCGTACATTGGGGTGCCGTCTTATTGTTAGAACGGAGTCACGTAACGTCCGCGGGTAAATAAGAGAACGTTGTAATTGTGTCAACGATGGCGCGGGAAGAACGATTTCACGCGGCTCAACCCTTCTATGGTTCTATTTACGGCGAACCGTGGGGCATTTTAGCGTTCGCCGTGGAAACCCTTGGCCCTTCCGCGTACCTGCCGGCGTCGTTTTTCGCCTCTCGTTCGTCTCGCATTAAAGGGGCAACGTTTCCATAAAAATGGTGGAGGAAAAACGGGCGAGACGGAGAGCGAAGAAAATACAATACGTCGCGGAGTCAAGTTCCACGGTGGATCGTAATTCTGGGAAAAGTATGACCGCGGTGTGCTCGCGGTGCTCGCTACGCCGAGCAATTTTATTCGTTCGCTTCCTTTTTTTTTTTTTTTTTCGCTTCTTTCGCTCCACCTTGCTCGGTGTCCTGTCTGTCCCTTCGCCGAGGGGCGAAGTTTTATAATATCCAAACTGAACTTCGCTATTTATCGCGCATTCGTCCGTCGTAACCGAGGCCCCTCCCTTTTTCCGTTTCCTTCGTAGTTTCGAGGAGCGACTTCTAGCCGCGTCGTAGATAATTTTATTCTCTCCTCGCGGTTCGTGTCGATGAGAACTTCGCGAGAATTGCATCTTTCCCGATTACACGACCCCGCTTCGGCACAAAGGAGGGACGCGAATCGAAACTTTCGGGACTACTCCTTTGAGTCGCAATTTTTGAATCATCTTCGATAACAAAAGTATGGTATCAGCTAATCTCGCTCGATACGAAATTATTTATTAGCGAAATGCAAAGTGCATAGCGGTAATACGAACCGAGGGGTAGGCGACCTACCCTAACGTGACCCTGTTTCACTCAGTTTCTCCTCTTTTTTTTTCTCTCCCTCGGAACACCGTATTACGATCACTCACGGAGGCTCTTCAGCTTCCTGCTCCTTTCCTCCCTTTTTACGAGGCCCTTTCTTTCATACGCCAGCTTTCCTTCCCTTTTTTTCGCCGTTTCCCGCAGCCGGGCCATTTTATTTATATTTTTACTTCGTTCTGTTTCACATTTCGCAAGTCCTCAGCCGCTCGCAGGTTCGCTCGAAAAGTTCCGCCCTCTTCCTGCATTATTATCAAATGTTTCCCTAGACGAGCACCGGCTCCGTTCCGCGGAAGAATCGCGCGGCTCTTCGCGATGGATCGAAACGTTAAATTAATTTTGGCACTCCGGTCGGGACAAGTGGCGACGCATTCGAGCGGACTCAACGACGTCGCGGCGGAGGGTAGATACCCCTCGGGTCTATCGTAAACGAGGGAAGCTCGCTATCTCGAGCGGCGGCGGCTTCTCCGTTCGCGGGGTCGTCGAGCAGAGACGGGACCCGCAACGAACGCGAACGATTTGTCGAAAAAACGAGACGCCGGCCAACCTTAGCCAACCCCGCTTCGCTCCTTTGAGAATCCTCCTTTCTTTCGCGACCGCGCGGTACTTCATATTTACAGGCAACCACGAAAAGCATCTCCCACGCTTCCCCAGTTCACTCCCTTTTTTTCCCCCTTTTTTCCAACTCTTTTGAACTCCCAAGTGTCCACGCTACCATTATACCTCCGCCGTCGTCCCTCCAGCGCGTTTCCACTTTCTCCTCCACCCAGAGAGATTTCTAAAATCGCGTCCGCCGAGAACTCCGCTGAAACGCCGGCTCGCGCGACCGTATCCTCGACCGCTCGCATCTCCCGACGAATCCCGCGAACGACGGACATCCAGGTATCTCGCGCACGAGGACGGACGACGGACGAAAGTCGACCGATCGCACGCTGGACGAAACGAGGCCAGGGGGACGACCTACGCCAACCCTTTCCTGTTTACAGCGTCCGGCCGACTCGCGAGCGCGGTGCCCGCGACCGTTCGAAATGCACCCCAGCTCTTCCAGCATTTTTTTCGTTCCTTCTCCATCCCCCGCAAACCCTTTCTCATCCCTCTCTGGGTTTCTTAAGGACGGATAGGCCCGCGCGCACACACGCCTCGCCTCGCGTACGGCACGCATACTCTACACGCGCGCACACATCCACCGCTCGTTCTCCGTCCCTCTCTTTCCTTCGCTCTCTACCCGTCCCTTTCGATTCTCCCTCCCTCTACGTGGGAGTCTCCCTATCGCGTCCCGCAACCCCACTCCGTGCCCTCGCCGTTCGAACCCTCCTCTGCGCTTACGCTTTCTCTCTCTTTCTCTCTCGCTCCCTTCGGCCACTACGAGGGAGAGACACGCAAGGACCGAGCGAGAGGGCGATAGCGACACGGTGGGGCTGGCTCTCTCCGGTCTTGCGCGGCGCGCACCAGTCAACCCGGAGCCACGGTAGCGCAAGTACTGTGTGTTCGTTCACGTTCAAGGGACAGTTACATCAGAACGGGACGGCTCTGTTACCGGTCGTCCGAGTAACGTTCGCGAGGAAAGTGCGTGGTTCGCGTCGCGACCGATGTAACGACACGCGGACACAGGAGATTCACCCCCGCGCGCGGATAGAACGTGGACGGTTTTGTTACGCGGTCGCGTTCCAATATAATCGACTCGAGTGCTTTAAAACGTCGTGCCTATATACATGTACATAGATATATTATTGTAGGGAGGTTTTCGGCGAACGAGATAGAGATAGAGATAGAGAGAGAGAGAGAGAGAGAGTAGAGAGAGAGTAAAAAAGTTTCGCTTGATGAAAAATCGCGAGTGGTATTGTGCGACATAAGACGCGGCCGTACAGCGCGCACAGTTTACACGCGAATATCGGAAGCGCTGCTCGCGGAGAACCGATGGCACGCGAGACAACGGAATCATCCCCATTGTTGGCTCGGTTCGATCGCGCTCTCGGCGATCCTCGCGCGTGGAAAGTCGCTGGGATGGGGTCGTGACTGTCCGCGAGTGTCAGTCGACGCCCCGGTCCACCCCGCGACCCGGCCATCCACGGCCGACAGTCCACGAGAAGGAGCATCGTCGTTCACGGATCCACGTTCGGAGCGTAGCGAACGGTTCGGCGGTCCCTTTATCGGACGCACCGGGTTCTCGCTGCGAGTGGCGGCACGAGAGGGGGAAGGGAAGAAAAAAAAAGTATCGACGTTTCTCCGGAGCGGAGTGCGGCTCGCCCCCTCGCGTGGCGAACGACCGTGTGCACGGCGGTCCGCGGTACCCGTGGCCGGTTCACCAGTGAAAGTGAACGATGCGTCGAGACTACCGGCCTCGACACACGCGCCGCTACTGCGACAGGGTTGCATTTCTGTGATAAGGGAGGTTCGCGCCGCACCAGCTGGCGATACGAGGCGACGAAACGTATCTTTTTGTGCGTTCGCTGGCTGGCGGTTCGGAGGGCAGCTTGTGCGGAGTGGTGGGTTCACGATTGTATATACGCTCGTGGTACGCGTACCGCGTACGCGTGTTTCTTCTTCGACCTTACCGTCGTTTCGCTCGGTTCTGACGCCCGGAGGTGCCCCGTGGCTAATCGTTCGCGATTCTGCGGGCGCGATGCAGCGGAACTCGCGCGGGTATTTGGGACGCGGCGATACCGATGATCCAAGTGACGTTTTCGCGGGTATTATTAGCACCGATTACATTCACCGGCTAACGATGCAGGAACGGAGGAGGTCTCGTTCGCGCAGTAGACGCTGGCGCAAAGTACCATTTCCACTGTGTTTACCGTGTGCCGTTTGTCGACTCGTCTCCGCCGAGGGAACTGCGCGCAAGTGAAACCGAAAACCGGCTCGCCCTCCAAATTCTCCTCCTTTGCCTTTTCTTTCTCGTTTTTGTTTTCATCCAGCTTCTCTTCGCTCCGTATCCGTGAAACAATACTTTCACTCCGTTGCCGCGAGCGCGCCCGCGGTTTCCTTTCCTCCGCAAGCCACTCGCTCGCGTCTCGCTCCTCCGCGCCGTCTTTCGTTCTCCTCGTCCCGCCCACGCTTCCGTTTACCCCTCGGTTATGGATATTATTAAGTAATACCTACGTTGCGCGCGCGCCTGCGATACGCTCGCGGCCGCTCGCGCGTATGCACGCGAGCACACACGTACGAGGCCGATGCGTGCAGCGTGCTCGCGAGCGCGTGCGCTCGCCGTGTGCAGGCGCGTCGGTAACGCACGCAGGCGAACGGGAAGGCGCGGGTTCTCATCTCCATTTTCGACGCCGCGACGCGCGCGACGTTGCCCGCGATACTCGTGTTTCCTCGCGAGATTAAAGAAACGAAAGGCAAAAGGGGGCGACGGGACCGCAGACTTTCTTCCTTCACCTGGGCTTTCGGGATTTTTCTTCGATTTTCTTTTACCTCGTGCTTCTGGAAAGATTCGCCTCGCCGTGCGTGCCTGCCAGTGTTTCGCAGTGCTGGTCGACGGATACGCGAGAGAGCAGTGGATTTTGCTTACCGTCGATCCGGTCACGATTATAGGATATTAATTTGACGCCGATTAGACCGATGGTTGTGGAAACTTTGTTTAGGTACCGCAGTTGAAAATTTGTTACGGATAGACGTTTCTGATAGCATCATAATCGTGAGTCGCGTCACGGTATTGCGCAGCACGTGTAGGAAATATTCTGCATAATTAGAAAGTTGTGGAAGTAAAACGGGGCAAAGGTTAATTCCTGAATACATCGAACGCCCGGCGATATTCTTCGCGTGGTCTATAGATATTTGATGAATTATTGCACCCGGCTTCGTTTCGACGGCGGAGCACCAGGCGTTAGGCGTTGGGGAAACACCGTGAACGGTGATGAACGGCGACCGCGCGTTACCGTCTCTCGATTGAATTTTAAAACGAACCACGTCATCCGCTTTCTCGTTTCTGATAAATATTGCTGGCCCACTTGTTACGCAATTTCGTGTCGTTGACGTCTGAATGAAAGTCGGCGATACGCCGCCACGTGCTCCTCGGTTAATCGAGGGGCCATCATTCTCGCGCGCATTAGGACCCTGGAACGCGCGTAATTCCCGTCCCTAACGACGTCTTCGCGGTGCGAGCGAAAATACCTGCGGGCCGTGTTGCGAGACGAAGAAAAGAACAATGAAAATACTCTGCGAAGGAGCGCAAAGGAGTTCGTCGTTAGATATTCCGTCGATAGAAAGATCGCGTCGTAGGTGCACGCTGTCTCGCGTGAATTTCCTAGCCTCGAATTAGCGAGAAATTCGCAAGCATTTCTAGGCCACTTCGTCGTCCACCCCCGTTCGAATTCGATCTGGATAAAATGATAAAATGATATTTCACCTGCCGTCGAAATATCATTCGAACGCGACAGCCCTTTCATCCAACAGCGAGCCGGAGAACGGAGCGTTCTAAAGATATCGTTTTCGTCCACTTCTTTCGAATAGCCAGTGATTATCTCTCAATACGGGCCATTAAACCATCAAACTTTCGGAAGCAGGCACGTTCGAGTTGCGGTTGAAGTGTGTAACAACTCCCACGTCGATTCCGTTTCTTCCCTCCTGGACGCTGGATTCCCCGATCGTTACTTCGACCCGCTCTATCGATACGGTCCTCGCGAGAAACGAGTAACCCCGATATCTAAAGAAGACGAAAACAAAAAAGAATCGAACTTCCTCCCCGATTCGTTCGTGCCAGGCCGGCTCCGTTCTTCCCTCGCTCGCGTAATTATCAATCGGTCGCCGGGTCGATACCCGCCCGTCGCCTGTCCGCGATCCTCGCCGATGGACCGCCGCGGAATAGTCGTTGTCTGGTCGGTCGCGAAACGCGAGCGAAAAACTCGAGTGCCCCGACGCGCGGTGCAAAGTGCACGGAGTCACCTGCGCCCCTTCTTCTGCATCGGGTAGAACAGCAGCGGCAGCGGCGACGGCGATGCCGTAATAACGCCGGCACGCTCGTGCCAGAACCAAAGTGTACGCTCGGTGTACACGACCTAAATAAGATGCGATGCCCCCCGGGGCGAAAGTAATTCACAGACACACGCGTGCACCGGGGATACACACGTACGCCGGCCGGGCTCGGGCTACAGTTCACGAAGCGCTCGCAGAAACGCGTCGACCGCTTCGGACCAGCCTCGTCCAGCCTTTTTTCCTCTCGCTCCTTTTCGACTTCGCCCGTTTCCTCTTTTTTTTTCTTCTCTTTTCGCGCGGAACGCCGTTAATCGCGGGACAGATATCGTCGCGCGTCCGCTCGCTCTTCCGTCGACGGCGCGGCGACCGCGGGTTCGCACGTTGCTGCGCGGCATGCCTGGTAACCGCGCGATAACGAACACGTAGAGCAATCGGAGGATCGATACGTAGTTGGCCGATGAACGGGGGGGGGGGGCGGCTCGGTTCGGCGGGTTGGGAATTGGGATTGTTTTCGATGTTTCGGCGGTTTGGCGTTCGGCTCGCCGCGGAATGCGACGGTCGCGTCAATTTACGTCGAGCGTTGCGATTTTGAAGGCGGCTCCCGTTTCCCCCGGACGCTCCTGCCCGAATTCGAATCGTCGAGCGCGGAATTCGTTCTCGCGGAAAGCGAACTGCCGAGCAGGTGAACAATTTTATCGTGAACCGTAGCCGCAACGACGTTGACACCGCGGGGTTTGGTCGCTCGAATTTCACTCGGTTCGAAGATGTCCGCGAATTTTGCCGTAGCCGCGCGCGTGGTCGGCTCGTTCCTGCGCAAGCGGCAGGACGAAACATTCCGAGAAGGAAAGTACCAAAAGGAAAGTGAAAGCAGCGCCGCCCGACCAGCCGCGTTCCGATCGATCGACGCCTGCCGAATCGAAGAAACGGATTTCCGCGAGATCTGTCGCGCTTCGAGAAACGAGAAAAAGAAATCCGCGTTTCTAAAGGACTCCACGCGCGGTCGGTCCCTCGGTCGAGGCTGTTCCTAACGCGAAAAAACGAAACGTGAAAAAGGGACGGGCGTTTAATCGAGCGGAGGCACTCGCGAAGGAAAAAGTCGCGCGCACGAAATTGCGAAAGGGGTTGACGGTTCATTGTCGCGTCGTTTCGTCGACGGAGGGGCGGGTGAAAAAAAAGAAAGAAAAATATTATCGGGCGACAGAACGACGCGCAGCTCGTATCGGCCGCGCGTATCGGTGCACCGGTGCGAGCGTGTGCGCGTTGGACGGGACGCGTGGCGAACGAGGAGGCCCCGCTAATCGCGGGGAATAGAGCGAGACAGGAGGAAAGAAGAGCGCGCACCTTGGCGAGGGAAAGAAGGAACGAAGAGTGCACCGAGTCAGTGGGCTAGTGGGGCCGGCAGAATGTAGCCCGCACTACGGTACACCGCCTCCCTCTCTGTCTCTCCCTCGTTCCTTCCGTTCTTCCTTCCTTCCTTCTTTCCCGCCGTACCGACGCTCGCACCCCCGCCCCCCCCGGCTTCCTATACGTACAGTACCTCGACCCGTCCTTTCCTCCTCCCTGTCCGTTCTCCGTTTGCGAACCGTATATAACAGCGGGTTCGCTATTCGCCCCGGTGTATAGGTCGCGGTGCTCTCGCGCGGCGGGTTCCCCCGCGAACCACAGGCACAGACGCGTGCACATCGACGCTGGAACGAAACTAGGTACACCAGTCGATCGTGGACACCGCGACGCGTATGCTCTTTTTTCGCACGATTATACAATGATAGCGGTGCGCAACGGTATTCACGGATCAACGTGGCGGAGTGTTTACCCGAGCACTAAATATAGTACGCGACACGGTTCATTAGCGCGATCCCGTGCGCGCGACGAGCGCGTAGAGCGACGATTTTTCTTCCCCGCGCGCATTCGTCGCAGTTATTGCGTAACGTTGCCATGCACCGGTCGGTCGTCACCTACACGTGCATCCCGGTGGCGCACGAATCACGGTGACACAGTTCATTACACGGGCAGCGGTGTGTCGCCCGTTCACGTACACGTAGGTGCGCGGTTCGCCGTGTCGCCGTGTCGCCGTGGTGGGTACGCGACGAGCGCGTCGCGTGTGCAGGCCTCCGCGGAGTAGTAGGTCCCTGCATGCAGGTGTGCGGAAAAAAAAGCCGCATGCACACGCACGGAATGGAGGGCGACGCGTACACCCTTGCGCGCATTCATTCCCGGACACATGCACGCGTCGCACGTGCGAATAGAGACGCGTACAGGTACGTGGCAAGTGGAACCGGCTAGTGTAGGCGCATCGCTGCGACGTTTCCTTCCACGGTGGATCTCACCCTGTCCCACTGCGAGGCGGCATGAAAGCACGGAATAGGCTAGCGGTGGATGGGCTGCTCTCTCGCCCCTGTGTGCGGATGGCGTACGTGTGGGGACGGGTGGGTGGGTTTGTAGGCAAGGCGAGGCAGCAGGCTCGGCTGGTGGTCGGTCGGTTGCGAGGTTCGCTCGATAGCAAAGTGCGGTTCCCCTCGACACGGGCCTCTCTCGTGCTTGCAACGCGGCAGGATTAAAGGGGAACAGCCCGTGTACGGAAATGCACGATCGATGCGCACATGTCTGAATTTTCGAGTCGAGTCGTGACCGATCGACCGCGGTCTGCGGCAACTCGCCCCCGTCCCCCCCCCCCCCCTGCTTCTCGTCCTTGGTGAGACGAGTTACCATTACGGCTCGATTCCTCCTCGCTTCCGTAGGATTTGCTCTTTTTCCAGTGGAGGCTTCTGTTCATTTGTACCGGGGAAAGTGACGCGCGCGTTTCTTCCCCTTTCCTCGCGTTTCCAATTCGATCTTCCTCGTTTGGCGATCCCGAAGATCGCGCCGCGTTGTCGGCGACGGGGCGGCGATGGTTGTTTCGCTTTTCACTTTCGTCGCGCGTCCGCCATGCTCTGTCGCAATCGGATGCAACGTGTTAATTAGATTCGCGATTTAACGGTGTCAGGCGTTCGTGTGGCAAGTGCACGAGGCGTGTGCGAGTGGATGAACGCGTCAACGTGCCGAACACGATACCCATCTCGGAACACGTGCGTGTCGCCTCTGGTTTATCCTATCCTCTTACACCTCTCGCTTCTCATCTCGCGTGACTCTCTTCTTACATCTCCTGCACGTGGCGCTCGTGTAATTCTTATCTGTCCCTGTCAACAACGTTCCGATCGGGCTAAATCGAAACCCTCTCGCCTTGAAGGAACACCAGCTCCTCGAAATCTCACCTGTCTCAAAAATCCTTCCTCCCTCGTTCACTTGCGCGAGGCGTCCAAAGGAAATTCGGACGGTTCGAGCGTTCTCGCGTATCGCGCCCGCGGAAAATCGAACAGGACCGAGCGAAACGATGGCCGGCGAAGGGTTGGCTAGAATGCTGACCAGACTGTTTGCAGATCGACGATCTTCGAACGCGAGACGCCCGTGACGCCATGTCACGCGAGGTGCCGGCGACGAAAGCGACGACACAGGCAAAGGGGACGATCGCGGCATCGACGATCACAGCGAGTCGACTCGGCGTGCCTCGACTTCGTGGCGATTAAAGCTGGTGGCCGACAGCCGTCGGGACGTTCATTAGCCAAGGTGCTGACGATACTAATAACAGTAGAGAGGTGATACACGGTAAACCGTGTCACGCAGTGGCGTAAGGCGAGTCGGGGTGGCGTGGAGGAGGCGGAAGAGGAGGTGGAGACGGAAGTGGACGACGCCGACGGGCGCGGCGTTAACGTAATACCGGCGAAAAAGAAGAGAGGAGAGTGGGAGGTCGAGCGATCGTTGCACGCTTGAATTCGGTTGACGATACCGGAAGTGATACGTAAATATCTAAAAATATAAATAGAAAAAAAAAAATCTATACGTATACATATAATAATTGACGGTGTGTCGATAAGAGTAAACGAAGGTAGAAGGGAAACGGGTTTCAGTGCCGTTCGTTACAGTGCGTAAAGAGAAAGAAGGAGAAATATCGAGCTTAGTAAATAATCGATAGGAGGGCTAGCGAAGAGGAAAGTGTTGCTAAAAGATAATTTTGTTAACGAGCATCGATTCGACAATACGCAAGGCTGAAGCGATCCAGACTACGGTTCAAAACAAAAAAACAAAAAAAAAAAAGATAAACTAGAGACAATTAAACGTATAAAAATAGCGTACGAAGTATTCGTAACTGAATAAAGGTACAACCGTGCGAAGTGAGAAGGTGGATACAGCTGTAATAAAATCGTGGTGGTGTTTAATACAACGGTGGCAGCGTGCACGATAACGCAGAGTGATATTAAGGAATCAACCGTCGAAGACTGCGCGAAGGGGAAGCAAGATATTTTCGTGCGACTCGCGGACCGAAGATAGATCTCCGTGCGAAATATATTCGGCGGAAGGGTGAAACACGGCGAAGACGTCCTTTCGGGTGGCGTCGGGGTGCCCCCGCAGCGGATGTTACGCCGAGCTGTTAAAGGGCGCCGGGTGATCCACGGGTGTAGCAGCCTGGAAGTGACTAAAGGCCATCACCACGGCGTTCAACATGTTCGAGATGTGGAGCGCGGTGAGTTCCAAGTTGGAACACTCCGCGACCTCCTCGGGCTCGCCTTTACCTCTGACCTCGCACGCACCGCAGACGCCTCATACCTCGTCCGGGAGTATAAAAGGTAACGAAAAAAAAGCTCCGTTAAGATGTCTATCCGTGAATGTGCGCGCTTCTCGCAGAAACGTACGCGTTCCCACGGCGATTGTCAGCGATCCCCGGGGGATACAGAATCGCGCGTACGCGCGTTAGGCCGGCGATGGCCTAACGTGAATTTTCTAATTCCGCTCGTGTCGGAGAACCGTTGTACAGGCACCATGGAGGAATTGCCGCGAACCGAGTTTACATAACGTCCTTTTGAGAATAATGCGCTCCGTGCTTGCCGGGTGCCTCGGCTCGCTACCACTTTGGTGCGCATGGAACAGCCACGAACGCGTATGTACATACGCGTATTTCTATGCGCGTGTCCGTTGCTTTTTTTTCGCTAGCAAGTAGGAACAGTTACTTCGTGGAATCGCGGAGCACTTTGTCCGCGGCACTTCTTTTCCCCGTCTCGAGACGAAGTGGCGTGCGTTACCGTCGACCACGGAATTTTTTAACGAAATTCTCGTGGAACGACCGGCACAGGGAATCTCGTAGAAGACTTCAGCGGAGGGTGCAAGGGTGCGAGAGGACTTTAAGAGTCCTGCCGTAGCAAACGTCGGGCCGCTTCGCGAGCATCGCCCCGCGAAACTGCCCGCTCGACTCGAACCGACCCGAGAATCCACGGTGAACTCGACTCACGCAACGCGTTCAGAGTTCGCGAACTCACGGAATTCGCAACTCCGGCGAGTGGGAGCGGTTCGCCGAGGCCGCGCGCGTTCGACCGGTAACCTGCACGTGGGTTTCCCTCGCAGTAGTCCCGGCCGTTCGCCGTCAGACACCGCCGCCGAACGTACGGTTCGCGGCGGTTAACGACACCCGTCGACGACCGCTAACCCGTTGGACAAATTCCGTTCGACGAATTAACGCTTCGAAGGAAGCACGCGCGTATATTTATTCGAGTTGCACGCGAAATTCGTGTTCCATCGCGGACGTTGCGGTTTGCGTCACGCGAGTCCTGTTCGCGGCGCGTTCATAATCCCAATGCAAATGCGACGCGAAAGTTTCGCGGTGAAATTTTCAGCGCAGACCGCGCGATGAGGTATCGAAACGTCGTTTTCGATTATTTGCACGGTGATTACGCGGCGAATTAATTTCGACGCGCGAGTCGCTCCCCGGCGAACGTTCCATGGGATTGCGTCACCTTTTTTCGCGAACGAGTTCCTCAAAATCGTTCCAAGTTTCGTCGCGACGAACCTCGATACGGAGATTCCTGCCGACGCTTCGGCTGTCGTCGTAAACTTTCACGCTCGACGCAAGAGCGTCCGAATCGTCCCTTTCGAGACGAGCGACCGTCGACATCGATCGTCCGTGCCCGTTATCGCGCGAGACTGCTGGAACTGATCTGAAACGTTGGTCGCATGATTGATGTTGCTTCCGAAACGATCCGGCAATCGGATAGCGCGGATACGTGTGCGTAAATACGTATCGATTCGGGAGAGCGCGTACCCACGGCGCACTGTCGTCGCCGAAGGCGAACGTCGCGGGACTCTCGAACGTGTATCGATTGGAGAAATCTTTGGGACAGTCGGCTATTTTATGGGAAAGTCGTGACGACGTCGCTCGACGTTTCTATCGTTAGCGCCGCTGTTATTATTTTTGTTCGTGGATCATATAATTTTTCGCGACGTCGATCTGAACTTATGCCGACATTAATCTCGTCGGGACCGAATCGGGGAGATTTTTGTGCGTCGCAGACGTAAGAGAGAGCCGAGGCTGTTTAGAAACCGGCAGCAGGAATACGCACATACGTCGGAAGGTTTCAAAACTGCTTTTACTATGTCGCGAATCGCGCGCCGTGCCGAATACAAATACGAACTGGAAAGCACAGATTCGCCGGGACCCCGTCGCCGTCATGATTTAGTGGTTTGCGTTTGAAAAATGAATCGCCCGCAGTTCGTTGCTGTTACTATAATACGTCCACACGGGTCTCGTACCTCTCCTCGGTAAATCGCGAGCTAAACCCCGCTAAATAGCGCTGATTGCGTGACTAATTTTGTTCGAATGGGCGGATAACCGTCGGACCCGCGAGCAACTATTCACGGGTCGTACGCGAAACGCATACTGGTAGCGCGAAGGCGAATCGCTAATCAAACTTCGAAGCGTGAACGGGCTGAAAGCGTGCGCCTTCTGTCGAAGCTGCGGAACTTCGTCGATTATGAGGCGCGAACTCGCGACGAGGAGAACGAGACCGTCGGACAGACAGAGGGGGGGAGAGACGTGAATCTTGTCGGCGAGTTTCGTCCGCGATCAGAGGAATCGTTTCGAGCTGGGGAGAAGCGTCGCGGCGGCTTACGTCTCCGCGGAAACGCGCCTCCCGTTCGTGGCGGCCAAACGACGGGGAACCATTGTAAAAACAAGTGGACGACGTCGCGAGAGTCATATCCGTCCCGAATACGAATACGCGATCGAAACGCCGCGAAGTAAATTATGCAAAGCGAAAGTACCCACGTAAGAACGGGTTGCGCAAATGCTTCGTAAGAAGAACGCCCGTAACGTCGGCTTGTAACGTCGTCCTGCATTCTCGACGGCGCGACGCGGCGACGAATTTCCCGACGACGGTGCCTGCTGGCGTTACTCCGTTGGCCGATCGAGCCCTTCGTCCACGTAGATTTTCGTGCTGCGAAAATTGCTGTACCCTCTGCAGCCAAAGGGTTTCCGGTTCCTATGACGCGACTCTTCCGACTTCGACGTTACAGTTTCTTTCTCGCGTCTGAGGAGCCTCTTCTTTTGGCTCGACCAATGAATCTAGCAGATCTGATAGACCCTGCTGTCGCGGATTTAGCGACGGGCGTATCAACGCGAAACGCGTAACGCGGAATAGCGGGGCTTCATAAATATGGATTTTCGTCCTTCCTTTTTCAAAATGAACGTGGGCAGCCCCTTTGAGCCAGAATGTCTGTGGACACTTATCGCTGGTTGCGGAGTTCAGTAATATTCCGATAGCAAGGTAATAACAGTGGGTTGAATGAAAACTGCCTAGGCAAGTTTTAATCCTCGGATCGCAACCACGGGGCACAGCGGTTGACCGTTTGAAATACATTGTTCGGAATAATTGGCTCGCGTTTTTCAAAGAGAAACGTCCAGCATTCGACGTGCGAATTGCGGGACGCGTAGCCGGCGAAGTGTTTAATAACTTGTTAAATGAAACGCCCGGTATATTATTGTATAAGTTATTTAAAATATCGCCATCGTCGTTCCGCACTTCTACTAATATATGCATATGACAGCCGCAACTATATGCTTTTACGCTTCCCGTCGCATGAAATATGCAACGCCTCTCGCGGGGTCGAAACGGCGCGGTAAACAAATTTTCGATATCACAGTTCTCGGCGTTCTCGGCGTTTCCGCCTTCTCGGCTTAACGGAGAACCGATTTCGGAGAAGGCGATTCGATCGTTGACCGCGAGACCGACATCGAACTTCGATCGTGTTCGCGAAGAAGTATGAAAAATGAAGCAGTCGAGCGCCGTTTACCTAAACATCTATCGCGTTCGCCGCGAATGAAAAATTAAACGATCCTTCGTAGGATCGTGTACGACAATGGAAAAACACCATCGGATTGTTTACTCGAATTATCCGATCGTTGATAAACAAGGCGAATCGTGTAGCTCGATTTTGAAACGAATCTTGGATAAAACGTTTCGCAATTAAACGCTGAATTATTCTTACGGCGTGTCTCGGGCACGAGCGAATATTTCGTCGGCTTTGTCATCGGCGGGGTTTCTCGTATTTTTTTCGCGAGTGAAAGCCAAAGCCGGCTACGCGGAGCAGTCCCGGTGAACGGCGCTCGAGCACGGCAATCCTCCGTCTTCCCCGGGTCGGCGTGTTTCCAAAGCCGTCGAACGGGTTCGAAGGTTGTCGTTACGAAATCGATCCACGTCTTGTCGTTTTGTCGCGGCCGCTCTCCGATTCGTACTTAACGCGAGCTATTATGATCCCCGATACGACGGTCACCGTTCGGTCACCGTCGAACTTTCTACCCGAACCAGTTCAACGTGCGCGTATCGGCCTAAACGCCCCGACGATTAAACGAAATCCGCACCGTCGCGCCGCAATTCGAAGGAATTCCACCCGCGCCTCGGATCGATTTAACCGGCCGCGATTTATCGATAACGTTCCAGAGGGAAGTAGCGGCTCCGTCGGCGTTCCGCGTCGGCGCAACGCTTGACACAGCTTCAGCTTCGCGTTGAATCTTTCGTTTCGCGAGGGCGCGCGCGCGTACGTCGCGCGCTGCGTCCAGCGCGAAATAAATATTACGCTCGATTCAAATCGCACGCCCCGGCCTGGATAACCGCGGGCAATGTTAACGCTACGAGAGTAATCGTATTAATTGCCGGTCGGATTTAGCAGCGAATGCCTCGCGCTCAACTATAAATCCCGGCCGTCGTAATACGTTTGTCGCGAACTATTAACTGGTTCCGCAATAATTGCCACATAATTATTCCCATAACGAAAGGAGTATAATGCGATACGCGGCCCGTTTGCTGGTATGGGCACGCATGCATATGTATATATGTGTCATTCAAAGATCATCGACCTTATAGACGTCACGATACGATAAGATTATAGTAATAGGTACAACTACTTTAAGTAGGTAAACGTTTCGGTCTTTACACCGTATAGATGCGCGGCGTAGAGGCTCTATCGCTGGACTATTTTCAGAAAAAAAATAATACGAAACGCGAACGAAAAGTCGAACGAGGATGACCAGTGAGTTTAATAAACTGCTGTGCAGTGGTCGGATGTCGAGGGGAGGGAGGAAAGATTCAAAATTGCCGGCAAAATAAATTGCATTTCATAATACGTAATACAGAAATTTATTATTATTATTGTTATAATAAAAACGGAGGATGCACATTCGGATCAATCCCGCGTGCGATAAAGTTTCGATATAACTCCACTACCAGACACGTAATAGTATGTACAACAGATCCGCGGCTGCAATTAAAATGTAACAGAGAAAAGCGGTGAAAGAAGTGGACACGGAAGAATGACTCGTTGCCTCGCGGAGAAGCATTCTTGAAATTTCCAACGATTACGTTACGCACGCGACCAAAAATATGTTTTCACCTCGCCATATAGACGATGATAAAAAAAAAAGGACGCGCGCGCACGCGTCGAATCGTGAAAGTCGCGGCACATTCTCGGTTAATCGTACGTCAATCATTTATAAAAAAAAAAAAAAAAAAAAAAAATAAATAAAAGAAAAGAAAAATAGTCCGCAGCGTCTGAGAGAAGACGGTCCATTAAAAGAAACTCGCCACGGGCCGTAGATCCGTTCAACGACGCCGCTTAAAGAGATATTAATTATTCGACTTCTAAGCCCTCTATTATTCACATAACTGGAACTCCGGGTGCGCGCCTAGCCGGAATACGCCTCGAAGACAGAGGGAACGAACGAACGAAAGAATCGCAGCCAACTGGTGGTAGGAGGGATTTGCCGTGTGGAGAAACGGGGGAGGGGGTGGTCGAAGAAAAGAAAGAGGAACACCAACCCTTTAGAAACGTGCTCTCCTCGCTATAGGCGCACGTGCGGCGCGGAAAAAAAAAAGGAAGAAAGAATGGGAAAGTTGGGAGTGGCGAGAGAGAGAGAGAGAGGCGAGAGAGGAAGGCAAGGAACGCGAAAGGAGACGGTCGAACGAGGAACGGCGAACGGGGAAAGGGATGAAAGAGCCGGGGCAGAGAAATAGAAAGAAAGCTAGAGACGCCGGAACAGGTACATAAAGAGAGGAAAAAGGACAGGGGAGCGAAAAGAGAGAGTCGGCGAGGAGATACAGCAGGGTAGGGGCTGAAGCATCAGCACGACGAGGGTTGGGTCGCGAAGCTGCTGCAGAGATGCAGCTGCAGTTGCAGAAGGGTGAGACGAGGTAGAGGACAGGAGGAGAAACGGAAGCGTGGGTTCCCAGATCGATAGCGGCGCGCTCGTGCAACCGAGGCTCGCCTCGCGTCGCCAACCACGGCGACGATGTTGTCGTCGTGGTCGTGATACCGTGGTCGTCGGCGTCGTCATCGTTGACGTATGCTGTACACCGTTCCGCGGCGCAGACGTCGATACACCGCCTCGCACGTGCAACGTTCTCCCGTCGTTGGAAAACGCGAGCTCAGACGTAGAAACGACGGACAATGGTCGAGCCTCTTTTCTTCCACCCCGTTTCTTCTCTCTCCTTTCTTGCCCCTATTTTTTCCTTCCGTTTTCTTTCTCCCCTCTCGTTTTCTCTTTTCGTTCCGCATTCGTCCACAGTTTTTCTCCGCCCTTTTTGTTCGCCCCTTTCCTGTTGCCTTTTTTAATGGACGCGCGTTGTTCGCCCCGATGCGACTTTAACGACTCGATCATTTCAACAGAGTAGATGCGCTTCGTCGAGGATGGATGGGGCGGATTAACGCCGGGAGAGAATCGATGGCTAGCCTTTAAGCACTTTTTATTGCCCGGTATGGCTCTCGATCCCACGGGAAAAGTGAAATTGAACGCGATTTTCGGTACTCGCGAATCTCCCCGGCAGCCATTCGATTCGATTCGATTCGATTCGATTGGCATCGACACCGCGAATTCATTGTCTTGAACGGGAATGAACGAAGCTCCGTGCGTCGTGGACGTTGTTTGTTTCGTAACAGATAAAAACCGATTGAGCGACGAGGCGTGCATAAACGACGGCGATAATTGAACGATGAAGCGAATGGGGATAGATGATTCGACAAATCGAGACACGAAGACGTAATAGGACGTTGATATCGTGCGGTGGGTATTTATAAATATCCTCGGCCCGATATCAAATATTTGCCGCTTTGTTGCCCGCTTAAAAAAATATTAACATACTGTTGTGGCTACGTTATATCGCATCCGATGTATCGTAACCAATTATGCAATACATAATGCAACTGTATCAAAATATTACGATATCGGTCGAAACGCCCGCGGCAATTGACAGGTACATATTGCGCGATGTTGTTCGGCCAACTTACATTCGCGAAATTCGTCATCCGAACCGCAACGCAAATATTTACGCACCGTTTATTTCGATAACGTCGTAAGAAGCTCAGCGAAACGCCGCAACGCCTAAAATGTCTCAACAGACGAATGAATTATATAAGACATCGTTTATTCCAGTGGCTCTTATCAATGCACAATTCGAAGCCTGCGAATCGCTTCTACCTTCCATTTAAAAGTCTCGAACCTGCCGTTCCTTTATTATTCATTATTCTATTGCATTATGCGCATAACCGTAACCCCCGATTAACGTATTCCGTCCTCCTCGGCATAAATTCCAAAAAAAAAACGTCTACGCTTCGACCTGTCTAAAATGCACAGCCGGTCGCGAACGTTCTACTCGCCTCCGGAAGCAAGCTCCCCTATTCCGCTATCGACCATTTTTAATCGCGATATCGACGCGCAAGATTCGCTCGAATATAACTTTCTAAAATACGTGTCTCCCCGTTGTTTTTCGTCCCCGCGTTCCGCACGGCTGCATCGAAACTATTATGGAAACGCGGATCCGGTGTCCACGAATTCCGTATCGATGTTACCGAGGAACGCGTTCCCGTCGAACGCCGAACGAGATTCACCACTCGAAAGATAGATACGCCATTAACGATAGGTCGAGCGACGAGAAAAACAGGTGCACAGAACACGGCACGCCGGCGGTCCCTTTCGTCGAAAGAGGAAATGGCAGAGATACGTGCACGCGGCTGGCTGACGGGGTTGCGCTGAATCCCCTTAAAGCAGGATATCTCGATATCGCGGTGCCCATTGCCGGACCAACACGGCACGCTACCACTTGCGATCACGTTTGCAACCTTTGCACCTCGAGTACGTCTTCCTGTCGGGTTCCCCGTTTCTACCATTCGTTTCTTTTTGTTATGGACGATGCGGGAATAACTGTACGTTCGACGGGACGAAAAATTTCCTTTCACGTTTCGGAACAATCGACGACCAGGTGGGGACCAATTTTTCTTCAGCCTTTGTCCGACGCGATTAATTATAATACCGAGCGAGTTGCACTCGTGGTACTCGTAATACGATACGGAGAAGCGTCACTGAATTCTACTGCGATCCAGCCTGAATTTTCCAAACTTCGACTCAACTCTGCCCGCTGTTATTATCTTATAGCCGCGGCGTGCAACGACGCTTTGCCATCGCGCGACGGTATTTCGATCTGACCCGAACGTTCACTCCGATTCGAACGTCGTAGACGATTCCTCTTCTAGCGTTTGTTCGTGTACGTTTTAACAGGTGAGCGTGAAAAAGTGGAATACCACGTGGCCCGTGGTAGAATCGATTGGAGTAACCGGGGACGCGGTTTATCCCGCGGAGGGCTCGATATTCGAGCGTAACAGGAAGGCGCTGATAGGAAGAAAGATTATCGACCGGCGATTCTCGAGTCGGCCCATTGCCATGTTGCGATTCGATGTAGGCCAGCATCGCAAAAACGGCAACTCTTGGCTCGTCACGCTCGTTACCAATTTAGATGTGTCCATTCGAATGCCTTTATACGCGCGTCGCCGTGTCGTTAGACTCATTAGCGGGGCGATCTTAAATGTATCGAGCGGACGGTGTTCGTTTCGATCCGCTAATGAGTCCAGGGATTATTTTTTTCGTTTTTCTTTCTTTTTTTCCCCCGGTCGAAGAATGTTGCACCGAGTTCCACGCGCCTCGCCGCCGCGAAACTCCAATAACGTTTTCGTCGATCCCGCTGCTCAATTGTCGATTTCGCCTAGCGATTCCGATACGCGCGGGCCACCGTGCCCGTACAACGCCCGTAATAGTAATTAATTTTTCCTCGCATTCTGTCGCCGTTCTACAATCGACGCGTGCACTTCCATCCGCGAGACTTGGAACTTGAACGGCATCGATTAGCGGCGGCATCGAAATGATTACGATCGATCGATTTGTCTGGGCATTGCGATCTTGACCGAACGCGAAACTAATAGTTGGCCCTTTCCGTTAATTAACACGCGAATTTGCATTCGCATTTCGATTCCTCCTATTTCGCTCGTTCCTTGTTTTCCGCGATCATTCATTCGGCGCACTTCGAACCGTCCAGCCGCCTGACCCAGCTCGCTGCTCGAATTCGAACCGTCTATAGTCCGCAGAATTTCTCCGTATTGGACGGCAACGAAAATCGACGGACTTTTCGTGCCGCGCTGGAAGTGCGTACGAAGCGTTTCCCCGGGACGAGGCGCGTCGCCGATTCTCACAATGTGTCGCAACGAGCGTGGATGTTTGAAAAATGACCGAATGTGGAAAAAAGACAAAGGCGAGGGCATTGTGAGCCCGAGACGAGCGATAGGATTGCGTAAGTCGCGAGCCAGACGGGGGCTACGACTACGACTTGACTCCCGCTATGACGTGATCACCATACAACTGCGATCATTAAGGTCCGCGACGTTCCGACACGAATTGTAAAGTTAGAATAATGCCTCGTTGCTCGAACGGTTTCCCGGTATTTTTAGCGCGGTCGTCCTAAAATTGTGGGAAAACGGCAGCTTTCGCGTAAACAGGAACGCGCGGCGCATCGCGCGCCCACAGTCGCAAGCCCGTTTAATCTCACCGATATTAATATTAGAACCGCGTTAAACCGTCGAAATGCCGTCAAGCTCTCGACAAACATCGCGAATACCCTCTCTATGGTATCTGTAATACGTTTGTTCATCGTTGTTTGAAGAGGCGAGATTGCGATAGGGCAGCCCGTTTCGATTGAATCGCCCGCGCGTCGCTCGCACCGAACCACCAAAATGTCCTACTTAAATTCCCCTGAAAAAACTGTCGCAGTAATCGTTCGACGCACTCGCGACCCGACGACCCTGACGAAAAACGAAGCCCCCGAGAAGACAGAAATTTCTTCCCCCCGAAATTCTCCCTCGGTGATATCCCCTTGAAATTTCGCTCGAACTACCCCCTCGCCAATGGGTCGAGAGCACTCGAACGAGTCGCGTAACGCGACAATTACGCCGTCCACGTGTCAGGGTTTCGCGTGAAGTCGAAGCTCGATCGGGCGCACCGGCCCCTCCGCGAAAATTCCGGTCGCGGGACCGTCGCGCGGCGGCGAAAAGAGAGAAACGAGAAAAACAGGGAGGCGAGCGGCGGGCAAAGTTTTTACAGGACTGTTCGCTGTTGCGGGGAGGGTAGCGTGGCCAGAAGTTGGGTTGGGCGAGGCAGGGCAGGGCAGGGCAGGGTGGAGAAATCGATCGTCGTGTTTACCCGACGGCCGCGTCGCGACGCTGCGGGTTTCGTCTCGACGCGGCGCGCGATTTCGCGCTCGAGCGCCGCGAACTTCGCGCTTCCCAGCTCCGCGCGCCGCCGCTGGAAAAGAGAGAGGGTCGAGTTTACGTAATCGCGGCCTGCGTGAATACGATGGTCGGGTCTCGCGTAAACAAGCGCCGACGCTCGGCGTAAAGCGAGCCGCTGGAGAATTCGCGCGTTCCTCCAGCGATTTCCCGCGAGCGAGGAGGAAAACTCGCGACGCAAACGCGTCCGCGTCTGCTTCGGGGCGACGTATTCTTGGCAAGGAAATTCTGCGGGGATGCTCGGTCGTTATTTAACGGAGACCAGCGCGCGTGGAACGATTTCGTTGCATCTTTGGTGCAACATATGCGCGCACACGTACGTGCTCGCCGGATTTCGCGATGCTCGCGGAGGCCTAACGAGGCGTTAAATTGATTAGAGGTGAACAGTTACGGCGCGTTATTACGGAACGTTCTCGACGAATTAATTAATTGCCGCGTATCCAGCGGTCGAAACGCGGCGATGATTGCGTGCAATTAACCGGCCGAAGCTGGAAAATCTCTGTTGATCGAAGTTATTTTCTTCTTTTCTTTTCGAGGAAACGGTTTTTTAAACTAAATTCCTGGCGAATACGCGCGAGTTCAAATTTTCGTGGAACGTTCTTCCTCGTTCGTATATCTGATTAGCCGTGCAAGGGGATAAATCATGAAAGGTGCCATTCTCCGTAGAAGAAGGAAAAAGACAAATAAATCTCCATCTCGGTTTGAGAAACCTGGAAGGACGAACTCACTCAATGAATTATCGAGAATTACGCGGCGCGGCGAAGGAAAGAAGCGTTGCGTTCGCTCAATTTCAGCGATACTTTTAATACGGCAATAAAATCGAGGAAACGATCAACCAACACAGCAGAAGGGTATTCAGATAGCATCTAGGATTCAATGAGTTACGTCCGCATGAATTATGCCCCGCGCGTCGGGAGTATTTTTAATCGTCAATAAACGAAACCGGCGTCCACTTCGAAACACCGTGCTCCACGGATGTCTCGCGGAAATCTCGTACACCGACCAATAGTATAGAACCTCGATTAACAGAATCGCAATTATCCGGGCCGTCGAATCGACCAATAGCACACCTGTAATCGTATCTCGGCGCCTCGAAATTCCTCGAAACGCCTAGCAAAATAAATCCTACAATTTGGGCTCAAGCTTTTCGATACCCGTGCAAGAGAAAAATCTGCGTCCAATCGGTTCGCGTCTTGCAATCAATTTACTCGACGCACCTGTTCTCCGGTCAAAATCAAGATCCTCCGCCGCCTGGGTACTTCTTTCCACTGGTTCGACGAACAATACCGCGTCGTCGATCGCCAATACCGCGACGGGTTGATAAAAAGGGCACGCTTTCGCGATAACACGCTGCGTGACGCAAAGTTTCCCGCTGCACACACGGTGTTCCGTCTCCTTAAAGCGGTTCGTTCGCGTTCGTTCGCGCGAGCCTCGTTAAATTACGCCGCCGAGGTAACCCTAGGCGTGGAAACTCGCGGCTACCTGTCGCACCTGTATCTCATCGCCCCTCTTCCATACTCGAGGAATCGAACGATCCCGTCCGTTCTCTTACCCTCCACGAGGGGGGTTCATACAAAAATTGTGTTCCTCGCGTTCGATTAAAATTATCGATCGCGCAACGCCTTCGCCCGAGCCAGGCGAAGATTAATTCCCGGCAGGCCGTCAGGTGTTGCCGCCGGTGCCACAGGTTGGCTCGCCCGGTTGATCGAGTTGTCCGCGAGGCTAGACAAAAGGAGGAAGAAAAACGCCGGGACGTTCAGACAGCAACGTCCGCGGCATCGTGTTTCCTCAATTAAGTCTGGCAAGGGAAAAGGGAAGCTCGCGTTCGCGTCGGACCGTACCGCTCGGCGTATACTACTTACCCGCGAGCGGTGAAACGCGTGCACGTGGCCGGTTATTTTTGTCGCGATTCGCGGACGCGAATTTTCAAGCGCAGTTGGAAGCCGCGGGTTTCTCTCGTGCGCGAACGGCCGAGACGTTCACGAAATCGTCGAGACAAGACTCGGGACGAGAAGATTCGTCCCCCGTTTCGCTTTAAAGTCTCCGCCGATGTTCTTCGGGGAGGCAAAACGGACACGGCGAAGGTCGGTCCCGTGAAATTTCGGCGAACGCGCGAGAAGAAAGGGACGAAAGGGACGAAAGGGAGGAAGGAGAAAATGAAACGGGAAGAAAACGGAAGATGAAAGGGAGGAGAGAATCGGCAGGGAAATCGCGCAGACACGGGCGACCAGTGAGAACCGCTGCGCGAGCAGCCTTGGCTGAAGTTGTCGAACCCGCGACCCAGTTACACGCTCGTGCCAACACAAACGCGTTTCTCACCCACACCTCTCGGAGGTGCATGCACTGTGCAGTGCACGCCGATGCGCGCAACTCCCCTTCTTCTCTGCCCTCCTCCTTGTCCGCCACTCTTCTCGTTTTTGCCCCCTCTCGCTCTGTCCTTCCATTGCACCCGTATCATCTGTCCCTTTCCTCGCCTCTCCTTTTTCCGCCGACGCGACGTTCTTCGCTCTCTCCCTGCTTCCCTCTTTCTTCGCCGTTTCCCCCGTTCTCTCTCTCTCTCTCTCTTTCTCTACATTTTCTCTCCCCCGTCGTTTTTCCCTGCGTCCACGCGCCGTGCATCATCTTCGCGCCCGTTTTCCCGACCTCCCTCTTCCCCCGACGATCCTTTTATCTCCTTCTGCGAGCCGACCGGTCGCCGTCTCTGTTGTAACGCGGGGTCCTCTCTGTGTCACTCGCTGTTTCACTCTCCGCCTCGACGCGTTTAACCCCTCTTCGAGTTCGCGGCGCGGAGCAGGCACACGCGTGCACGTACACGCGTATCGTTGACGCGCACTTTCCTCGACTTTCGTCGTCGTCTTCGCCTTCGTGGGACGGCGGGGAAACGCGCCGAATTAGAATGGCAACGCGCCCCCGAGGGCGAGGGTGCAGTTTCCGTTGGCCCGCGTGCGAGGGTAGACGTGGGTGGGTTCGACCTTTCGTTTTTCCCCTTCTGGAATTGGGGGATTCTTATTCGGACGTCCGCGTCCGAGACCCCGCGATCGTCGTTCCCTCTGTATTATAAATTATGCGGGATTCATCGTTAGAACGCCGGCGCGTGCGGTTCCACGAACCTTAACTAATCAACGGTATATCCCTGAACACCGGTGTTTCTTGTACACTTTGTCAACCGTCTCGCGTCGACTGTTTTCTCGATATTTCTTCTCGAGTCTCTCGGCCGCAATTAAAAGAAGCCAAGCGACCGGAGGCGCTCGAGAAACGCGACCGGCAATAAAATTTTCAAGAGCCACCGCGAAGCACGCGCCCCGACGGAATCTTTAAACAATTATCTGCGACTAAAATAACCCCCTGCCCCGCCTCCCCCCCTGGCTGTGCGGTTAGCAGGTACAAAGCGATCCTGTCGCCGTTCAAATAATTACCCTCCGGTAGAAAGTAAAGTAAACGTCTCCGTCGCATTCAGCGATCGCGAAACTGCTTGGCCGTCTGTGCGCGTGCAAACGAGCCTCGAAATCGTGAACGACAACGACGGCCGGCCAAGAACCGGGAGGCTTCTCTTTTTTTCTTTTTTCTTTTTTTCTTTTTTCGTCCGTTCCTTTTTCCCGGCTTTCGCGTTCCCCGCGATTCTCTTCGAAGGCACACGTCGAGCGTGCAACGTCACCGACGATTCGTTACGTCGAAACGTTATCGTGCGTTCGCTCCCCTTTACGTAACGCGGCCCCGCCGAGCATCCACGTCGTCATTCTGTTCCGCGCAGGCTGTCACCTCGAGCACCCGGGCGAGACAGAAATTACGCGATGCGCGATGCTCTTCTGCAAACATTCGTCGACTTGCTGCACTCCGCGCAGCGTGTCGTTGCGCGGCGCGACTTTTCGCGCGACTTTCCGCGTAGGACATCGTGTCGAGGTTGGACGCGAACCTCGCGACACGCCGGGCGTTATTGAAAATGCAAACAACGAACCCGTTTCCCTTCGTCGTCTTCGTCCGCTTCAGCGCAAGTGATTCGTCGAGAGACTCCGCGTTGCCCCGAGATCGTCGAGATGCGCGTCGAAGAACGTTCGAACGTACTGTCGAACGTTCGAGCTACGGCCGAATTTTGTACCGTTTAATACGTGCACGTGTATACGTACACGCGTGCATATGTATATGCGCGACCCGACCGATGCAGGTCAGTCGGTCAGAGCTGAAATTTTCAAGATAAACAGCGCCGGTGATTGCGTTTTCCAAAATTCATATCCCAATCCATTTCCATCGCGGCAAATGTCAAACGTCGCGCAACCTTTTCGCGCCCTTTGGAACCTACCCCAATTTCGCCCTGCCTTTTATTTCCGCGAGACCCTCGAGCTTCACGAAATTCTCGCGAAAGCGTATAAATTTCGTTTCCTTGAACGTTCGCCTTATCTCTGGAGATCGCTCGCTGCCGCGGCCATTTCTATCGCGAGCTTTACGCCGCCCTTTTCATTTCTACCCGAACGAACTCCGCGGCGTTCGTCCCCCTACTAGTGTTTGAATCGCGGGGTCGCGTCTAGCCCGCCGCATCGTGGCTTCTGTTCGAAAGATCCGGCCCGTCTGAGCTCGCCGTGGTTAGCGCATCAACGAGACGGAAAAACTGGCCGGGAAAACACGTAGACGCGTTGAAAGCGGCGAGTAAACATCGCGTGCAAGAAGCACGCTCGTCCAGTAATCCTTTCATCGGACGTGCGGAACCGGCGGGGCGCATCGGGACGCTGTTCACCGGGACTTTCTGAACACGCCGTTCCGAAGCTTTTAATGAGTTTTGCAATTTCACGCTTGCGCGCCCCGCCTTCGCGCGTGCCGCATGTGCGCCGAAAATTTGCACGCGTTCGATAAAAGAATTCGGCGAAGAGCAGAGTCCGTGTGCAATGGGGCCCCGTGTAACCCTCGCGCATTGATAACGCTGTCGATACTGGGGGAATCCCGTTTCACGCCTGAATTGAATGAATACAATTGTCGCGCAAACTTATTGCAATGAAGTAGGAAAGTCTCGCGGCTGACTGCTGTAAGGTTTGCATCGAAATTGCCCAGATATACGTAGAAATCGATGGAGAGTAAAGCGATAATATATGACGGCAAAGTTCGGAACGGTGAACCGATGAGCCATTTTGAATATAGCTGGCGGTGGCGGTGTGCGCGATTGACATATGGCTGACACAATTGTCCGACATGGACGTCGTCGTGAGACTTCCGGATATGAGAACTAC
Organism: Nomada fucata; assembly: GCA_948146005.1. Classification (NCBI taxonomy): domain Eukaryota; kingdom Metazoa; phylum Arthropoda; class Insecta; order Hymenoptera; family Apidae; genus Nomada; species Nomada fucata. Next base: position 2,176,282 of record OX411279.1, read on the forward strand.
GTACGTGCATAGCTGCGAGAAGATTGACCCGCTGTCGTTCTCCGCCGTCGTGATTACTAAGTCGATGCGGGTTATTTCGAGATAATCGATAGAAGCACCTTTGTTCTCGTCCCGCGAGAAGTCGGGACATTTACCCGACCCGTTCGAGTTATTTCTCGTTTGTGAAATACCTCGACCGGGGGCGCCGAGGTTGGGGGAATTTTTATGATTCCAACCGCGAACACGTTGGACGTTCAATAATCGCGGAAACTTCTTCCGCGCGAATGGTCCGCCGCGAGAATCGCCGTATCGTTCGCGTGGCGTTGAAATTTTCTGCTGTTTACAAATCGACGGCGACCGCGGTGCAGGTCAGCAACGTTTTACGATTACCGGGCGAAAATAATATCACCGTCCGCGAAGTTATCGATTATTTCATTATCGGCGGAGTGTTTTTCAGTTCCACGGGGCCGGGAGTCGCGCAGAAATGCATTAGTTCGCGCACGTGTAATTGCATTTAATGGATCGCAGAGGTTTCGCGTGAAATATTACATTTTTCAGTGAATACAGACTCCGGTGCACAGACACGCGCGGATCAATATCTAATATTAGACCGAAAACTTTGTGCTCGCCGGCGTGCAGTACTTCTCTTGTCTCCGATACACATTTTTCCATTGGTACGTGAAGCCGCGCGGTCCTTTTTCCACGCTTTAATAATCTGTCCAGACGCGTCGATTAGAGACAATACTGACACCCGACAGATAAACTCTAATTCGGTGATAAAAGTAGCCAAGACGCGAACGCCGGCAATAAAATAATTGCTCGATTTCTACTTTCATTAACGCGTTCCGTGCCTAAAATATCGGACGATCGCTCAGCGACACAATAAAACCGACTAGATCAAACGCGCTTCCACTCGCTGCTTCTTTCGTTCGCGAATGCCGTTTCTTAATGAAAATATCCGGGCCGCAAATGCCGAATAACGAGGCTCTCTTCGAAATAACTCGATCTCGAATTCATTCATCGAGTGCTTTCATTGTCGCTGGTAACATCGCGCTCGAAACGGCAAAACGACGTCGAAAGAAAAAACGTCAAAACGAACGTCCGCGTCGTCGTGAATGGGAGGAAGTTTTCGTACGAAGTAACAATAAGCAGCCGGGATACACCTTGGGGGGGTTCGCAGGCGAAATCGTTGAGCGTTTCGCAATTCGGTATCGATATCGTCGCGTATCAGGATCTGTTCGTTCAGGCAGGCTCCGGCTTCCCAAGGAAAAGCGGCGTATCGTAACGATGAAATCGAAGGGAACGTTAATACAGATTCCGTTCTGGGTTTCTTTCGCTGTCTGCGTCTCCCTTTCCTCTTCTTCCATTTCACGGTTCTTTTTGTTCCCTGACAGCATAATGATTCGCGTGAAATAAAGCGTGAGAGCTCGACGGGAGCGAAGCGTAGGCGGATTAGGTATGTAGATATGTGAGAATCGACTAGTCGTAGGCGAATGGTCGGCGCAACGTTGATTTGCAATTTTACATTGTAGCCTCTACGTGTCTTGTTCGCTGTGCGCGACGCCTCCCCCCCCCCCCCAGGTAATCCTGCAACTTTGTAATACCTGTATGACGTCGTCGCGTTTCACGGGCGATACGTGCGCGCACGTTTTGCACTATGTTGGGAAGCTTCTCCGCCATTATGGGCGCGGTATTTTTCGAAACGAAATTCGAATGTTGCGAACGATTTTGCGGCGACGAACGGCGAATATTTCTTCTTCTTCTTCGTTTGCTAATTGTCGACGTTGGGCAATGGTTGTATCGCGTATTAGTATAAGGATTGCAGCGGTTGAATGATTAATTGCGGGCGAATTTTCATCGGAAGTTTTTCGTCCGCGGACAGCGGTGATTTCTTAATCTGGCCGTTAAGGACCGTAGATTAGAGCGTCTTAATTATTCCGTATACCTTCTCGGCATTCGTGCAGGTAATGCGTTGCATAATACGAGGCTCGGTACGTAATTCGTATTCTTACGTTTAAACGTATACTTTGCCCGTGGGGGACTAATAAAGCAGTGCGTTTAATAGACGCATTGCGTGCACCGCCATTTCTCTCAGCATCGCGCGAAACACACTGGGTTGATGTTGTAGTTGCGCGTCGCGGGTATTCCAGTTTCGATCGGCTTTCGATCATTTTTATATCACTTCGTCGACCCTTCGCGAACCACCGGCAGCAATACTCTCGTTTAATTATAGAACGGCGATTAAATATCCCCTCACCCCCAATTAATTATTTTCCATTATCTGGAAGAAATCAGCACCAACAACAACAACAACAACAACAATAACACCGTCTCCGCGACGCGGTCCGTCGCAAGAGAATCCCAAACAGTCCGACAATTCGCTCGAGTTGGCCGGCTTTCGCGTCGCTGCTCCTAGGATCCATCGCCAGGAAAAGTCTTCGTGGAAACTCGGCCCGCTATAAATATATGCGCGTTCGATGAATCGACCGCGTCTGCCGCGGTGCTCCGGTACAGTTCTCGCCCGGCTATCGCGTCCGCCTTATCGCGCGGCGAATAGCAAAATCGCTGGCGAAATGTTGACGCGTCGACCGTTGATTTCCGCGCGAATCTCTCGATTGGCGAGCGAGCAGACGCGAATAGCGGAAGCTCGAGGCATCGGGCTCGATGAAAATGGACCCGCACTCTCCTAGATGAGCACGCCGACGTCCCAGGCGGCCGCGGCAGAAATGAAACCGCGTTTTCTGCAACATGTCGCGGCACACGACGCGGTCGGTGATGAGAATTTAGTCGGTCGACGTCGGATAGCGGGCTGGGAATAATGGTAACAGACGTGGAACTTCGCGGCGAGATTTTTCTTCCGGTCGAAAATGCAGGTGCTGAGGGCGCGCGGAGGTGGAAACGGAAGTTGAATGGATACGCGGTTGTGCCGAATTTCTGGGAGGGGGGGGGGGAGATACTTCCGGGGTAGAGGAGACGCGCTAGTGGATCGCGATAGGGTGCAACTGTCTTTCTGTTTATCGAGAAAATTTATCTGGCAGTGGACGAGAACTACCTCCTCGGCGGGGAGCTGTTTTCGAAATTCTCCGGAGAAGATAAAAGGAAGTTCTGGGGAGGAGCCGGATGCTATCCTACGTAGAAAGTTTTGATATCTCTTGAAAGACCGTTCGACGGTAAAGTTTAAGCGGAGATTTAGAAAAATTTATGGCCGTAGCCTCGAATGGGGGCTCGCGCGATACATTTCGGAGCGCGAAGTTGTTTCCTGGCGTCGCGAGCGAAGTGAATTTTATCGAAGTCTTGCCGGTCGTCGGTGACGGACGCTTGTTAAATTTATTTCTCCGGAAATTGTCTGCTTTTCGAACGGGTCGATAGGAAGCAGCAGCTATCGAATTGTTAATTAACGTAACGCTGAACGTAACGCGACGTTTCCGAATTTGCATGAAAATCTTCGCGCGTCATGTATTCAAAATTGTCTCGTAATACGCGATTCATTCCATCCGTAATAATAATTCTTGCGCAACTGTACTCGCCCGTCCAAACGTATAATTGATACCCCTGTCGAGATGCGAAATTGGCAACAATCGTCCAACGAATTTTGTGTACGATTTCGCGTGAACGATCCTCCTCGCGAATATGCTGAAACCCTCGGCGCGCATCGGAACCAGCATCGCCGAACGGAGAAAACGAACGAGGCGAAATCGTATAAATGCAAACGGAAATTGATTCCTCCTTCGTTGACTTGCATTTCGAATGGTGGATATTTCGATGCATCACGCCGTTGAATTCGTGTCCGACGAACGTGACACGTGGAATACGTACATACATACATACATACATACAAACATACGTACATGCATGCATGCATGCATGCATGCATACATACGTATGCATCATTCGACAGTCTGTCTTGCAACGATCGTCGACGGTCGTACGATCGATAAGATCGTCATCGAGCCGCGTTTAACGATCTGGGAATAATTAAGCTAACGGCAAGATGCGTCGCGGTATCTTGAATCGAAATACCGCTAATCGAGAAGCCGCTTTAGGCAGCAGATACGCCATTCGACAGTTAATCGATTAATCGACTGATCTGTTCGGCCAATTAACCATTTCAACCGTGTAGAAACGTGTAGGGGAGTATCGAGGGGGCCGATTAATCGACTTTTTTCCCCACCGATTATCGGGTAGGCCGTGTTTCCCAGTAATTAAGCCGGGGAAGTAAGACCACGTGACGAGGATTTTTGGCCCGACAGCCTCTGGCGATTCGTCTGGCAGACGATGGAATTACGTTCGTCCCATCGTCGGCGTGAATCAATAGGAACAGCGTGACGCGGTGTCTTGTAAATGGATTAATGGAATGACAGTGCCGAGTAGCCCGTTAAATAATGAATTTTTGACGATCAACCGATTGTATCGATCGGCAGGTTGTTAAAGGGGCTGCCCCGATGAATTGAAATGTATGCAGCGCCCGTTTCGACACCGGGACCCGTCGAATGTAAAGCAGCCTCTGTTAAGGGTTCGTTACGAAAGAAACGCTAAATTGTTGCGCCGCAAATTGCTGGATTAATTATTCTTCTAAGAGTTTTGCAACGGAGTGTACACACCGTGCATGTACGGGGCGTGGAATTTCAAACCGGCCACCTGAACAACTTGGTTGCTATTGGCGATGGAAAAAAATATGTCAGACGAACAGTAGACGTGTAATGGTTTTTCCTCTTTTTGGTGGGAGTATTCTTAATGGGAAATGGTGGCGCGACTAAAACCAAGGAAATCCCCGAAGCATCCCTCATTGTCGTTCGTGCATAGCCGGGTATCGACTGTCGGTCGATGCATATTCAGCGTGTGACACACGATCGTGCAGATGCGGGCGTGCTTTCTAAATTTCACTGCGAGCATTCCGGAAAACGTGTGACGCGTGCCGGTCTTTCGTCAAATCGAATAAAGGCTATTGTACGCGTCGATCGCGCGACGACTAAAAATAAACGGAACTAAATGACGAGCTCGTTTCGCCGGCGCGATGTTAAATCGTCGTCGGCTTGCGCCAGTTCGCAAGAAAGATGGTTCAATTACGCGACAAGTTCGACGCAACTTCCTGCCAAACGACGCCGATGCTGCTTGCACAAACTTTTATCCTTGCGAAACAACAAAACCACCAATTGCTCCTCTGTTCGTGTGAAATGCTTTTATTACCGCTCGGCTCGTTAGTTTACCGCTAAACGAAGAAGGAGGAAGGCGAAGAGGAAGGAAAGGAAAAAAAAAGGAAGGAAACCGAGGAGAACCGAGAGAGGAAAGAATTCTGAAGGATGGTCGCCTCCTCAGAGCCACTCGAAAGCTAAAGTCCCCTCCGTGCCGTTTCCTTGGGGACGAAATGAACTTCATTACGGATATTCTTTCAACGGGATCCCCGGAAAAAGGAACGACAAAGCTGAAAGGAATTAATTTATTCTGTTGTAACCAGCCGGCCCTCCTTCTCGCTCTCCCTTTGCGAGCAAAACTCGCGTTTGGCGAACGCGAGAGTGCCGCATTAAAATCAATATGCCGTAACTTGAAATAACGGGCATCGACTGCGAAGTGAAAAGCGACCGTGCGCCACAGACACGATCGAGGGGGAAAAAAGAACGGAGGAAGCGATAGATAATACTGACCGATAAAGGTGTCGTTAGACGCCGTGGATAATCGCAGCTGGCGATTAATAATCGTGCTTGCCGGTTTCCAGTAATCGCCGGTCATTAATATTGTTAACCACGTGCGATATCGCGGCTCTGTTCACGATACTTCGAATGCGTTCAACATTTTTTCATTCGTAGGTGCGAACAACGAAAGAAGTGCCAGACATACGTGAACCCTTTCCCCTGCGAATCGTTGCGGCCTGATGTATCTCACAGATAACGAGGAGCGACGCAAAGAACGAGTCCCCTATTAATTATACGTTCTAATTCCACGGTTTCGAAAGCCCGACAGCGCTGCGAAGTCTCGAGCTTGAAACGAGCTTCAGAATTTTTCACCGAATATTCGATACAAATAATTTTATTCAATCTGTTAATGCACTGGCGACGGGGAGACTGCGAGTCGTCAGCACAAACCATTTTTCAAAGCATTGCGGCGTTCCTTTTCGACGATAAAACAACATTAACACCAGATACGAGCAAAAAGGTAGTGGAATTCAGACGAGTGGCAGTCACGAGTGAGGAACGCTTCAGTGAGTCAGTTTCAAGTAGAGGCACACCGTACGTGCCTTTTCATATTTCAGAAATCCTCTCGGACCCTCCAATTTCCCTCGAATCACGAGTGCCGGCGTCTCCCGAATTTTTAAATTATCGTTGCACACGTCCTTCTCGTACTCTTTTCCGCCCGGTTGTCCTCTAATTACAGCATGCAAATTCATGTCATGCTTATCCCCTCGAAAGAATCCTGACATTTTTCTTTTCGCCTATCGAACGAAGGTGCACTCAATTTACTACGTCTAGGCGATGCGTGATTTCAACGATCAACGGTCATTGTTTCATTGCTACCCCAATGTTATCGCAAACTTCCTAGTTCCGCCCGCTCGATTTTCATTAAACCGACGCCAGTCGTCGTCGTCGTCGTCATCATCATCATCATCATCGAGTCCATTCGGTTCTAGCGAGGCGGCCAAAAATTTGTCCGTTCGGTGCAAAGAAATGCGCCGACGAGTCGTCGATTACGCGAAAGAGACGGCAAGAAGAAAGGAAAGAAACGAAAAGATCGAACGAACGGCGCGAACAGCGCGCGAATGGTGGCGAGTGCCGCGAGTAGCAGCGATGTGGGTCAACCGCGAGGCGACCGCGAGAGGCCCCGAGGGTCGCCGAGAATCGGCGAGAACAGCCGAGCGGCAATCACATTGCGCGCATCTGGGTCACCGGCGTACTGGCGCATGCGCAGTTCCCTCCCTCGGTCGTTCACCGTTGACCAAGTTACTAACCTTCCGACACCCGGTCGCCAGTTAGCTTCGCGTATTGACCGCTGGAAAAACGTTGACTTTTCTCGCATGAGAAACCCGTTCGGAGCTTTTCGTCGGTTCTCCAGAAGCTCGAGAAAAGCTGCCCGACAAAGCCGTACAGCGAGCCGAGGGGGCGCGAAATGTTGCATCCGAAACGGCGCTTAAACGTTTTACCTGCCGCACAGGCGAACCTGGTAATAGACATTAACTCGCGATCGAATCGACGCCGCGAGATATAGCGCGGCTATTAGTTGCCGCTAATAGGGTAAACGCGCTTCGGCGTTCGTAAAATCGATACGCTAACGTAGGCAGATAGCATCGTCCGAAGTAACGGGAAGTAAATTTCAACGCGAAGAACTCGATACGCATCGCGGTGCACGGTTTTTCGTTGCTTTTCGAAGATTTCGTGATTTTTGTACAGCAGATATCCCTACTGGGCGGCGGGTGCTCCACGGCGTGCACTATTTCCGTGGCACGAGATATACGTAATGCACCGATCGATTCTCCCAGCCGAAACTAGAAACTGCCGTAGGCTCTTCCCGAGCCCTCGACAAGTATCGACGTGGAGAGTCACCGGCTAATGACGCGCGCCTGTTTTCTTTTCCTTCTTTTCCTTCTCTTTTTTTTTTTGTTTTTCGGCAAATAAAAGAGTATCGAGCGATCGCGCAGCCGGTACACAGAGGGATTCGCGATTCGCGCGACTAGTAGTGCCGGTCGCCGAGCAGATGCAAATCGGTCCCGTATCCGCGACCGGTGCTGCACCGACGCGGTGCGTCGCGACGTACATGGGTGACGCGATAAATCCGTGCGCGTAACGGGCCGCAATGTATCCGCGGCGGGCCGCGTGCGACGAAAATACGTAATGAATGGCCACGAGAAACGGAAGATAATGTTTAACCGGTTGAATCGGCCGCGGCGTTTCCGTGCTATTCGCGTACCGGCCGGCCCAAATTCAAAAATCTTTTCGGCCCGACTTTGGCACCGGTCGACCGTCGATCGACCACCGCGTCGCGCTGCCCGCCTGCCAGTACGCTATAGCACCGCGATCTGTCCATGCCGGTATCGCAGTGTCGCAAGCGTTGCTACATCTGAATTCGATTAAGGAAACTGTAACGGTCATTCTTGTCCGCGCGACCGTGCAGGACTTCGCCGTCAATCGCGAGCTACGTGGCCTCAAGGGCCGTTCGCACCTCTCGTTCTTCGGTCTCGCGAGGACGCGTCGCGCAATCGACGAGATCGGCCATCCTCGGGGATCGCACAGGTTGCCTTTTATCGCGCCACGGTCCGTCCCGCGTGGCGGTGGTCGCGAAAACGATCGCCGAATCATCTGCAACTCGGACAGCAGCGGAGTACAGTCGAATGCGTTCGTCGCCGATGTTATCCGCGCCGCGTCGGATCCTCCTGGCTTCGCGGTCGGTTCCTTATTTCCGGAGAATCGTGGCGCTATATTTAGGCAGCCGTGCATCGGCGTAGGTGAAGTAACGGATCCACCGCGGTCTCGACCGATATGCAGGCCCGCTCGCCGCATTCCATTACCATTCCATTAACTCGCGGCGCGCACCGGCGAAATTGGTAGCCGCGGCTTTCGTTATCTTATCGGCGCCGAACTTTTCTCGCGTCGGCACAGACGCATTATTGGGGTATCTGCAACGTCGACGACGTCGACGGGTAAACCTTCCGCGGTCCCGTTGAAAAATTCTCGCCGCGTTTTTTACCGTCCAGCCCGGCGTTGCAGCAACGTCAAACAACATGTTGTCTCCGCGCGAGATAACCAACCGATAGGGAGCGTTTTATCGGTAACCTCGATAAAATCTGGCGATGCGGCCGAACGACGCGGCCGTTCGTCAAATCCTAATCGCGACGACCACGCAGCGAAACCGCTCGCGAAAGAGTTCGCGTTTCCGCGAACACACGAGGCGCGTCGGCGACGCCGCCAGCCCGGCAGGAAAGAAGGAGAAATATTAAAAGAGCGCGGTACGCTCGCGCTCGTTCGTAAGAATCTACCTCCATGCTGATTATTCTATAGCCTGACCTACATTCGTTCCGAGATTCACGCCGGCTCGCGACTACCCGACGACAAACCCCGCGCGCTCGCTTCGGCGGCTGCACGCAACGTCCGTCTGCACGGGCCGTGGAAATAAAGGGACAGAATTATTTGGATAAACGGAGTGCAGCTCGCGTACCGAACGCGAACGCGGATGCGCGAAAGAGCCGGGGAAATTGCAACTCTCGCAGTGACGCGAGCGCATCGCGATTGTGGCGAAAAACGATTCTAATTACGACGCGTACGGAGCGCCAAGTTATTCCGCGTCGCGATCGAGTCACCAGTTGTGCAATACTATCGTTGTTACTGTTGTTATTGTCCCGATCAATTCAATATTAATCTCGTACCCCGAATACCTAGGAGATTTCGCAATTCCATCGAAATTTCCCCGCGCCGAGAATTTAAGCATCCGACGTCGAGCGAGATAATTTCGTTCGCGCGGATGATCGACGCTTCGGAAAAGCGTATCGCAGGACGGGGTCGGCTGGTAAAACGAACGTTGTCACGCCGTCGCGTCGTTTCCATCGCTGCGACGTCTGACATCGTTCAGCGGGCCCGCCAGGGGACAACAAACTCGCTAAGCGTCGTGGAAATAAACATCAACTTCGGCCGAGCAATTTGCGCCAAGCCTGCAGTCTTAACGGAGTTACCGCCGGTCGAAGAGGTTCCGGCGTCCCCTCGTGTCTCCTATGGTGCGGGCGTCGCGACGCGCGTCCCTGCGCCGCGGAGAACGCGAGCTCTGAATCACCTGGTGTAAATTTACCCGACAGCTGATCGCCGGCGCGTCCGCGATTGGCTCTCGTCCGCTCATCGCGATCGCGGCGGACTCGGATCTGGCCGATTTTTCTCCATTTACGGAGCAGCGTTCGACCTCGTGGTGTACGTAAACGGGCATCGTGCGCAACGATCCTCTTCTTCTTCTTCAGTTCGGTTTCGGGGCGAGGGAAACGCCGAATTGACGAGTGGGACGAACGCGAGGGCAAAGAGGAACGAAACTGAAACAGGTTTGCATTGTGAAGCGGCTTCGGTGGTTCCTCTTATGTAACTAAGCGTCTCTCAACTCGAGCGTTTCAACAGATCGGCGTGTCCCAGGTGCTTTCCCCGGGTTGACGAGAATTTTATTGGGGACGACGTACGCGTTGCCGGATCGGAGCCTGCACTCGAAGGCCGATCGACGATACGCGTCCCGCGGATTACAACTGTCCGCTCGCTGTTCAAAAACGAACGTAACTCTTCGATCCGGGACCGTCCGGCGTAGAGCAAACGTCAATTCGTATTCCCGAATTGCATAATACAGCGCGGCCGATCGATAGACATCTGTGCATGCACATCGTTCGCGTCGCTAACGCGTCGCCGGATCGAACAGTTGAAACGTCGACGAACTGCCGACGCGTTCCACCGTTTGCGTGTCGCCGCTTGTAAATAATGTTAACGGCTGAGAGGAAAATCGCGCGGCGTCGCTCGTCGGATGTGTGCACGCATCTCGTTTTCTCGCCGCTGTTGCATACGTGCATTTCGCGGCATGCGAGGCTCGTTATCGACGACCGGCCCCTTATCGGCCCCAGCTATCGGGCCATTTCATCGTGTAAATTCCAAGCGTGGCAACGACGACGACGACGACGCGACGCGGCGATGCAGTCGTGCCGCTGGAACAGCGCGAAGGGACATATCGCCGAGGCGATTATTTATTTGTGAAACTTATTTATAGAGTATTACGCGGCGCAGGTTGGCAACCTCGTGCACGGTTATGCAATAAATGAGAGAAGGAGAGAAAGGGACACTGCAGAGGGGGAGGACGACCGAGGGAACGGCTTGAAGTGAGAGGTGGCGATGTTCGAGGGACGCGGGGGCAGAGACAATAATACGTGGCGAAGCAAGGAGGGCGGTGGCAGAACGAGGGGGAGAGAGAGAGAGAGAGAGAGAGAGGAGAGAAGGATGGGAAGCAAAGCTGAGTAGGGGTGGGAGATTTTCGTGACGGTAGGGAGAGGCGCGCGCGTGTCCAAGGAAAAGAACGAACATCTGAGGGAGCGATACGACGATAGAGGGGCAGAAGGGAGAGCCGAGGGTGAGAGAAAGAAATATATGTGGAAAGAAGGGTGAACGGGACACGTTGAGGGGTAGGGAACGTTCGAGGGACGGGAGGAGGATGTGGAAGAAAGGAGGCAATAATTAAAAAATTCATGCTGGAAGAGAGGACCGAACGGAGTACGCGGAGCGTGTTGGGGGGTGAAGCTTCTGGAAAACGTGTGGATGCGCGTGGTAGGTGGACGGAGACGGAGGACGGCGAAGCTGGACTATGCTGACCGATGATAATGTCAATATGGTATAAAAAAAGGTGTCTGACTTTTTCTGTCGGAGCGATTGTTGGTTGACGCGGGTGACAGTTGTAAGTTCGATAGTGAAAAGGAGTTTTGCTGCGTCATTTGTGAACGGTCAATTACGTTTAAGCTTTGTTGCATTGATTGCATTATAACGGACGGGATGGGGAATGAAAAATGCAATAGCGCGTGAAAAAGGACCGAGCGTTGAATCAAAATACTTTCAATGGGCAGCCGGTGCGCGTTGCATTAAGCGCATTATGCTCGGAACAAAAATGAAAGTGACCTTGGCATAAATGCCTACAGCGTACGCCGATCGTGGAATCGCATTAACGCTGAATATAAATTAAAACCGATTGTTACGCACCGTGCAGCAATCTCGCGCCGCTCGAGATGCAATAGTTCGATCGAAAAAGAACTTGCGAAACACGAGAACTTCGAGTTACTCGAATAAACGTTGCATTCCTGTCGCGTAACGGCTGAAAATGGTGCTCGTGAGAATATCGAGTCAAGGTTACGTAAAGGTATTTTACAATCTGCACCGATCTGCGCGCTCTCGTTTCCCGCAGGTATATCGTGCAGTATTCTTACGTTTTTCACGAAACGAAAATATTTCCCGACGACGGTGCAACGTCTTCCCCTACGGAACTGCGACAAACGATTCGCGAAAAATAATCCCCCTTCTTTACGATACACTCTATTCGAGATATCTACTTACGATATCCGTTTAACTTCTTTTTCATTTGGCCGACCCAAAGTCCATAAAAGTGGCGTACCTTTATTCCCATTAAATTATAGCGACGATAAAATACGAAGGCGTTGCTCGTTAGTTCGAAGGAAGAAAAAAAAAAACTGCTCGTAAAACGCCGCTCGTATCGAGAGAATCTCTAAATCCATTATCCTGTTCCCAAATCCAGCTAACCGCGGCGCGCCCCCGGCTGCTCAATCAAAGTTGAAGTCGTAAACGGCTGGAGTAAACGGAAAACCATCTCGTGGTTCTTTAATTAGTCGCAGCGGTCGTGGCGGAGGCGGCGCGACATCGTCGTACCCAAAGGCTAACTTTCCGGGTCCACGGTTTCCAAGCATCGTCGAGGGAAACACGATACGCACGCGTATTTAGGGGCCGGTGTGCCCTTAACGAGCCGCGCTAATAAAGTTAACGCGCGGCCCCATCCGGGGCAAGATCGGAAAGCCCGCGTTGCGCGCTCGTCGTTCGTTTCGTGCGTTTCCGTGACGGATCGGGGTTGCGCAGTCGACGTTCGTAGCGCAGTTGGAGTCGTCGGTGCAGCTCGGACGCGATCGGAAGCGGTCGTGTTTGCGCGGGTGGTGGGGTCGTTATCGAAAGACTATGGTGGGGTGAGCGAAGGGTGAGGCACTCGGCCATCATCGGCGGAGGCGCGCACAGTTCAGTGACCCGACGCAGCGTCATTCTCTGGCGGGGAAGCGCGGGGTGTTCTGACATATTGTGAGATGCCAACTCGCTAACGCCGGTCCCCGAAAAACACCTCCGCTCCCTCTCTGTCTCTATCTATCTCTCTCTCGCTCTCTCTCTCTCGCTCCATCTCCCTCTCTCGCTTTCATTCCCTTCTAACGCTCCTTCTCTTTATCCCCCCCTCCCCTTTTTTTTCTGTTTCCGTCTTTTTTCGTCGGCATCTCCCCCCTATCTATCTGCCCTTACTTCTTCGGTGGCTCTTTTCCCTCGGATACTCCCGCACTTCCCCCTCTATCGCATTTTTCTATCTCTGTCGTTATATCTCTCTCCCCCACTTTTCTTTGTTGCTTTCCTTTCTGGCCCCCTCGTGCTCGATAGTTTTTCCATCTTCGTCCGTTTCGCTATCTCGCCGCTTTGTTCGTCCCGCTTCCACGACGGTGACTAGACCGTGACGTTGCGTTCCTAGGTTCGTCAAACCCCCGAAATATTCTAATGCGACAGTCGCACGGTGTTTCCGCGAGTTTTCCCGTTCGGGCACGAGCAGGAAGCGCAGCTACGGATAAGAAGGAACGCCGTACCGCGTGTCGCTTTTGCCGCTCGAAACCGGCGGTCGATTGGATCGTGGAGGAGCGTGTACGAGTTGGTGCGCGGAGACTCCCGAAATTACCGCGGAGGAAGGAAACGTGGAGGCATCGTGGCTACGTGTGCGCGTGTACTTTCGGTACACGTGTGCGTGCGTGCTTGCGTACGTGCGTGCATGCGTGCCTGCCAGTGGTCCCGCTTCGCCGAGGAGTACGTTCGCCTTCGTCGTTTCTTCGTGCGCGTTACATCAGCATTTTCCTCCTTCGGCTCTCCTCCTTTCTTTCTCCGTGCTACCCGTTCTCCTTTCTCCCCTTTCTCTGTTTCCCTTCGTGGTTGCTCCAGCGCTATACTCGTCACCTCTGCCCGAGTGCACCGCGTGCCCGATCGGAGTCGAGGCTGGTTCACGCCTCGAAATTCCTCGAGGCTCGAGGCTCTAGGCTCTCGGGACTGTGCGGGACCCCAGGAGACTCGCGGCGTTTTCGTGGTCGGGCCGTCGTTTGAACGCCGCACGGGACAGGGTAGAGGAGAAAACGACGATGGTGTCGTCGAGGTGCCACCGAGACAACCTGGCCCCGTCGTTCAACGTCGCATTCCGTGTGCGTGCGTGTTAAGTGCAGCCAACAAAGTGTGATCACCGTGGCTGGAAACGCTCCAGGTGGAAAAACGCGCGACCTCTTACCGTCTGTGCGCGTTTCCCCGTGTTTGCATATGCGTGCGTGCGTGCGTGCGTGCGTGCGTTCATCGATGCGTGTAAGTACACGCGTGTCTCTGTACGCGTACGCGTTACATACGCTTCATACGTGGCGCTTGCGCAGTTCCTGAACCGCGACTCACGCGCGCCTACTCGCGGTGTGGGAGTTTCTGTCGCGGTGAAAACGATCGGCTATTTGTGAAACGTTCGCCAGCCGCTTCTTCGAGACACGGTATGCCGAAAATCATCGAGAATACCGGCTCGCCGCGTTCGAGACGCCGCTCGCGAACTGCCCGTCGACGCTGAACCGTTTGCCCGGCAAGTCGAGCCGAATGTTGACAGAACTGTCGGGGCTAGGTAACACGAGGAGGACACTCGTCGACGACACTTGTACATAGACGTCACAACGATAGATGCCGCGAGATAACGATTCGCCGATTACGCTCCGCGACAATTGGACGTTACAACTCCGCCAGAGTTGGACCGCGTCGACGCGTTGCTCGCGTGCACGCGGCACTACGTACGACTCGTTCCTCGTTTCGCTTCCTCGCGCGACGAGTTTCTCCCGATTGATATTCCGTGCTGTGTCATCGATACTTGCCGCCACTTACGTTCCTAATTTTCGCGAGCCAAGTCGCGATTTCGTGCCCGACCGTAATGGACAGCCTTTGGCAACTTTCTATCGAACGCTGCGCAAAAGTACCCGCGGATCCCGCACGTCGGACGATCCGGCACGCGGACAGCAGGGGACGAAGTGAAATATCGGCCTGGGTATTACCCGTTGGCGTTGAATATTCCCCGTCGAATTTCTCTTCCCGTCGATTCCACTCGCACTCCGACGAAAGCACGCTTACGTAAGGACGCAGACGCGCGCGAGCTTCCATCGAACGTCGTCGGGTAGAGCTAATTGCCTCGATCGCTCGTAAATAAGAGATCGTTGGCCGATCGACTCGACGATCGGTTCGGATTTATACCAGAAACCGTATTTATACGTCGCCTCCATCTTCGTCCGCAAGCGGGGCTGATATCCGCGGTACGAAACGCGGAGTCAGATTCGTCCGCCTACGGTTTCCATATGAAATTCTATCGATTACAAGTTTCATCGGTTGTCCAACTATTTCGATCGCCCGCGGTGGCTCGAATTTCACCAAAATCTCCGACAACAGAAATATCCCAAATTGGAGACTATTAATGGCTCTGACGGCGATAAACGCATTTAACGGTCTCTTGAAACGGGAGGCATTTTATTTATTTCGATCCTCCCCTTTCTATCTGACGTCGTAAAATCCGACGGCTCGCCTGCGTCTCCGTCCAACGTCGCGATCGGTCCATCTCGAACCGAGTAGGCCGTGGGGCGAGTGGAAACGCCGAGAAATTTCGTTACCTCCGGATGCGTTAGCCCGAAGGACGCTCCTGACATCTTCGACGACTATATACCCGCGTCGAAAGAAGTCCACTCTCGGATTCGACTTTTTCTATCTCCTGTTGCGCGTAACTCTTTCCGCTATTTGCCTCTTTCGATTCACTATCCGGCCCTTGTTCCGCCACCCCTGGCAGGAAAACCTTAAAGGCGGTCGCGCGGGGGAACTCGCGGAAGTGTCGGCGCGATTAACTGGTCTCGACCTCGCAGGTAGCGGTGTCTGTCTATTCGCACTCCATCTCGATTTACTTATCCCCGGCGCGGTATCGTACGAAGCATTGAAAGCTCGAAGCGCGGTCGCGACTCGACGGGGAGCTTCGACCTCGAGAACAGGGAAACCCAACGAGATTCCTTTGCTTCAGGATCGCCTCTGCTCTTCCCCCCCACCACCCTCGTCGTTGGCCCGTTCACAGTGTATCGGCCGAAAAATGATTCTAAAAAAATTCCTCCGTCGCGATAATTCCGATAAGTCCGTTAATCGCCCAGTTCGTAGATCGACGGACGATACCGCGCTCGATTCCGTCGCTCTCGATACGATCGAGCCGAGCCTAGTCTTATTCGCATCGCGTTCGACGATTCGAGAGGCCCGGACGAGTTCCAGTCCGGCCCGCGAAATCGAACGTCGATCGCCGACCCCCCGCTTCCACCGTGCGGCGGAAATGCACGCGCGATCCCGTCGCCTCGCGCACGCGAATTTCTCGCCGCGATTCGTCCCGGTTTCCGCTGGCCGCGTAGAATCGGCCGCCGCGTACGACCGTAGAATCGCGGAAAGGCCGCACGGATCGCACGGACGGGCAAAGCGTGCAAACCACTGCGCAAAGTGGCTTCGATTTCGGGAGTTCCGGGTATAGTAGCTGGCGCTGTGCACTCTCCTCGAGGCAACGGCATGACGCACATCAAAGATGCGAGCGTGCCGGGTGACTGTACTCTGGGTTCATCGTTCTCGGTTATGTAATGTTCGACCGTATGGTGCAAGCGCCTCGACGCTACTCGTGGCGCTAGAGTTGTCGGACGAGAGAAGCACGATATACAGACACGGGCCGCACCGAATCCTCTTCGCTCCAATACAGCAGGCCTGCACGGCCGATACACGTGCATGCACGCGCACGTACACGGTTGCACGCGCGCGTATACATAGATGCATGTGAACAACGGGTTCCCCTCGCTCCACCCTCGCCTTCTGCAGCCGCCGATGCCTCTCGTCTCCTTCCTGTTCTAGCGTACCCTCCGTCCTCTGTCTCGCTTTAGCGCCCTCGCTGTACGCGATATAGACGCCGCATTACCGAGCTGAGAACGAAAATAGAGGGCAACGGGAGCCACTGCAGCAGCCGCATTTCTTCTCTTTCTCCTCGTTCCTCGCCGCGCTGTCCGCTTTCTTCTTCGCCCGCGTCCGCCTCTCGTTCGCTTCGACCGCGCACTCCGATCTTCCAGGGGATGAACGACGAAGCCGACGAGCGGTCGTTTAGATTCGACAATAGTAGTACGGTACGCGATGGGTCGACCGAAGTAACGAGCCCGACGATCGACGAGCCTCGCGGCAGAGGCGAGAATTTGTCAGGCGCGTTCCATGCCCGGTGACCGGTTCGAAGGCGCAGCCCGCGAGCCGCGATTGATTTAGGGATGCTCCTGGAAGGGATAGGGTTGTATTCTCGGTCGAAATCCAGGTTAGAACGCGTATAAATAGGCTCGGGTGGAAATCGTTTCGGGGAACAGTTGGAACGTAGGTTTTCGGCCCCCTTGTCGTCGTTGTCATACCGATAATGTTTCAGACTGTTGACGGCCGACTCGGGATCGGACGGTAATCTCGCACTTTCGCTGGAGAAAAGAAAAAACCAGCCGAAACGTTCTAAGAATAGAACCCCGTTTTAGTGCGTTACGAGGGAAGTGCCTTGTTAGCGACACCGCGAGACATATTCGACGACTCCTCGGTGATTGCGCTCATGCAGCTCCGTCGAACGAGGCTGATACGGTTAACCGTTGGTAGTGATTCCCTTCGACCTCGGACACATGGGTGTATCGCCTTTCACGAAATACCGAAGGAAGATCGTCCCAGCTTGGTGAAAGACTATCGCGGTGTGATGTGAAGTGTTAGGCGCGATAACGATGGACAGTTAAAGGCAACGATTGCCCCCGGAGCGCAGAGAATGCCGCCGCAATGTGTTCGACATGAGTTGTTGGTGATATTTAAATGAAACACCTGAGTGAAGAACGTAAATGGAGGGAAGTCTCTCAACGTTTGGTGGAGCAAGTTGGGGGGCGGATAGTACGAGTCCTCAGCCACCGGAAACATCGAGAACCAGGGTGCCTGTGCAAATCCCCAGTCCAGAGAACACAATCTTGGACGATCGTAGGCTTCAAGTTAACTCCATACGAGGTACTCGAGGTTGCAAAGCGAATTCGATGAAACGGCACGACCGGTGTCATCCTGCGTTTAAATAGAGATTTGTCTTGTGGAAACCGAGCGTACCCTTAAAAATAGATCACTTTATTTTTAAACATGCATTGGAAGATAAATTAAATGCAGAATGGTCGGGTGATATTTTATCTTTATTCCATTTCTGATTCCCTATTTAGAAAGCTCAACCTCATCCGGGATACTCTCTCTCTCCCTCTTTCTCTCTCTCTCTCTCTCTCTCTCTCTCTAGATAGATAGATAGATAGATAGATAGATGGATGGATAGAGAACCTAACGACAGATTAAGGAAAATACTGGAATTTTAAGTAGCTTTCTATTTCACGATCGCCGAATATTTCATTGAAAATAAGATTAGCCGAGGATGCGAGCAGAAGTTCCCACCGTAAGACAGGAATATCTTTTATATTCGTACGAGCACGTCCACGGTTATATTTGCAAAAACACTCGTAGATGAAAGACGTCTTTCTGCCTAATCGTGCTCGCGGCGTGAAGTACTACGTACTCGCGTCTTTCGAGCTCTGATTCTCCACGGAGAAACGTTGGCCACGTTTATCAGCCGGTTATCGTGGCACATTAAAACGATATGAAATCTCTGCCGAGACTCTCTGGAAGATACGTAGTTCGTAACGCAATTTAAACAGTTTGCCGCGGTTGCATCGAGATACATCCTACCAGCCGTCTAGTATTGTCTACCGAACGAAAGGTTATCCATAAATATACGACCGATGGTGTGATGAACTTCGACGTGCCAGGCGTAAACTAGCAGCATTGTGAAACGGCAGACGTTTCAGATCGTCTCCGAAGAATACTCCAGAATTGGTTGAAAGAGCGAGCAAATATTATCTTCGCTGATGGAGCGTCGCGAGATTTCGTGGGTTTCAAGTCAGAATAATTTATTATTGGAAGGGGACAACGTGTATGTCCGTTTAAATCTTTAATAAAAGAATAAATTTAGAATGAAAGATCGTTTAAATAATCGTTCGTCTCTCGAGCGATCTTAAATTTCATTTGTTCACGATTGTTCGTGATTCGTTCGAACGAAATATGACATAAGTCGACTCGCTACGTAGGCCCAGGGTGTACATACTTGTTGCGTTGCGTTTTTCGCGTTAAACAAACGACGCAACGCTACGGGACCGCCATCCGATCGATACGAATCGTTTCAACCGGGAACAGAAGCGAAAGTGACTAGGCTACGTGTGCAACGTGCTGCCGCGTACACGCGTCGACCCTCAATTATCTTATCCGTGCAGAAAATCGGCACGTGGAACACGGCGGCGAGGTTTAACGATTTCTGTGTTTATGCTTTCAGCCCAGATCGAAATAATCCCGTGCAAGGTGTGCGGCGACAAGAGCAGCGGCGTTCATTATGGCGTGATCACCTGCGAGGGCTGCAAAGGCTTCTTCAGGCGGTCCCAATCGTCGGTCGTCAACTATCAATGTCCACGGAACAAGAATTGCGTGGTCGACCGTGTAAACAGAAACCGGTGCCAGTACTGTCGGTTGCAAAAGTGCCTACGCCTCGGCATGTCCAGAGATGGTGAGTGCATAACGTTCATTCCGTGCCTCCGTTTTCTTGTCGAACCCCAAGGTTTGCCGGGGAAATTCGTCGATTCATTCGACGTCCCCGATAAACGACGCGCCCGTCCGCGATCCGCATTGCGATTCCTGGTCGCTCGGAAAACGATGCCAATCTGTGGCCAACTGATTCGTAATTATCCGCCGCGGTTCATTGTCTCGTGATTTTTCCTCGACGAAGCACAAAAGTTGGCGTTGTCCGTTTCTCGCCAGCATTCGCTAGACCGCGGATAGGCGCGGGGATTGATCAGATGTTTTTTATTAATCGCTGGTCGGGGGGGGGTGGGGGGGGTGGGATGGAACAAAGGAGGACGACATACAACTAATAAACGATAATAGTCGCGAGTGTCGCTCTAGCAAATAGTGCCGGCGGCGATGCGGCAAATCGCGAGCGCCGCCGCGAAAAAGAAATTTCTTTGTTTCGAGCACTATCGCGCGTTCTGTTACCATACGCGACAAGCGAGAACGTGTTAACTCTGCGGTTAACGCGTGCACGCAGCGCGCGTACGCGCGTTTCTCGTTTCGATCTGGTGCGACCGATTGCGCCGAACGAATTATAAAACGTTGCCCGGACACCGTAAAGAAATATATCCGTGGCCCCCGTCGCGGCGGACGCCTCGATCGAACACGACCGATCGGTTTCGCGAATTCGCAAACATATTACCACGGCTACGTCACTCGTAAACACTCGATTCGTAGCGTCAGAGCGGAGAGAAAGCCCGTCAAATCAGATACACGAGGATAGCAGCGGCCACGCGTGCCACTCGGGGTGCACGACCCTTTATCTGAGGCTGTCCACCCCTCCTCTCGACCCGTACCTCCTCCTCGTCCCGACACCCCCGCGCGTTTCGCTCTCCCCCTCTCTCCTTCTTTCTTTCTCTCCCCCCCCCCTCTCTGCCCCTCTTTCATTCTCTTCTCGATGCAGCTAGACCTCTTACCGCGTTGCTGCATCTTATCGGGCTTCGAGTACACGAGCTGTCTCGGCCACGTTAACGACATTCGTGCTCCAAGAATTCCTGCCCGTTTTTTTGGACAACGGCTCTGGCAGGTAGCGTTCGGACCACCGCGTGGCAGATAATATGTAATCGGATACGGAGTCGCATCCGAGATATCGAAACTGACGTTAACGTCGCTCCGAACGATCGGAGTTGCTTTACAATTTTCTATCGCGATGTTCCACGCGACGCGGCCTTCGCGATTTGCACGGAAAATTTGATTACCTTACGCGAAACGCAAATAGGTGGACGCGTTATTCGTTTTAAAAGCTCGACGCCGTTCGAACATCTCTGTTTGTCGTTGTCGTACAGACGGAGCGGCATCGTTGAAATTAAAATAGCGATGCTTCCCGAACGCGAAGTTGAAAAGAGGAGAAAAGAGAATGCTCGCGCTGATGTATTGCTCGCGATTATTTAGCAACGACGAATCGTCGGCGCGTCTACGCGCGTTGAAGTGTCCCTGTAGAGGCTGTTCTAGCAGTTCGTTTTTGCGAGCGCTCGTAAAGTTCATTTTCATACCGAACACACGGCCGGTTTTCAGGTTTCTGCCGTCAGATAAAAAAAGCCGCGCTCGATAAGTGGCAGCCGAAAAGCAGGACGTTGCGGTTGCCGACCGTTCGCGATACATCCAGGGAAACGAATTTCGATGCCCGTGCTTGTCGATCGAATGTTTTCGTGCCCCGATGTTCCCTATCGAAGAACCAGCAGGCTCGATGGAAGCATGCCCGGTCGGAGTTGCAGATAAGAATAGAATTCGAGGTATTAAATGGATTAGCTCGACCGTCGCGAGATTTCGAAACATTCTAATCGCGCTGATCGGTTCTTCGTTGATCGGCCGTTTCCTCCACGAGCCATCGTTCGCAGGTACATATACTCGATAAGAATCCAATCGGTCCTCCTCTCGTCTGCACGCGACGCTCCTTATCCAAGAACGTTCTCCTTTAATCGAGAGATTAAAATAGCATCAATCGTACGGCCGATCTGAAATATTTCCCTTCCTTTTTTTTATCAGCCGACCGTTACCACCGTTGCTCAAATTCTCTGTCGGTTCTCGAACGATTCCACTCCTCGTCGGATAATCTCGTACGTAGTCCACCGTTACCTTTCCGCCTACGTATTCGTGCAAATCCTACCGGTTTGCAACAAATGAAACATCCTTCCCCTTTCAGAATCGGTATTCTCATCCGTCGCCTCCGATTGAAAATAGTCTGCCTACCCTCCGCGGCCGTTCCACCCTTGCCCAGACCCAAACGTCGACCACCACGCGGACCAGAGTCCCGTCGACGGGGGGTCATCGACACCATCCCCGTTGACAACGAGCGCGAAGGTGCGCCCGCGTTCGTCGGTCCCAGCCGCGTCGAATCTCTCCGAAACCGTCGTCGCGTCGACGGGAAGGAGCAACGGGCGCAAACGAGAGCAAATCCTCCACGGTGTAGATCCGACGCGATAATCGCGTAACTTCTCAGCCGGCGCGTCCGGGAGTATTTACGCCGGTTGATAAGAAGCCGGTCGCCTCTCGGTGCAGCGTGCACACGCTTTTAGCCGAGAGTGCACGGTGTGCTACCGGTGGCGCGCGCATACTCTTCCTGTTGTCATCTTTCTCTCCGTCCCTCTCTCTGTGCGCCCGCGCGCGTTTGTCCTCGTCGTGTCGTCACACCGATTCTCTTTCTCCCCTTCTGTTTGCCTCTCGGCGATCCTCCGTTGGCTCTCTTGGTCGCTCGTTCTCCGGGTTCGGTCGATCACCCTCCGTTTCTGCCTCTCGCTCCGTCCAGCCAGACCTTCTTCCTCTCTCTCCCTCTCTCTCTTTCTCTCTCTCATTTTCCTTCGATCCCGACAGCGGTTCAGCTGGCAGCTGACGTCGCGCGTGTCGGCTCTTTTCCCCGTTTCCGCGTCTCGTCCGCCAAGGCGGCCTCCTCTTTGCACCGGCTCGCGACACCCTTGCGCGCGAGCGAAGGGTTGCAAAGTTTCGTCCGTTTACGCAACAATGCACGACCGTCGGGAATTTATTTGCAGGCCGTTCGATATATCCCCTTCACGACATCGCGAGACATAGAACGACGCGCGTCCCCCGTCGTCGAATCGCTCCCACGAGATCGCCGACAAGATTGCTCCTATTTTTAGCTCGCCGAAAACCCCGCATCGGGGTGAACGAGAGCGCTCTCAACTGTTACGCGCGAGGGTCGTTAAAACGAGCCGCCCCGTTTCCTTTTAAAGCGACCGGCGTCTTACCGATCGAAGCCGCCGTCCTTTTTCCAACGTTATCCCCCGCGATCTCGTTCGAAACGGTTGACGGACGGACACCGGAATTTCCGGCTGGTCGCGCGACGTTTTACTCGAGATGAATTTTCAGGGGTTTCAGGGGGGGAATCGAACGGCGGGGCGAACAATAGCTCGTCGTAACAGGAGCGCCTCGGTCGAACTCGCGACTGAACTTGAGAAACTGGAGAACACGGAAGAAAAAGGAAGACGAATGATTCAGGTTCTAGCGGTTGTTGAACGCTCCGTCGCGTGACGTAGCGTATCGCTCGCACGCTCGCCCGTGTGCTCCGCGAGTGTGTTCCGCGATACGGTGACGTCACACGGATGGGTGGGTGCATCCGAGGCAGCGATAACGACGAAGAAGTCCGAGAGATGCAAAGAACTTCCGCGTTCCTCGAATCAGAGCGTTCCTCTGGATCGTCGACGGGCGGCCACTTTACAAACGGGAGCGGTGCGGCGCGTTCCCTCCTCGATCTTCATTAAAGTCGATCTGCCGAAGTTCGATCGAATCGATGCACGCCAATTAACCCGCGTACGAGCGGGTCAATTCAGACGGCGATGGACGCTGCGGCGTTCGAGACGATCGCGAAATGATGGACGAACGAGTACGTTGAGAGCGCCGCGCGTTCGCGTTTCGAATCGTCTTCGAAAAGACCTCGCCCGACTGTGGATTAATGGTCGGGCGAATTAACGCTCGTGGATCGTCGGGGTTGTATTTGCGAAGGATCGCCGCGGGACGGTTTTCGATCGAGAGCGAGGCACTCGAACGGATCGGATCGGATCGGATCGCGTCGCGCTGGAACTCTGTTATCCGAATTTGCGTCGCGTCCGTTCGATAACGAGGTGTGGATGCTCGGGGAGAAATTTTGAGGATCGACGTGGTTCTTGTTGCAGCCGTTAAATTTGGGCGCATGTCGAAGAAGCAGAGGGAGAAAGTGGAGGACGAAGTTAGGTTCCACAAGGCACAAATGAGAGCGGCCTCCGAGACGGCGCCCGACAGCAGCGTGTTCGAACATCAAACCCCGAGCAGTTCGGATCAACATCACCCTTACAATGGCGGGTAAGTGGTATAAGAGGAATTTTTGTTTCACGGGACAATCACGGAACGATAGTTACTCGAATAGATAGCGCTGAACGTTTAAGTTGCTCGATGGAATTCATGTACGCTTTATTAACACGTTCGAATTCAATGGATACAAATATAACGGTAGCGATTGTAAACGAAAGATACATTTCCCTTGGAGTGCGCTATTCTTTACACATCGGTGGTTCAAATTTCGTTCGATACATTAGTCGTGCTGATTAATACTAACTCATTAAAACATCATCCTGTTCTGTAACAAAAGATTAACAAGAATAGATCTTTGAGAAACCACGTTGATCGGATGCATGATATTATCTACCCGAATAAACCTGGTCTATTTTTGTTTCACCCACGTGCCGTTTGACAAATAATTTCGAAGCTAGCGTCGGTAATTTTGTAATTCTCGATAACACGAAGGGCGGCTAAATTTCGCGGATCAGATAAGTTAATAAGGCATACCAAATTCAGCGCCAGCTGCGTTTCTATATCAGATACGTCAATACGTGTAACTGTATTCATTAAACGAAAGATGCATACCAGAAATTGCACATTTATCTCTTAACAATTGCCACGGTACGCAACATCGCCGGTCGTGCGTTCCGTAAATACGCAATAATCGCCCCGATGCGGCGGTTCCATTCCGGACGATGCAAATGCATCAACGATAACAGCGAAATCGTTATCGCTGCGCGCGTATCGATGAAAAGCAATAATTGCCACGAGCCGGCCAACAATTGCACCATTTGTTATCCCAATTTTCCTTCCCGATACCCGAACGAAAAAATAACCCGACAAATATGTACGCGTGTATTTAAAATTTTCTCCCCTCCTCGCGCGAAGATTCGCGTGCGAAAATTCATTCGATCAGAGATCTCCTCCACGTTGCGTAACATTGACGAACAATCCTCGATCCCCGTTCTGTTAAATTCGTGAAGCGTACAAAGGGGCCGTAAGTGCACCTCTTCATCCTCATTTCGATTTGTTGATGCAGGTACACGTATGGTGGTAGTGAATACGCTTCTCCCGGTCCCGGCACGGGTGGGTCGGGTTATTACAATCATCAAGCGATGACGAACTACGAGCTTAGCGCCGATTATGTCGACAGCACGACGACCTACGATCCACGACCGACGCAGACGCAGGTCGCGGACACTGTCGCCCCCGATACACCCTCCGCAGTTACCGCGACTGGGGTACTTCCCAGCGTGGTCACCACCGGTGAGTACTTTCCTCTGAAACCGTTTTACTATACTTATTCTTTCTTCCTTTACAAGAAACATAAACGAGCACTGGGGTTGCTTTTAATCTATCTCCTTTTGCTCTCCTCGCTCTCTATCACACACTCTCTATCTCTCTATCTCTATTTCTCTCTTTCTATCTTTCATTCTCGATGAAATTCGAAGGAAGCTTAACATAATGTAAGGGCAAGGGTGTAGTTTTAGTACTTACTCATGAATTAAAAAACTGTCACGCCATTTGACACACGAATTTCTTGCATCGTGGCGAGGTTCAAATTGAACGTGCTCTCTGCTTGCTTTCGATCTGTCCCATTTCGTTTGTCGTGCACGATTCTCGTGGGATTCATTTGTCGAGGGAAAATCCTTCGCGCGCCCTCCCCCTGAAGCAAATAATAGTTCGCTTAATCGAACGAAAGATCGGCACGGTATCGCGACGCAACGTTCTCCCGCGGGCTAGAGATTTCTCGTGGTTGTGTGTTTTCAATTTTGATTCGAGCGTACCGCGAACCCGTTCGACTGGCAGACGCAGTTGAAGCCGTGCCAAGCCGGGAGTTTATAGTTCCATTGAAGTTTATTGTTAACGAAAGAGCGGTAACAAGATGTCAATCGATGAACAAGCAGCGCCAAGTAGCGCCGGTCCCTTTCAGTGGCACACGGCTGATACAATTACTGTGTTTATCACTGCCAGTCGACTGCACGCCGCGTATACCGTGAACAATATTCGTGCTATAATTCGAAGTAACGCCACACTCGTGGCGATACGATTCAGTTGCCGTTTGAGGAGCCCACGCGGTGTCGCAATCGATATTTATTCCAAACGATAGAACCGTAGACCGTTGTAAAATAATGATCCCCATAGGCAGATAAGTACACGCGGTACGCGACACGCGCGGACGATGCTTCGTGCCGAAACCTTATCCACCTCGAACGCTAAAAACAACCGAATCTAACAACCCATGTACCATACACCTCCTCGCGTCACTTCGGTAACTACAAATTTATAAATATAAACGTAAGAAAAGCGTTCCACTCTCACGCATCTACTCGTCTACCGTCAAATCCTCTAAATCCAAACCGGCGAAACCCTTGGCCAACTTCCTGCTCCGTGAAAATCTCGAGAATCCGCCAGGTCCGAACCTGGGGCGTATAAATTCTCCTCGCCCCCTCGACTGCGAAACGAAACGAAACGAAACGAAACGAAACGAAACGAAATAGAGACAAAAAACGAAGGATATGAAACACGAGAATAGAGGAAAGAAAGAGCAAGTAGCGCAAAAGACCAAGTGAACTTTGACTTTTTCGCGTACCTACCAGGGAAGTCGCTGTCTACCTCGACGACCGGAAGCAGCACGGGGGGCAGCAGCGGAGGTAGCAGCGGCGGCGGAAGCGGCGGAGGCGGCGGAGGAGGAGGTGGTGGCGGTGGTAACGGTGGCGGTTCCGGTGGTGGTGGCTCGGGTGGTGGAGGGAGCGGTTCTGGTACCGGTGGTGCGGCCACCGGCGGAGGTGGCGGTGCCGCTTCCCTCAGCGGGGGTGGAATCGTTGCTGTGAAGCAAGAGACCACCGTCGAACTGGCCAGCTTGGGCCACGGCTCGTACACGATGGTCGACTCGACGACCTTTCTGAACAGTCAGCAACAGAGGGTCAGCAATCCATCCGAGGACGACGAAGTGCCGAGTCTGCCCAGTATGTCCCATGCGAGATGTGAGGTTACGTTTGTGTCCCTTTGCATGGGCATGCTTCGCGCTTCTTCTTTCGCTTCTTCGCCTATCTTTCTCAATTTTTTTTCGTCTCTTCTTTCCTTTTTTTGCGTCGCTCAATGGCGCCGCGGTGCGTGTCTGTCGAACGGCCGTTCGATCGCTTTGCGTACCCGTCGACGATGGGCGAGTACGTTTCTCCCTGTTCGCCGCGCGAGGACATCGCCGTGAAAATATTTGCCAGAACTTTTCGTCGAAGTTCGATCTATTATGCGTGTACGGGACGTGTACGGGACAGGTCGTCGAAGAAACCTGCCGGAAGTAAACAGCGGGACGTATTCGATCAGCGTTCCCGCAGTGGTGGACAACGAGGCGAGGGCAGAGGGTGGCTCCGTGTAGCTGACTCGAGTTTGTCGACGGGACGATCGAGTGAAAGGGTCCGAGTTTGTCGTGGGCGATTCCTCGCGGCAACGCGGGGAACGTTTAAAGCTCGGCGACTCGAGAGGCGAGGCGAAACGGCTCCGGTAATTGTGGCGACAACGCGGCTCGAAACTGCGGTAATCATAGAAATTTGCAACGAGCTCGACGATTAGTTTCCGCTGGTCCACGTTGGTTCGCGCGAGCGTGTCCCGGCGAAACGTACTCTCCCATTTCGATCCGGCTGATTGGAATTGAGAAACGGCGACGACTGCGCACAAATTGTGACGGCGAAGGCAATTAGCTAATTACAATGGTTCTTTTTTTTTCTTCTTCTTCGCTCTTAACGATCTATCGCTTGTATACGTACATACGTATTCGTTAACGATGCTACGCGCGCCGCGGCACGGTTATTTTCGTCTCTGTGCCACGTTCGGCGAAGATCTAGATGTTGGAAAAATTGAATAGGAATGTTTGAATGTTTCACTTTTACGTATATTGTTTCGAACGAATTATTCGAGAGCACCGTGTCAACCCGAAATTCCGATGAATTTTCATAGATCCAGCACAGATCAGCGAGCTGCTGTCGAAAACGATAGCGGACGCACACGCAAGAACGTGTTTGCTGTCGACAGAACAGATACAAGAATCTTTCCGGAAGCCGCACGACCTCTCCAGATTGATCTACTACAAGAACATGGCGCACGAGCAGCTGTGGCTCGAGTGCGCCCAAAAATTAACCACCGTCATCCAGCAGATCATCGAGTTCGCCAAGATGGTTCCTGGATTCATGAAGCTCTCGCAGGACGACCAGATTGTTCTATTAAAGGCCGGTGAGTAGTTCGAGCGGAAACGTATAATTATCTGGCCGGCTTTTATTGCAAGAAATTGCGTTACCGGTTAAACGGAGGAAGGTAGATTTTTACATTGCACTCGTGACAACGACACAGTTTGGTAAACAGAAATTATGCCAAAGTAAATTCGAATTGTCCGCCCATGCGAGTGGATGAAATTTTTACTCCACTCGTGTAACAAATCGGTTTCGCAAGCGACGCTGTTAAGTTATTCGTTGCTTCAATTGGATTTACGTTTCGTACAGAAACTCCCATATATTTCACGCAAATCGTTTCATTGCTGTGCCCGATATTTTCAGGTTCCTTCGAGTTGGCTGTGCTACGTATGAGCAGGTACCTCGATCTCCAGCAGAACTGTGTTCTCTACGGTGACACAATGTTACCACAGGATGCGTTTTACACGACAGACACGGCGGAAATGAAGCTTGTTTCTTGCGTGTTTGAGTTGGCCAGGAGTATTGCCGAATTGAAGCTTACGGAAACAGAGCTGGCACTTTATAGCGCAGCCGTTCTCCTTAGTCCCGGTTAGTAGAATCTTCTCGACTCTCAACCTATTTGCATGCAAACCGTTTTCACCAATCGTAGGAAAGTTTCAAAGTGTTCCGACTAACCGATGATCCAAGACGTTCCCATAGTTCATAGAACACGATCGGCCCAGAGGACAGAGTCGTGGAACGCTAGCGTCCCATTAAGCACAGTCGATACAATTATATGCTTTGAACTTTTTTCACCGGTCGGTGTTCAAAGAATCCATTTCGCTCCCAAGTCGAGTGACTCGGCTGGTAATTGATTCGATAGGTACAGGTATAATGAAATTAAAATGTTCGCAGGGAGTTAACTGCGATACAAAGAAACCTCGAATCGTTTATCGAGATCGCCGATTCGCTCGACGCGCTTCAAATTCAGCAACGATACAACCGTTATCGATTCCTCGAAATAACGCACCCCCCCCCCTTCTCCCCTAATTACATATCCGCCGCGACATATACAGCATCCCTCACGAAAATTAATCACCGTATATAAATACACGGTTCTTTCTTCATTCCTCCCTGTTGACAAGTCCACGGAAAGAATGAAACACTCGCGCTATTCATAGCGCGACGCCAGAAATAAGCAGGTCCGAAAATAATTTCAGATCGACCGGGACTGAAAGGGCTCGCGGAAATCACGAGACTGTCGCAGGCGGTGATCAGGGCGCTGAGGTCGGAGCTGGATCGTAACCACGTGTCGCCGATAAAGGGTGACGTGACGGTGTGCGACGCGATCCTCGCGAAGATCCCCCAGCTCCGGGAGATTTCTCTGCTGCACATGGACGCTCTGGCGAAGTTCAAACGGTCGCAGCCGCACCTCGAGTTCCCGGCCCTCCATAAAGAGCTTTTCAGCGTCGACAGCTGAACGATCGACGCGGCGCAGGGCGTCCCGACGCTGACGAACAAAGCGGTACGCGAGTAGCGCCGGGCCTTGCTCTGTCAAGGTGAGTTCCACCGTCCGGAAAAGAATGAAGGAAAAATAACTGGGTAAACGGCGCAGAAGACAACGTGTGTTGACGACGACGACGACGACGACGACAACGACGGCGACTTCGACGACGACGACGACGACGATAAACGACGACTACCTAGGAAGTTTCGCTCTAGCACGCCGGAAACGCGTTCTTTTAAGGGCTGATCGCGCGCGCAAGTCGACGCGGCGCGTCGAAGGGTTCAGAGAACGTGGTGCGAGTAATAGAAAGACTGTCGCTTGTCGTTTTCTTCGGTTGCTAGCTATTTCGTTTTCGTTTTCTGCTCGTTCGTTCGCGAGCAACGCACAGCTTCCATGCATGGATCGTCTTCGTAACGAAGGAGCAGAAAATTACTACATTCTTCCTTCTCTCTCTCTCTCTCTCTCTCTCTCCCTCTCTCTCTCTCTGTCTTATTCTTTCTCGCGCTCTTTTCTTAAATCGTACTATTGAGAGTATTTTTACGCGTCTGTTTTCGTAGCTTTAAACGGAGAATGTTCGGGGAAAGTAGGTACTGAATGAAATCTATTAGATAAATGACTATTAATTTATGATGAATTTACTCGTTGTATTTAATTCCAACTCTCCTAGTTTAATGTTCTATCATTTTTGTTTTCCTCTTCTTTTTTTTTTTTTTATTTGTGTGTAATTTAACGAAGCGACCAGAGACATCGTTGTGTAATTAAGTACAAAGAGATTTATTTTTTTTCTTCTTCTATATTCTTTTCTCGTTAAAGAAATGGATAGGCACGGGTTGAATGCATATATACGGAGATTCTGTTGCTGTTTTTCTTCTTCTTTTTTTTTTTTTCGCTCGTCGCTTGCACGATCTTCTTTCAAGCCCTTCGATTCGGCCAACGATAACTCGAGCACACGAATCGTGTCGTGGACGCGAGGGACGGAAGTGCGACACGGGAAATGAACGAACGGTTGTTTGGGGGCGACAAGCATTAATTGTACATAGATTCTCTTTTTGGTCTCGTCCGTATTGACGAAGATGTACGACGATAGAGCACGGTCATTTCGTAATCGAGATAATGGAATATCTTTAATCTTATCTGTGAGACCTGTGCAACCCGATTTCACGATTGCCCAAACAACCGGCTTCGTTAGGAGATCGTTAACGTTTCGAATTTTAGATATATATACATAGAGATATATATATATATATACATGCAAGCGGACCGGCTGTAAAAAAATACAAATTTCCATTTTCGAGCGAGAAACAAGTAACTGTGCGTAGTTGCGATCGTTGTAAGTTTCTTCGTTTACTTCTTTTTCTTTTGTTTCTCGTTATAGAAAAGAATGGCATATAACTTGTATGTTTTCGGTCAGAAACTGCGTAGTACTGTTACAATTATTACTATATTATAATTATTATAATTACTATTACTGTTACTATTACTACCACCATTATTATTATTAATATTATTATTATTATTATTATTATTATTATTATTATTATTATTACGATTATTAATATTTCTTTTATTTTATTTTACTCTTTACCTTATTCTTATTTTTTTTTTTTTTTAAGAAGAAGCTTTCGTTTTTTCTTCCCTCTTTCTTTCAACGTGTACAAACCGCCGTAGGATAAGTCGTGCTAGAACGTCCCCCTTTCTTCCCTCCTCTCTTTTATATTGACCCCTTCGTTTACGTTTCGTAAACATTCATTAATCGTACTCATTAAGTGAAAGTTACCTTGTTGTTTCTGAAAGAAAAATACAGGGTTCGCGATAGAAACTGACCGTTCGGTGAACGGGAACGATGATAACGCGAACGAACAGAGTCTACCGGGTTTTTATGTCGTCATTTTCGACCACGGATTATCGGGTTCTTCATAAATCTTACTAACTTATTTTAAACTTGTTACGTTCTCGTGCGATCGGGACGATGAACGGTACTTTCGTTTCACTTTTTTTTTTTATTTTTTTTTTTTTTTTCTAAGCTGTTGTTATACGAATCGACACGTTATTGTGTAAAGTAAATTCTGAATTATACACGTTTAAACGAGCCCATTTTAGGGTGAACTTGTAAGAAATAATAAAGTATTATAAGCGACTTAACCGTCACGTGATTTGCTTTCAAACCTGTAAAAGCCTGCGATCGCCGCGCTAAACATTAATGGATCGCGTTCGTCGCGAACGTTTCGAGCGAGTGATCTCGTCGCATCGTCGAACGAAACGATCGAGCTCATTCCGGAATCAGTCGCAGTTGCGACCCGCGATCCTTTCGACGATTACAACGACGATTTCGACAATCGCAACGACGGCGGATGAAGCGAGAAAATTTGCGCGTCGCTGCGTTCACGCGGAAAAATTGTGGAAATTAATCGTGTCCGAAACGACGGCGTGGTTTCACTCCGTTCGCTGTGTTCCTTTGTTCCGTTTCGTCGGGCGTACGGATGCCTTCTTAAAACCCCGGTAGGCTGGCCGCGACTAGTTAGCGCTTAAGTCGATTACAGAACGTCGAGCTTCATGCTTTCTAAGCGCGCGAATAGAAAGTTACTTGTTTCTGATCTACAGCGATCCTTCCTAGGAAGCGTCCGGACACGGCGGCTTGTAAAACGCGCGCAGGATAACGAAGTAACGCGTGGCAATATCCACGAGGGAGGTTGCGTTGGAAGCGACAGCGTCGAGGCGATCAGAACGGCAATAGACGACCGTGGAGAACGATTGTCCGCGGCGATTCACCGCAAAGCGTGTACATCGACGAGACGAACGGCGTCGAAAGAGGTTCTCGGTCACGTGTGTAGACTTGAATAGCTAATGGAAAATTGTCGGCGTCGCGGGAATTGTGCAACGTGTGACGAGAACATTTTTCGACGGAGAAGCTTCGTTCGGCAAGTGAATTGCTCTACGTTCGAAACGAGCGGCCCATGTTCGCGGCGATTTTTCTATGCAGAAACGATGTATCGCGTAAATTATTTTGTATCTGAGAATTATACTCGTGATTTTCTATTTGGCATTGACGGGGAAACGTAGGAGAACGGATCGAAGTTTAAAGGAATAAGTAATCGTCTGTCGTTCCGACGCGACTCGTTTCGCTCGGTCTGACCGTGGCGGGGCGCATCTACTTGCGTTCTTTTAGCCTCGATCGGAGTCGTCGCGCGTCCAGTGGTGGCACCGAGAACAGGGGCAAATGTGAGAACACGCGCATACGAGAATAATAATAATAGTAAAAGGAAAAAGATACACTTGGGCTCGTCTCTATCGACTGAATAGTTCTATACTCGCGGTGCTTACGACAGGGAGCAAAAGAGGTACAAGCGTTTAACCGTATAATTCGTCTCCTTTCTGTTGCAGATTATTTCCTTCGTAATGAACGTATTGGGCCTTAAATAAACATAACATTGTTATATATAAAGTATACATAAAAAGCAACATAAGGTATATATATATATATATAATATATATATATATAATATATATAGAAAACTATATCTATATATATATATATATAGATAGATATATATATATAAAATTTATTATATATAGAGAGAGAATAAGTATGAACCGTACGCGTGAGTGAGAGAGAATGTGTATAAAATAATTACGTGCGTGTGAGGGTAATAGGTAAAAAACGTGTGAGCAGAGGCAGCGTGTGAAAGAGAGTTGAGACGATAGACAATTTAACGGTAAATAGAAAGAAAAACCTGTGGCGAAAACGAGAAAAGGAGCGAGCGAGAGCGAAAGAAAGCTGCGTGATAATAGAATTAACGAGAGAGAGAACTGAGAAATATCGGTTGTTATGATGATAGATGCATAAAGAAGTATATATATATATACACATACATATATATATATATACATATATTGTATTAATTAAAGTAAAGTAAAAAGTAAAAGCGGTTAAACAAGGGCCCCGCCAGGATGGTCCACGGACGACGTATATAATAATATATACATATATCTATATTACGGGGGACCGGCGTGTACGAAAGAATGTTGGTCGGGCCGTCGCTCAGCGACATAGAAGCCGATTACATTTAAATGAAAACGCAAGCGGTGCAAAAGTGACGAATACCCAAATGAAATAGCGTCGACGAGGTGGATATCGGTTGCGCGTCGAGTTCGGAGTTCGCGTCGAATTTTTCGTGGTACATCGTAGGGAATCGCTGCCCGTGCAAGACGGGAGTTACAATGGGATGGTGTAAAACGAAATGGCAAAGTAGAAAGAAAAGAGAAAGGACAAATAGAAGAACGATAAAGCAAAATTGACGCGAAAACCGATCCGACCGCGCTCGTTCGACTTCGCGTTAGTGGTTCGCATAGTTCCCTCTGAGCTACTCTAGACACTATATGTATATGTATAACACACACACACACGCATATATACATATATATCATAAATATATATACATATTAAAAAGGGTGATAAACAAGCACGCTTCGGCGGCACGGCCAAGATTCGGCGGTCCCTGTGCTTAAAAGAGAAGTTAAAGAAAGAAATAATAAAAAAAAAAAAGGAACAGAGGTGAACCGCGAGAATGAAAATATAAAAAAAGCGTTATAGAGACCTATATATATATATATAAATAAATAAAATAAAGAACAAAAAAAAATGGAACTTTTGTCCCTGGACCGGCCTGGCCGGCTCACGGACGCAACACGTGGAAATAAAAAGAATGGGAAAACACAGGCACACGGATATGTACACACGATACACACACACACACACACACACACACACACACACACACACACACACACACACGCACACACACACCTGCAGCGAGACTAAAAATGATACAACCGAAATGGAACACTTTTACATACACGATGCCTGCGCGAGCGCGTAGATAGAGATTAATCGAGGTAACATTATGTGCGCATTATAAACGTTTTGGTACTGTTACGGCACTGTATGACGCGTCTCTTTATACGTAAACACGTACTTCTTAACTAAATAATAATCCAACGCCGCGGTGAAGCCTCTCGAAGCGTTTTTTACGCACCGTTACCGGCTTTCCTCGCTTTCGTCGGCCAGACGACGCTGGCTGGGTCATCTATCGTGCCCCGATCGAGCGTGAGCCAAATCGATTTCCGTGTGACCCGTTATCCGAATCATTCAGATCGCCGGCCACTTCGTTCTTTTTGGTTCGCGACGCGACGACGGACCGCCGTTTCCGTGCGGGAACGTCGAGGAACTCGAACGTAGCGTTCTTTTTCTCGGGCAAACGGGCATGAAAGACTTGGAAGTATTCGTTAGATTTTAAGGTAGCGACTCGTTTGGCAATTGAAAGGGATCGCTCTGGTACGGTTTAGGCGTTCGGCGTCGTTCGCGACCCTCCAATGTAATATATCGGAATTTCCGTTGAATT
Source organism: Nomada fucata (assembly GCA_948146005.1). Taxonomy (NCBI): domain Eukaryota; kingdom Metazoa; phylum Arthropoda; class Insecta; order Hymenoptera; family Apidae; genus Nomada; species Nomada fucata. The sequence continues at coordinate 2,211,062 of OX411279.1, forward strand.
TTCAGAACGCCCACCTTTATCATTCACGTCTGACCGTTTGCGCTCTTGGACCGTGCGCGTGCTACCTCCCTGCATCTTTCCGCGAGCAGAATCTAGTGAATTAATGTTGACTGTCGACAGCGTGTCCTCCCCGGTTTTAATGTAGCAAATAATAATCGCGCGAGCTTAACACAAATTATCCCCGACGATAGGAGCTACGAATCTTTGCAAGCACGGTGCAGCAGCGCGATGAACGTGTCTGAGGGTATTTCAAACTGGGCGTATCTAAATGCATCCTCGAGTAACGTCAGAGGCGTGCGTAAACGAAAATTAATAAATAAAAAAAGCGATCGAACTGTCCGCACCGTATTTCCTTCACTCTCTGACGAAGTGAAAATTCCCATCGCGAAATCCCTTTATTTCATTTAACGCGACGGCACGGAAATCGCGTTGGTTCGCTGTGCTCGATGCGCCGGTTGCTAACGGATCGTGAAGGGACACTTCGTGGATTCAGTATCAATGTGATGACGATCAACGACCAATGGGTTTCGTTCCGTTTTTATCTTCTTCTTCTTCTTCTTTACGAGAGACGTCGTTCGTTGCGGCCGCACGTTTCACTTCGCTGTTAAGCCCGTTTTCTTTTGAACGCGATCAACGATTCCGGTTCGGAGCACACACACACACGTTAGCTCGTTAGTTAGTTATTATTAAACGTAGGGCCGGCCGTTTCCGTTCGCGAAGGACAGAAAAGGAAACGGTCGGATCGTCGATGGGATAATATTGTTGGCGACTATTGTTAGACAGTTTATGGAAACGCAACAACTGCCGGGCGACGCGTTCGCGATGATTCTCTCTGGGGACGACGGCGGTCCCGCTGTTCAGACTTTCCATACGGATCGTGAATTCTAGCACAATTCGGCAGAAACATCGCGGTCCGCCGTGGGTTGGTTGCGTTTTCGACGCTCGTCGCGACGGCGATCGATCGGACAATCGAACAGATTGTACGCGCTGGCGCCGATCGGGCGGGGGATGTTTTATAGTTGAATAAATAATAAATTGAAACGATTCCATTGGTCCCCGTGAAAGCGTAATCCGGGGTGCAATCCGAACGAATAGGGAATTCGGCTCCGTTGGAGCGAAATTAGAGATGCTCGAATCGTTCGACGGGATATTAGGGGAATTTTATTGGGCGAGAATTTACGAACCTGATTCGACTGAAATTTTAATGAATTAATCGTGGGTCTCGGTGCTCGAACTTCTGGCGGCCTTGGCGACGAGCGTTTCTACATTTTTTTTTAAACGCCACGGTTGCGGCAGCAAGGTGGACAAGGTAGACGATCGAGCGCCGATTATTCAACTATATCGTTCCTTTCGGCGCGCACTGGTGAACGTCGACGAGTGGCCGAGTTTTTCAGTCCGCTAAGTTCGTGTTTTGTAGCGAAACGGAAGCGTCATCGATACTTTACAATTGCAAAACAAAGTCCCACATTTTTAGCGCAGCTTGGCAGAGCGCGCAGCGTGGCCGTAGTTGATAGACGTAACAGAGTTTACAGATAAGTTCTCCTCGCCGTAAAGTATCGTCTGCGCCTCGTGAACAAAATCACCTCCAACCCTTTATTGTAATTCAGCGGGACCCTTAATCCCTCAAGCGGCGGCTCAGCTGTTCGTATCGTCGCGTCGTTCAACGAGCGGAGATAATCGAGCGCATCGTTTCTTTTTTTCTACCCGCGAAACAAATAAAATTAATATCGTATTGCTACATTTCTACGTCGTTCCGCCGCGCCGCCGTTAATTGCATTTGCACCAGGGAGGGGGGGCGCTGCTTAAGGGATTATTCGGTTTTTAATCATCACTTCGAATCCTTCGAGGGGGTCGAGCAACGTGTCGAGCGCAAACATATGGAGAAGCAACGTAACGGCGAAAGAAACGCAGCGACGATTATTTGAGAGGGCGCGGACTGGAAAACGTACGCTTCCCCGCCGGGGAATATGTTGTATCGAGACATCGGAGGGCGAAAAAAAGGGACGAAAGACAAAGGTGAGAAGCGAATGCGTGGCGCAGGAAAATGGGCGAAGATCGAGCGAAGAATAGGAAATGAGAGAAAGCGGAAAGTCTGAGAGGGGAGAGAAATTGAAGTGAATGAAGAAGGTTCGACGAGAGCGATGGCGAATCCATCACGGTGCGCCGACTGACACGTTTTCGGACGGTTTAAATATACTTATAGCGAAATTAAGAAATGCATATTATTCTGCCGATTAACGAGTAAGTGCGTAGAATTCGTTTAACTGTAGATAAAGAAAAACACGTACACAGTCACGTACGCGCGAGTGCAAGATACATTACCACCTGTAATCGTTCAACCATAACCACCTACCCACCCACCAATCAACCAACCAGCAGACCCAGATGTACAACAGGGTACAACACGGGTACCAAGTGTACGCGTACATGAATACATACATACACGTCCATCACATGCGTACATATACATACACAGACACGAAAGGAACACAGTTACATTACTTAGACGTCGGTGATAAGCCGAGGTACGGTGTAAGAAACAAAAGAAAAAATATATAAAAAAAATACCGAGACGAATGGGGGAGAGAAAGTGAGAAAGCGAGAGAGAGAGAGAGAGAGAGAGAGAGAGAGAGAGAACGGAAGAATTAAGAGAAACAAATAAATGCAAAACACACACACACAAAGGCGCAACTCGTACACGCGCACGCACGTTGCAATTAGACGTTATTATCGCAATTTGGAGTTAAATTTTATAATATATAATATATAAAAATATATATATAATAAATAAAAGTTGACGGATAATATAGAGTTATATTAAATATCGATTAAAAAAAAAAATGAGTGAGAGAGTTATGTTTTTTAGGGTGGCGTGGTTCACGCGCTATCGTTACTCCTTTTCATCTTTAATCCTTTCCGACTTTGTCAATACATTTAATTATCTTCACCCACGATTCCTCTCGAGACAATACTGTCCGCGATTGTAAAATTTGCCTGCACTCTGTAACTTTTATTTCAATCAACTGCTACAAGAATTAAGTTACTTGTTTTGTCATGATGTAGAAGAAAAATGAAAAACGAATATCTATATGTATATGTATAACACCTAAGTTACAGTAATTATTTAGATATTAATATTTTCTACATCTGTATTATTTCCTCGTGTATATTAATTGCATACAGATTGATTTTCTTTTTCCAATGAGGCTTTTAAATGCAAAGTATAAAGAAGTAAAGCTTCCGCTATTTTTAATATAATTTTTACTTTTACAAATTCTAAAATACGTTTTCGAACGTCCGTTTAGTCGCCCACGATCAGCAAAGAAATATTAATGTTCAACGCATTTGCTGAAAGTTGAAGTGATTTAAATCTGATCCGCGCCAAGTCGTTCTACCGAAGCACCAACGAGGGCGCACTTGAGCGCATAGTGTCAGCGCCTTAACAATGAGCTCGTTTGTCAGTCGACGTACAAAGTGAGATATTTATTAATTCTTTTCATAATTACTTACATCTCGACGGTTCTAATCAATTGTATATCGCGAACAGTTTAAGAGAACGATAATATATTTGTTAGGGACAAACTATTAGGTTTGTTCAGACTGTCGTAATATTTTTGCTTTGAGGTTAAGTCCAGTGGTGATTGTTACAGCCTACAGAGAAAAGTAAATGCACGTAACCCTCGCATAATACGGTACAGGAGGGTTACCTGTATTCCCTTTTCATTCAGCGTAACCATATTTCATCTTACCATCTAATGTAGTTTTGGTCTTTCCCTGCAGCATAAAAATAGCAGCGGGCGCACTAGTATGCGAAGAAAGTGTATTAAAGGGGGATATCACTATCGGTCCAAAAACCATAGTTCACCCGAGGGTAAGCATCATAGCAGAGGCTGGGCCGATTGTGATAGGCGAAGGAAACATTATTGAAGAAATGGTAACCATAGCGAACAGGTGAACTCGGAGTAAAGCTTATGCTTTTTGTTCATAGCTATTTACATTGAATTGCAACCACTTTATGACATCGATATAGGTTACCAGCGGGTGCTCCAGAACCAGCGACAGTTCAGGTGCAAATAGTGGGCAATTACAATGTATTTGAGACTGATTGCACTTGCGAGGCATTCAAAGTTGGAGATAACAACATTCTAGAAAGCAAGGGTAGGTATTGAATTAATTGAGATTAATTGTTACTGTCAGGATTAATAATAATTATGTTTATATTTTCAGCACACGTAGGGCGAGAAGTTGAATTGACAAATGGTTGCGTTGTTGGGGCGTCATGTTTGTTAACAGAACCAGCTACAGTGCCTGAAAATACCATAGTTTATGGTACTCAGGGTCAATGGAGAGAAATGCATGATAAACCATACGTAAGTTTTTTGTTTTTTGCTTGAAATTGCTGGACAATGGTCAAACAGTGTTACGTAACTTTGATATTTCATTTCAGCCCCCACTAAGTCAAATAGAATTTTTACTGAAGATCTTACCGGGTTATCATCATATCCGTAAACCTAATATGAAAGCAATGAAAGCTGACAGTGGAATATAATGGATCACAGTTTCAAATTGATTGTCCTCAGTACGATGGTTCCAAAATACTAAAAATAAACTTTTAATTCATTATAAAGAATAATCAGTTCAATTTAAGTTCTGAAAACGAAGAGAAAAATATATTGTAGTTAAGTTTTTTTGTAATTAATTTATGTATATTGTATAGCATAAAAGTATTATTATTTAATAAATTTCTAACATTTTTATATTCTATGCGCACGAAATGTTTGAAATATATTCGTAAATTTAATGCAAAAATAAATTTGCACGTAATAATAAAATTAAATATATCCCTATCTTATCTACCCCTAGAGTGGTGTTCAGTTTCGCCATCTATAATGAACTCCTTGAAACTACTCGTGCTTGGTACGGTATTGCCATCTACACAGAACTCCTTCAAACCACTCATGCATGTACGGTATTGCCATCTAAACAAAATTCCTTCAAACTACTCATGCTTGCTACGGTATTGCCATCTACACAGAACTCCTCGAAACTACTCGTGCATGTTACGGTATTGCCATCTATACAGAATTCCTTCAAACTACTCGTGCTTGCTACGGTATTGCCATCTACACAGAACTCCTTCAAACTACTCGCGCCTCTTACCTTAAATGTATTTATGGCAGACACCCGAGTTTCACTCTTCCTTTTCATAACTTCTCTACCTTACGTGTTACACTATTCTTATCTCTTTATCGCACATCATATTATACACATTTCCTATTCCTCCATGTTTTATCATTTCTGCATTTTGAACTCTTCTATATCCTCTCCGTTGCTTCGGATCTCATAAAATTCATTCTTGCGAGATTCATTCCCTTCCTCTTAAAGTAATCCTGTCTTTCTCTTATGCTCCTGGTATAACCTTTCTCCCATCTTTTTCCTCTAAAATTCCTTCATCATTTTCTACTATACTACTAATATATTCTTTGTGTGTGCAGGTTTCATGGACAAAAAATGAAGAGCATGGACCGGCACTCCTCATTCTGATTAAGGCAAGAAAGAAGATAGAAGCACTCTTGCCACATAGTTTAGTTATCCTTTAGTTATAATGAATCAATTTAGAACAATCGCGTAATTGATTGATATCTGTATCTATTACATATTTTATTTTATATTCAGTTCATTCTTTAGAATTTATATAAACTTTAATATTACTTGTACTACAAGTTCTCCTGAATGTGCTGAATATAAAATGAAAGGTGTAATATAAAGGTATAAACTATTTAGTTTACATGTGCATAAGTTACACAATTCCTGTAAATAGAATTTATAAGCTTATGCACAAAAATAAGGTAATGTTTAGTATAAGTTTTACCTGTAAGATGTATTGTAAATTAACTTTATCGAATAGTTTATTAAGTATTAGCTTACTTATGTTTATAGTATTTTGTATGTTATATAAATGTTAGTTCAGAATTGATACAAGATTTAGTTGCACGTTGTATTGTAAATAGATATAAGGGAATAGTTTAAAAGTATTAGCTTGTGCATCTGAATTATAACAGTTTTGTAACTTGTATCTTCATTAATTAGGTTAAATAAATCTTTAATGAAAGGAATTTTATTGTTCTTTTTATGTTCACACCTTACCAATCCTTGAAAGACCTAATTCCAATTCCTTAAACAAGTACTACTGTGCGGGAACTTTAAATGTAAAGTTCACAAGCGGAGAACTTGTAAAAATAGACCTGAACATTATTAAACTTTGCTCTAAGTATCCGGGAATTAGTACAACACTAAATTGGGACCCCGTGAAATTAAGTGGCAAAAATTTGGCAACGGTTGTAAATCGAGCTCTAAGAGAGTGCAATACATTTGCAAACAACTCCTCGCGGAAACGCACCAATTATTGCAAACAACGCCTCGCGGAAATGCAACAAAGTTGCAAACAAGGCCTCCCGAAAACGCAACAGAGTTGCAAACAAGGCCTCCCGAAAACGCAACGAAGTTTTAAACAACGCCTCTCGGAACCGCAACAAAGTTGCAAACAACGCCTCTCGAAAGCGCAACAAAGTTGCAAAAATTCTCGAGAAAAATTTGCAAAAATTCTCGAAAGAAATTTGCAACAATGTTGCGCCAGAAATATAGCAACAAAGTTGCAATCAAGGTCTCGCGAAAGTGCAACAAAGTTGCAAAAATTCTCGAGAAAAATTTGCAACAATGTTGCGACAGAAATTTAGCAACAAAGTTGCAAAATTTTTCGAGAAAAATTTGCAACAATGTTGCGACAGAAATTTAGCAACAAAGTTGCAAAATTTTTCGAGAAAAATTTGCAACAATGTCGCGGCAGAAATTCAGCAACAAAGTTGCAAAATTTTTCAAGAAAAATTTGCAACAATGTTGCGCCAAAAATTTTGCAACTTTGTTGCAATTTCTTAGATCTCGATTTGCAACATTGTAGCAAAATTTTTCTCGAGAATTTTGCAACTTTTTTGCAGTTTCTAAGAGCTCCATTTGCAACTTTGTTGCAGTTTCTAAGAGCTCCATTTGCAACTTTGTTGCAATTTCTTAGAGCACGATTTGCAACATTGTTGCAAAAAATTTTCTCGAGAATTTTGCAACTTTGTTGCGCTTTCACGAGGAGTTTTTTTATCGGTATTTGCAACTATCTTATATTTTCCTGAGGCGTTGGTTACAACTTTGTTGCGTTTTCGCGAGGTGTATTTGCAACCGTATTTCATTTTCGCTAGGCATTTCTTTGCAACCTGGTTGCATTTTGGTGAGGCGCCTTATATATACTTGGATGCAATATATTTAGTAATGATGAGGACTATTTTTACAAGTCCTCCGCTTGAGAACTTTGCATTTAAAGTTCCTGCACGGTAGTACTTGTTTAAGGAATTGGAATTAGGTCTTTTCAAGGATAGTTAAGGGGTGTTAAAATAAAGAGAGGCGTAGTATTCGTTTCATTTAAGATTTATTAAAATTAATTAATGAAGATACAAGATACAAAAATGTAATTCAAATTTACAAACTAATACTTACGAACTATTCTTTAAAGTTAATTTACAATATATCTTACAGATAGAACATGGACTAAAATTTACGTACTTTATTTGCTGAAGCGTATTTTAAATTACAACAATTGTGTAACTTGTGCATATGTAAAGCCCAAAGTATTTATTGTATCTTGCATTTTATATTTGGCGCATTCAGTAGAACTTCTAATAACAGTAATATTAAAGTTTATATAAACTCTACCGAATGACCTGAATATAAAATAAAATATGTAATAGATATAGATATCAATCAATTACGCAATTGTTCTAAATTGATTCACTATAACTAAAGGATAACTAAATTATGTGGCAAGAGTGCTCCTATCTTCTTTCTTGCCTTAATCAGAATGAGAAGTGCCGGTCCATGCTCTTCATTTTTTGTCCATGAAACCTGCACACACAAAGAATATATTAGTAAGTATAGTAGAAAATGATGAAGGGATTTTAGAGGAAAAAGATGGGGGAAGGTTATACCAGGAGCGTGAGAGAAGGAGAAGATTATTTTAAAAGGAAGGGAATGAATCTGGCAAGAATGTACTCGAGGAGAGCAGAATATTATCAAAATACCATAAGAAATGCCATCAAAATCTGCCCAGTATAATGCGAAATAATTGAAGCTTGGAATCTATGGTACCATCTGCTATAGGAGCCAACATTATTCCATGTACAGATCAATTGCTATAAACAATTAAACAATTGAAATTGTTGTTACCGCTAGCTGGATATTGTTACAGCAACGGGGTATCTTTTATCGCGTAGAATATTCTCTTCCCTTTCGTTTGAGACGTCGTTCATTAAAATCGGCCCAGTAGAAGCCGAGATAATAATTTTTAAATATTTTGTCGGCAACGACTGTCGGTAACTACCAATGTGGCGCCATCTCGCGTTTGCGGCCTTTTTCGCAGCTTGCCGCGCCTTCAAAACCGAATTCCTGGATTACATAGTTAATTTATACCACCAATTTTAGAACCACCCTCTTACACAGTTACTGCAGAATTCAAAACAAATAAAAAATTGTTTTATAAAAGAATAAACAGCGTATGTAGAATTTGGAAGTCATTTATTGTCGTGTAGCTGTTTCCTTTACCAGCATTTTAAGCACTGGTTCATTAATCTAGCACCTCTAGAAGTCCTGATAATTAAGATGAACTGGAATGAATTTGCGTCGATTCTTCAATTGTCTATAACTTTTAAACCGCAAATGCCATATTGTTGAAACCGGCGGAGACGATAATATTGTTCGCAGCTTTAATTTGAGGCCAGTCCGGTAAAGAAATACCCACTGAGAGCCAAGAAAAACGCAATTGTTTAAATGAACGATGTAATTCGGAACGTCGCCTTTCCAGCCGCGGTAAACTGCTCGAAAAACCGCAAACGTGAGAGCATTACCATTTCCCATTCAACGTTACCGACTGAGAATAGTTATGGCAGTAACCTTAGTAGTTTGAAGCACTTCTGTATAGATGGCGGCCTAATAAACGGACGAAATGATTAATTTCGCCTATTTTTAAAATTAACATATTAATATATAAAAAATTATACACGGGTTTGTCTAAGACACGTAGGAACAATAACTACCCATGACCCTTTCCATTCCTAACTATCGCTATGCTCATTTTCTTCCCCCTACGTATTTTAATAATCCATGAAAAAGAAAGAGAAATGCCCAAAGGTAATTTTAAGTTCCGCAGTAATGCAATTAATGTTCCAAAAGAATTGTTTTTGCCCAACAATATTATCAGCTGGGGTTATTAAATCGCGTGCAGGCAAATCGAAACGCAATAAATGAGACTAATTTTCGTCATTCATTTGGACGAGTTACACCTTATAATATGCATACATATACGTGGCCACGGGTCGATATCCTCGCGTTTGCATATACATACTCAAGATCTATTATGAGGTGTAGGCATGTCAAAATTATCATACATATTGGCTGGTCAGATGCCGACACGAAGATACTCGCCAAGGCCCGAAACATCCGATTATTTAAACAAACCCACGCGATACGATCGCGGTCTACGGTCACACCCATCTTAACGTGCCGGGCATCACCGAATCCTTTCAAGACGATGGACCTCGAACGAAACGAAATTCACTTTAACTTTTCATCAGACACGAACGACAGAAATAAAACAGTCCGTCTCGAATCTATCTCCAAATTGATCCACGATTTCCAAGGTGCAATTCTACTTCCTAAACGTCCCGATCGAAACCCTCACTAATTACTCGACATCGCTTCTTTAACAAATATTCCTTCTATCAAACAACTATTACATATCTCCAATCCGTGTATTTAAAACAGCTCTGAAGGAATGTATTGTCGCCATGAAATGTTCCCTTGAACTGAATAAAGCACCCAGAAGAACTGGGTACTTACACCTACGAACGCGCGTCGTCTCATTTTACAAACCGGGCCCTTTTTGACTCCCCAAGTAGAGCCCCATCCGGTTCTCTTACTGTCTTTATTAGTAAGCCATTCCTAAGAACGTTGAGACAGTTTTGCTCCAGCATATTTTATACTCACTGTCAATAGCAACTATCCAACACCTTCACGACACGCGATTCCTGATTAACTACTTTCTGCTCGCGAAAAAACCATTAATAACCGGAACACGCTCCGTCCTCGCTCCCCCTTTTTCCGCCGTACAAAGTAAAAATTTCGACAAAGGAACGACAGCCGCGTGCAATTCGGGCCGTAATAACGGGTTGAATTACCACGCCATCATCGAATGTTTTTAAATCGAAGAAATTCGTGGAGGCTAATTTTACAGTCGACCAACCGCACGCACATTCAAGCGTCACTGATTCCCATGAATCGCACGCGAAATGACGCACGCGCGATCCAAATTTACCGCCGCGCCGCCGCCGCCCCCAAGCCACCGCCGCCCCCCGTGAGACGAGGGCGGCGAGCAAGCACCGCCGATTTCCCTTCGTCGCGCGTGCACGCGGCCAAATTAAACGTCTCGTGCGCACACAGTATCAGCATTACACGCGTCTCACTCCTCTCGCGTATGAATAATAAAGGAGCCGGTAATACGAGTGCTCGATACCCTCGTTTGGCACTTAACCGAGCCGGCGTTGCCCGTCGACCGCCGCTGTGCAACACCGAATCGTCGCCGGGAGGCCTGGTAATTCGTGTGCCACCGTTTCTCGCGATAATTCCTCGTTGCGCGTCGCCGATGAGTTTCGCAATAACGGTTTCCCGCTGGACGTTTAAACGAATTTGCCGGGCAGGCGCGTGTCGATTCCCACGGGTCGCCCGACGACACGTTTCGCAACAATCTGTAATAATAAGGCTGTCGAGCGACCGGTAGCGATGGCAACGAGTATTGTGCCACGCTTATTCTTTTATACGCTTTTGTGCGACGATATCAATCGAACGGCGATGATAAACGCGTGGCGTTTGTCGAAAAGATTCGACGCTGAGGAAACTTCCGCAAGGAACGGGACATCGAACGAACATCGAGGATGGCGTTATCAGGTTCGCTTAAGCGTTAAGGGCTTATCTTTATTTACATATTTATATATTATATATTTGCAGGAAACATAGCGCGGATAGCAACGATGCCGAAAATCTGTGGAAAATTGTACGAAGACGTTCGCCTCTCCTCCAGAATCGATAGAAGGTGATCGACAAAGAGACCCTCGAGACGCCGCGAAACTCGACGAAATAAAATACAGAGAACTCCTCCCGGTTCGCCTCTTCGACGTCCTCCTCGACGTCCCCTTCGACGTCCCCTTCGACGTCCTCTTCGACGTCCGAACGCAATTAAAGCCGACGCGTCTCGCGCGGATCTCTTCGCTCGGTTCACCGGCGATTCGCCACGCCGTTTACGCATTCACGCTACGTGGAAAATGCCGGAGGACGGTATTAAATAAGTACAAAAAGGTAACGGACTGACAATGAGCGGCGTACGTGCCCGTGCAGGGACGAGAGGAGAGGGCACGGCGCTACGGGGGCGTCTTGATATGCAGACGGCGTGCGTCGCGGCGGCACCGTCGAGCAAAGAGCATCGGGCCTCGGTTACGAAACGATTCTCGAAATACGGGATCGGATAGCGGAATACCAGCAGCCAGTGTCCTCGCGTTCGATCAAATTTTTAAACGGCCACGACGGATCGACCGGGGTGGGGAAGCGGCGACTCCTTTGACCGCCGTCGTGAAAAAGAACGTTCCGCGGCGGTATGAACAACGCCCGGACGAAAACGATCGCGGGGGCGTGGGGGCGTTCGGTCTCGCGAGAGTTAATATTGTCGGGGGTGGATGGCAGCGATGGGAGATCGTTGGCGAGGAGCGCGACGGTGTTCGCGCACGGGCGAATAAGTAGTCGAGGTGAGAAGTCGTCGGGCGAGTCGTTGCAGCGGATTGATAATTATTTAACGCCGTTTAATGTCATTTGATGTACGAGGATGGGTTTGTACGACGGTATCCTGTAGGTGGTTTCGTTTCTGTACCTTTGGCTTTCTTGTCTGTTCTTTAGCCCGTCCTGAGGGATACTCCGCGATTGTTGCACGCGACAATGGGGTCACCCAGTCGATTAGCGATGAATTATTGTTACCACTGGCGGTGGGTTGGGTTGCTCGAAGCTGATTGCCGGATGCGACGTGCCGCGCGATGATTTACAAGTTAGACGCGATGAGCGTGTTGCATCGCCCCGTAAGAGCTCTCTGGCGCGCGTGGGTACGCGTACATACCGATGTACCCGCGAACGAACACGCGAGGCGAACTAGGCAGGCTGACATTCAAATGTAATCCTAGATTCCTGAGCCCCTTCGACGCTCGAGTTCAATTGACGCCGCGGTGCGACGCGAAACGTCCTTTCAATCGTTTCTTCGCGAAATTCTTTCGTTCGCGAGAAGCGAAAGGAACGAAACAACTCAACTCCTCGATCGAATAAGATTCACGGAGCAGGATAATTTCAGAGATCCGCGCATCCTCGAAGAATGCGGGCGACGTCGTCGAGAAACGAATTTCACTCCTCGCGATTCAATTCACCAGATCCCACGGCGCAGCAACGAGAATAAAAAGCACCGCGACCGGTACTCCCTTCCGCGAAAACTGTTTCGCGGTTCGTTTCGCCATTTCCTCCTCTCGTTCTCGTTCCCCGGAGATATCGTCCACCTTCGTTCGTCCACCCGGGTACAGGGAACGCCGAGGCGGACCCGTTCCCGATTTCCGCCAGGTCATCGGGCTCTCGTTTACGGATGGTTCGTTCCTCGTCAAACGGCGAAACCAAGATCTCGACCGGTCGACCCTCGAACGATACGCCCACTCGATACCGCGATCCGATCCGCGAACAAATCCCCGACGTCGAATCGATCTGATTCGTCGTTTTCTTGCCAGCGGTACACCTGGATCGACGGTGCGAAAGGAATACGCGATTCCTCGGCTGTTCCCGTTCCGCGAATACCTTAATCGGGGCCTCGCGAACAACTTTCAGTCCCCCTCGTTCAGTCCCCACTGGTTCGAGTCGATTCGACGGTCCCCCGTGATTTCTCTCCCTGATTACGCTTGTCTTCTCGCGTCACGATTGTCATCGTCGTTGTCATTGGCATTAGCGAAATAGTCGTTCCACTATTTCGAACATTTTTGCGGACACGTTCCCAGGGTATCGACGGGGGAGGGGGGTGGTTCGGTGATATCGATAACGGTATAGACGCAGCTGATGTCAGGGACACGGCGAAGCAGCAGGGATCGCGATAGCATCGCGACGGGTTACGCTGTTCGTATATAAAGTGGGAGGAACGATCGCTAAATATATCGCGGGATATCGATTGGTCGAACGGAGGCAACGAGGAGTAACGCGGTCGTTCCAATGGATATCCACGCTGGCTGAAATTCCGAGTAGGAAACCGTTGAACGCCGTGACGTTCGCCCGCGGTAAATAATAATTAATGAAGAGGAAGCGTGCGATATTCGATTAGCGGTCGCGTATAAAAGTCGCCATTCAAACGTGCCACTCTCCCGTTATCCTCGACCGGATCAATTCTTTCATTCACGGCGGAACTGAATACGCTCGGAAATAGAGGACCGCGTTCGAGTTTCGCCACGCTGGATTCGCGAGAATTTCGACGGCGATTTTTACCAGGCGATGCACAAGTTGGGCATAAGTATCAATGGGTATCGAATTGTTTGGTAAGACGTTTGGTGACGGCGACGACGACGCGATACCGTTGAATGGAATTCGAAAAAAGTAGAGTCTCCTGGAAAATTTCCTTTCGCGAATTACAGGTTGCTTTCGTTAACCATTTTCTCTGGTATCGAGCACAATTAGGGGGTACTGCTTCGCCTGGAGTGCTATAAAAGTTAATTGCATCGGGAAGAACGTTGGCTCGGTGGAGTCGATAATTATTTCCGCGACGGGCCAGAGAAAGTAAGGACGCGTTATCGAGCCGAACGTTTAGACCTATCGAACGCACGATCGCGACCCTAGTTCCTCGATGCCCTGCGTTTCTCTCAATCGAGATTCCAGATGCTGCGTTTTGCTTCAAAAGTTACAAAAACGGAGACTTAACGAAGAAGTTCAATGTCAATGCTCTTAAAACTAGACGAACGGTGGCAGATATGAGTTTCCTTCGAGCAATCATTAATGGCACTATTTCCTGTCCAGAATTATTGTCGAGGATCAACTTTAATTCACCGTCCTTGAACGCGAGAGCGCCTCTCCTGTTTAGAACATCGTCGCTGAAACACGCTACATCCGACCCCTTGAACGGAATGTACGAAACAGCGAATCTCTACTTCCGTGAACTCGACTTCTTCGATGTCGGTGCCTCTATCTTCAAAAGTGAACTATGCGAGCTACTAGATTTAGATTTAAACTTAGATTAGACGACCGTTACGTTTAGTTTAGACATTAAGACTGATTAATGCGACGTAAACCAAAGGTGTTACATTGCACATGAAGGGTTTGCTACCCGTTAAACAGAATAAATAAATAAATAAATGAAAAATAAAATCGCGCATAACAAAGAGCACAGCCTTGATTAAACGGTTCGTAACTTTTCAAGTTAAAGACTCGAGGCGCTGACTTTATTTTGCGACAGGACTGCGTCGTTCCAGTAACTGAATCATTCGCCAAAGTCGACGATAAACCTCTCGCGATCGATCGCCAATCTCTTCGTATCCCCAGAAGCGAAAGATCGATCTCGAACTATTCGCGACCCAGAAATCTCTCCCCGAGTACGTCGAACGCAACGCCAGTCGAGCGTTCTCCCTTCTTCGAGCGCCTCGAACCGACGCTAAAACGCGGCCAGCTTCGAATTCTCGAAACTCGAAACGTTTCTCGAGGTTTCGAGAAGGACCATCCCCGGTAAACACGCGACACGAACCCGTCGGCGCTGACTCGAGCGTTTGCTCGCCACCGACGTCTCCACCCACCTCGCCCTCGCTTACAGCTGCGGGCGTACGCGCTGGACTCCGCTTCGCAGAGCCTCCCTCCTGCCCCCGTGCACGATCTCTCCCTAACCGGATTCCCATTTTCCGTGCTCCCGTTCCGGGTGTCCCCCACCCCCTCGAAGCCCGACTCACCCGAAGAGAAGACAGAGAGCCGTCCTGCGGTCCCGGGTCGATCTTTCGGGCGCGGCGGTAATAAAAAACAGTCCAGTCAGCGGGGCGTGGATGGCCAACGGCACCGCCACCCCGTCGCAGCTCTCGTGTTCGCCTCGACGGGAAACGCTCGACGCGCGTACGCGTCCGTTCGAATCGCGACGATAAAATTCGGCGAACTTTTCCTCTCGACGGAAACTTTCTGCGCGAGTTTTCATTTTCGGCAACGGATACGGCGAGGGGTTGAGGTTGGGGAGGGTGGCGAAGTCGAACAGCGGGAGGAGTATTTAGGGAGAAGAAGCGTCGCGAGCGCGGTGGGTGAGAATTCGTAGTGTCGCGGAAGTCGGTCCGGGTCAGGTGAGAACGGAGCGTTGAATCGGGAGATCGCGATGGTAAAGGGGAACGGTGGGTCGAGGGGGTTGAATTGAAAATTTCCGCACTCCTGGCAGCCGTCCTCGCGATATCAGGAAGAGGAGGTTCCCGGGGCGAGCTTCGACTCGATTGGGTCGCGCGCGTCGATATCGTAAATTCCTTGCCGAACCGGAAGGAGGCATCGGGCAACTGTAAACGGCGAGAGGCCACGGAATGAGAAACGGGAACGCTGGGAAACGAAAGGGGACGAGACGGTTGCGGAAACCTGGACGAATCGTTCGAAGAGATCAACGCGATTGGAGTGGCGACGAAAGTGCCGCGATGGATCTATCGACGAAATAATTCTCCGCGAGAATTCCATCGGCTACCGTCAGGCGTGCACTGGCGTAAGACCGTCTATAATATTTCGCGAACGCTAATGAGGCCCCTGCGTCGGGGCCGAACCGTAGAAACAGAATTCGCTTCGGCAATTCCGCGCAGCGAAATCCTCACGAACAACAACGGCGACACCGTCCACGTATCAAACTCTCCCCAAACAATTTCCTCCCCCGAATCGCTGTCGATCGAACTCTCCGCGGCACCGTTCGCCCCCTCCCCCGTCCTCCTGTTCACCTTTAGTCCCACCCATGGTCCCAACGAGCCAGCCACCCAATCCAGTCGCCGGCGTTTCCGGGGTTACCCGTGGCTTCCGCTCGCGACACCGCGATTCCTTCGATCGAAAGCCAACCGACGTCAGCCTTAAACCCGTTCGCTCGAAACCGACTCCCCAATGCGCCACCGAGTTCACCGACTCTCCTCGCTGTCGCGGTGCCACCAGAAACGTCGCTCCACGGCGAACGTTGACGAAACGAAAGAGACCGACGCGACCCGAAATCGGGACGGAGTATCGCGTTACGCCGGAATCGCAGGGTCGATCGAGTGGCCCGATGGATTCCCGGGCGGTTAACGAGCGCGGAGCGGCGACGGGAGAAGCCAGAGGTCGACGAGGATCCGAGGGAGGGGGTGCGTCCGCGTCGGTGGTAGCCGAGATATCAGTATCAACGCGGTGTAATCAGCGAACCACGCCCATCGTCGGTGTACCCGAGCCGACCCGCCCACTACGGCAATTACACCCTCGAGTCACCCACTGGAGGGGAACGTTAAACTCCGTTTGCCCTCCCCTCCCCTAACCTCCACCAACGTCCCGTCCATGACCCTGCTCCCGCGGCTCTTCGGGTTTCATTCGCTCTCCGCGCGACCGCTGGCTGTCCTCCTCCCTCCTCCACCGCCTCTTCCTCCTGTTCCACGGTGGCAGACGGCGCGCACGAGGCTGCCGCGAACCGATTCCGCCGTGAAACGATCCGAGAGCCGTGCTTTTTCACCCTCTTCTTGCACCGGCTCGCCTCCGCCGACGGCGACCCGACCGTGGCGGCCCGTCGTCGTATCGTTGCGCGAGTAGGCGCGGTAACGAGAGCGATTAACGGGAACGGAGCGGAGCTTTTTTACTCGTCGCCGAGTGTAGCGACGCGTGGCGGTGTAGGGAACGCGACCTGCCTCGACGGGGTTTCGCGGAACCCGGAGGAGCGGGTTTGAGGTCTTTTCTGATTGGACGCGGGTAGTTTTCGAGAGGTTTTTTCGCTGGAACTTGCGAGGGGTTTGGAAGCTCGTTTCGACGGAGGATCGAAGATGTTTTATATATCGGATGTAGTTGGACGATGTTAGCGAGGGTTCAGCTTGTCTCGTGCACGCGTTCCTCTTGAGAGGAATCGTTAGGCGACGTTGAGAGAGCTCGCGGAGACGACGCGCACGCGGATTCTGCTGTTGGATGACCAGCCCTCGAGTCACCGATAATATGCAAGGCCCGCTAATCCTGGCCCAGTCGGAGTCGATATTATGCAACAAGGTAGTAGTCAGCGATACGACTACTGTCAAGGGCCAGACTTCGCGTGGACCAAGGCGACGCAACAAGAACTAAGGTCATCCTTCCCCCCTAAAACTCATAATATATATATAAGACTATGATTATTCTCGGAACGATAATCCAAACAGAAATATGTTTCTTCGTAAACAAAGAAACGACAATTAAAGCTTACTATTATCGCTCTATATACACCACTAATACCGCTTACAATCCCTGTCCTCTTACTTTGCACGTGTGCTCTACTGCGCCGTGTCTGTATCTCTCCTTAACTCCTTTACCAATCGCCGCTCCATCTATCGGTGACCAAAACTAAAGAAAGCATACTCTCTTTACATATATAGCAGCGTACTACCACTTGCGGTTAGAATAGTTTTTGAACGCGACGCGTACCGTCGCTCCGTCGCCCAAACTCGTCGCGGTATTCTTATATAAAAACCTCTTTGCAAAAGTACGTAATCGTTGCGCACGATTTCGCTTTCTCCGGAATCCGACACCGCTTCCCGTGTGTTCATTTTCCGTCCTCCTCGGAGACGCGCGTCGAAACGACCGACGAGGCCGCTCCGCGGCGGACGAGTCGAATTAATTAATACGTTCCGTTAATAACGGGGAGGGGGGGGGGGAGGGCAGAGAAGGGGGAGGGGGTCGCAAGTGGACGGCGACAGACGTTCGCGCGGGGCAGCAAAGGGCACGACACGGTGAAATTCGTCGCGCTCTCTCCGCCGCTGCGATTCGTCCGTCCAATTTCACGGCCCTTTCGGGGAAAATGGGAAAATCGGCCGCGCTCACTCGACTCCAGTGACGAGTGTGGGAAATAGACCGAGCTCGGTTCGCCGTTCGTGTCCGCCGCTCCTCGTTCCGCAACGGGTGTCACGATTATCTCCGTGCCCGGAGCGCGTTACTTCTCGCGGCTGCGCGAAGAAGTTTGCGTCGTTGGGACCTGCTGGGAAATTGCGAGCGGGCCCAACGGGCCTGCTAAATCGACGATTAATCGACGGAGGAAATAGCTGCGCCGAATGTCGGCTCGATGGAAACGAGAGTTACTTTCGAGATGGGTTGGGGAACGTAAGCAGGTATTATCGAGCGACGCGTTCAACCCTTACGTTGGCAACCGAAATTTCAACGTTCGCCTCGTAACCGGGTACCCGGGTACCCCATGCTGTTTCCAGCGGTACATTAGCCGAATTGGTTGGTTCCAGCTATTAAATTTTTTGCAATTTTAACGTTGAAGCGTTTTATTGACGCTTAACTTCTCGTGTTTATAGTGAATTGAGTTCATTTTGTTTGGTGGACTTAACCGGTGCAGCCAATGAGTGGTTGAAATATGTAATTATATTCT
Organism: Nomada fucata; assembly: GCA_948146005.1. Taxonomy (NCBI): domain Eukaryota; kingdom Metazoa; phylum Arthropoda; class Insecta; order Hymenoptera; family Apidae; genus Nomada; species Nomada fucata. The sequence continues at coordinate 2,229,777 of OX411279.1, forward strand.
TACGAGACTGTTGGCCTTCGTTTCTGTAACTCAACGGCTGCAGCTTGAAACATTTCGTGCGAGTCTGTTATATAGTATATTCTTGTATTGAAATGAAGTATCGGTTTTTTTTTTAAATATTTTAAGTACACACTGTTGCGTGAAGTCTCTCGGTTTTTTAAGGATCCAGTTTTCGACTTTTGATTTTTCGCATCGTTCCTAGCTCGATAACTGAAGAATGGATGCTTGTCTCGTTTATATAAACAAATATAAGCTAGTGTCAGAGACCGTCTCCGATACGCATCGGTTTGCATTCAGTTTTCGATTCGAGACACGATTCTACGCAGTTAGGTGAGACGGACAGTGCTTTTGCGAAATATTATTCGTAAGTTTCGGGAGTTCGTATTGCAAAAATGGAAGCGTTATCAATAATAATATATCGTCTAGAAAATCAAATAATCGTCGCTCGTTTCTACGTCAACTGGGGGAAGATCTTTCTTTTCGAGCAATTCGAACACGATTGGCAAATGCTCAAACTATGAGACATCTTTCCACAAAATTGGCGATACAAACACGAGAAATAGTCAAGTAGAAATGAACGAAATTCCTTCTACTTCACAAAAAAAAAGTCGTGGGATTCTGTTATATGTGTCAGGCTGATCCCGAAAAGAATCGACGAAGAACACGAAAGGCTCGCCACAATCGCGACCGTCCTATTTGTGATAAACACGTAAATGCTATAGCAATACGCAGAAATTGTCCGCAGACCTGTTTATCATTGTAATTTAATAAATAAATAACAGGGTACCCGGGTACCCTGGTTGCCACACAGGCGTATAAATATGTTTCAGGCTTTGTAACTTAAAAAATTGCCAACCAATTTTATTTAAAATTGCTATATCGACGTAGAAACATCCAAACATTGATCCAGAGGGGCCTTGCGATATTGTCACCACAACATCCAAAACTCTTCCAGGAAACATGAAATGGGTACCCGGTTGCTGACACAAGGGTCGAACCTATAAAACTCTCGATGCCCTGCATTCTATCGAACGTCTCGACGCTTCTTTGCACTGCCCCCCGAAAAAAATCGCACGAAGCAAAGAACACAGCGGTTCGTTCGTAAATACCACGAATGGGTTGCGAGCTAATTTTGCAACTATACGCAAGAAACTCTGGAGACTCTCGAAACTCCAAGCACCGATTGCACTTGGTTTCGACAACCGGTTCGAGATATTCGAAATCGTCTCGCGCCGATAATTAACTGACGGGCGGAACAATCGCACCAGGTCCCTCCGGCTCGTCGCTGCGCCGAAACGAAATCGTCGCCCCGACGAAGCCGAGCCGCGAGGCCGACCGGATCGTTCGATAATCGCTCGGTGGTCGTTCCGGGGCCGAGTCGGCCGCAGGACAGGCGGAGAGCGTCCGCAATCGGGCCATCAATATATATTCCGCCCCGTGGCGGTGACTGTTCCAGAACGGATATCCGCGGCGAGGGATTATTAGTTTTCCGCTCCCGGGGTCCGCGTTCTCATCGGGCAACGTGCGCGTTACTCGCACACGGAGGAGAGCTGTATAGAGATCGCCTAGGCGCACCATTATACGCCGCTCTCTGGGGGAGCCGCTTCTCTGTCGTGCGGTAGGCGTGGTTGAAATCACGAGATGATTTATCCCTTGCGAAGCGGTAACTGCCGAGATCCTCGGCTAAACGACCGCGGTCCTTCGTGTATTAACCGTAATGCACTCTGCCGTTGCCATTGTGCCCGCTGTATATAACTATGCCTCGCCCTGGCCCGGAGTCTCGCGACCCCTCGACCCTGATGCTCTTTCTGGTCTCGCGACGAGAACCCGTCCCCGGTGTACGTTGCGGGCTGAGGCGTTCGCCTGGCCCTCCCGGTCGTGCATTCTCGTCGGACAAAGTGGCCGGGCAATAATTCACCGGCGGGTGTCCTCTTCGACGACTGAACGGAATGCCTCGTTGCTCTCCCATTTCGTTCCGGTGGAAACGGAGCGTCGCGACGGAGAGGCCCGTCCACCGTGTCGCCGACGTCGAAACGGGATCGTCGACGGTGGACGGCGAGGAAGTCGCGGCGACGACACCCTCGATGCGCGGCCCGGTGCTTCGCGTCGCGAAGCGACCCCACTGCAGTGTCGCGTGGCGTAATTTCTTAACCCAGTCGTCGCGACGCCCCGAACAGAAGTCGCTGCACAATTCTGACCGAGCTTTCTACTTCAAAGCGCGGCCGGTGCACGAGCGCGTCGACGCCCGTGGCGTTCGTCGGTTTTGATCGATCGATCGCTCGTTTCCCGCGAGATAAACAGCCGGGACAATCATTGTCTCGAGTCTCGAGCGAAATTGTTGAAACGCCCCGGGGATGGTTTGAACGCGTTTCGCAGGTATATTGCGATAAAGAGGAAGGAAGAGTCCGTCGTTTCAACGATAACGTCCCCCTCGATCGATAAGCATCGATTTCTGACCTCGCGGTCGCCGCTCTTGTCCCATTACCCAGATCGCCCCCCCTCTCCCTAATCGATCTTCGAGTTGTTTTGACAATTACGTCGAGTCGGATCGAGGGGCGGCGTCGGTGTCGCTTTTGTCGGGTCCCGAACGAGATCGGTGCCTCCCGTGGGATCACCTCGACCCGGAAAATTGCAGGCTGCTCGCCGCGGGCGGGGTTTCGACGAGCGCATTTTCGCAGGCAGCGGCGCGTGCTGGCCTTTTCCGAGGGGGTTACCGTGGAAAAAGCTGGGCCCGTGCTCGCATCCCTCGAACGCCAAGGAGGCGTGACGCCATATGCCACTCTCGGCTACGCGACCTAACCGCTCGTCGATATGCATTGGCGCATCGGGCGCGGCCGGCTAATTTGTCCGGACGACAAATGGTGCAAAGGAAAAGGCACGCGAAAGATTTCTATGGTCCGGCACCCGGGGCAACAACTTCCTTGGACGGGCAAGCAGATGCTGCGCTCAACGGCGCGCCGTTACAGGTACAAGGAATTGCAGTTATGCAGGGACACTCGATTTTTTCGCTTTTACATTTCTGTTCGAATTGCGGTTAGCTAAGGCGCGCTCGAGGAAATGAATTTAAACCGAGCCATTCGAGTTATTCGAGCCGCTCGAGCGTTCGTCCCTGGAAACTGAACGTTCTTTTAATTATTCGGCGCTGCAATGGTCACAGCTGTTTTCCGCGTTGAACGAATCACGCGTTACGTTGGACACCAGTTGTAATCGAGTAAGCTGTTGCCCGTCCGTTCGTCGTTCGCATCGGTGCATCGTCGAACAAACGTCGAGGGCGCGCGGTACCAATACCGTCTTCTTTCGATCGAAGATCGATTGCGAACGCCGGCCAACACGGGATCGGAAAGTGCGAGCCACGATACGCTCGCGGATACGCGGCTCAAAAATTTCACGAAGCGCCTTGGGCTTCTCGAGCGAACGCGAACCGCGTCCGTGTCGAATTGGCCGCACAAAATTCCCGTGATCTCTTTGCGAAGATTCTCCGTCGATCGTCGGGCGACGCTCGCTCTCAATCGTCGTTCGTCGCGGACCGTTCACCGACATCCGCGGAACGAATCGTCCCGTCAGCCGGCGTCGAACGACCGACGCGGCGGCGCAAACGAAACTTGTATCACTTACCTTCGTCCCGATGGGAATGGGAATGGAAGCATTCGTGTCCCGGGGCTGGAGGGTGCTCGAAATAGCCCGTCGATACGCGAAGAGCCGGCTTAATTCGCCTTAAACCGGCGCATGAATAATTAAGCGGAGCTCTCCGACGCGATTGTTTGATCTATAACGCTCGCGGAGCGGGGTAATCGCGAGCGTCCGGTAAGTGGCGCGCGACGTCCAAGTTTGCATAAAATAGGGCTGGGAACTGGTGGCGTGGTATATGCATTTGTACGTATAGATATATTTTACACCGCGGCGATATCTATTCCGCATGATATTCGCACGTTTTATTGCCCTCTCGATATACAGTTTTCCGATGCTCTTCCGCTCCGCCGTTCCGTTGCAGCTGCGGGCAATCGCACGCTCGATCGATAGGCCATCGACGTAACGATGCGCGCTCGGAGCGGAGCGGAGGCTCGCTCGAAACGCGAAAGAAATTATCTACAAGTACGGAGGATACAGTCTGGGCGGTGCGCCGTCTCGAAAGCTATTTACAGAGCTCCTTGCGGCCAGGATTGACGCTCCTATTTACAGTTCGGTCGACCGATCCTGGATGACAAATTGATCGGAATCGATCGGGGGGCGACGCGGCGATCTCGACGTCTTCTCCATCCTCGCGATCGTTCGAACGACGCTTGTCTATCCGCTGGACGAAGAAGAGAAGAGGGAGCCGAACGAAGCGTTCCCTCGACGGCGAACCTCCGCGTCGATCGCGTCCTCCGGGGGCAACGCTCGCGACCCCCCGTGCAATTCCATGAATTCCGACGGCCCCGACCATGTCCCGCGGCTGGCCTCGACGAACCCGACAATTCCGTCGACCCCGGAATTCACTGGGCAGCGTTCACTACCTGCCGGAGGAGCTCAGCCCGCCGCGATGGGACGGCACCGTGAACGCCCTGAGTCCGACGCCGACGCCTATTCCGACGCCGCTGCTCAGAGGACCCTGCACCTGACCGCTCATGCTCAGAGACGAATTCACCAGGCCCAGCGCGTCCCCCAGGACGGCGGCGGAACCGCCAGCCGCAGGACCCTCGTTCCCCGTCCTGACTCTCGACGGTCTGGCGCACTTCTCCAAATGATGATGATGAGACCTGACCGCCAGTCTGCTGACGTGCACCGGTATCGGCACCACGATCCTCGTGCCGCTTCCTGCGTGCTGTCCTGCCTGCCCGTTGTGTCTGCTCGATACACCGGCGGTCGCCATGCTGCTCGTCCCAGAACCGACGCCGCCGCTGCTCAAACCAGCCTTCACCCTTTTCCACTTGGCCCGGCGATTTTGAAACCAGATCTTCACCTGGACCTCCGACAATTTCAGGGCGTGAGCGATGTGCGACCTCTCCGTCAGGCTGAGATACTTCTTCGCGTGGAACTCCCGTTCCAGTTCCAGTAATTGTTCCGACGTGAACGCCGTTCGCCTGCGTCTCGCCTTGTTGCCCCCGGAGCCGCTGCTTGTCGCGGTTTGACCGTTCTCCACGGATCCGCCCGGGCTTATGTTGCTGGACGCGTTGCTCGACACCGCGTCCGCGACGTCGTGTACGTCGCCTGCGACGCTTAGACCGCCGCCCTCGTCCTCGCTGTCCGCCGAGGCGCGACCGTTCTCGGAACCTGGAAAAGAAGGGGATTGATTGGTCAGTGAAATTCGTGCGCCCTTTTCGAAAGGTAAGTTTGCGGACTGAGCGTGGAAAATTTGTTCCTTTTCGTAAGCTTTGCAAGCGATATTGTCGAGGAGCTCGCGATGCTCTCGGCGTTTATAACCTTTCGGTGTAAATTCTGACTTGGGCCGTGATAAATTACGGCCGGGTAATATCTGGACGCGTGTATATTCGAAACGGAGTAGAACGAAGGGCCCTCGACTTTCCGTTGCAATCGAAACACGAATAATTGATGTCCGCTCCGCGTAATTGCACGGCTGCGTCAAGTTCCAGTGTCTATAAGCGTTTCGATGCACTGAATACGTCGGAGGGTAATTGAGACCGCGTCGAAGTACGCGGCAATCTTTTCGAAGGCGTGTTCCAGGGTGGACCTTGCTCGCGAATATTCCGATCGGACTGGCATTGATTCGTCGAACAATTCCAACCGAACCCCAGAGGGAGACAATTAACGTCGATACGGTTTAAGCGGAGGATTCGATACTCGGGACGTGTAATTCGCTCGGCTGTAATGCACGTGCGCCTTTCGATCGAAGTTTCCCTCGCTACCTGTCATTTACCACGTGTTCCATTTCTTTCTTTTTCTCTTTCTCTCTGCTTTCTTACCTGACCAGCTGGCCATTGCGCCTACCCTACACCCGACCGATGTCGGACAATGTACGCCGCGTTACAACTTTGCTCGCGTTTCGCACACTTCGTTTGTCGGGTCGCTAAAATATTGAGGGGGCTCGAATGAAAAGTTTCCTCTCGAAATGGTAATCGGGAAGCGAGGAGCGAGTTTCCGTAAGAAACATTGTAGGCGACAGTGACGGTTGACGCAACTTCGAGCCAGTTGTTTTATATTATTCAGAAGCAATCGCTGGTCATCGAAATTCTTCGCTCGCTCGAGCGAGCAGCGACGAAACCAGCGAAAGAGAGAAGCTCGACAACAGCTCGACAACGCGATAGGAAATGAACGACAACCGGCGCGAAGCGTTTCCGTTTCCTTTCGAAACGTTCGACGAATTTTCGATATCTCTCTCAAATTGTCCTGTCCAAAATACGCTCGTTCTCCGCCGCGACCAAACATTCTTGCCCCGGCAACAAACATCTCTCGAATTGACACTTCCCTCTGGAAAATTAACAGCGGCCAACGAAAACGCCGCTTCCCCTCGTCAGCTGATGTCTCTCTGCCGTTCTCAAGTTGCAACCCGTCGTCTTTTATTCGGTTTCGCGTTCGCGACCGTTCCTCGCGTCGGACGACGCGCGGTGTTCCACGGCGACGTTACCGAGTTTGATGCACCCGTCTCTTTATTAATTCACGGAGTTTCGATTGAATGGGCCATACACTTCCGCGGCTAGGAACGCTTCCTCGACGAGTCCCGTGGACAAACGTTCGGGCGTTGTCCCCTGACGGCGTTTATGTCTCTGTGCATGCGACGGAAGGAACGGTTCGATCGATCCGCTGGAACGATACCGTGACATCTTTATATCGCGCTAGTTACTCGCCGTTCAAGTCGCCCAGAAGAGACCGTTTCAATTCCGTGACGGGGGGAATTTCGGTTCCGCGACTCGGGAATCGGGGAACGGACGCGCGACCCGTCGGCCGCGACGGAAGTGCCAGCGACGTTATTCGAACGATCGCGTCCGGTTACGAATGTAGATGAAACTTCGACGAGATTGGTGAAAGCGCGTCCGTTTAATTAGAAACGTTTTTCGACCGTTGATTGGAAAATCGCAAAGTTGAACGAGTTCAGAGACAATTGGCTGTATAATTCGCGTGGAAATTGGAAATTTAAGCAACCGGTTATTGAAGGACCTTTTGTTGCTTTTTACTTTCAGGCTGCTACGGTGTTGCAGTTCGAACGGTTTCCTTTTTTATTCGCGAGGTAACGATTCGTGGGACGCAGTTAGAAAACGGTGTCGTTCGAAGGTAAATCTGTCAACTAGGCTGCGATTGCCTGATGAGCGAGTCGTATGCCAGGGTGGACAGCTGCGTCAGAAACTTGGAGACATCGGGAGCAGGGCGTAATCGAGACTTGTTTATTAACAGCAAGTTATTACCGAACGGTAATTCCAGAAATTCGACGTTAAGCAACTCTCGTTCTTAGTTTCTTGAATTGAAAGGGTTGACGAATCTTCGGGGCAGCTTCGAATCTTCTCGACTTGAAGATTCGTTGGGCTCGTCTCGCCCTATCTGATTAGCGGATGAACACGTCGTGCAGCGTTCGCGACCTTCCGACAGCGGCGTTCACCGAGACACTGGCGATTCGCCAAATCGGAGGTCGATTCGGTTTCTGCAGCCGACGGAATGGCGCTGAACACTCGCAACGACGCGTCCTCGTACGCTCCCCCGGTTCTTCCCGAATTCGCGATATCTCTCGTTCGATATGGATAAGGCGAATTCATCATTTCACGGCTGTTCGCCGTAACGCGCTGAATGATGAACGATATTTTCGTCGGTCGCGACGTTCCAACTAATCCCATGATCATTTCAAGATAATAATATTTAAATAACGCGGCGCGGGTCGCAAGTCCCGGATCGAATATTTCCGACTAGACCGCGACAGAACCGACGGCTACGACTCAAACATTGATTCGTCTCGTTCATTTAGCCGATCGGGGAGGAACGAAAATATTGTTCGTTCATCGCGGAACGTTTCCGTTCTATTTCCATCGTCCGCGTCTAAAAAAAATATTCCCCGCTCGTCAGACTTTCTCGAAGGGGCGCCCCACCACTCCCCCCCCCCCACCCTTCCAGCGGTCCCCGCGACGAGAAAACACGCGATTAATTCAACGACAGGAAGCTTCGCGTCACGTTCTGTCGATGACGATATCGTCGAGTTATAAACGAGCGAATAATTCACGCGCGACGACGAATCTGGGTTACAGCGACGAAGATGAATTTTAATAGGGAGACCAGCTCGCGAGATCCTCCGTTAGCGAGTTCTGCTGCTGGTCGCGACGCGTCGAATTTTCGTTCGATCGGCCGCAGAAGTCGCAAGAGTTTCGCGGGGCGAGCAGCTGATCGATACGCGGCCAAAGCTGGATCTCGTTCTCGTGGACCGGCAAGGTGCGTTCGACCGTTCGATTAAAAAACGACACCGACGTCTGCTTAACATTGCTCCGCTTCGATGACCGTCGCGGACGCGGAAGCTGGACTGTTCCTCGTTCGCGGATCGCTCGAGAGGAGAAAAAATGGAATTCCTCGCTGCGCGTGATCATTATCCGCGTCGGCTAATCGAGGGGTCCAATTGCGGTCGTGTTGTCGCGAGGGGGACAGGACTTTTTTCGCCAGAATTTCGGTTCTCCGCGGGAATAGCAATGCGACGCGATCCTCCCTTGCCATGTCGGTCGCCACGGGGTTCGCGATGGGTAATGAATAAGAAAAAAAATCGAGAGACCCCGCTGGAGATTCTGCTGGTAAAGCGAAACGCATCGTTTTTCTGCTCGCCCGTCGATAAGGGGACGCGCTCGAAGGGAACGATGGAATCTCCGCGATGGGAGACGTAATCGCCTCCGAGCGATTAATTGACTTTCGATTTAAAAAAATCTGGAGGTGTACGTGTCTGAATCGAACGACAATTCCACGGAGGAGAAACGAACGCGACTTCGCGCTCCCGTTTCGAAGTCGAAATTGCTACTCGACTGTTGGTTCAATTACGGGGGCAATTAACGAAACGGCGGCTAAACAACGTTCGCTCATTTTTAATACAGAGGGACCGTTTGTTTCGCGTATTTTCGGCCGCGCCGTATGAAATTTTCACCGGTGTTATTACTTGTCGCCAAGCTGATCCGTTGCCCGACGTCACTTCCAGCTTCGATCGATGCGACTAGCTGGCTCCTTAACAACGTCGGCGTTAAATGAATGATGCGGCTTAACGAACGGACGACATCGTTTACCGAAATCGCGAACCTCGGTCGACGAGATTCGACGGAATTGCCATAATAATTGTATGATCGCGGCGGGCCGCGATCCGTGCAACTATTTCCGTTGCACCTTTCGCTCCGTTTACCTGCGCTCCAAATTTCTATATTTATTCGAAATTCGCCCGGCATTCGGGCCCGGCGCTGATCGACGACACCGTCGCGCTGCGCGACCACTCGACTCGACGGTAAAATAAAACTCGACTCGATTCCGATATGGAATCAATTCCGAACTCGCAACCACCGCCGCCCGCCCCCCGTGTGCTCGATTCGATTTAGACGTTGCCCGATACGCGTCCGTAATAGCGCGAACGATCGCGGAATAAAAGGGTTGAATCAGATTTTCCGGCTGTTAATCTGCGGACGAGAGCTATTTACGGCGTACGACGAGCGAGCGGATTTTAGACCCGAATCTGTCGTTCGGATGATTGACGGCCGGCGATACAAAAACTATCGACTCGCAGAAATAATAAGAGCGTTTGAAAGAAAGAGGCGATCGTCTAATGGATTCTCAACGTTTCGAGGAACGGGGAAACGAGGTTGGACAACCGCCGGACGAGATCGTGAAATAGAAGCTGGAAATTCGGAGTCGGACCCGTTCGTTTTCGCCTGGCGTCGTCGCAGCGGTGTGTTTGGCCCGAAAAACCGGACAAAAGACAATTTTTTATTTATTTATTTATTTATTTATTCTATTTAACGGGTAGCAACCCTTTATGTTTTTCAAAGTTTCGCGAGAGACAAGAATTTTTGTTGCACGAGATAGTTGAATACGCGAGGAGCGATGTATCGATTTTCGTTTTCTTATTTGCGAACTCGGGTGAGCAGCATTTTTCGTCGAACGTTAACCGATTTGATGCCACGCATTTCTTTCTTGAGCGTTCTATAAAACGTCGTCATTAGCGATTTATGAATCTTTTAAGGAATTTGTGTAAATTCTTTTACACGAATATTCGACGCGTCGCGACAATCGATCGAGTTTCATTCTCTCGCGTCGATGCATTAATCGGCACCCCCGTCCCCCGATGTACATTATCCACCGAATGAAACGTTCCGTCTCACCTCGTCGACGACACGCGGCTTCGTTATCGCGTTCGATTCGCGATCGACGCGTTTTTCCGCGGCCAGAGTTTCCTCGCGTTCCCAACCGAGTCAACCGGCGGTCGTTCGAAGCGATTCGACGCGCGTCCGCGTTTTTAAACGGACCATCTCCGCGGACGTTTCGCGTCGAGCAAACGCAAAAGAACGCTCGCCGTCTCGCGCGAGTAAAATCGCCGAACGGAGTGCGCGGCTATGCCCGATTCATTCACACGTCGGCCGTACCGCGAACTAATTATAAGTGACTCGACTTGAAATTTCACCGGGGGGGAGAATCGCGGCTATTTTCGGGCTGATCGCGACCTGTTAACGCCGGCCAGACGGCAGGCGCGAATAGAACGATATAAACGAATCAGTCATCCCTTCGGTGAATGTCGCGGTCCGCCGCTGGAACGACTTGGTGAATGGGGGACGCGGATTCGGTGGTCGCGCGATGGAATTTCGCGTTATCGACCAAACGCCTGTAGACTTGAGATTCTGCTTGAAATCAATTTAAGCCTGCAGACTTGAGATTCTGCTTGAAATCAATTGAAGCCTGTAGACTTGACATTCTGCTTGAAATCAATTCACGCCTGTAGACTTGAGATTCTGCTTGAAATCAATTCAAGCCTGTAGACTTGAGACTCCGCTTGAAATCAATTGAAGCCTGTAGACTTGAGATTCTGCTTGAAATCAATTCTAGCCTGTAGACTTGAGATTCTGCTTGAAATCAATTCACACCTGTAGACTTGAGATTCTGCTTGAAATCAATTCAAGCCTGTACACCTGAGATTCTGCTTGAAATCAATTCACACATGTAGACTTGAGATTCTGCTTGAAGTCAATTCTAGCCTGTAGACTTGAGATTCTGCTTGAAATCAATTCACGCTTGTAGACTTGAGATTCTGCTTGAAATCAATTCTAGCCTGTAGACTTGAGATTCTGCTTGAAATCAATTCACGCCTGTAGACTTGAGATTCTGCTTGAAATCAATTCTAGCCTGTAGACTTGAGATTCTGCTTGAAATCAATTCACACCTGTAGACTTGAGATTCTGCTTGAAATCAATTCAAGCCTGTACACCTGAGATTCTGCTTGAAATCAATTCACGCCTGTATACGGATGATTTCGACTTTCGAGCAACGACGCGATGCTTCGGTCGGCGTCGATCGATGGGCACAGAAGCGAAGGACCATTAAGGAAAGAGGGTATGAGGATGTGAGAGAGAGAGAGAGAGAGAGGAAGAGAGAGGAAGATTTGTAAAGGAACGACGAAAGATTTCGAAAGAAAATTCGGTGCCGGACGACTCCGTTTCCTATCGCTACGGGGGCCGTGAACGGAGAGGGAATACGTCTCGATCGGCCTGTTCGTTGTAACGATCGGCACACCGGTTCGGCACGGTGCGTCATAAATGACCGATGACAGATTCCTCGAAGCCATTTCGTTGCGCATACGAAATCGACCCGGTCGGCGGTACATCAATAAAAAGTGATCGGCCACGAATAAATGCGCGCGACTTCGTCGATCGTCCGTTCGCCCCCGCGCCGACCCCCGGTGATACGTGATCGGCGAGTTTCGACTTTCCATCGAACATCGTCTCCCCCGCGTTCCTAACGCCATAACCGAGCTGCCATTCGTGACCCATTACGGTTCTGTTCGCGACCATCCGAGGAACGATCGACCGCTTTCTTGTTTCGTAATAATTGTTACACCTCTGTAATAATTGTACCACCTGTCTGTTCGTTGCAATTGGAACGCATATGTATATATTTTTAGGGGTGGGGGAGCTACGAAGATGAATGGCACATTCGGTTGTTACAGTAGAACAGGGGGCTTTCGCGGATCGCGATGTCCACGAGGGAATTGATGAACTTCGATTAGTCGATACTTGCAGGAGGAATTGAAATGAGGAACGGGGAAACGTCCCGAACTGTCCGTCTCCGATTTTGACGAAACTCGACGGACGTATCGAGCAGGTGAAATTAAGGGGCGCGTACTTTATCGCAGCTGCTCAATCGAGAGTTCAGGAAGCGGAGTCGCCAATCGAAAGAAATTAAGAATGGAATATCTTTTCGCGGAATATGTCAAGAACGCCGAGAGATGTTTTGTCGAGCGGTTTTGCGAACGTGATAATGCGAAGCGAGCCCCGTTTGTACTTTTTTTTAAATATCTCTCGGCGCTCTTGAGATATTTAAAAAAACTCCACGACGAGAGAACGTTTTTGATTCGCTTCAGGGGGCTATTTCACCTGCCTGAAAAATCTTTATACGATCTTTATATCTTCCCTTCCGAGTGCAGTAGATATATCGCAAATTTCATGACGACTAACGAATCGTTTCAGCGTGCAGCGAGAACACGAATTTCGATATCCGCTCGCAACAATTGGCGAGCCTGGTATCCCTCGCGACGATTCCTCGATTGTTCCGCGCGGCGTACCCCGACGAAGGAACGGGTCGACGAATTGAACGAAACGGGAACGAAAAGCGATCGGTAATCGAGCTGCGCGTCACGCGACTCGGTTGTTTCGTGATCGGGGTTCGTTAATTCGGGACAACGCCGTTCGGGGCAATTATAATTCGCGCCGTCGTTAACGAACGTACGCTCGTCGCCGTCGAAAGACCGTTCGACGGGCGTTCGAGAATCTCTTTCGCGTTCGAAAGGACGATGCGACGCGAACCGGGTGGCTGTGGAAGCTCGCAGCTCGTCCGTACGGTCTGCGCCAATGAAAGCGGAGGGTGAAACGGGACGACACCTGTACCGTCCGAGAAATGCGAGTCGACGAAGAATCGCGACGAACGTTTACGCATTCCAGGAGCGTGTCGTCGGCTACGATCGCAGCCGGCAAAGGGCCCGAGATCCACAGTAGCGTGCATAAATAATAGTCGTCCGAAAGTTGAGTCCTGGTGCAGGTTAGCGAGCACCTGTAAAATTCTGCGCGCACACGCGTTTACGTAGGCGATACGGTGCCCGGTAAGTCCTGGCCGAATTTCAAACGCTCGACGATCCTTCGGGGAAGAACCCTTGTTCCTCGAAGACCCGGGATGGGTGGGGAGACGTTTCGAGGTTTCTTCGAGGCGAACGATAATTTGTCGATTATGCGGAACGCGACGTTGCGATAAGGAATCGCCGCGGCGTTTGTTCCCTTCGTTTGATTCGGGCGTCGCTTAATTTTCGTGCGCGTTTCGAACGGATAGAAATAATTTTCTGGCGCAGCTGTAAAAGTGTGATTGACCTGCCTCGTGTCCGTGCACATTGCTTTACGAGTGATCGTGTTAACGTATAAATAGTGAAGTCGATAGCGAAACCGTGTACTATACGAATGCTGTTGGACCAGCTGTCAATGTATTGCGATAATATCCTCGTTAGGCGAAGGTGCACGCAGGTAGGCCGTGTTCAGGACGCACCGTGAGCGTCGAACGGAAAGGAAAACATCTGAATTCGTCGCTGGGTTCCGTGCGCGAGTGAAGCGAGCGCGTAATTATTTCTCGCGACGCTCGATCGCGGTTCTCATTGAGAAACGTTCATTGACGAAGCGAGCAGCGTCGAAAACGGATCCGTCGCCGCTCCCGATAAAGCGCTTATCGATCGGCGTTTATTTTAATTACTAATTACCGTCGCAACATCGCCGGCCCACGAAATAATTGAAACGATCGCTCCCGCATCCTGTTAACGCTAACAACCGTCAGACGACGAGCCACGGTATAGAGCCTGGCCGTGCCTCGAATACAGAATTACCGGCGGCCGTAAGTTAATGGCGGAATATAAATAAATAGGTATTCCATGATCCCGTTCGCATGGCAGTGCACACTGTCGTTAATAAACCATTCGAATCGAAGATGGTGTTCAATCTTCGGTTGCATCGTACGTGCAGCGAATGGTACAATTTGCCCAGCCGATAGACACACGTTTTTCGACGAGTATCACTAGCCAGGACTATGTCGCGCGTATACACGGCGGGGAAAATTTTATTCAATTTGCCGTAGTCGGAGGGGAGAGTTGACGGGTGTTTTAAAATGAAATAAGAAAAAAATCTACCTCGTGAGAAGAGGACGAAATTAAGCTGATCGGAGTTGAAGCACGCGAGACGAACGATTTAAATGAAAAATACGTAGCACATCGCATGCACGCCGTTTCTAGACCATCGAAAATGCTTTGAACGTTAAAGAACTTGGTCGTCAGCAATTTAGAACATCATCGCTGAAACACGCTACATCCGACCCCTTGAACGGAATGTACGAAACAGTTTGAAACACTATCTTCAAAAGTGAACTATGCAAGCTACTAGATTTAGATTTAAACTTAGATTAGACGACCGTTACATTTAGTTTAGACATTAAGACTGATTAATACGACGTAAACCAAAGGTATTACATTGCACATGAAGGGTTGCTACCCGTTAAACAGAATAAATAAATAAATAAATGAACCGTTTGCAATTTACTTGGAAACGAATCGACAGAGGTGAGTGCAACGGGGACGAATCGTTCGGAGATAAACGTAGGAGAACACAAGAATAAGAGGAAGCGAGCTGTTCGCGAACTTACCGTGTCTCGATTTAGAGAGATCGTGAGCAGGTGAGGCAGGGGAATCGATACTATCGTCCTCGCTGTCCGTGAAGCTGGTCGAACCGCGATGAGTCGAGCCGCGTTGAAAAACCGCTGGATAAGACGCCCCTTGAAGATGATTCGTTCCCTGGCCCAGATGCTGCGACAGTCGGCTCTGATAGAGATCCTGATGCGACGGATAGGTGGCCGAGGTGTGCGGCGGTAACATTGGTACACCGGAAGTGCCGCCGCTACCGTACATCCGCATTGGCAACCATGCACCGTACAAACCGAGTGGCACTCCGAAACCTGAAGCATTCGAGGATTAACGAGGCTTCGTAATTGTCCAATGCCAAAGCACCATCGCTTTCGCCGTTTGAATAATTGTGCAACGCTGTCCTTTGCAGAGGGCAAATTTATTTACTCAGTTCGATTCGCGATCCAAGAATTATCGAAGAAGGAATAGGCACTGGCTGCGAATTCTCGGCCAGGTTTATCATTTAAATTTAACCCGAGCGCAATTGTCGTAACGCGAAGGGCATGGAAATGTTCCGTTACGTTGTATTTAGTTGATACTTTAATTTTATTAAGCGTATGTAAACCGTCGGTGTTATGATGAATGTTTCGATGAATAATTTAAGCAGGTAACGCTCGGCATGAATAATGCAGACCGGGGGGCACGCCGGTGAAAAGTAATATTTCGTCGAGAGATTATTTTTCTGTCTCGATCCGAGTCGCTAGTTCTTTTTGTGCCGATTGCGTATCGAATGGAGAAGGTGTCGGTTAGTCGAGATCGCGATCACCGTGAATTTGGAACTTATCCGGAGCCTCTAAGCGACGTGCCCGATACTCGAGAAGCGGTTCGGTGGAACTTATTTTAAGAAGCGGGAGTTCAATTATTCATGCAACATCCGGTAATTGCACGATCCCGAATGAAACGGACGGTGCAGAATGTATAACGGCGATTAATTATTATCGAAGCCCGGTTACTCGTTTCTTGACAGCAACTGGATCGATGGTTCATTCTAAAATCGGTGGAAGCCGGAATAAATTCGGTATAAAGTTGAAAGCCATCGTTTGAGACGGCGTGATTCAATGTCTCGCGCGATCAGATGACGAAATTGACGGGAGGTATCCGTCAATTCTTCTCGACAATTCTTTCGGGCATCGATCGTGCACGCGAACGAGACGCGAACGACCAACGTCTCGAAGGAGTTTAAACATTTACGCAAGAATAATTAGCCGAGCCGTTCAATATGTAAATACCGATATCAAGTCAATTCATTTGGTCGCGCGACAATTGTTCAAGATGAAAGTATAATCTGCCGTCAATTACGATCACTGGCGAGCGACGAATAAACGATTGAGCCAGTGAAACTTTCCAGAAACCTCCACGCTTCGATCACATAAATATTCAATTTTCCGATTTGCGTCGACTGAATCGAATAGGTGCGGGAGAAATTTGGATGCCCATCGAGTTTTCGCGGAAGAAAGAATATATGGACGGTAATTGAATCGAGTCTTAAATGGGTCAGCAATTTTTACGAGTATGCATCTAGGGCATCGAAAGCCAATCGGTGTAAGTCCAAGTCGCCGAACATTTCGAACGTACTTCGAAAACCTGTTCACTCTCGAAACTTTTAATTGATAAATCAATTAAGTCACTATTTTTATACGGAGCCAATAGACGCCGGTGCTGGCGTTTCAATCTTTTATCTGAATGGTTCGCGGCAAGCCTATTTCTCTCGAAAACTTCCACCGATCAGCCTCTGGGCCCATCGTACACAGAGACGTATCTAATTATTGAAACCGCGGCGCACTGAGAAACGTCGTTGAATACTTCGCACGCTGTACGAAACACAAACCAACCAGGAGGCAGCGCGTTCGCAGCAGCCGTCGCCAAATAGTGCCTCTGATAAAGATACTCCCTATCTCGGTCCGTGTCCTCTTCGTTTTCGTTCCCTCTGTCCCCCTGGGCCCCCGCCGCGAGGTTTCCCTTCTGCGCGGCGCAATTGCCGATCAGACTCTCGATCGTGAACGGCTTCGGGGTCGGTCGTCGCGTCAGCTTCGACTCGGCGATCGAAGATTCGAGCTCGTCGCTCGCCGAACCGACGTCGAGCTCCGTTTCCTCCACGTTCGAGTCCATATTCGTTTTGCCGATCGAAACTGCGTCCGGAACGGTCAACGACGATTCATCGTATCTGGAACTTCCAGCGTCGGCACTCCGCTCGCTTCTACGCCGATCCTTCGCGCTGCGCGACGTTTCACGCGAGATAGCGATCGTATTCGATATCCCGAGATTAGATCGGAACTCGTTCTACACCTGTTCCACGTACGTCGATTTCTGCTCGAATGAGTCATGCGCGCGTGCTTCGTTCAGGCAGGCATCCGTCGAAGACGCCTCAATTTTCCTAACGTTATTTCAGTTATTTTACTAATGTTATTTTGTTCGACGCGCAGCGGGCACAACCGACGGCGTATTCGCGTCGAACGAAACGTCCGAGCGCACGAACGAGTCCATGAACGCGCACTCGCGATTTTCTCTGCGCTACTGTAAACACGATAACCTTGCCCGGCCTACGAGGATCTTCGGGGAGTCGCACAGCTCGAAGCGTCGAGCCCCCGCGTACCCGTTCACACTTGTCACCGAAAACAGAGCGACGAAAACGTCCGTGCCTCGACGTCGATCGTCCCGGGACGAACTCGATCCGCACAACTCGCGAGACCACTGCGAACGACAAGAGTGCCGCCCCACGAACTTTAAACCCCTCGTCCTCGAAAATCCACTCCTCAACACCGAGACGCCGGTCCGCGAAAGACGGATCCACCTAGTCGAAGCTCGATCGGCCCCATCGAAACCGCTGCTGCGTCCACCAAGTCCCCGACGATCAAACCGCGGCACCCTCGATCTCCGTTACGCGAACCTTCTCGCTTCTCGTTGCCATGCCGGTGGTTCGCGTACGCTCTCGAGGCGCGATCAATGGAGTCAATGGAGCCGCGCAGGAGTGACGGAGAGAGAGAGAGAGAGAGAGAGAGAGAGAGAGAGAGAGAGGTGGGGGGACGAGCGAGATGCAGCGCGAAAGACGGAGAGAAGGGAGAGCACGTGGCTGGAACCGCGTCGAGCGCGGGTCGTCGGGCAACTGGCGGCCGGCGACGGGTCGCAATTCCCCAGTCGTCGTCGTCGTGACGCGCCGCGCCGACTCGCGACGCTCTCGCAGCTGGCGTGGTCGCGTAATCGCCGGGTCGCCGTTACGTCGGGCCGCGGATTGGTCGGCGCTCCGGCCAACTGCGTGCGCGGACGCGCCTACCGATCCCACGGACCGCCATCTTGCATCCGCGGACGCTTTTGTCCGTCTCGACGCTCGCGATCCGCTTGCGCGATCGAAGCTCGGGCCTGGGGTGAAATTCGCCCCGTACGCGTACGCGGCTCCGCGTTAATTGCGGCGTCCGTCTCCGGCGCAACGAGTTTCGTGGTTCGCGATTGCTTTCGTTCGATTCTTACCGCGGTCGATTTTTCGCCGGTGGCTCGCGCTTCGAGTTTCCTTCGCGGGACACTGGGAAGCTTCGTCGGTCGACTTATGGCTGGAACCGAGTTGTCGCACGGACGACTGAAGCGTCCTAGGGAAACTCTAGTAATAGTAAACTAGGTAGTAATGGTAAAACCTAAATAGTAACTAGGATAGCGACGGACGTTGTCAGTCCTCGGGTATTCCCGTCGAGTCGTTTACAATTCCAGCGGAAGGCAACTGACTCGCAGAGCGTCGATCGAGCCTCGCGAACGACAGTCGCGGTTGTGGAAGAACGATACGGGAGGATCGTTTCGCGAGTCGATGACGCGGATCCGATTGTCGCCGAGAAGAGAGCGCATCATTGTCCGGCGAGTGGATTGGCTCGAGCCAAGATCGACCGGATAAACCCGCTCGTTAAGGTGGCACCACGCGGGGGTGGCAGGACGAACGGCCTAATGGGAAACACGTTCGTCGAGCACGCTCGCTCGCTCGCTTGCTCGCTCGCGAGCGATAAAAATACAGGGGACTCGGTCGGTGGGCTTATGGTAAGGCGCACCGTGCTGAAAGCGAGCTGGCTCGTTAACGCTGATCGCTTTGCATACTCGTTATGACGTAAATACACCCACCTGACCGTGCCGCGTCTAATAACGCGTCGATTATGCGGAGGGGTGGGGGCACCCGAAATAGCCGGAGCGTTGCACCGCGTTACGTCGGTGAAAGGTGATTCGACGAGGAGGAGCAGCCGGGATGGTAATTGCGTTCGAACGAACGAGAGCAGGACGGAGTATCGGAGGGGTTTCGCGTTTCGACGGGGAAAAAGGTTGCCCGGACTCGATCGCCTTTCGCGTGGCGAAAGATGCGACGCTTCGACGAGATTTCAGTACCCACCTGTTCGGGGATCAGTTCGAATATTTATTCGCGATTTACATTGCGATGTCGCGTTCGGAATTGGACCTTCGACTGCGATCGACGCGAATGTACGCCGACTACATTCCTCTTAGGAAAGACTGGTCTAGTCTTCTAACAGAGCATTCCCCTCGACGAAATGTGGCAAATCTCGTTGCGCAAATATCAAAGGGCAAACGTTTCACGATGGCGAACCACCTCGCCAAAAAGATTCGAGCACGAAAGCGCACGACTCTGGCGCAAAAGATTCTGGATGAAAGGCAGACTCGAATGAAGTGTCGAAACCTTTGAATCTTTAGCGAACTTCCTTGTCGAAAATGGCAAACGATTATCGCGATCCTGTAAAAACGAATTCCTGGTCCAGTAGCGATATAAAAGATATCTATCGTTTTCTAAGCACCGTGTTCTTAGCGTCAAGCGTGAAAGAAAGTTCGTTCGCCGAACGAAACCAGTCGCGGTGTGTACCGATGAGCCGTTGTCAAAGGGTTAAGGATAAGACGGATTGAATTACGGACAATTTCACGTTCGTCATAAACAATCTCGTGGCGGGTTCACGCCCACGCTTCGCGTCTTCCGTTTTGTAGGCGTCTCAAAGACCGGCTAATCGGTAGCATCGCGCTAATAGCGACGCTATTTCGGCACTCGTTAACGCGACGCGACTCTAATTGAGCCTCGCTGGATCTAAAGTTAAACGGCTGGTCGTTACGCGAACCGCGGGGCGATGTATCATCGCGCTTGTTGCGACGACAACGTCCCTTACGGTGCACGCGGATCGTTTCATTAATCGTTATCGTCGAAAGGGGGCGCTCGATCTAGGTGCAATCGAATCGACGCGTTTCGCCGTTGCTCGGGCAAATTGTAAATATAAAAAAATATATATATATATATATATATATATCGCGAAAGATCGCGCGACTCGCGGACAGTTATATTTGCAATTTGCCCGAGCAACGGCGAAACGCGAATATATATATATCGAAGAACGGTGACACGGGCGTCTTATCGTGTCTTATCAATTTAACGGAACTTCCGTCGGCACGGTTTCTATTGGAAAACTAGTTTATTAGGAAGTGCGACAATATATAATATACAGTTCAGTTTAAGAAAAGTACTTTATTTTATATAGCAAAAGAAGGCACGTCGTTATTCAAAGGAGAAACTCTAACGAATGAATATGGAAGAGAAGCGTGGAGCATTCGGACCCTATCGGCCCTTCTTAATATAAACACTTTTGTATAAGCATTGTAATTCCATACCCCAGTATATTCACAGAACCGTAAGGATAATTTTTGTTTAACCGGGTTTTATACAAAGCATAAAACCAACAGAACAACATCAGAACAACCTATTCAGAACAACATCACTGAAACATACTACATCCAACCCCTTGAACAGGATGTGCAAAACAGCAAACCTATACTTCCATAAACTTAACTTTTTCGATATCAGTGCCTCTGTCTTCAAAAGCGAACTGTACAAACTAATAGATTTAGACTCAGATTTAGATATAAACTTAGAATAGACGAACGTTACATTTAGTTTAGACATTAAGACTGATTAATACAACATAAGCAAAGATATTACATTGTACATAAAGGGTTGCTACCCGTTAAATAGAATAAATAAATAAATAAACAGTTTCTTTCCGATATCAAAAATATCTTCGCTCGACGATCGCCGCGCCGAGGCTAAGAGCAATACGCTTCGCTGTATTCCTAGATGTTTCAACAGCCCCTAAATACTGCGAATATGTTGCTTTACGAGGCGGCCGCCGGAGGAAGTTTATCGCGCGAGGAGAACCGCCGCGCGGAAAGTGATCCGCGCGACGGCGAGGCGGAAACGAGTATCGACCGGATCCGCGAGGCGGACACCGAGTTTGACGAAGCGGCGCTTAACGGGTTGTAAAGCGGGACGAGGACGGTGTAAATAAAGCTCGAGAAAAGGAACCGCGCTGTCGAGCCGCGGCGACGACGAGTTTCACGCGAAAAATCGCCGGCCGTGATTCCCCGTGCTCTAAAACTATATTTGCCGATAAACTCGATCGCTCGCTGACACGAGCGTTCCGCTGAACGAAACTTTCGCCGCGGCGACGCTGCGTCAAGATCGACGTCGAAAATAGCGAGGCGACCCGACGCAACAAACGCGTGCAATCCACGAAAAAATTAAGCGACGTCGCGCTGCGCGACGCTGCTCCGCAAAAGCGAAACTTTTCCAGCTTTCCCCTAGAACATCTCCTTCGATACACGCGCGGGCAAATAAACAACGAGGTGGGCCCCGTCCGTCCACGGACGTTCGCGGGACATTCGCGTTCCTGCCAGCGTTTCTCTCCATTTCACGCGCGGCGACGTGCGCGGCGCGAATTTCCCCGAGCGGAATATTCCCGCTGGGCGTGCAGGACCGGTGGAAGATACGCGCGCGAGGAGATTCAGACGCGAATACTCAGACGGCCTTAAATCTTGTCTCGCGAGGCGAACCGGTGGGCCCCTCTTTATTTTACTTCGCGTCGGAGGCGTCGGAGGCGTCGTTGCGCGACCCGCGAGGCTTTCGTTACGCACGTGTGAACGGAAACGTCGGCTCTTTAAACGCTTCGGTTCTTGAGCACGTCCGCGACGGCCGCGGCGATTTTTTAATTGCCTGCCGCGCGGAGCTGTTCGGTATCGCGGTGGCAGAAGATAAAGCAGCGTCTATTTTCCTTTTTTCTTTTTATCTTATTTTTTTTTTTTTTGTTGCTCCTCTCGCGGACCTCGGTGCGGACGCGAAACGTTAAACGCCATTGCAGTTGACGGCGAGGCAACGGCTTCGTTCAAAGGGGGGCTTCGCTTTGTATTTTCTTTTCGCGTTTTGTTTTTCTTTTATAACTCGTTCCAAGGTGATTTTGCGGGTGAAATCGATTCTGCTAGTGGGACGAGGATAGTTTGCCAGGCGAGGCGCGCGAATCATGGGGCTTCAAATTGGAGACGAGCGAACGGCACCGCGAAGCTCACGAACGATTCATTCTCCCCCGCAACTTCTCCTTCGTTTTATCTTTCTCAGACGATTTGTCCCTCCCGCCGTTCCTCTTCCGCCGCTCTGTTCTCTCGCTTCTCCTGCCGTCCCGTCCCACGTTTATGGGACATTACCGCCGTCGAGTTCTTTCATCTGATTTACAGTCCACCACGGGGTGTTTACGGTTCGCGATGATTTACAACGAAATGTGGTACAAAATCTCCCTCGGAACGGGATGAGCTTGCGAACGCGGGCCGAGATTTGCCGGCTAATTGAAAAACATTAACGGAAACGGGAGTGCCTCGACGGAGGCGATTTGTAATCGCGGTCGGCCCTCGTCGAGGCAACGAAATCTCGACCGAGATAATCCTGGAAATCGGTGCACACGAATACGTTGCAGAGAAATACGTACGACGTGCACTCGCCACGTCCAATTATTATTACTCCCTCTCCTAACTAACGTAATACCATGCCGTTTGCGTCGCGTTATATCAATTCGTCCGTCGAATCATTCGTGGGACGTCTCGCGTTGTTCGTTCGCGGCTCGATTATCCTCAGCGCCGACGGCGGCGCGTGCAGCTCGATTATTCGCGTTTCCGCGAGGCACGGAAGCTTACGGAGCTCCGCTTCCAGCTTCCAGCAACGACGGGGCCGCGGGAATCCGTCAGGCGAGCAAGCGAAGCGTAACGCCAAAAGGGCAGAGGAGACTGCGGTCCTCGGCACCGTCGAAAAGGGACCCAGGCGGTGCGCCTGCGTTTCTAAAGATAGCGCCGACACGAGCGGCGGAAAAACGCGGCTGGAAAGGGTGCAGAACTCGCGATCGTCGGCTCGATATTGTCCGCGTTCGCGGTGGCAGCCCGGCGACGGGCCCCGTGGCCAGAGGGCAACGAGACGGAAATCGATGGCTGGCAAATTGGTGGGCGTCCGGTGGGAAACCGAGACGGCGTGAACGCTTTGTCGCGTTAACGGATTGACCGGGTGGTTTTTGGCTGGCCCTCCGACGGTATAAATTGCGGCCACGGCGAAACGAGGGACGGTTTCACCTGTCGCGAAACCGAGTTACACCACGACGCGCTCTTGAAACGAAGCGCGGAGCAATTTTGGACATTTGGGATCGGGTCCAATGGGAAGCTGACTGCGGTGTAATCGTTTGGGTTCCCGTGGCGCGTGTCGCGGTTTACGGTGTTCATCGGTGGGACGCGCAAAGTCGATTGCAGAGAGGTTGAAGGTAAAATCGGTGCCGAGTCATCGGTTGTTTGGGAGCGGGGTACTGTTTTTGGCGACGAAATTTCTCAGGTTCAATATTTCGGGCAATGGGGGAACATGGGATTTTTTTCAGAGGAAGCTACAGACATCGCTGAACGCAGGGTACAAATCAGGACCGTCGACTCCAGCCCCTTAGTAAACGTTTGTTTAAAATTTATTTGAAACCTTGAGGTAAACTTTAATTCCTACAATTAAAATGAATCCTGATTTGTCCTAAATTTTATAATAAATTCAATCCCCGCTGATAAATTTAAGGAACCGTATTGAGGAGACTTCGGTCTGGGGCGATAAAAATAATCTGACAAACACGTTTCGCACACGGGTTAATCAGCATTCGGCTTTCCACAAATTCCAACATCAGAAATATCAAAAATATCAAAAAACATTTTCCTTTCCTAAATAATTCTAGGTCTCCCCCGTTTCTCGCGCGTCGTTACATATTTCGCACTTTGCAATCTCATGCCTGACATCGAACAGAGTACAACCACCCTCTACGCTATCACCTCGAGTCTCGACGTAACGCTTGTTAGATTTTTCAATACAAAAATTAACGTTTCATTCTCGTGTGAGAGAGGATGCTTTATACAGTTCCTTTCATCCTGTTTATAAGGTCTGAACTGTTATTTACATGAGATCCGATAGGGCCCCCACACGCACTCGCGATTAGTCGTCTATGCTTCAGGTCAGCCCGTTAATTTGGATGCGGTTAGTTCCTTCAAACCATTGATGCGGTAAAGAAGTCACTCTTATTGCGTGGTCAATAAAATATATTATAAAATCACAAGCTGAGGAGAGTTATTGAATAAACCCATTTCCAACAACGTTAACATCATTTCGTCCAACGAAAAGCGAGTTCCCGGACCGCCGCGCGACGGTAGGTACCTCGCGATTCTATCATTCCACCAGGTAACGTGCGTAAAAAGTGGCGAGCACCCTTCGATAAATCGTTCTCCCGTTCCAAACGGAAATATCCTCCCCCCTAAAGCGTATCTCAGCCGCGACGCAACCGAGTTCGGTTCGCTCAAATTCCCGCGACTCGAAATCGAACGGAAATAATCCCCCGCGACTCCAGTACCCACGTTCAACCAATTCCTTCTGCGAATTCGGTCGGTCGCACGCGGCGGCGAGCTGTGTCGCGGGAACACGCGTTCGGGAGGCGCGAGAACGCACGGAAAAAAAGAGGCCGCTTGAGTTACGACGAGCGTTTTCGTCGAGACGTTAAACGGGTCCCGATGGTCTAAATCACGTTAATCGTACGGGACACGACTAAACGGGTGCTATCTCGAGAGAGAGAGAACCCGTCCACGTCGCTAAATGGGACGCGCTTTCGATTACGCGTGAAATGAAGGCGGCGATGCGCGCCGGTCGGCGAGCCGCTCGAATCGCGTCGGTTGCGTGGATTTCACGGGAGGAACTCGGGAGGAACTCGGGAGGAACTCGGGAGGAACTCGGGAGGAACTCGGTAGCGTCCGCTACTGAACGATCGTCGAAACGAGCATAATCGGATTTTAATTGCGCGTGGTGTGCGCGACCATTTGTATGGCCACGATTCCTGACGGGGAAATCGCGAGACTTTCCGGTAATGTGCCCGCACTTAGACGTCGCGGACATGCTGTCCGATGATTACAGTAATACGTATACGGTGTGCGCGTTTTTATCGCTCGTCGAACGAACAAGTTCGTTTGAGCGACAAGAGACGAACAATTATTTATTTATTTATATATAAATTATTCTGTTTAACGGGTAGCGACCCTTTGTGTGCAATGTAATACCTTTGGTTTACGTTGCATTAATCAGTCTTAATGTCTAAACTAAACGTAACGGTCGTCTAATCTAAGTTTAAATCTGAATCTAGTAGCTTGCATAGTTCACTTTTGAAGATAGAGGCACCGACATCGAAGAAGTCGAGTTTACGGAAGTAGAGATTTGCTGTTTCGTACATTCCGTTCAAGGGGTCGGATGTAGCGTGTTTCAGCGACGATGTTCTGAATAGGAGAGGCGCTCTCGTGTTCAAGAATGGTGAATTAAAAATTTAAAAAAAAATTATACAAGCTACTAGATTTAGACTGAGATTTAGATTTAAACTTAGATTAGACGACCGTTACATTTAGTTTAGACATTAAGACTGATTAATACGACGTGAACCAAAGGTATTACATTGTACATAAAGGGTCGCTACCCGTTAAACAGGATAAATAAATAAATAAATAAATAAATTTGACGCTTCGTTATAATCAATCGAGATATTCGGAGACATTTTGGTATTTGGAAATTTGTACCGTGGATTATCAACGCGCGATCGTTTCGAATGGGGTAGAATGTGAAGCAGTTTATGTTTATTTAACAGCTTTTTCCTTCGAGAAGAGTCGCGAGGAATGCAAACATCTGCGTGCATATGTACGCGCACAGCGACGCGGATGGATAATAGTTTGTGAACTAGGACGAAGCAGGAGCTAATTATTGCGGCATTGAATAGAACAAAGTGTGTCGATCGTTAACAACGCCTATCGAGAATCTTCTTTACTACGTTCACTGCAACATTTTTAACCCCCTGCGAATAGTCATTTTCGAACTGACATCGGTAATTTGCAACTCGACGATGCGCCTTCCGTTCAATGAAAAATTAAGAGGAAAATATCGAAAAGAATGACAGAGCCTTCTTAACGAAAGCAAGCAATTCCCTTCCATGGTATGACGCCGTCGTCGAGAACGCAATTCGTCAACGCGATTCGGGCGTTAAAGAGCTCGCGCGATACAGAGCCACGGAGACTTCGTCGTTTGCTCCGCTTCGCTTCCGCTGAATTATTCATTCGGCGTCAAATTACTCACGAACTATCGACGATATTTGTCCGCCTCGAGTCCCGCGTGCAAAAAGATTATCCGCGCAGCTCGCGCGCACCGACGCCTTCGAAACTTCGCCCGTACTCTCGGGCGCAAACAGACACCGCACGAAAGCGATGGAGCTCGTTCGTGGGCAACGCTCGGGCCGCATGGCAATCACGAACTCGATTGATTAGCCGACAAAGTGGAGCCGACAAATTAGAGGAATGCCATCTACGTTCCTGCTCGACTCCCCCTCGTCGAGCCGCATATGCATACCCGCTTCTGTCCGGCGAGCGAGGCGAGCAGATTATCTGATTCGACGTGCGCGTGTAAGCGTCGACTGTTGCCTAAGCGTAGGCGCTCCGCCGTCGACCGTGAAGCGGGACACGAGTAATTCTCGCAGGCGATTGCCGTCGAAATTTTTCCGTCGCTCGTCCCACGCTCCGCGTCGCGTCGCGACGTTTCTTCGACGAACACGCGTACGCGTGGATCGGCGAAGCTCGAGACGCGAATCCATTTTCGAGCGAATTCCTGTAATCGTCATTGCGAGGGAGAATAAAGAGTAGCTCGAGCGGGGACGAGTTGTATCGTGAAGGAAGGGACGAGGGATAGAAGGGACGACCGTCTTCGACGACGATCGAGCGAACACTGACGCGAGTGTCACTGGCGGCGTCGATCCAGTCGCCGGGGCGCGTACGAAAAGCCACGTCTCGCTCGCGAACTTCTCGACAAACGAAATTGGAAACTCTCCGATGAGTAATTATCGTCGGGAATGTTATTATTGCGCGGGCTGAGCAACGTTGGCGTTTTTCGTCGAATCTTGGCGAGTTTTAAAGAAATTCTCTCGCCTCCCCCGTTTTATTAATAAATCAAAGGAGTGGCGGAAGTTGGCAGGAGCAAACGGGCCGCTGTTAATATCCGCGTTTACTAAACGGAGCACAGCTGCCACTGTCGGCTAATTAACTTTTTCACATCGACGGCTATCGCAGTGGCTCGACGGAATACTTATGCGCACGGTGTCGTCGGTCTACTTCAAAGAGATCGCCGGCCACATTCGGATTCGGGGGGGCCAAGTTGAATGGGCCAGCGTTCGGGGGGTGTCAGCGATACGTAGATTAGATCCGAGCAAATATGAGCGACGGAATTCGATAGATGGGATTCGAGTCCCTTTCGTTAATTAGGACGGAGGAACTTGGAAATGTCACAGGTGGAATGAGAAGGGACTGGGGCGACGTCGAGGAGCGTGGAAACGCGTAAAAATAGTAGGACGAATATCCGGCCTGTCCGAAACAAGCCTAAATACGTCCCCAAAATATTCCATGGGCGAGTGGTACAAAGGATTCGGCGGAAACGTCGAGTATACGACCGAATCCTACAAATAATCCTGGCGAAGCGTCGCCATGCATCGATGGACACATAAATGCCGTGCTCGTTCGAGCATTTCTTGCGTCAGGAATCGCCCGCGCTGATCTCTTTCCCCCGTTTTTATGACGGGGACAGCGAAATTCGATCAAACGTTAACAGCGGATTCAATGGAAAATTCGTGGCTCTCGAAATGGACGCGACGATACCAACGATTGTACAGTTGGAAGTTGCCAAATTGAAAATTGACTTTCCGTTGTTCCATACTTTCCGTTCTGCGCGAGACATTCCTCGAGCCCCGAGGAACTACGAAAAGATATATCGCCGCGAACGAATTGCGGAAAAATTAACCGCGACGCCGCGGAAAAAAATTGAATATCCCTCGAAGCTCTTGACGCGGACGTAGGGCGGCGGTTGTCGACACGAGAACGCGTACGTTTTCGCTGGAACGAAAATGCACGCGCATTAGGCGGACTTTTGTCAGAGGGGGGGATCAGAAATGGCGAATCCATGAAAGTATTAAGATGCAAGGGGCATAAAATATATTTGAAAGTTAAATACGAGTCAAGTGGCGCCCGGGTAGGGTGTAACCAGACGCGAGGTAGTCGGGGCCCCTTCTTGCCCCTCCGTGTATCCATTATGTTTCGATGGTTTTCCCGAATTCTCCTCGGCTCGCGCGTTTCCCTCACAAACATTTCCATACTAATGCCGAAGTCAGATTCCTCTATCTTGCCGAAATAAAATCGAACGAACCGACCCACGCGATTCTACCAAGCCTAACGAATTATTGCAATTGGGTGCCGCGAATTACCTGCAATCGAAAAACTCCGAACCGTCCCAAAGTGCCCAACTCGGGCCCAAAATTCTCAACCATCCCCTACCGTCCCCCTTTCTCTTTCTCCTTTATCTCGCTACCTTCTTTCGCTCTCGGTTCTCCGGTAGCCATCGAGCATCGGCGGTCTTTCCTCTTCGAGCAGGGCGTACAATGGCCCCGCGATTCCCGAGGATTCTCCGGCTCGTGTACGACGAGGAGCGGGTTGGAGGGGCACCGGGCTGCTATTGTTCCGGTGTAGCCTTAATGCGCGCCGTTGTAAACAGCGTTACAATGGAATAACTTCGTTAGCATAATCGCGTCACAGAGTCGCCTGGCGCCCCTTGCCGCTCCCGCTCCACTGCACCCCTTTTGGATTTTACGGGTGGTTTCCCCACGGACATCCTCGTGGGCGGACCCGATCCGATCCGCTGCCGCGTTTAACCGTCGCCCGAGTATTATTCATTGCCGCGATTGAATCGTTTATCTAGTCGTTGCTCGGACGACCACGATAGGATCGGTCGCGGCGACAACGTGTACACGTTATATCGACAAGCATCTCTCGATATGTGACAATCCGATCGCCGGATAAAGGTAAACGTCCCCTCGCCACGTGACTCCGGCGAACGGTCGAGGAAATACGCCGGGGATAGCTGGGTGGAGGTAGCTGCCTTGGAAACGCGTCAACGCGGTTCGCTGGTGAACGTTGTTGAAAATAGTCGAACGGATGACATTCTGCCTGATTGAACGTTAAATTGCACGCGTCTGGACCGTTTCAATACTTGTTTCGCCATTCTGGCTATGAAATTATTAATACGTTGGTATCGTTCTAGCGATTTACGATCACTTTTAATAAGACGCAATGACAGTTGCGTATGTCCATCCAACGACGCGGCCGTCCAACGTACCAAGATCTATCGGTAATTCTAGGGTCAAAGGAGGAAACTGAAAACGCGTCGTTTCGACCGTCTTTTCGTTTCAAATGTCCGACCGTGTAATTCGTCTATGAAATTCTGAATCGAGATTAAATTTAGAGTAATTTTATCGCGAAGACTTCGTAGACGGATAAATGCTCGCTCGTCGAGGTCCCAACGAATCATCCCTTCGCGAACGATCACCTCCGATCCGGCGTCAATCTTCGACAGCAATCGATCCTCCGCGCGTCCCTATCAATTTTAGCGTCCCCTGGCCAGCCCGGGCGAGGTGAAAGCGCCGCGAACGAAACGGGCGTCGCGTATCGCGAATAGTTCACGGCGAATCAACGTTCTCCCGGCAATTACCGGGGAATCTCTGTCACGGCTGCGGCGATATCGAATTAATTCTACTCGCGGTCCCGCCGACGTACATGACATTCTTTTTCGCCCTTCCATCTTCGTCCCCGTTCACAATAGAAATGTTCGAGCGAGCGGTGGATTCGCAACGCTCGTCACTCTTGTTCGTCGCGCGACAAAGCGGTTCTCCCGTGTCCGCGAACGTCAATCCCAGCGTTGAAGCGAGGGCGCGGAGATTCGCTTGACGCTCTGACGACGGCCGTTGTGCGCTGATAGACGACCGATCATCGCGGTGGATCGTCGGGACCGACTGTCTATCGGCGACGCGAGTCATTAAACCGTAATCCGTCCCGATGAACTGCGGGCGGAACGTTTCGATGCCGATCGCGGGGGTAATTCGATTACTGGAGTTGACTTTTCGTGTATATACGGCTTCGTCTTGGTCCTCGTTTGTCTGCGGTCGCGGTACGCTTCTCGTGGAGGTTCGGGCGTTCGGGAAAATATTTTGGGGAATTTTTTTTTTCTCGCGCGCGGTGGAGTTCAGTGGCGATTTCGCCAGCGTTTTACGCGCGGTTATTTTTTAATTACACGTTGGAAAAAGGTGGTTCCACTTGGACTTTTGGGCAGAACTGTGGAGCCGGTGAACGGATCCGGATGAAACTTGTTCGACGTTTAGCCTGGGCACCGGGGAGTGTTTAGGTAAGGGAATAAGTTTCGGTCGAATGAGTTAGCCAGCTGAAAAGTTGCGAGTAAAGGACCAAGCACATCTATCTTTTCGTTAGGCAACGTAAAATTGATAGATACATAAATGAGACGTTTATTGATTCCATAATGAATAATATACTCGAATAGCTGCATAGGTTTCATGACCAGCACGTCACGAAGGGACGTTTCGTTCGCTTGAAATATTTTGGCGAACTAACAACGAACTGACAACATTGCGCAGTATTCGCGAGGCTTGTCTTCGATTTGCATCGGCAAATTTATATATATACACGGCCGTCCCCTAAATATCCAACAATAAACGATTCCGTTCCAGTGAGCAAGGATGGGAATGGCTCGTTCGAATTTGTGATTGTCGCGCCATTAGGGATATCCCCCATGGTTGTTCGCTGTCGTACTGATTTCTGGCTTCTCCCAGCCCGACGAAAAATAATCCCTTTTCTTCTCGGCCCACCCCTCTAAGCTAGAACGCCCGCTGCGGACGTCAAAATATGACAGCTCTCTCGGGTCACCACTTTCCGCGACAAGAGTTGCGTTCAAGGGGATTGCGACGAGCGATCATTAAAATAAAGCTGCGTTCGCGACCATTGTGCACTTAACTGTATCGTTCACCGTGTATCGTTTCAAGGAAGCACGTCAATCAAACGTTTATTTCGCGAAGAGACGTGCACCGTTTAATCGTCGTCTCGTGTTAAACTTCGGCCGTTCGTTCGAAATAAAATAGAATAATAGATATCTTGTATGAGGTTTCGTGCAACCGAACCGAATAAAAATTTGGGGAAAAAAAATGCGGCTTGATAGTATTTCGTCGCGTTGTACAGACGACTCTGCGATGGAAATTCTAGTCTGCATGAATGAAATGTACATTGTCTATTCCTATTGTCGCCTCGGACCGATCCCTTCGAAATTTGTTGACAAAATTTCGTCGAACTGACGAGTTAATTCGGATGAATTACGTGGTAACACGGTTCGCACATTTTCGTTGAGAGCCACTGGGACGCGCGGTTAAGCTGACGGAAACTGTAAATGGTTCGCAACCAACCCTCTCGACGAGACGCTAATTCATATTCATAGGTGTAGCGTTTAGTATCGTGCCGCTGAATTCTCCGGAGAGTTCGCCCGGAGGAGAACGAAGAGAAGGAGAAACATCAAGTTACGTTAACATGTCCCATCGTAGACGCGAATGAATTCCACTGTCTCCTCGAATCGCTGAACGGCTTTCCAATTTTTCCGATAACATTGCGATTGTACCTTTATTTATAAATCGCGTTGCTTAAGAAAATGGGAGGATATAACTTGGAAGTTTAATGCGAATTGGTTTCTGTATGGAATTACAGGGGTGAACTGCGCGGTGCTGCCACCTGTCGGTGCAAGTTGAAGTGATACTAGGATTGATCATAGCCAGATACAGTCAAATAGTAGAATATTATTCTATGTTTCTCAATTTTTTTATATTGATAAAAGCGGGGTACTAGAAGACAGATCTAACCTCATATATGAAATAATACACGAGAAAATAATGGTGATTATTATGTTCCCAAAATTACAAAAAATACAACCAGTCGACCGTGCCGTTTTGGACTAAACGTCCTGCGGCATGATCGGTGACCGGAGGAACCAAAAAGCATGCGACTCACCATGCCGTTGATTGCAAAAATAGAGGACGTATTCGTGGAGAACGTCAGGAATATCACCGAGGCAGCTGAATTGAACTCAACGGTCAGGAAATGTGCAAACTGTAACTAAACAAGAACGCAAAGAACATTAATTCGCGTAATTTAATTCTTCATACAAAACTGAGAATTATTTAAAAGATACTTACATGTCTCACTTTATCAGTGCCGCCTAAAACATCCTCTTCGGTGATGCACTGACTCTACTTCCGATAGAAAATACAAGAAAAAAATAAAAATAGAAGACTATGTACGCAACCGCAAATTGTGATTCTACTTTAGCGATTGAAGTAATCGAAAAGGAGCACCGGTGCTCTGATAATAGTATTAATAGCAAGTACGCGAAAAACACTGACTGTACAATCGCGTGTAGGTAATGTGTAAACGAAAATTTAAGCAGAGCCACTTGCTCTGGATATGGTAGAAAACTGCGGAGCAAACACTGACTTTACCGACCGCATTGCACGTGGTCACAAAATTTTCTGAAAGAAAGCATGCTCATCTTAATTCCATTTCCAATAATTGAATTGTAATTCATATAGAAAAATCAAATTGCTTTCGAAAATATTTTAACTGGTGTAGTTTCACCTTAGTATCAATCTCAGATCATATAAAACCAATATGGAAAAATGATTGTAATACTTACGTACAAACACCTTGGTTGCAATGAATTATTTCGCGTCATTGTAGCCATTGGCTTTCTCTGTTCCGTCTGATCAGCTCTCTCCGTACTCCTGTAACAAAGAGTAACAGAGAAGTAAAACAAGTGCATTCGATTTGTAGAAGAAGATGATTTCGATTTGTAAACGTATAAGCAAGCTTACGACACAATTGTGTATCATGCAACATTTATACGTGGCACGAATAATAAGTCAATCGTGATACATTACTGCTATATGTATAATTCTACTTATTTCTAGAAGAAATTTGAGAAATCCTTACCTGTCAACCAGATCGTTTGCCACTTCGACATGGCTTGGCGCCATTATGCTCCTGCGCGTTTCCGGCTGTCAGCTTCGCGGTCCCGCCAATTCTGATTTGATTGCCAAAGCAATCGAAAGAGACGCCATTAAACAAAGTCCAACTGAAATTAGGGACAAATGTGTTAAGAATGGCCAATATTATAATTATATTATAACAGGCGAGACACTGTCGAAATATATAAATATACAAATCACCTTATGGAACATCGTGGCCCAACGTGACTGCCATACCGACTCACAGATCCAACACTGATTTGAGCGTCCTCTGCTCGTGAACAGTGATCAGTTGGAGTACTATTATGTACTGAAGTAGTGTTGGAGACTGGAGCCATGCAATTGGGTGAATAAATGTGAATGTCGTGGGTGGAATGAGGGGAGCAATTTCCACAGACGAGATATATAAATTCTTGTATATTGTCGGTGCTGTGTCAAACGATTCTACAAAACTATGTGAACGATCGCTCACTACGGTATAAATTCTAATTTAAATATAGATAAGGCTAGACTATTAGTTTGACGGAAATAGTTTGCTTATGCTATAGCTTGACAAACATTGCAGACATTTTACTATGCAGACGTGTTTATCATTACTGATAAATATATTTGTATCCAACTATTCGATTAATATCCATAGTGTAATAGTTTTAGTAAAAAATATTCAGTTCGACATGATTTTCAAAAACACCCGCCTTATGAGAGAACCCCACCGCCCACCGCCAGTGCAGTTACCAACCAATTAGCGCAATCTATTTCGAAAATCTACCTCTTTCGCCCACCGGATCTCGTAGTGACTTGGCGTGTTCAGAGTATCCGTGGAATTAAGGTATGTCACGTAGTCTAACATATTCCTAAAGGCAAAATATTATATCAATTGTTTTCGTTTCCCGTTTACTGTGAGCTCTGTCGTGCTTTTTGTTAAGATTAAGCCATATTTTAGTAGAAATTGAAAAAATATTGCGAAGTAAGTGGAATCGTCCACGTGCATTTTTCGTATCTAACATTACTTATATTTTTCGGCCATATTTACATATTTCGGCCCCAAATTCTATTATCTTGCAATATATTCTGCAGTTTCTAGCAATATTATTGTAATATTGGTTATGCTTAATACAATTATTTCAAATATCAGTCGGATTCTGTTCCATGGCGTCTTCTTCGCTTGCTTCGAATCAGAAGTGGCGCGAACGAGACACTTTCGAACGGGAATGCGCAAGAGCAGAGTGACGCCATATTGTTAAATCAACTTCACGCTGTACAGGTAAGCGTTCTTCAAATTTCTCGTTGAAATAAGTAGAATTCTAGCAATATATCTCTATGAAATTATAATTCATACCACGTATAGTATTTGTATGATACACAGTCGTGTTGTAGACAAGTATTAACATAATGCAAGCAATTATTTGCGACTATTTCTTTATAGTTTTTGCATGTGCTCAGAAAGCTTGTATTTTTCTCGAAAATCTCGTTAATTTATCGCGAAACATAAAGATATACTTATCACGTAATGTATACGCTGAAATATTTGTAGGAAACACAAGCGATCGTAGTCAAAAATGGTCATTGCCTTTAATCGGATGTCGAACATAGCCAAACGGCAACGGATGATGGTTCTCATCATCGATGGAACGAAACGGGTTCTCATTCTACTACTGGACGCCGTGATCACAATTTGCGGCCGCGTCATGGTAACATTGAGAGTGACACAGAAAAGGTTAATGGGACCTGAGGTCCCAGAAATGCGGACCGAAAAAGTACGTTCTTACTATTCTTTATATTCTTACTAGTCTAATCTAACAACTCCCCTGTGCTTTTGACACAAGCACAGGGGAGATATAAGAATCACAACATTACCAACAGAGAATAGAAAACGATGTTAACGCTCCCTATCGTAGGTATCGAAATTAAATAGTTTTAAAGATATGCTTTTATTCTTTGCCACAATGAAAGACATAACACCGACAAGATATATGAATAATAAATCACCTTATGGATATTCGCTGCCCAACGTGACTGCCATACCGACTCGCAAATCTGACACTGACAATGAGTTGAGCGTCCTCCGCTCATGAACAGTGATCAGTTGCAGCACAATTATTTACTAAAGTAGTGTTGGAGACTGGGGTCGTGCAATTCTGTAATTTTTAAGCGTATGATTTTTATGAAGTTTATTGAGAAACGTAACTTATCGAATGTGCATGACGGTTACTTAACACTAGTCGTATATTATGGGAAAGTCATCTTAAGTTTAGAAATAGAGATATGAAAAAGACGCGTTCGGAAAAATTGAACCCTTGTGATTTATTAAGAAGCAACTTCTTCTGTTGCGCCCTCGAACTCAAGCTTCACTTGACATTCCTCCGGTAGTCCTTCAACGTCTACCTCCGATTCCGGTGCGTTTAACATGTTTAACGTTACTTCCGCCGATTTTCCCATTAATCCTTGATTCCCCGATTGTTGTTTCGATACTTGCTGTTGAGCAACCGCCGTCTGTTGCGTCGATTGTTGTTGAGATAGTATTTGCTGTCTGATAGGTACACCGGCTTCCTCGAAGGCTTTCTTCTTGAGTGTGGTCCGAATCTGAGAGCTAGAAAGTTCAATTGTCCGCTTAACTACAGGTCGAGACTGACGTAGAGAAATTGAGGAACAACCGTGGGCTCGATGCAGCCTTATTAACTTACACCGTTCGCCCCTTGATGTGTTCACTTATTTTGTTCAAATCTTCACTGAAGGTCTTTACCGAGTGACGGAGCATCTCAATTTCCTCGTCAGTCCATTTACTACAGATGAAGCATAGACCGTTATATAAACGTACAGCCAGCAGTTAATTTTTTGTTTATAATA
Organism: Nomada fucata; assembly: GCA_948146005.1. NCBI lineage: Eukaryota > Metazoa > Arthropoda > Insecta > Hymenoptera > Apidae > Nomada > Nomada fucata. The sequence continues at coordinate 2,265,747 of OX411279.1, forward strand.
AGCTTTACGAATAAAATCGATCACAATTAATCAGTTTCTATTCGCAAATAATATTACTGAAGCTTTAGGAAAATGATACGCAGATTTAACTGCATTTAAGTTAAAAAAGATATATATAAATATACATATAATTCTTGTATAGTTTTCAATCGCGAAAATTTTATAACGCGCGGTTCATTCAAGCTTGCATAATTCACATTTGAAACTGGAATAAAGCTTCGCGTTTCGTTTCCGATTGGCCACCAAGCGATACCACGTGATATTATCCCGCCATTCTCTAGCGTACACACGGTCGCATACATTTAGGCGAGAGCATCAGACGCATTTCCACTTATTTTCAACAAAAAGTTGACGTTATACGTATAACAAATTCAATTACCCAGCCGGCGAGTCCGTCGTGGGGTGTAGCTGCATAGTTAATTCACCGAGCTTGTTGAATGCTGCTCCAGCCGCGGTGAAGATTTCACCAACCTATAATCAATTTCGATGTTGATCAATATACATTTTTAAGCACGTAATAGAATGCACTGTTCTACTTTAACCGTGAACGTTTCGCCGAAAAAATCAAGCCGACACAACAATTTGCGTCACAGTTTCGGACAATTTTGTCGAGAAAAAATATGAAAAAAAGTTGATGGATGTAGTCAACATAACCTAACCTTATGCCCGCTTACAGACTCCATTGCTAAAGTACTCGAGGGTAAAAGCACGTGACTCCCGTAGAAAAAGGAAGACGAGCGGTGGGGGAGAACGAGCGTTAAGTGTTATATGGCGGGAAACTGCCTAAAATCAGCGACAACGAATACCTTTTAGCTTACCTTGCTCGCAGAGTTCATGTCAGTTTGTTGTTGTTCTCGTGGTTCGCCATCAGCCGGACAAACGTTCGTACGGTATTGCCATCTCGCGTCGTTCTCAGAATCTTCCCCTTTAAATAATTATAACCTCTAGTCGCTCCATAATTCTCATCCTTTCTTCCACTCCGCATTACATCGTCGTGTCGTTAAAACTATTACAGTCGTTAAATTCAAGTTCGTTAATATTGATATATATTATGATATGTATCCATGATATATATGTTCATCCGATACATGGAAAGTAATAGAGTATTTGCGTAATAAGCAGCTATTTCCTCTTTATGTGTACGAACTTAAAAAGGCGAATGAATAAATTACCACGAGGGCGATCCTACAATCGATTCTCATTCGTGAATTAAATAACATAAAGGAAACAAAGGACGGGGTGCGAAAGTAGTACAATTTATTGAAAAATCGCATTCGTTGTAATTTCACGGAATAGAAAACTTTTTACTTGCGAATGTAACATCTTGAGAATTTTTTACCGCCGTCATTGCCGATAGAAATTGTATTCGCTCCCCGAACGTTATCTTCGCAATAAGCCGCATCAGGCTGTCAAACACCGTATAATACATCAATTACATTAATATTCTCGACCGGTGTCCGCATAAAGAAACATCGTAGCAGGCTCATTTGACGCCGATTATCGTACGGAAACGCATCAATCTCTATAGCCGTTGCTCACGTCCTCGCATAAATTAATAGTCTCCGTTTCCACTCATTGTCTTCGGTAACCGTGACTTTTCGAAAATTGCAAAACTCCGCCAATATACGTTCGATGTGGGCCGCCGGGTCGCCGGTTAGCTTCAACGTCTTCAACAATGGGAAATCCTCGTTTTTCGATCGTCTCAGCCTTCTAGATGCGCTCCGGTAACATTTCCATAGCTGTGGTTCGATTACGATCATGTCCGTGATTGAGCAGGCCTTTCGCAGAAAATTCACCAGCCCGTCGTCGCCGTGATTCAAATGTATCCACATCGTAACGGAGAAGCAGAATGTAACGTCGAAACGCTGCCTCTCGTATCGGCGAAGGTGATCGTCCAGTATTTGGTCACTGCCGTCGCCTAAAAAATCGAGGCAGTCGAAAATAATACGATCCGGCCGTGGATTGCGTTCACGTGCCCTCTCGATTAATATCGCGTCGAGATCCACGCCGAGCAAACAGATCTCCCCGGGCTGATCGACCGATAAGATGTTTTCGAGGAAGTCGTGCAACTCGAACGTCAAGTCCTGAAATCATTAATAAGATTTACGATTTTCGTTCGACCCCCGCGGTCAAGGAACTCTGCACGGAATTTCATTGGCGTGTTTCGGGTTGCATTTTGCAGCCCTTTCCCACGACTTTGCTATTCGAACAGACGGTAGTATTATTGCGATTGTTGCACGAAATATTTATAAAATAATCGTGTCCCCAGTAGTAGTCCGGATTATAATTGCCAAGGATTCTCCGAGATACATTCAACTTTTTCGAAATTTCAAGCTTAAATGCCTTTTGCGTTTATCTATATCGTTATCTATATTGCGTTCCAACTATATCCCCGATATAGTTAAACTTGTCTCTCGTTACGAAAGATCGCATACGGATCGTATCGAGTTTATTGCGAGCGTGACAACTGTACGATTACAAATTGTTCGAATCCAGTCGCCTTCACCAAGATCCGCTATTAATCGATTTCTGGACGGCTCGGTTCGGCACGTGCTATTGTAAATTGGCGTACGTCATTCGCAAACGAAATACACATGGGATTTACACGGAAACGCACGAAAGTATTGAGCGATTTTGACAAAAAGGGCTAACCCCGTCTAAATTTAGACGCACTTCGTTTGTTAATTTCGGATCACGGTCGACTCATCCTATTTCGTTTGACAGCTGTTTCAGCCTTACCCCCGCGTTACAGCCGACGTCTAGGCCTACGTATTTCCGGCCCGGATGGGCTGCCCGCCACACGCCACACGGAAGTTGTCGCACGCGCTCTTCCGCAGGATGGAATTGGTAATAATTCATGAAGTTACCGTGCCGACTAGCGCCCGGATCCGTCTTATCTTCCTGCCCTTCCTTACACGCCGTTGGCGGCTTGTTTCCCGACATTTTGGAAAACCTGAAACACGGTAAGGCACTTGTTAGTTAATTTGTAAAGAGCCGAGGAAATGTGAAAATTGATGTAGCAAATAGGTTTCACTGTACAAATTGGGAGATACTGCTGGCGAATTACCCGACTGTATTATTTTAAAAAGTAATTCACTTCGAGATCGAAGTGTCTTTTTGATAGATCGCTTCTGCGAGCCACCGTTGACACTGTTCTCCTTGTTTGCGTGTGTCTTTTCGAGTCGCGTATTCGTGTTGATCTTTATTGCACGAAAGGTGAGAAATTGTTAACCATTTATGTTCTAACGCCATAATCGATATCGAAGGGAGGAAAATTCGATTCCGAACAGTTGAATGACACGGTATTCTTTGCTTCGCGTAAGAGGGCAAGCGTTTCTTTTCTTACGAAAATGATTACTTCGACCGGTCCGGTTTTGCAAATAATTATTTGCATCAAAGTCTGCCTTTTATCAAGTGCGCAATTATCACAACGAGACACAACATAACGATAGTCCTCAATGAATCCGTCATTCATAAAGCACGAAGATAATTTGACCAAAATATTGAATTTGAAGAGAAATGGATACCCATTAAAATACACGAATTTGCCGTCGCGTCGCTTCATCGCAATTTAAAACCAACAAGGAACAGCGTGCGACGCGAATATTTGCATAGTTCTTTCGTTATAAAGCCACCAGCGTGCAATGCCGCCGTTCAGACGGGGGGATTTCGCAAAACTTCGCGGGCATCGGTAAAAAAAAAAAACAATACACACCTAACCGCAAGGCGACTATAAATACGTGATAAAGGCTGATAGCGAAGAAGGAATGGGGGTCAGAGACGTTGTAAGAGCGGAAGGAGCGAAGAGATAATTCGCTGGTGTCCGCGACCCAAATAAATGCAGCCTTCGATCGACGTGCCTCGGCTCGGCCACGGGGAAGGTCTGAGAAATCGATGATGCATTGTCTTGTTACTGGCGGAGAAACTCACTTTCGTGCCAGCGTTAGTTGAAATATTTCTACCGCGGAACGTTTCGCTGTCGTAAACTTCACCACCGTCCCCGTTCCCCCAACGGCGTTTTCCTCTCGCGAAGTTGACGCGACTTTCTTGCGAAGAAAGCCCCCCTCGATTTTCACTCGGTAATTGCTCGGTCGTCGAGGGGACGCGCAACGATTCCAACGCCGTCCACCGATAACGCAAACAGGAAAATAGAAAGTCAGATTAGCCTGGGCGTCGAACATTTTGCGGATCCCTCGAGGCGCGACGGCGACCTCTGGGCAACCTGTATTTCGGAGGTTCAAAACAAAAGCTTCGCACAAACACCGCTTACGCTGCACAGCCGAAGCAGCTCCGAATATAGGGACTGTGCTACGTACATTTAGATTTCACAACGTTCGAAAGACCTTCCTGGGTGCATAGTCTGTTCCACGTAAAATAGAACGAGACACGCCTGGCCAGAGAGCAAGAGCTACACGCGAACCCAGTTACACCACAACGCCAGACGCTACGACGACTTCTCGGAATCGAAATACCAAAATGTACCATTTCAATTTCAAATCGATCGGAAATATGCTCCGATACGCGCGCACCCGCGTACAAATAATCACGTACACTCAGAATCCACAATACGCATTCGAATGGAATTTCCAAGCGGCCAGTTTTCGGATATTTCGAATGTGCCAAGGTTGACCGTAAAGCCCACAAAGATCAGGTAACCGTAGGATCGAGTGGACAGAGTAGCACGAGCCTTTTGCTTCGCCCAGGTTCCTTTATGTATTTCTGTTTCTCTCTGCGGCCGCTGCGGACGATGCCATAGGGTAATCAAGGGACAGAGAAGGTGCACGAAAACGGTCGAGGCGCAGAGAGGGACGGAGAGGAGAGGAGCAGGAACGGAATAGCTCGCGCAGGCAGGTGCTGGGTATATATCCACGCACCGGTCCGAAGAACACAAGGCCCATTCTCCGTGGGTCCGTTCGCGGCAATTTCCTCTTTCTTCGGGGACGGCAGATGTGTCTGCGGGCCGGTGCAGAGGCACGCAGCACGAGATAATCAGGATTACGATGGATACCTTAGAGCAGGCAAGCTGCCAGGGAGTATCGAGTCTCGTGCATGGGTCAGCCTTTTTTTCTTCTTCTTCCTATGCCCGCCTGCCCACGCGATGGGCCGCGTTAGCGTGTGCATTGAAAGGTGTTTCACGCGAGCGCGGGGGATAGAATTTCCGGAGGCTAATGAATGGCAAAATGCCTCCTTTGAGTACGTGTCATCGTGCCCCTCCTGAGTGTTGTTCACGGCAGGGGCCGGGCGAAAATATCTTGTACACCGTTCCCTCGTGGGTTGCTTTTTGTAAAGGGGGTGGATCCGTGTAGCTGGGGCGGTTTTGTATGAACGACGAAATAGATACGGTCGATGGTTCCCTTCTGGGATTTAGGATCCTCGTTTTTTCTTGTTTTTTCTTGCTTTTTTCTTGCTCTTTCTTTTTCCATTTCGAAGCGATTGGTAGAGAACGAAATGATCACACGGATTCCACGTGGGTAATTTCGACGTACGTTGATGAAGACGTTGCCGATGAATGGTCGTCGCAAGCGAAATCGCGTGAAAACGAGACACCGTTGACCCTGCAGTTCGAGGAAAGACGGTATATCATTTTACCTGCTCCTCTCGAAATTTGAAAATCTTTTTCGTAATTTTCGAAACGCTACTCGCGGTTGGTTAAACGCGTTTCGATGTCGAAGGGAGAGAACGAAGTCAGTAAATGGTCATGGAAATGTTATCTAACACGTGACCCAGGGAGAACGTTTTTATGTTGCGTGGTCTAAAACTCGTGCTACTCATTTATTATTTAGTTCGTTGGCTCTTCCCCCTTTTATTCTCGTCGTTTATTCTCGGGTGCGGTTCGATGGGCAGCGACACGTGGCCCCCGAAGGATACCTTACGACTTACGATGGACAAACAGCTGTATCTTCTCTCGTGACCCGCATTCTTTTCTCGATTCATCGCCCGATGCGCGTAACGCGTAATATGCGCTGCTAACGAATCGGAAAATTATTTCCGAGCAACGTGCAGAACGTGCTGGGGGCTTTGCACGTTGCCGCGTTCTTTGTATCGTCGGCCACCGGTGTAGCAATTAGCGTTGAAGCTCCACAATGGTACTCGATGCTCAAACAAGCGTTAGATTGTGCAATAGGTAACGTCCGTCCCTCTCGTCGAGCCGTTTGGCAATGAAATCCGATCTTTTTCGGGGACACGAGCAATGTCGTGGAAGATACAATGATTAATATACGTATAGCGTTAATTATTTAATCATTGAGCGACTGATTTTCCAAATTTAAGATACGGCGTCTCGCGTGCATCGGCGAAATGAATATTTTAGAACAATTTTCCCCCCGATAATCGTCGATATTGTCTTCCAACGAATCAGCCATACGGAATTACCGTCGAATGTACATACACAGCGCAGAGATTGTATTACACATCCGTAATCGAGCGTCCAACACATTCAACCGCGATACGTTCGTCCAATTAGCTTCTAAATTGTACGAATGGCAGGTCTAAGGATCGCGCAAAAACCTGTTATCCTTACGAAAGTTGCAAAGTACATAATTTATACCGCTAAATTACACCTCTACCTGTGTAAGTAGCCCGTGCTTCGTTTTATACACGTTGTAGCGCACGATCCGATGGGGTTTGGCAATATACCATAGCCGGCTCGGAGCGATTTGGCAATCCAAACAGAAGTCGGAACGTGGTCGTGACATGCCAGGCTCAATATTTGCCAATACCCATCCGCTTCGTGTTCCTACGACGGTTTCTATGATGCTGGAACCCTCGATGCCGGATACCGTCGACGCGTCTTGCTGTTTCTCGCGTGAAAATTCGTTCCGTTGTTCGTCGCTGAAAGGAGCCGCGAAATCGTTCGCAATTGCTATTTCGGTAAAGGACTTTTCCGCGTGCCGTTCGGAACAACTTTGTCTCGAGGTTTGTTAGCTCGCTGGACGTCTAACGAGAGAACGATCGACCAGGAACGGCTCGACCGTTCCTTTGAATCTGCGATCGTTATCGTTAAATTGTACGGGCCGTGTATGCGCTGTCATATTCCGCGGGTAGCGCATTACGTGGCATCGTTTCGCACAATGGAAGGATTTATTGCAGCGGCGAGAGGATTTTGAAATTTCTTCGCTGACGCAAGTTCACGTGAAATTTGTGCCGCGTGATATCGTAGCCGGCTGAAACGGACATGGCGTGTTGAATGTTAGATAACTCGTTGCTCGTATTGGGAGACAGGTGAAATTTATCTGCGCCGAGCTCGTGGACTTTGTAATTGCGGAAAATCGCGAGTTTCTTGAAAATTTCCGCGGCGGGGCTCGAGTGTTGCACGGTTAATCGTGGCAATCTTGAAACGTTTTGCAATTTCACGCGGAATCTATCGGGTATCGTTATATGCGGGGATACACGCGCCTCGGGTTTGGATACTTATGAGCTTGTTTTTAGCGAATCCTGCGGTTGACAGGCCTTATCTTTCGTTCGTTAAAGACGATCCAATATAAAGTAAGGGACAGTTGTCCACGGTAATTCGGGCGGTGTTAAATACTTGCGAACAAACTGGATTCTCCCGTTAGCAATTGCAACACGAGCAGATCCATGGTGCCAACGACAGTTTGCTTAATTACAGGTGGCCGTGATGGATCACGAATAATTTACGTACCGCGGTATAATTAGTCGGCTAACCTTTGTCCAACAGTGCGGTCCGCAGGAATCTAGCTTCGGCCATCAACGGAATAGAATAATCGTGGCCGGTGGACAGGAGTTATCCATATTATTCCCTCTAGTATATCGACGAACGTAAAAAAAAAAAACGAAGAGTACATAATAACGCCCTTCTTGCGATAGAACATTCTTAGCTAAGTGAATTGGAAATTCGCGCCGGCAAATATGAACAGTGAATTGTATCCGTCATTTTTGCATGCATCGTTCGAGTGGTTACCTAATGACAGAAGGTCCAGTTCGTGACACAGTTTTGTTTTCAGATTATCTTCGATCGTATCTATTTACGGTATGCGATGTTGAAAGGCAAACGTACCTCGCAAATCGATAATTTTGTTGTAGGGCCTGGAATCTAGGCGACGGTACCCTCGTATCGCGTCGCAGCGTTTCTGTGCTATCGGATTAATGACGAAATGCTTCGTTGATACCGTCCCATATTTTGATAGGCACCGATGACGTATTAATCGCGCCGAATCAAGGCCGTCGAATATTTTTCGGGATGCGTAACTTCCGGCATGCGAAACGGCAAGGTAGTCTTCAGATGCGAAGGACAACGAACCCGCGCGTAATTTCATTCGATGATACAGTCCTGTTAGTCATCCACCGTATCGTCATCGTTGATTCTGGAACGCGTCGACGCCTAAAGGCATCCTAGCTAAATTGCAACACGGTTTGGCTTGTGTTCTTTGTAGGATCACGTCATTGCATCCAATGACAGAACTGGCGTAAACAAATGTGTCGGTATCGTGGGAAAATGTTCGAAAAGCAAATATTGCGAATAAGTGGCAACCTAGATCGTTTCTCACTTCTTTTTTGGAGTAAAAATAGTTTGCAATCGAAATTGTATTTTGGCTGTACTTCGTGATAATTGCTCGCGATTCGGACGACCAGTATCGATACGCGTTCACACGGCAATCGAACCCTTTATTTCCTTGTACATATCACACGCTTTTTGACGTGCTCCAATTTACGATCGAACGTTCCTCAAATAATATTCATAACCGAAGTACGTCCCATTTAATCATTTTTCAACCACGCGGGATAAAAATTGAAATAAAAATAAAACGACGGCAACGCAATTCAAGCATCCAAGGATTCGAACGGAATTTAATAATAAACAAATGCACAATCGCTAGCAAACAGCAAACAAACCTAGCACCACCCGTTAAAACGAAAGGAAAAAAAAGGAGCAAACTAGAAACAGAGAAATGCAGGAATAAAATCCGAGAACCAGGCGCATACATACGTGCATACCGGTATACTACACGTAATACGTAAAACCTCGACACATTTCTCTCCGTCACACCGAGGCGCAGTCGAAAGGAAGGGTAAATATTTTTCTGGCGCCGAGCCGTTGAATGGACCCCGTGAAAGGCAGCTGGCCCGTTGATACCTCTCTTTCATCCCATCCCCCGTTCTCTGTTCCCAAAATCCTGGCGATTCTGCCTCCTGCCAGGTAAAGTAGAACGTTCCCCGGAAGTCGGGCGTAAAACGATCTTCCCCCTTTCCGGCTCGTTCATTCATCCCCCGTTGCATTTCCACGCGACGGGAAATCCGCTTTTCCCGGATTTTCGTATCGAACAAAACGCGCCGACGATCGATGACAATCCCCCGCCACGACGGAGAAGGGGCCGCGTTTTTAAGCTGCTGAGAATCGCAGCGGTGGAAAACACCGTGGAGCATGTACGCGCACGATCGTTACTTTGAACTGTCGAGAAATCCGCAAACCGTTCGCCGTCTGAATGGGACGACGCGCGTGTTCGAAAGGATTTTCCAGGGATTCCCCGCAAACACGACTTTACTCGTGTTCGAGTTTCGGGACACGTCGAAATCTGCCTCACGAGACTGCTGTGCCGAATTTGTCGCAGGGATTAGAACCTTTCGCTGAACGTTCGCAGGTATACGTGGCTCCGCCGAAGTGAACGGCTATTTTCGTTGCTAGTCGAGGGTGTAGCGAAATTTACGGGTACTTATTTGGCAGGCAAAGGCGCATTATATTCCTCGCGAGGTTCTCCGTGGAAATTATTTGAGAAGCTTCTAGGGCCTGTGCAGATCACGCACAGAATTGACCGTGCACTTAATGTCGGCGACGAAAATCGACTGGAAAATTGGTACAGGCATACGTGTAGGATAGTGAAATCGTAATGTGCATTTTATTCGTATATTTGTAAAGACGAGTTTTTAACGAAATGCCGTTCGTTTATGTTTAAACAATATTTTCATTCGCCCATGAATTTTTCTTAGCGATGCAAGGTGCACGCTTAATTTTGCGAGCAACAGTACATCCGATTCGGAGTGCCCGTCGAACGCATTTGCTGTTTAATTTCATAACAGGTGTATTGCGAGACGTATCGTGTAATTGTTACTTGCCCGAGGATAAACAGATAAACGTTTACACGTAACTTACATATATGTTGATCCTGATCGTTCTAAATAAACGTGTTTGACGAAATTTGTTTGGACAATCAGCAAATGAACGAACGAAAATACCAAGCGACGACAATAAGTGTCGTACGCGTGTGGATTCGTCGTGCGAAGTGTGCTAATTACATTACCCCTTATAAATTGTCACTTCGATTTCCAATTTTTCCCCCCTTCTTAAGGACGAAAATATGTCCGTCGAGAGCCCGCAGAATCGTCGACGATTCGAAAATAGTTGCAGGAAGTATTATTCACGAGAAATATCGCGCGGCGTATCGTAGAATAGTGACGGAAGCTCGTCTTGTAAGCGACGCCGTCATATCCGGGAATAAGAGCCGAGGAATTCCAATTCATTCGTGCCAGGGTATCGTTGAAATCTGTTTGTTCAGCCGCTTCTTCCATCGTTACATTTATTGTCGGCTTTTATGATCCATCCTGTGTCCTCCCCCGACACGGCCAATTAAGAACGGTTATCGGAAACGTGGGAATGTTCTCGCATGAACGCGAACGCGTCGCTTATCGTTTCCGTGACGCGGGCGGCGTCGTAATCTGACGCAATTTCCCGCGAAATCGATAACGTTGGCATTTTCGAGTTTATTGTTCGCTACACGGAATTAAAGTTTCGATGTTGTTCGCGCGGCCAGTAATATGTCAAGGTGTACACGTGGAAGAGTTAGAAACACGTAGGTGGATTTCCCTTGGAATTTACACGGGGAATAAGAATGCGGGGAAAATCTAACAATTCTACATCTGTTCACCTTTCGATATAGATAGTTCGAAGGGTGGATAAATTCGAGGAATATCGATTTGTCCCGGATATTATCTCGGTTCGCAATGGTTTTAAGCATAATGCTTTTACACATCTTGGGCTTCTTTGCTTACCTTTTTTTTTTTTTTTTTTGCGTATCGAGGTATAAGAATGTTATTATCAAAGGTAATGTCTGTTTGAAAAATATAAACAGCTTCTCGCTGTTCCTATGCGTTTCTGTTCGGTAAACGTGGTTTTACTATGGGGGATTTATTATTCGTTTTGCGTGCGCGTGACCCGAATCGCGTCGACGAGGATACACCTTAATACCACGGTTTCTGGAACATTTCCATTTCCGTGTCGGCGATTGTAATAGAGCTTAGGAGAGCGTCTCTCGTCGAAGACGCGTAGGTACGTTCATTGAGACGATGCTGTACGTGGATACACGTGACGCTATTACAGTTTTTGTTCCGTCGAAGGGAGACCTGCAACGTTTTTCTTCGCAGACGAGAAAGATTAATGGCTGCGCGAATAACGACAGATTTAACGTAATAGATATAAAAGATGCTGTTCGCAAAAGAGAAAGGTAGACAATTGATGTGATAAGGAATTAATTATTGAAACAATACAGCAGGCGGAAAGAAACATTATGCAATGTATTAGTGGTAACAATTTCTTTGAAATTTAATATAATTCGAATTGTTCGTCGCGCGAATCGGCATGCTTAGTCGTTATAATTTTCCGGATAGACAGAGATATATTCTCGCCGATGTTCGCGGAATCAATTTGTGTGCACAACTTCGGTCGATAATTCTGCGCATCGTCTAAAAATTAATAGCAGGAAATTCCTGAAGCGAATGATAGCCGTTTTTAACATTCGCAAATCAGCCAAGAGAAACCGATGGGGGTTTTTTTTTCTTAATTCGTCGCACGATTTAAATGGACAGCCGTGAGTTTGCAATGCGCATGCGACTCCTGTAAGCTCCAATCGTTCCCTTTGACAGCGACAAATTATCCTGCGAACGAAGAAACATTTTAATTATCCGTGCAATTAACTCGCGCGCCACGAGTACGCGGAAAACGGAATTACTCGACGAATAACGCGTCGTTCTAATACGTTCAGCTGAACGCGAACGCATAATCGTCCCCCGTTTTTTCGCACGACGATGATTGATTACGCATTTGTAACACGCGTCGGGGGTATTCGCGACGATCAACATTTTTGACGCCGCAAGAATGAGTGTGTTTTCCATTAACAATACTTCCAACGCTGCGCCGTTTCGAAGGGCTCTCGCCTTCGGCGGAGCATCGCAAATTTCGACAATTCGACAAAAAAATGCGTAGCCATTGTGATATTTATGTTTCGTGCAACGCGATAAAAAGTTGATAGGGCAATTCGACGCGTCACGACGGCCGGTGTATCCGTTGCAACGGCGGCGACGAGGAGTCAGAAAATGCGGAACATAGAAAGCCACGGTGCAGAACGGCGCAGCAACGTCTGAAACACTGTCGGCGCTGCTAACTTTCGCGCTCGCGACGTCCGCACACAATTGCAATTTCCGCGGATATACGCACGCCAGCGAAACATACGTTGCATCCGGTTCGTCTCTAATTCGCCGTTAAAAGTCCCACGGTCCACAGGAAGAACGAGTAAAACTGGATCGCGGATGAAGACACATTTTAAGTTCTTCAGCGAGGGAGAGAAAACTTACTAGTTTGTCACACGGTGAATCAGACTGTCTCGCCCAGGCGATCGTTCGTCGGTTTCACTTGTTCGTGGTCGATTCTCAGTTAATCGAAGGTCCGTCAGGTTCACCAATCGATTCGTTTGAAACGATAAATTAGTAGCATGTAAATCGCGAGCAATCTGGATGCGTTGAGAATCATTTTTATTTTTTTTTTATAATAATATACCGCGTCATTGTCCACGTTCAATGAACAGGAAAGGGAAGAAAATGTTTCCACGGTATTTCTTCTATTCGCCATTGTTCACGCGCAGAAATTTAATCTCGCTATCGGGACGAGTGTTCAATCGAGCGACGTTATCGAGTCTTTAATTACAATATTTCTTTAATCGAGTGAAATTACGATCTTAAGTGCCCCGTTTTCTTTGCATACAAAAAAAAAAGGAAACACTGGAGCGGACATTTGATTCTACCGAACAAGATATGTACATCGAGGATACATGCTATCTTAACTGGTCGACAGAAAAGATTCCTCTCGACGGCCTTCAGCCGCACTCGATAAATTCTTGTACGTACGATTTCAAGGGGTTCAACCGTGTAACTGGGTCATCCCGGCAAGGATACGTCGCGAATGCAATTTATATCGAGCGCTCTGCGCTGCGAAGGGAACCTCGACCGATGTCAAGTTCGACCCTCGATCCATCTGAATCGTTCTGCTGGAAATTGAAGACTTTCCGCCGATCGAATTTTCTTGTCTTAAGAAACAACAATATTGACTCCAATTCCCGAGAGAAAAATTTGTCCGCGTCGCGACGCGAATCGCAAGTTAATCAGTTTCACCAATAAATATCTCATTACGGTGGCAATCTCAATTAAAATTTCCATGCATGCGATATCTTTTCTTCAATGCGCTGAAGAATATGTCTGTGGGTCTCTTGTTCATACTTGTTTCGTACTCCAAAAATATAGCAAACTAATATGAAAAGGGAAAAAATACTTGACAAAGTATACGGAGGAGGATATATTTCTTTTCTTTCCGCCGGGGGTGATTGTAATTCAACGATACGCGATTAGCCTGCCAAATTCACGTTTCGCAACAGCTTTAAGACCCATCGAAGGCCCGTTTATAATCGCCAAGCCACCTATTCACGGAATCGCGATGATCGGCGAGCGAATATTCATTCGCCAGAGGCTCGCTTAAGCTCGACCTTTCGAAACAATGAATGATATCATTCCTCTTTCTTCTTAGCGAATTAGTAATGAGCTTCGCGAAAGGTGAACGAAAGAGTTTGTCGTAATTCGCCTGCCACGAATACCGCGATCAATCAAATAATCGATATTTCGTACGAGTTCTGGTACACACCTTAACAAATGAGAAATACCAACAATCTTTAACGTTGCCGGTGCCCGGGTCAACCATTGGCAAATTTGTGAACCGACCAATTTTTCCGTGGTCGCAATGATATTTCACGCCGATTCAGTCGTCGGGATTTTCAACCGGATAAAATATAAATAATCTTCGCGATTAGGAAAATTCGAGAACGAAACGCTCGATCGTTAATGATGCAACCGCCTCGTTGTTAATATTTCGATCGTGACGAATGGGATTAACGTGCCCCGACATGGGCGACAATCTATTAATTGAAACGATCAAGCGGCAGTACCTTTGCCCCCGCTTAGAAACGCGTATAAGATCGACCTCGAAATCGGTATTGCACAGAACACGATGTCGCGGTCCCCCCGGTCGATCAGATCCAACGTGTCTGGCGGCTCGAGACGAAGGTCGGTAAAATAAAAGGGTCGCGTGAATTGAACAAGAAAATGATCAAATGAGAAAGAAGGTGGGATGATTCGTTTATCGCGCGGCCCGGCGTTCCTTGGCTGCCTTCTTGCGAAACAACGTGCTTCGTGAACGACGAACAGGGATTGGCTCAGAGACGGCCGTGATAACGAGATCCACGAGATCCACGAGATCCACGGTTTCCCTCGAAACCGTCGGGGAATCGTTCGCCCTCCGCCTATTGTGCTATTTAGGAGAATCAATTCGAACGCGACCCGATCTGCTCGCCGTGTAAAATGTAAAAAACGGAATTAATTTCGTTTCTTTGTCGCGCGTCGCTCGCTTCTTCTCCGTTAATTTACACGTGTTAGGATACGCGCGACCTTCTTTACACGCCGCGGTGAGCAGAGGCAAATTTTTGGTACACCGGCACCATTGTTACGTAAATGGTCGTTAACCTGAAAAGGAGACCCGTTTCGAGGCAACGTTTGCGGTAGTAAAAAGGCTGAGAATCGTCTGCGAGACTTGGTGTGCCGCGAAGAGTAAACGAACCATTGCCTGGCAGGGGGTAAAATTATCCGCAGATGTTTATTTCGTCGTTAATTGGAGAACTGATTTATACGTAACTTTGGATGTATTTCTATTCGGTTCGCGTATAATACAGATGACACTTTCGTCAAATTAGTTCGAAAGACATTTTCCATCGAGGGAATCGTATTTATATCGAGTGCGTCTCGCCTGATACGCTCAGGTCCAATATCTTCGTCTTAGACCGTAAGAATTTGATAACGACACGCAACAATCGTATTATTTTAACCTCGTTGCAGTCCAACCTTGTTAGGTACAAGACATCTCGTTAACAGATATCCGGAATACTTTCAATAACACCGTGAATTCGCTTAATTGACTAACACTCTCTTTCCCCCGTTGCGCCAAATCGCAATAATTAACTTTTTCCAAGCAGCAGAGAACCCGCTACACCGATTATTCCGTTCGCGTGTGCAACCAATTTCACTCGAGATCATTCTGCTCCACACCGATGTAAAAATATATATATATATATATGCATGTACATACATAATGTACATAAGAAACGAGTAAACAAAAATACAGATAACGTTAGATAATTTAAGCGATACCGTGAGCGCAATGTTCGCTAGCGTACACGCTGTTTTGCAATAGTCAATGAAACATATTGTGATAACAGTTATTCATATTTTTATTCTACTCGCGCGGTTGCATCAGCGTGTTGCAACAACATGCTCATGCGAAACTCGTCTCGCACTATCATCCCCGCCCTGCCTCGTTCCTCAATGAACACGGCCAATATTTTTTCGTCTCGCGAAATTAATAACGTCCAAGGTAAACCCGGCTCGGGGAACAAAATCGGGCGGCGTACGGGCGCGAATAATTTGCGTTTCGTGCCTCGTAAAAACGAACGCATTATATTCGAGCAAAGTTAACGAACAGAGATTGTCGCGGGCCTTCCACGCATTTTTTAATAAATATTTTCTGTTCGTTATTACGGACATTCGAGGCTCAATGTTCAGGTGCGTGAATATTCGTGTTATCGTGTACTAATTACGAGTGACCGGAATTAAATGGTGCCACGCAAGATCACGATGGTGCGATTTAGTTCTAAATATTGAGCGCTGCGGTTAAATTAGATTATTGTCGATGTTCCGTTAACGCTTACAAAGCATCAGTTAATTATTCATTTAAATCGCAACAGTGATTAAGAGGGTTCTATTATTTCAATATCATCGGGGTATTCTGAAGCGCAAAATTATAGTTCACCTGCGTTATACGAAGCCAGCGTTAAACAGTGAAATAGGGAAAACGATCTCCCGTCGGTTCGGCTCGAAATAGAATTTTCACGCGGAGGTGAATAGTTTATAATCGAGGACAATTGGAGGATCGAGAGGTTTCAATGACGCGCGATTTACCAATCTTCGTATCCTCTCTCTTCTCCGTCTGCCCTACTCTCTTTCCGGCCACCGTTCGAGCAGGTAAAACCTGCCAGCCCAGCCGAGTTCGGAGCGAGAATGAATGGGCGTACGATACGATGTACATATATACGACACTATCTGTGTATAGGTATGCAACCTAGGAGAGCATTGCAGCATTGCGCTTCCGCTACGTGTTGCAGAGTACCGAGAGAAATGTGTACACGTATCATACGTGTGCAACCCCTTGCTTCGAAACGCGTTACACGTGGTCGCCGTTTTGACGAATTTTTGTGAACCGTCCAGGCGTTAATTGCAGAAACGTTTGCTTAAGTCTTAAGCGAAACGAACTTCGTTTTAGTAGGTTTCGCCCCAGTTATATTGGGAATACCTGTGGATAATTTGTAATCGAAGTTTCGTAGGATTAAACGTTCGGTAAATTGGAAAGGCGAGATGCATTAAACGTTTATTGAACGTTTCTTTGTAATTAAGATATCGCCCCGTGTTCTCCGTTGAATCGCGATTAACGTCGACGATTTCGACGATTTCGACGATTTCCGTGCACGTGCACGCTCGTTCAAAATGTGTCACGAAGCCGATCACCGCCGTGCCGTGCCGGTGCAATTACGCCGCGTGTCCGCTCTCTTGTTCGGGCGCGCGTGCGGTTGCGTTAGAGGCGCATTGCGTTGTGTTGCGGCCACGCAGGAAGGTGTCGCAAAATCGAGCCTGGTCCAAGAGAGGCGAGAAAAGAAGGGGCCAACGTCGCGTTGAACCAGGGAATTCGACGCCGCGAAATCGCTTGGACTTGAACTATTTAAGACTGTCGAAACGTCGATCCTTTCCAAGCTCGCGATGTTCCTCGTGCCGTCCGTTGAACGCGATTGTCGGTGTACTTCGTGGTTCAACGAGATCGTCCTACCCATTGGCCAAAAATGTTCCGACTTTAATAGAAATAGGATGGATCCAGTGTTTTATCGATTAACATCGATCGCGAGATGTAACGAATTAACCGTAAATGTCAATGCCAGTTCAAACATGATCGATCGCTCCAACCGTTGAGAATTTGGTTCGATTCCTGTGGTATTTAGGGGGAAGAAAAATAATAGAATGAACAATATATATTATTCGTAGCATGAGGATTTTTCGAAATTTCTTTTCTAAATTAACCGCTATATTGCACCGCGATTTCGTAAAAAGGAACAGCTGTATACGCACTTGGGTAATCAGATTTTGCACCTCTGTTGCATCATTCGTTACCGGTATGTAGGTGTGAAAAGTGTTGCTTACAATTAGTTGTCGTCTAGTGTAATATATTTAAACGTTGCATCGACCGATGTTCCTGAACTCTCCCTCTCTGTGTGTGCGCGTATCTGTGTGTACGCCCAACGTGGTGGGGACAGAGCTGCGAAACACAGGGCAATGCAAACCTCGAGCCGAGGTCGGCATTCTCTCATGACTCTCGTTTCGCTCGTTTCTCAGTGAAGTGTCCTCGAAAATCAACGAATCGAGCATTCATTGTCAGTACTGACGAGCCAGACTACCGGCAATATCGGTCTGCTGACTTTAAAATTTAAAACGTGCCACTGATCGTGCCTACCTTGATAACAATGGCTCTAACGAGGCACGACTTTGTCGGAACATTTTTGGTGCACAAGTGCCAGACAAAAACTGCATACGATAGATTTCTGTTTGGTATTGTTTATATTAACCGACCAGGAATATGTATTCCCTTCGAGGGCTGCGCAAAAGTTATATTTCTATGGTAGCTGAGACAGATTTTGGTTTCCTAGGTTTTATTTTATATTAGCCTCATCCGAGAAGAAACAGGGCTATTAGAAGTAGCTTTAGAATAATTTGAAGACAGAACTGTCCATGCTTTTTCATTGAAATCATTTTGCAACCGAAATTCAAAGTGAAACGCAGTACACTTCCGGTAATCGGCTAGTTCTAATCTCTACTCCAGAATACACGTGTACCACGTAGAACCGACTTATCAAAACGAGAACTTCCACGTGACGACGAGCATTGTTTCCAACGAAGCAAACAACGATTCATCCGTTTCACGGAACAAAACGACCGATCCGTGAATCGAAGGATTAACAATGACCGGGGAATAAAGCTGTCCGATTACCAGCCACTCACACGCGTGTATCCGGATACGTAATCGATATAACTTGCATCGTTGATTAGCAATCGTATCGCACGGTGTCATTCCTTCTCGGTCTAGCACGTGCTCGTTTTCTTTTCCCCTTTTTTCTGTCTCTCCCTCTCTTTCTTTCTCTCCGCCTACGATTTTTCCCCCGCGTCATTTTTTCCCGATCCCACAACCTGACGCAATCTCGATGGCGATTATCGATACGGGCGAAGGTGTGTTTGCGCTCGCGTGCGCGACGCAACGGTGTTTATTGTTACCTGCGAATCGGTGAGCGCATTCCGGGGGCAACAGTTTGCCCGTGCCGGAGTGCAACGCTCGACGTTTTAAACTTTAAACGATAGCACGTGGCGAGCCGTGTTGCGTGACGATCGTCACGGTGTCACCGAGAGAATCGGTATTTACGTAAGAACGTTTCGGCATGAAATCGTGCGGCATCTTCGTTACAATGGAACGTTTGCGCGACGATAGCGAAGAATTATCGGCCGCGTGAGTTCAGCCTATGAATTGCCTTTTTTTTTCCTAAACGGGACTTTTATCACGGGGGGAAGTACGACACGCGGAGGGGATTTTCTTTTGATTGAACGGGGATTCACTATCCGGTGAATTGATAGAGGAGGTAGAATTTGTTGGATGTACGCGTTCGCGTTTTCGAATGCTCGGGCAAGTTGATGTTTAAAGGGAAATACGTATTCGCGATACGTAAATGTAAAGGTGTCTCACGCGGAAACTTTATTTACGTTCTCTTATTGAATCGATTAACAATCTAGATAAATCACTCGTGAATTGTACATTCGTCACGGAATTGTTACTAATCGCTTCGTTTATTCCCCACTCGTCCTTATTCGGAAAGCAGATTCTCTTGTCGCTCGTGAATAATATCGTACGATAATAATAATCGTAAATAACGATGCGAAGCAAATAGTTGTACCGATACAAAGATAAGGGAATATCGTAACGAATTAAATCTACGTGCAACCGAAGCGCAGAGGCGTCTGAAAATGATTTGAACAACGTCGCACGTGTATCTTCTTCCCGACAAATGGCCGAGGGAACGATCGTACCTGTGACGAATAACAACAACACCGATCGCAATACAAACAGGAACGTTTCTCGTGAAACGAATTCTCGAAAGGATGCTCGCATCCTGCTCGGTTACAGTCTCTATCTTTCGTCGCGCAGACGAGCAGCTGTCCAGAAGGAAACCGATCGAGGATGTGGACGTCGCCGAACGAGAAAAGCCGGGGCGTGGGGATACGACTCGTTTCGCTTCGATTTATCCCCAACCCCGTGGAAACGTGTGCTTCAACGGTGCCACGGGTAAGGGCCGCGTATACCGGCGCACGTGGCATATTATTTTCGGCCCTGCGAAAGAATTTCGGGGCGCCCATCTGCTCGGAAGTTGTACGTAGAACGCGGAGCATTTTAGGAAACTATTTGTATCGTCGCGTCGTTTCCACGTAGTCCTTGTTACCATGCTTCCTGGGCACACAGTTTTTATGCCCGAAGCGAGATACGCGTGTAGACACCTTTTTTTTCAAAAGGCTCGTACAAGATGGCTCGTTATCAGCGAGGCGACCGAGAAAGGGTGAGACCTTCCCGAAACGATCAGTCGACAATTTGTAACGGATATTCTGGAAGCTGATCGTTGTATACCGGAAACAATCGTATTTTCAGACGTCCATCTTACGCCGTTGTTTTGCCCCTCTAAATAATACGCCGCTTCGCTGATATCGAGAGAAGAAAAACCATGAGAAATCGGTCCACATTACGCACAGGCAGACGGAATGAAGAGAAATAGCGAAAACGTTTCTTCGGTATTCCTCTGCGGCTGCGGCGAAACGATGAAAAATGATCGTCGGTTACTTTACCGGCCAAGTAAGTAGAGAAAGCACTTCCTCGCGACGCAAAAAGGTCGCAGATCTCCCGCGGGACAACGAGCCCACGCGATCAGCTTTTCCCGAAAGGAAACCGCGAGAGAAAGCGTGATCGTCGAAGTCGTGGACGAACGGTTCGCGGTTCCGGGATCGATAAATGGAAAGCCACGGTGCATCCGTTGCATCCGTTGCATCCATTGCCACGACGACCGGAGGATATCTCGCGGTCTTATCTCGCAGTCAGCGTCGTCCCGTGCAGTCGTTCGTGATCGTCGCTCGCTCGTGGGAGGAACCGTGTATCCTTGTCGAAGTTCCTTCGTCCCTATCCTCGACCGTCTCGAGGCCTTTGCTCGAGGTTGTCTTCCTTTTTTGGAACGAAGGTTGCCCGTCATGGGCATTCGTTTCGATTAATGAACTTTCGTGCCCGTTGAGAGACTCTTGCACGCCGTATGGGCCGGTGCTCGGTTGGAATAGAATACGCTGGCTTTTTGGGTGTAGGTCAAGGAGCCTCGAGTTCGATTGTCATTTAATCGCTTCAATCTGGCAATGAAGACGAGTTAAGGCAAATTAATCGAACCGTTCCTGTCGCGCATAATCGCAGCGGGGGTTGCGGTTAATTCTTAGCTTCGATCTCGGATAAATAGTTAACTCGTTGCACACGTTATTTGCCCCGTACATATGCGCTATTAACGTTGCATATTTCCCTTCGCATTTTCGTATTTTTCCTGCACAAATGTAATATGTTCCTTTGCCCATTCATTGCGCGCAAATTATAACCGAAACCATTCGAAACAACGTTCGCCCGTTTTCCGTGCGTTTCCCTCTGGCAGAACTTCGCCGGATCGATTCGTATCGTTTCGTTCCCATCGTTAGAGAAACATGCAACGCTGTTCCCGTTCCCTGTCCCTCTTCCTTATCCCGCTTAGCTTCTCCCTTCGACTATTTATCCTTCCTCGTGATTGCTCTGGGCACGAGCGAAAATGCTGACGAACCGGTTCCAGAAATTTTTCGTCGGCTCCCCGTCCCGGACCTTAGACCGGTATTCCTCCGTGTTGCAGGATGCGTAGGTTGTTTCGCGGTGCATTTCACGAATCAGCATATCCATTCCGGATACGCGAATTCGTACCACTTATTCGTGTCACGAATACGCGACGCTCGTATCCGCTTGTCTGCGGTATACATAATACGTGTGCGTGTGTGCGTGCGCGAATGAGCCATGCAAATTGATGCATTTGGGGAAAAACGTGAATATCCAGGCATCTCGGGAATAACGAGAATCTTTCTGGGCCCGTGAAAACAGGGGAATGGTAGGGGAAAGACAATGCAAGATTTTTGTTGGACGGGCAATCGGCGACGCGCGTAATCGTTGGTGAAATATCATTTGAGGGATGCAAATTGTTATTAATAAAACAACGCTCGACGGAGAAAGAACGATTCGTGTCAATGAAACACGCTCAAAATGATAATAGAAGAGATTTTCGTTGCGTCAGTTAATCTATTTGTTATTTATATCTGTTGGGAATATTTCTTCTTGCTTATATCTAGCTCGGTGTTAGTTAATCGCAGCAATGTAACAAATGCATACGCGGTGCGTAGCGCTATGTCATTGAATGATTAACGGTTGCTTTATCTTTTATTATTTGGATGACAAAGGTTACGCTTTTGCGATGCAGCGAGTGGCAGAGTCGTAAATGCATTTAACTTTATAACACCAGGAATGTACTTGGCTTATGTTAATTTTTCGACCTCCGCTTTTCATCGACGGTGTCGAAGATGTACGCGAAAATTGTGCGCACTTGCGTCGATGTTCGTTCGCCGCGGAGTTTGAACGAGAAAAATCGACCAGCTGGACTGCGAGCTTCAAGTATGTTTCTTGTCGCGCGGTGAAATTGTCGGTCGTAATTGAGCTTCTTTAAAACTTAGTTCTCACGAGCTGTCGTTGAATCGTAATTCCACGTTATATCACGGTGGTCATTTCGCAACGGATCTTCCGATCGAATTCTTTCGTAAGAAGTAATACGTCGCAATTCTTATCTGCGAATGAAGTAAGTAACGCTGGAACAATAATCCTTCTTGGAACCCCCTGCCCTTATCGGTTGCGTATTCGAAACTGTAAGGTTGCGCTCCGAATCATTTGCTTTTTAAATAACGACCGGATGATCTACACTCGCGAACAGCGACCACTGAATATTGCACGATGATTCAATAAGGGGGTTCGTTGTTCGTCCCAATACATTTAGCGTTTTACGATGCTGATTGAGTTAAATAGTCGAGAGAAATGACAACGCTTCGATGACTTATAGATTTTGTCTTTTTATTGTGTACATGCCAAAGAAACCCAAGGACTTGTTGCAAAATAAAATTCTAATGTACATAATTGCAAGTTCTGATAATAATAGTAGCAACAGTAATACGCATAATGATAATAGCGATGTATGTTTATTGAAAACAGTTGCGAACATTAAATTGGTAGAGTGCGTCTGGCACGTGAATTTCGAACAAGAATGTCTTTGCTTCATTCGGGATCAAACTACGCAGATCGAAATATTTATCACACAGCCGTGACACATTACGAACGAAATCCGTGCACGCACAGTAACGTTGAATCTGCTCTCATTTTATGCGATCCGAATTCGACGCGAATTAATTTATTCTATCGCGGGTCTAATCGCGAAACTTCTCTATGGTGACCGTATTTTCGCAATCGAAGATAGGTATGTACATATGTATATTTCGCGTACCCGTAATAACCGTCGGTCTGTTGCACAAGAAAGGAGAATACATCTCCGCGTGGAGACTGGAATTAACATTCGGTTACCTTGGACGTTCCGACTGGACGTAAATTGAATATTAAATTCGTACACGAATTGGGAGAGATGAATTTCCTTGCTGCATTCGAATTGATCTAAACTCTAGAGTACATGCGAAAATGTGTTGCGTGTAACCCTGGCCCCCGAATTCGCATGAACGAATTCCATATTAACTCGTTCGATCAGTAATGAAAATATACTCGAAACTTGTGCGAATGAAAATGATAAAGTATTATCGAGAGAAAAACCGAACGCCTCGTGGCCACCAGAGGAAACTGGTGTCAAAGTTTTAACAGTTAAGGGAGTATCGAATAATAATCTCCATTCGAGTGAAGCATGCCATTAAATCGATATTCTAATTGCGCGCGATGAAAAGACACACAAGTACGGAATATAGATTGATATCGACTGTATAATTGCCTGCAAAATAGTTACAATAATATGTACTATTAACGTGAAACGAAATTTTTTTTCTTGCCACTTGCACCTCTCAAGAGTTCAAGATCACCTTTCATTTACTTCGACGAGACTCCTTTTTCGCGACGAAAATGATAGATGACATTAAAGAGAAGAAAAAAACTTCAATTACACCGTGGAATGTAACCTTCGAATGACGTTTAAAGGATTGAACCAACACCGAAGATCCACTGTCGTATGAATAATAACTATTTACCTCGCCTCGTCGAATAGCAAACAGAAGGCTATCCCCGTGAAATAGGCTTGGGTTGATCTTGAGCGTGTTCGACGAATAAATTTCATCCTCCTGTCCTTCAATATTGGCGAAATCGAATATCTATCTCGTCCCTCGTAATTAATCGAGGAAGCTCGGTGAAAAAAATATCGCCCCTCTATTGACACCTCCACTTTCCCAAAATCGAATTCACCCACAAAATCCACATTTCTATTCGTTTCAAATTCTCCGCGTCGTGGCCTGCGCAAATAATTCTTCGACGGCGTGTAATTGCACAACGTGCCTATTTAATAGTTTCATTGCACCTCCTTGAAAACGCGAAGGAACGTCTCGTTAATATTGACGATGACCTAATATTTTTTGGAGGGCGCGGTTGTCGAACGCAGGCACATTTTGCGCAATGCAGACTCTACAACGACACTTTTTCATCGATCCCAACGTAACACAGATGTGTGCCACTGTGTGTTTCGGTGCGCGCGCGTGTACATCCGGCACACTCCGTATTCGATATCGGATACAGATCAATAATAGTCCGGCAATAAGTTGCAATTGCACTGCCCCGTTTCGATTTGGCCCGCCGTTTGCAGACGATCGTAGAAGTAGAATTCTGATGATAAAAGTGGCGTAATTTGATTAGCCGGTGTGGCCTTTAATAATTTCATCTGGGTATTATACATTCTATTTTGATAATCTGTATTACACTCCAAGGTTTCAGGTCATTGTATTTAGCGATATTCTGTTGGGAGTTTCGTAATGTCCAATGTACACTGCGCGACAACTATTTGGACCAACCCATGTTTTATTATGCGCATCGTTAAATAAGAGGATTATGCAAATCAGTCGCTCG
The DNA here is from genome assembly GCA_948146005.1 of Nomada fucata. NCBI lineage: Eukaryota > Metazoa > Arthropoda > Insecta > Hymenoptera > Apidae > Nomada > Nomada fucata. Next base: position 2,290,405 of record OX411279.1, read on the forward strand.
TTCTACGCCGTTGGTGTTCGTTGCAGAGAAAATTCGGAAACAAATTCCAGATAATGGACTAGTAGGCTTGATGGACGTTTCGTTTAATTCATTGCCAGAAATGCCATTAAATCGTCTTTCGGCGATACAGCGTTGCAGAAAATCTGTTAGATCGTTGGGAATTCCTTGGCAGCGTTTATGTATGTCATTTAACTTCACCGTGTGACGACCACCTCGCGATACATTCAATGGAAGTTTGCAAACCATACAGATTTGCAACAGTATCGAAATGAAATAAAATATGTTCTGCGTTATGTAATGAGTGCGCAGTATTAGATAACTAATCGTCTCTAATTCCCGTGCAAAGATGTTGCGAAATTATATCATAGTGCGTACAGAAAATATGAATTCGTCTTTCTCAATTTCGGTGTTTACTTGCTCTTGGTAATACCGTGTCAATTATCCATCGATAACAGGATACATTCATATTTTAACGAATGCACGAATATTCGCAGTCCGATAACACATTTATTTAGGCAGATGTGTGGACATTTGTAAAACAGCATATTGAACAAGAATACTGTGCTTATTGTTTCAATTTGCGGACCGTCTATTCCCGGAAAGGATATTCTAAATCGAAGTATTTGAAAGGCAAACTTCTCCCAACGAGATGCGAATGGACAAATATAAAATGTCCACGGATCTAGTCCGCGGTTAACCATCAAATTTTGTACGTCGTAATCAGAAATTGCGTAATATTAAAATATTTGCATGGACGAAACTTTCGTCCCGCAGAAATTACGAGACTGAATAACACGAGCACGAATCATATTGCAAATTCTAATTTTACTTTCGATAACGATAACTGCTATTGCTAGTTATCGAACTGGCGTCGATTACGCCAATGGTCCGCGGCCAATAATTCATAACCAATCGATTATTTATAACGAATATTAACGGAATCTCTGAGCAGCGTGAAAGGGAACCTCCCTGAAACCGTGATCATCCCAACAATTACACTGTACCATGCACCTCAACCGTGCCCTCGAAAGAAGGGAAAAGAAACGCTACCACGGAAATTGATTCCTCAACTCCCACTTGTTCCATCCGCCCAAAGTGTGTAATCCTGTTTTTCGCCGGGTCCCGGATACACAGTGGAAACACGGTTAATCCCCGTTAACCCGGAAATACAGAATGGTAGATTCGTACAATGGCAGCACTCCTTCGTCGCTGCGTTGAGCTCAGAGGGTTGAACTTAAATCGAATACCGGTCGCGGTGCACAGGCTAGGTATACGCCATAAGTGTCGCCGCTTCAAAGTCCACGGATGTTACGGTGAATGGACGTCGGCATCGACCGTCATTGTCAAGTGTCGCAATCCACCTCGAGCGAGGTCGTTCTCGAGGTTTCGAGGTCCGCCCTTCCTTTGATTCCCCCACAAAGATGCAGCTGCGGTGTGTAACCATAACGGCTGTCAGGCATAATCGTATCTAAGTGCGTCTCTTTGATCTTCGTGCTGATCGGATTCCGGAAATCTAGGATCGCCTGTTCGTCGTCGTTCGAAATATATTTTCAACGGGTGGACTGGGTCAGCGAAGAGCAGCCGAGCGAATTTCGACGAGCCTGCTCGAGTTGTTCGTCGTGCGGTTTAAACGAGTCTGTTAGAAAATCGTATTGTGCAGAGGGAGGAAGAGCTTCCTGTTGGGAGACGTTTGCCTTCTTTGTCAGGGAAACGCAACGGAACGACGTCTCGCAGAATGTGGAATAAAGTTCGTTCTGATGTAACCGAGGATAAACGTAATCGCTCGTTGAGAAATTAGCGGGTATCTCGTTAGATGCTTGGAATAATTAGGTAATCGTGGCGGATAAAATGTAATGGTTTTTTGGCGAGGTCACTGACCATCCTGTATGTAAGTGTACTTGTTTCAATTACCGTGGTAGTGTCAGCGGGATAAAATTTGATAACGATAAGAGTAATAGTAAGAATAGCGACGAAATTTAATAGGACGTTTTTTAAAGGACGAAAAACGAGACTTTCGCTTCCCCTGTCGGATATCTCCCTTCGTCTCCGACAGAAAATATGTACGTACGTTCTTATCGTCGGCTTATCGGTAAAAATTTTTTTTTTAACGTTTTCGTGCTTGTGTGGAGCAACGTCGAAGAATGATTAAGGCGACCGCATTTTTTGAGAATAGCGTGCAACTATCACCTCAGCTATTAACCGATAACGATACGTACAGAAATATATGCAATATCTATATATATTTGAATATATGTACATACATGTATAGTTTATGTACTCGGTGGTTTTGCAATTCATCATTCGCGATGTTACGTCGAACGTTTCATCGCGGATGATAAAAATGATGGACGCCTTATAGCAACTGAAACTTTGTTGCGTTTTGCATGATTATTAGGTAACATCGGTTCTAATGGTTCAAGAAGAACGTAAAGCTTAAAGAAAAGTAGACGCCCAAGCACGAAAGAGGGTTCCGCCGAATAGAAAATCTATGGTTCTCGAACGAGACCTGATCGACGCGGCTCAAAACTCTTCTTAAACAAATATAAAACATATAACAATGCTCACATAAAAACGACAAATCTACAGGACGCAGAGAACGTGGCCGAGCGATCGAATCGAACGCGTGGAAACATTTCTAAAAAAAAAGCAAACTACCGCAGAGCAAAATAAACACTCTTAGGAAAGCCCTGTGCAATCGAAATACAGCGCCGCGGCCAGAACAACCGATAAGGCTTCCGTATCGCCGGAAACGACGACGTCGAACGAGCCAGCCACTTCCACGTTTATGTTCCTGTTCCCGTCGCACAAGGGGAGCACTATCGAGAACAGATAACAGTCTTGCGGACGATCTGTCCGCCGGTGAGTCCCGTTTGCCCGTTTAACATGCTTCGCAATGCCCATTATAATCCCTTTGAAGGAAGACAGCCACGTAGCGGAAGTCGGTATGTACGCATGTGTATCCCCGTGCCGTCGTCGTCGTCGTTCTTAGTTGGCTAAATCGAAGAAACGTGACCATTTCGTGGCGCATGACTTGCATAGACGTGCCCCGAGGCCGTTAAATGACGTCGGGAAAACCTGAAAGCCGGCGTACACTTTTATCGTTGGTGCTGTTCGAGTATCGATAGGTGTCGGGCCACGAGTGCTGTTTCAAGGTAGCCGGCCGTTTGGTAATAAAACCGTTCGTGATTAAAGAAATCGCTGCCCGGGGTTCCGGTAATAAATCATGGTACGGGCGGAAAATTATGGCCGGCTGTGCAGTTTTGGACGATAGTTTGGAGAACGAACGTTCCCGAACGCCCGATGATTTGCTGGTTATTCGTGGGAAGGATCTTTCAGAAGCGTTGTCTCTGACCGATGACAATAGGTAACTCGAAGAGATATAGTGGGCGCAGAAGCGTATCATTTTGTATCGTGGTATCGAATGAAAAACCGAACAGCGTATATTTAATAATAGATTCTAAACGGCGAAGATCCGTTTCGTGGAAGGAAACAGCTGTCCTAATTAAATAAATTAGGGTGCCCGATCTTTAAAGAATTAGTGCGGCACGGAAATAGACGCGGTCATCAATCTTGCCCGGAATTCCCGAGCGTTTTCGTGGTTCCATTACAAATTGTATAATTATCGAAAGAAACGTCGCCCATGAAACATATTATGCACCCGGGGGATATAGTCGTCAAGCGAAGATGACGTAGCGGCGATACTTCCTGGGTAATCAGTCGGGTTCTCGGGCTAATGATTCTCAATGATCGTTCCAATAAAGAGATCACCGTTGCCCAATCGTGCTCCATGTTTTCTTCGAGAATTTCGTTTCTCGACGAAAATTCTGCTTCACGAAACGTTACACTTCAATTTGCTCGATGTACAGAAGAATATTACGTTCACAATCACTATTTATCAGGCTGCATACCGTCTTCTATCTGTCTTTGAAAGAAATACACGTACATACGATACACGCGCGTACGAAGAATATTTATTGAAAAGTCTCGGAACAAGTACCGTAATAATTGGGGCTATCGATAAAGCAATTCACGGACCGATATGTTATCCGACTACACCGGACCACGCATTCTATTACGAACGCGAGCGAAAGTTGAAAAGAAAAGACTCTTCAAGATTCGTTTATTCAACGATTACGCAAGGATGATTTTTTCCGATATTTTTTTTCTCCATTGAACGAAATCATATCGTAAAACGGTAGTTTCACGGTCAGTGACGTGAAATCCAACGATTTTCCGCGTAACCGTGCTCCCACACCGATGAACACCGAGTCAGTGAACCACGTCCTCCTGGAAAGTTGCAGTAAGTCGTGCAACCACGATCGGAAAAAGCGTAACGGTATATTCGATCCAGATTGGCCAACTATTTTACATCGGGAACGCGGCGCTATGCTCGTAATCGTTCGATCAGGAGGGTACACGGTGTTAATATTTCCTCTTACGAAAAGTTGCATATCTTTCCGATACGTCAGGTCAGTGCCGTGCTTGAACTTTCGTGGCAATCGTATTCGTTGCACTTGCGCGCAACTACAATGAATATGCATGCGCAGAATCATTCAAATCATTTACTGAATTGCTAATCGCAGGTAAACACAGAGCCGTCCGCTTGTGGATACAAGGCACGCGTAGCCGGCGCATCGTTTAAACCACGGTGGGATATGTTAAGGAATTTCGAAGTCGTTTAATCTGAGACCGTCGTTTTGTGATCGAAATGTTTCGTTCTAGCCGAGGGTGTTATTACAAGAGTAATCCTGTTGGATCACAGTAACATCGTACGATAGGTGGAAAGAATTATATTGCGCTTGGAATTTATTTAGGAATCTGAAATTCCGAAGCAATCATTTTTTAGCTTCGCTTTTTTCCTGGCAATGATTGCTTTATTCGCGTATAATGCGCGATTCGCGCGCTAATATATTTATCTATTCGGTATACCTTAGGTGACAAAAGTGATGTCATCTTAATTTGCGAGCGTAGGTAGCGAAAATGATGTCATTAATTAATCGTGTGCATTCCACCTTTCATCGATCAATCAAGCGGCTTCAGTTTCAAACTTCCACGGATATAAATAAGGAATAGACTGGAATGAACGGCGATTCTTGTTATAGTAAATTAGTATCTGCGATTCGGTGGAATTTCACGCGATTGAACGTACAGTTGCGACATTCATTGTATCCCCTGTACGCGTAAACGTACGAAGCTCTCGATGGACATGGGAGAAACGAAATTGCGATTGCATTCTTGATCTTGAACGCGAGGCAAACACGAAATATAAGGCGATAGAAGAATTCGATGATCTTTTTTTTATATTTACACGTCTTGCAATAGTGTGTGCTACGATTAAAAAAAATATCTTCCAATCGAACGTAATAATATTGATATTTCTATGCCAACTCGTTTGCGTAACTTTGCAGATAACGCTCGTTGCACATAATTGTAAAATAAAAAATTCTTTTCATTTGAGAGGCAAATGAGGAAATGACCAAGGATGAAAGAATTGTATCGCTACTAATATTCACTCTCAATTACATAATCCGTCTCGACTAATCTTTATGCAACATTGCACCAAATCTAATTGCGATAGTTTGCGTAATATCGCGAAAGATCAGCAGTTCGTTTTAAGGGAGAGAGGAAAAAATGAGTACCGCTCGTTATTTACGGGGGATATCGCAGTTTTTGTAATCGGGTGCAATTCGAATTGATTAAATGAGACGTTGCACCATGATAGTTGGCTCCTCTCTTACGAAAAAGCGAGTCGCGGTAACTTTTAGTACGAGAACGACCGTAATATTTGCAAGAATTATTCGAATACCCAAATTGAATGAAAATTGAAAATATTTGTTCTCCATCTGCTGCGTTCAAGTATTTACTTCCCCCGTTTGCATTTTGTATTACACATTATATGAGATTCTTATCAGGGAAGCGATGAACATGTTTCGTAAATTCGAAAAAATCATCGCTGCATACTAGATCTGTTCTGCAGCACTGAACAGCTGATGACAGGTGTGAATTATTTTAATCTTTATGAACGTGGTGCAATATCTTGCCAAAAAAAGTGTGAAAAATCTGACGTGCCGTTACCTTCGATGCCCAGGACGCAAGAAATTTCGAAAGGCGTCTCAGGTGATTTAAAAGTAAAATCCTTCTGTCAGAAAGATAAAGAGTTTTATATCACAGGTTACGAATTACACAATATACAATATGATGTCTATGCATCGCCGCGATTTTGTGAAAAAAAATTCGTACGTCGATCTTCGAGTGATCGTTGTAAAGAGGCGGCATCGATCTTTAAATTCGGGGCAATTCGTCTAAAACAAAAAAGAATCAGTTGCACTTCGTAACCCTTCGATGCAATTGGCGAATCTAGATATCTTCAATCAAACGAGAGAAATGCGACTTTTAATTTCGAGAGAAAATTTGCAATTCCTTGCACTCGATTTCCCAAGCAAATAATGGCAGGTCGCGCAACAATTCAGAGAGGACAGAAATCTATAGCTTGGCCTAGCAATCGAACGCTCCGCATATGCAACACGCCTGTAACCGTAAACGTTTACGAACGAACGACACAATGTCTCCACGCATGGTGATCATGTGTCGGTGGGTATATATATTGCTCGCTATTTCACGAAGTAGCCAGTCATAATTAAGTTTGATATAATTCGCATAATCAGTAATGAATTTTCGTGACTCGCGCTAAGAAACTGGAAGATTAGTCGGCCGGGCGAAGCATGCTGTTTCTCACGTACACACTACGGTGCGTAGTTCCAGAAGCCTCTGCCTTCGATATTTGTTCATAAATTTGCAGTTTCTCGTCAGTGTTCCGTTCTTTGCGCAATATCGAGCAACAAACCGTTGCAGGCTACTCCTTTGTTCGCGATAATTTTGTTCTACCGATTTATGACAACCACGACGAGACCGGGCTTACGAACAAGAAAATGCCAGTACATATACTCTTTGGTGGAAAAACGTTTGCGATTAAACACGGCCGTGCGTTTATTTTGTATATAAAATGTCGTTTTTGATAAGGCGTGCGCATTGAATAATGGAACATTAACGAGATACTTTTGCATATTCATCTTTCGCAGAATTTCTATCCTGTAAACTTTGTTGTTCGAATTGAAGGTATAAAAATCCGGCGATCGTTGTCAAACAGCAGCATTATATTTCACTTGCTGCCTTTCATTTGAGATTTCGATCACGGTTATTTAGGGCTCTTTCGCGAGCCTTAAATCGCCGGAAGTAACAATTTTTTGACAACGGTCACCTACGTCATTACTTTTTTCCTCCACAGCGAATCGTCTCGTGAGGCATCTGCAAAAATAGTTTCGACCGTGAACATAATAGTACGTCCGGTTCGTTAACCATGAGAATGCTCGTGTGCCTGCAGTCTACGTATTAGCCGACTGTATATACGTTTGTTCGACCCATTACTAAACCCGGCGAAACCCTTCACGTTCGAGATTGTTAACAATACCAGACTGCTGGATACGACAATTTAATAGCAGGAATGGTGGCCCATGTTTTATTGAAATCATGTTTCATTGAAGTTAACGATTGTAAAATATACATTTATTTAAAAGTAAGTTAATTTCCAGCACACGTCGCGTTACACCGACTAATTAACCTTTATGCTCCGCGAGAAATAATTTTAAATAGAAAGCATCTTTATGTAATCTTTAACCCTTGAAAATGACAATTTTAGTATCCACGAGCAATCGTTAGTACTATTTTCCTTTTAACAAATTTTGAGGCACAATTCTCAAACATATTTTAACCGAACGGACTCGTAGCTTGTATTTTGAAATCACCGCCGTCTGTTGGCAAAAGGTCCGACACGTTTTTTCGAGAACAAGATTTCGCTCGAAAGGAAACGGAAGAATTTTTCTTGCCGCCTCGTGTCGCGTTCATGCGTGTTCAAAATCACCATAACTTGAAAAGAAGGTGAAAAAATTAATAGCTTGTAATTATCAATCAAGCCCCAACAAATCGAGAAACGGAAAACAACGTCAACGAATAACACAACGTCGAAGCTTACGCAAGTTTTCGCAGAATGTCACCTAGCAAGATGCAATTCATGTCCACTTTTACGTCAACCTGATCCCAGATAGCGTTTATCAGAGTCCTCTGCTCGCACCTGTTTATGGATTTCAGGCGTACCCTTACAGCACCATGCATTGTTCGCGATCCTTTTTGGTAAACGTTTTCTACTCGAAACCGTCCCTGTATCTCACTTGCCACGTCGAATCGCGATCAGTCACGTCGCTCGCGATGCATCCACGCGATATCAAAAGTCGCCCCTTTCTTGCGCAAATCAATGTAATCCGTCGAAATTTGTTGAATCATAAAATACATAATAATTCCCCTTATTGCATGCCCATTGTTCCCGAACGATGAGTCACAAACGCATGTTTCTCGATGGATAATGTCCCGAAGTACCAGAGCCACGGTCAGGTAAATCTTTTTAGCGCGTGTAGAAACGCGTCGATCAGCCAGAACAAAGTAACGGAAAGCTGTTCGGGAAATTCGTGTTCTCACGTCGCATAATTCAGCGACATTTTCTTTTCTCATCAATGCACCGGGCAATCATTATCGATCCGAGCACCTAGTGACCTCGTTTTCGCCGGGGTCAAATGCGACAATCTAACAAATATCTATCGGATGGATTCGCGTTGATTACTTTCCCCGTTAATCGTTAACTTCCACAGAATCATTCCTTTGCCACAACATTCTCCCCGATGAAAGCAGAACAAAAGTGCGTCCGCTGCAGTGTTCTTTGTAAAGGTAATGTCCCGCGGGGAGGGGGAGGGGGAGGGGGGGATGTAAAGGAATGAGCAAAGAAGAAACTCGTTGTCGTGAAACGAAGGCCGCCAGGTGTATTTGTTCGGTTCAAAGATATAATCTTTCGCAATCACGATCGGTCGACGTCTCTCCAAATCCACTAATATCTGTTTTATTTACTTGTCTCTCGTTTACGGCAGATACGAAATTAAACACAATATCTACGTTATCTGTTGCTTCCGTTGTCGATTCCTCAGGTATCACGATTATCATTGTTCCTCAAAAAAAAAAAAAAAAAAAAACAAAGTTTTGACTTTCGCGCAATGATCACGAACCTGCGCCACCTCGTCGCGTTTATCTCGCTAATAAAGCAACGTGTCGTGCAGCAGTTGACACGAAACATTTTTTGGAAAGGCGACGATAAGAGATACGGTGGCGATAACTGTCGTCCGCGAAAAGTAGAAAGAGACACTTGGACACGTATTTTCGAAGAAATCACCGGAAATCGTACGGTAGCGCCGGCGAACGATTACGATGAGAATCTATCGGGTGAACTGACAGTGTACAGAAGCCGGGAAAGCCTTTCAGATTTTCGAAAGCAAGGCACAATATCGTCGAGCACGGTTCTAGCCCGTTATCAGAGCTCTTCGCTCTTGATAAATATTCATCGGCCTGAAGCAACTTCAGGCCTCGCATGACGAAATTTCTGCGGCAATATTCGGCGAAAGATCGCGGGCGAATTGAAAAAAAAAAAAAGGTCGAAACCGATGTCGTCATTTAAAGCGAAGCAAAACGAGGAGAGAGGAAAGAAAAATTTGCAACGAATAATCGTGCCAACGGACGAACGAAAAATATTTCGCGAGGATACCTCCCGATTTCGGTGACGAAGAAAACGGACGTTTCGATTGTTTGAAAATCGGTAGCGATTTCCTTCGCCCGGTCGAAGTGGCGAGTTTTAAACGGGCGTAACCTGACGACACTTTGAATCGCTGTAAAACGACCTTTTCATTGAGAAATAATTCGACGTTTAATTAGGACGGCATCGACGATTCGGATCTGAACGCGAGGAAATTTGCGAAGCTCTTGAAAAGGACGTGAAATATCGAGCGGAATATTATCAATCTCGGGCTTCATTTTTACCGAGATCAATTGTACTAGATTGGGGGCACACATAAGACGAACGATCAACGATATCGATAAGAAACAGCATGTGACGATAGTACTTACTCTCCGGTGCAAATTAGTCGACTGATGTGTTTGTGGTTCGTTTCAATGAGAACGACCATCGTACACCTGTCATCGTTCAAACGTGAACGTTCTTTAATCGTTCGATTGTTCCAATGGGGACTTATTTAACGAATTATTTTATTTAAATGCATCGATCTACATTGACTTATCAGATAGCGGGCGATTATTATCATCTATCGTATATTGAATACAACGAATCGTCGTTCTCGTTGACATACATGGTTGGCTTGAATCATCCGGCCGCGAAACGAAGCAACCGGCACCCACGTAAGTGGCAGAATCGAGTGCGTTAAAAAAAAGCACTAGGTTGGCCAATATCCGGTCTGGGGCCGGGCTGGTTTGGAAATTCGAAGGCCTGCTCCGTCTCGAGCCGAGATCCACGCAATCGGTCGTATCTCTTCGAACGAGAACGTATACACGTGCATAAATGTACATTGTACATTAAACATTTTGCACAGGATTGCAATGCAGGGCGTTTCATAAGCGAATCTAACAATATTCTGGCATATTGTCTATGTATATTCTGGATATTTCAGACGCTTGCCTTTAACATTATTTTCAATAATAATTTAATTACTTCTTTTTATGTGGGATAGATATTTTATTAATATTGTGCATGTTAAAGATAAAGGACAGGTATTGAGGTAAAGACTGACAACGTAATCGAATAAAAACATTTTTGCGGTTGTTCTTGCGTGTAAAGTGCTCCAAGGTAATCAGTTTTTGCGTGAAACTTTTAACGATACTGTTTATAGTCGTTTTCGAGTGGATTTCCCTTGGCAATGATAGTTTGCAGGTACCTTTTTTAATAGAATTTAATTTTTCATTATCCCTTTTGAATTGTTTGAAATTTGTACAAACTTGAACGTCTTGGCAATGTTGCCTGGGTAATATCGAAAGATTTTAATTGTGACGCAAAAATTTTATGTGCTGTTGATAGTACTTTTTCTACCTGCACGACTTAGCTTCACATTTGGCACTTATTCTTTTAATATCTATGAAACAGGAAAACCACAAAGCCAAATGTATTTCGAGGGATGACTCAATAACAACGCCATGCTTCTATTTCTTACTCAGAAAAAGAAAATACATATGCCCGACGATGATACGTTTTCTCACGGTTATAGTGGAGTACGTGGGTGAAGTTACGTGCCCTTAGTTGCCACCGATTGTTTAAAGCGTGCCTCCCGCGGTTGCTAAGGAACGTTAAGGTAGGTCAAGGGTACGTCATTTATGCGAAACGAATATCTCGAACGATTCTACTCTTCGACTGGCACACCTTGTCCATTAAAAAAGAAAGAAAAAGTTCAAGATCAACCCCAATATTCGCGCCCACTTGTTAACCTTAATCATTTTTATTTAAAAACACGTTTGTTATGTTTGTATAAACATTCCTACGGCGACACGTAATAGAGTATTCCAAGCTGCCAAACAATAATGAAAGAATTGAATTAGTAAGAAGTTGGTGGCTAGCAGTTGATGTAGAAGGAATTAATGTTACAGATAGTCTGCTGTAAACGAATGAAAAGTTTACATGTATGACCGCGTGTCGCGGTTTAGGATGCCCACGTACGCACTGATGTGGCCAGGAGCGCAACACTAATTAGCGAGGCCCCACTTCGCGATTTTAAAGAAGCATCATTTACTCTGTGCTTTTCGTTCTTCTAGGATGTTCTGCAACTTTATCGTTTATTGCATCACCGAAGTAGATTAAATATAAATGAGAGGCATGCTGTACGGCACGTAAAAGTTAGATATTAAAATGCTGAATCAATGGCATGACTGATACGACAGAAGGATCGTACTCGTGTCCATGTAATACTTTTGAATACGTATACTTTTTCTTAGAAAAAGTAAGAACAGTGGTAACACATACTGGGTATAAAATGAAAAGGACAATGAGTTTTTGTGTCATGCAATGAATAAGCCAATCGCTTCTAAATGATACCTTTATCTGATGATTAAAACAAAAAGACGATACCTCACCACAGGAAACTCGAAACAATTCCTCCTCCTTTGTAACTCGTCTTCGGAAATTTTGATCACGTTTTTACGAGCACGGAAAACCACGAAAAGGGTGCCGCTCCATGCGACGCTCTTGCGCCGACACTGCAAAGGCAATGGAACGCGCATGCGCAACTACTGCCGCGCCCCACCACTCGGTTACCTATTCTGACGGGTTTAGCTGATGCGGCGACCGTAGCTTCAGTCGTTTGCTACACAATGGCGCGATCGGTCAGAGCTTGTTTAATTTGCTGCCGCCGTCGTTTCTGAGCGGAGGGCCGGCCCAAAACGTTGGACCGTCCGTTGCGCGGGATAATAAATCTTACCGCACAGTCTCTCCCTCGTTCGTAACCGCTCAGACTTTCAACGTTTCGCTGTTTCTCTCGAATTATTCAGTCATCCTGTAGCCTGTATGACGAAAGGGAAACAGTAACAACGACTGGCCGGAATACGAATCGCAAGAACCGTGAAGAAGAAAGGAACCACTACCAATACCAACACCAGGTAGTCGACAGGAAGAAGATCAGATTCGATCCGACACGCGCGCTATTCGAAAAACCAATACGCCCGGAAGAACCGGGGATTCGCTTTTCGATCAGACAAGACGGCGGTAAAGGTTTATCAACAACGTCTTTGGGAGAAACACGGATTACGTCTGGCTGTTTCTCCACCTCCAGCCACCCGTTCAGGAACGTACGGCGACAACAAGAAGAACATACGAAAGGTAATCCCCCCGTGTTCACCTTGTTAAATGCTCACAGCAAATATATTTCAGGACACCGAAAATGGGAAATATTACCAAGTGTGTGAGCTTATTCGCATTTTGCGTATCTATCTCTCGCGTGAATACAGTGCAAAGTGCAGTGATTATTACCGACGCATACCGGATCGATGTCAGCCTCTTCCTTCGTTCTATCATATATTTACTTTTGTGCGCTTGCCCTGATATCGGTGCGCACCCTTTGTTCGCTTTCCCATTGGGTCGTTTACTTCTTGCAATAATTGACAATTGCAATGACAGCTGACGGGTTCAACCGTCGGAAATTATATCCTTCATGACAAATTCATAAAAATTGGACGAGTACTTCTGTTCCGTATTTCAGACCGAAAATGCTTTGAACTGAATTTTCTTCATTTAATCCGATTAGATATTGCTATGGTTTCTGATATGTGTCAACGTCTCGACTGATTCCCCGTCTGTATCGGAAGTTGCTAAAAGAAAAACAACCGGTGTGACATATCGACGTAAAATCATGGACTGCGTGAGCAAACGTATTAGGCAATTCATTTCGCGGTATTGCGTCACGTTCTCGCGCGCTATTAATGCAACCGGTGCCCGCAATATCGCCCTGACAACTGTGGAACTCCGCCATTTTGACCTTACCGAAGGATATCTGCTATCGTGCTTTGGTAGTGGTGTAAGTTGAAACGTGCACACGCGTTTCAACACGCGGCCACCGTGTGTACGCAATCCTTTACTAATTCCGTGCTAGCTATTTCGTCAGGTTTCTCGTTCATTCAATAAACGTGGGACACGGGGAACGGTTACACGAGTTTTCAGGCACGGGGCACTTGCACCTGCCGTTACGGCGCTGACCTCACCGTTCCAAACGCTCTAGTGATCTAACACAAAAAAGCACATCTCGCTTAATCCTACGGATAACGAGTTAAAATTGTGTGTTCGAGCCTTGATTATATTTTTTTCAGAGGTGAACCAGGGTCGCAAAATCGTGCATTGTGTCACAAATCCCTGATCTTTGGAACGGTAGTAGTTTTTGCGCAAGTGCGTTGATATCGTAATGGCGCGGATTTCGCGAACGATAAACTCGAACGATCGAGTTGGCTTTGGAACTCGAAATTTTCTTTTCATTTTTTCTTCAATACTTTATTACTTGCTGGTATCGCTTGCGTTTTCAAGGTTAACCTCTTGCATTTCGTATTATTCGAAATATTTAATAAGCTGGAGTTATAAAACAAAGCTGCTACGTGTTGCGGAGAACAAACATGTACGGTAAACCTGCAATTTTTTTTCTCCATTCCGAATGCACGCGACTTGTGCGCGTTGTATCTCATATTGCATACCGCCAAGGACACGCTGATTTTACATATCGTCAGCTTTCGGTAATCGTAGTTGGAAAACTGATGTTCAGGAATAAAAGTTTCTATCTTCGATATTACAATTGTCAGAATGTTATTTTTAGGACATTTCCGACAGTATTTTAATCGAGACTTTGACAAAATTATTGTTTCCAAAATATTTCTGTTTAAAGCCAACGTTTATACCTGAGATACAGAGATAAAGCGCACGCGAAGTTTACCGTTCGTTGTGCGCAACAAGGTGTACGTATATATGCTTGATAAAAATTGAGGTATATTAACGGGATTAATAACGCCATCGGGATTTTCTTGCATCGTGCTTCATAATTTTTCTCTGGCTTGGCTTAGTTGTGTATATAACGTTATAGCGCAACGGCCGCCTTACAGCAATATCCCTGACCTTACAGTGTCCCCTTCTCTATAGAAATTGCGCACAAGGCAGGACGAGTGTCGAAACATCGTCTTTTGAAATTGTCCGTGAATCACATAGAGTTAACGAACGGGACCCTTGTCATTCAAGCCCTATTATAGATACGTATAATTTAACTCCACTTTGTTCGTTGTGTACAATATCCATAACTGTATTACGCATATATACAGTATAAATCGATATTGAAACGGGATACAAATTTGTACGATTTCGATTTCTAACATATAACAGAAATTTTCATCATGGATAATCTATAATGGTGACTGATATATAATAAAGTAGAAAAATATGATTTATAGTTAAAAACTTATGCTACATTTACGGAATTTTAACTACTACAGTATGAATAAAAGTTTTTCTTTTCTCCTGTTGTTGCAGAGCTTTTTCGTAAAGAGTGACCGATTGTCACCCACGAAGATCTCCGTCCAAGGACCCAGCGGTAACACGAAGCAACGCTGCGTGGGCCCGAGCTCAAGTGATATTCTTACCTATTAATAATTAATCTGTAGCTATACATGCGTTTATACCGATACAGCTTTCAAAGCGTGCAAATCGGCCTGTTACAATCGATAACCGTCGCAGCTACCGGCGTTTGGTAACCTTGTGACGTGAGTGTGTTCAAAAAACGGCTTTTTTGCTTTACCGGTTTTATGGACAATAATTTACGTATAATTCTAAGGTTCATTCGGTATCACGAAGAACGAAACACGTGTTCCGTTTCGTCGAAGGGAACATTTACGAAAGGATAAGAAGTTAAGGGAGGTAGCAGTGTCGCGTGTGCATTAAAGAAAGAAACGGTGCGCGTGTGAAAACAGCACAATATGAGAGTGACAGGCGCCATTAGGCAGCATCCCCTTCATCTGCAAGTGGCTCGTACCAATAATGGAAAATTTCTGGTCAGTCCGACCCATAATCAGGACATTAGTCAACAGCCGACGAGCGACGAGACTAGCTCGGTGTCGGCGGTTGTCTTCCCAAGTTACGAACCGCTGCCCACCGATCATCATGGACCAACCATACTCGGCGATCGGTATCTGCTTCTTGGACCAGCCGAGGGGAGCGCTCTTTACCGATGTCTCGATGTGCACACCGGTCAACAACTCGTCGCGAAGGTAAGTTTGCAGAGTTTTAATCTTTCTTTTCATTTTCTTTTCACCATGTTTACGTAAACATGTTTTAATAACGCACGTAATCTTGACTCTTTTACGTTGGTTATGCGCCACGATGTACGTGAGAATCGCATAAACGAATTATGTCATGTTGCAGAATTGATTATTATTAAAGGTAGGGCTTTCAGTACAAGGTACGACAATATGGCGGCCGTTCGATTCTTCTAACCCCTGTGACTTATGTCACCTAACATTGTAAAAATAGATAGGAATATTATTTGTCTCATTTCTCTGTAAGTGGAGAATTTTATTTGCTTCCTCTTAAGTTAATAATTTATACATTTGCATTCCTTTCATTAAGATTGATTCTTAAATTGATTTCTGTTATGACAATGAGATTAATATAACTATGGTCACGAGTATTTGAGGGCTTAATTGTTGTTTTATCTGTATCGTTGCAATATTTCAATAGCAACACACTACAAAACGAAAAAGAGAATTAAAATAAAATGATGAGCGTTATTTCGAAAAGATTGAATATGTACTTAATAGTATTGAATCTAAAAGAAATTGCCACGGTTAAAACACTTCGACCTTGAATTACTTGAACCATTTGCTGTAAATTACACGCAACGGCTCAATACTATTTATGTGCTTTCAACAATATCGAAATCTTATTTCAAAGCATCAGACACCTTATTGACCAACAAACACCGCTTAAAATTAGTATATAACTTACTCAACCAACGGCGTCGTAGCGTGGCTGTGTGAACGTGTTAAAATTTCAAATACCTGCTGTATTACACACAAGCACCGTTAGATTTATGAAACTATGCCTGTCCACCGAACATTCACGATGAAATGTTCTAAAGAGCTTAAGCCAAACGGCGAAGCTTTACCATAATTGCAAAACCGTCATACAAACATTGAGCAGGAACGTATCTCGCGCGCGATTACCTCTTAAACAATTTCATGGCTGACGATGAAAAATAGTCGCGAATGGATTTCGAAACGCGTTTGGTCGTTTATCCTTGATAGAGCAAACGCATCCTGCCTCCAGGATATATGTCACGTACGTCTCGAAGGCAGGTGTGCAACAACGTGCAGAAACACATCCAATAAAAGTTACACGTCGTATCGATGAAAATCACCTTTCTAAACTGTCGCTCGAGGGCTTATTTCGGCCGGATTCAGGTCGAACGTGGAACAGTTCACGTGTTATCGGTCGATGCCACAGATTCGTAACCCCGGATGATAGAATTGTGTTCCGCCTTATTTTAATTCACCGCGTTGCCGTTTACATATTTCTTGTTTACGATTGTACTAGAGCTGACACGTCCTGTTATTTCTGTATTAACATAAACACGATATGTATTTTCATTTCCCTGTTGATATATTTGGCCGAGCGATTGCTCAATTATTCAGATGGACTTACAGGCCGTGCGTTTAGTTTGTAAATTTCATCCCGATACCTTTAGATTCGCTTTAGCACAATAAAATTCGTTTGTACGACAGAGATAATTCGATAAAAATTAATGATATTGTATCTGAACGTTACGAATCATCGTGTCTATGAATTTTCGAGTGCAATAGCTAGACATGAAACATAGATTATACTTGAGACATATTCTTATCGAACACAGCTATCTTATCTAGTCTCTCAGTTTTCACATATTAATGCACCGGGGCACTGTTTCGCGAGGAAATAATTCGCAGCAGGAAATGTTACTTCAACTGTCATACAAAAATATAACAAAGGCGAAGGGTAGCATCGAGAAGGTGCTATCAAGGTGGCACGGATATTAAACATATTAGAGGTAATTACGATTATACGTTTGCTGCTTGGAGATCACCCTTTTCAGAGCGTGTCCGTAGGTACGGTTACACTAGTTGGGAAAAAAAGTAGCGGATCTTCTAGTATCCGGTGTTTCTTCTCTCACAACAGCTAACCGTTATTTCCATTGTCACGCGAATGCATGTGTCATTCTCTGAGAAAAGTTGTTCAGAATGTTCCTGCGTCAACCTTCACCGCATTTCTCGCAATTAAATCCCATAGTTGTTGCATTTCTAATGAAAGTTGCTGTTTTAAGAACGCGAGCCTTGAATATGTTGCAACCGTTTCACCTTCGAACGATGAATACTATTATCTCAGGCATGAAAAGGATTTCGAATTCCCCCGAGGACTATTGAATTCTGTATTTGAAAGATTTTAATGGGTCCACGTGGATCTTCATGCACGTCGTGTACTATCGTAACAGAAGCATTTCTCTCGTTTCATTGCAAGTATCGTTGATAGAGAGATTCAATAGTACAAATAGTTGACGAAACGTAAAGTCCGTGGTCGAATCACGGTCCAGTTCCTATTATCGTTTAGTCTCGTGTCGTCACATCCTGTGTCCATATTATCGGAACCTTGAATTTTATATATATATATAAGCACACCTGTGTAGACTAACAATAAGCGCCAATCATTTCTCGAATATCAATCCGAGAAGCGGATAATTTATTGGAAATCCGAATGATTCAATTAAGAATCTTAAAACCTTAAAAACTTCAGATATCTATGTTACTCCAAATTCTAATACAGAGACTCGTATGCTTCTCTTCGAATATTAATCGAGCGAAAAATACCATTACGCTTCATTTCTAACGAAAGTTCACTGCAATATGCACCTGTGTAACAGAATAGTTTATATATTTTTTATTGAAAGTAGTAGTCAAGGTTCATCGATAAATCATCCATAAACTATCCACTGATGAAATAATCAATTCAAGGAATTGATCGCACCTGACTTACAAGTAATTTATTGCAATATTTTCCTACCTGCCTGTACAATTAAATGCCACGTTCTTACGGTAATCTTATACAGATAGTACAGTAAGGATCTTCAGGACAAGCAGGATTTTTGTTATGTTCATAATGTCCCTGAAAGTGGCATCGTTACCATAGTCGAAGTGATCTTTTCTCTTTTATGTAAATTTCTGTTGAAAAGATAAAGCTATTCACGGATATGACTTTACCCGTGACAGAGTTGCAAATAAGGAAATAATTGATCAATGTTAGCAATTTCGTCACAAACTGTATTCGGTTTTAATCTTTTACGGCTCGTATCTTAAACAGTTGTGTTGGTTTTCCTGTAATCACACAATGGCCTTTGAAATCCTGTAATCGCCGCAGTATTAACGATTTCGGAATGGTAATGTGACAAATAATAAGCACGAGATTTTCCACGTTTCGTCTGTCGTATAGAAAAAATCGCGAAGAATTTCTGAAGTGTTTCATCATCGTGCAAATACGAGTCGAATATCACAATCTTTTTACGTTTAATTAAAAACGTTTGGATCATTGCTTTCTTCCGTCCGTGGCACCAATATTGCGTTATATAAAATTGTTTGCACGTTAGTTCAGTTTTATTAAAAGCAGGTGGAAAGAATTTAATATACAGCGTCTAAAGCAATCCACATGGAATTTTTAATTTGAACGGTTTCAATTAAAATTATACAGTCACGCCAATTACATCCATGGATGAAGAATGCTTAGAAACTTTTTTCTTGTAGAAGATAAACAGCAGAATGTCGTAGAATTTTCTTAAATAATTACATTAAAGATCTAGATAAATGAAAATATTTGTATGCAAATGTTACTTCAGTCTTCTGAAATTTTGCTGAGGATAATCAGTTTTTTATACCTCGCATTGCACCTTGGCAAACGTGCTGCCGTTGCTTCCGCTATATAGAACGACTGAGGTTGTGACGTAACTCGTTGCTATAATTCTACGTAATTTATTTGAGGTTTTCGTGCGTTTCTTTGTGCGACCAATCTTCCGGGTAACATTGTACTTGCTGTAAAAACAGTGTGCGCGCTCCAGAAATTTCAATCGTATTACTTGTCGTGCTAGAAAGCGTTGCATTTATTCGTACATCGGAGAAATTACTTAAACATCGACTTCCCTGGAATTTCCTACAATGTTCTGCAACGTGATCGAATTTCGAAATTACTAAAGACATAATTAATTTCATACGCTGCTACTTATCTAACATTAGGTATTAAAAACGATATTATTATTCTTGTAATAAATTAATGGACTGATATCTGTGATCTTAATTAATTGTTCAATTAACTACAACGTGTACGTAACACACTTCATTACTCCAATCACTGTTATCGAATACACATGATTCGGGGAACGTAGAACTTTCTACCTTGCAATCAGGTTCTTTGCTGCATTGATATTGGAGCGCGTGCCATATATTTCCAGTTTAACCATTTTTTTGCCTTCTTTTTTTCTGGTACGGTATTATGCGGTTGTGCAGCACAGTCGCATCGCTGTACAATTAAATATTATAGGATGTCAATAGCAAGGTAGCGTACGGTTAAATCACACCGCACCTCCGCAAGAAAAGTATCACAAGTCGAAAATATGCAATTGTTCAGGAGAGCGAAAACGAAGTTTCTATTCGAGATATATTACCTAATTAGAGTGTTATGAAATATACGTCAGCTAAGTATAACGTATTGGGTTCCAACTGAAGAAATTCTTTAGGATGACAAAATATTATGATTTTCATAATAACATTTTTCTTGAGGGGGTGCGATATGTAGACCGAACGCATATTCCAAACAGTAATAATAAATTAACGATTATAGATATTTAAAAAAAAAAGAAGGGTTACATATTAACGTGTTCGCGATTCTTGTTCCCATTGTAACTCGTTACACATTGTTAACGGTGATCATCGAAAGGGTTAGGTAACGAGGCATTAAAGTCACCGGTGAATAATTATGCGCGTAAGGCTGCAGCCGCGTAAACAAGGCAAATTAAGAATCCTCCCGTTGAAACCTGGCGTTAGAACAACAGCTACCGGAACGGTGCACATGTTGCATAGCGCAGCTGCAGTTTCCAACACGAACCGCCGTTATTATACAACGAAACTCGAAGACGTAACGGTTCGCTAATGTTTTAGCAGATCGATGCTTCCAATGGAAACACGTTGCGAAATACATAATCCCACGTAGTTAGTTAAATTTAAATCCAGATTACAATTCGGACATCTGCCCCCTGGGGAAAAAATTCTATACATATACATACATATACATATAAGTGTGCATGTAAGTAGTAGCTTCCTGGTGTTCAGTGATAACGCCGTTGTAATTTAATTAAACGCAATTGTAAATAAGATGAAAGGTCGTTGATGTTCCACTTTAGATTTTTAAATAGTGCTTCTTGTACTCGCACGAAAATGACGAGGAAAAATGAACTTTCCAAATTGAATGTGTATAAATTGTATCGGGCACCGTGTTTCACATTATTTCACCAGTCTATATTACAATAACATAAATTACCGTCAATTAAACGAAGAAATAAATCCGACGATAAAAAGCATCGTCACTGTTCATCGTCAAGCGACAGAAATGACCAACAATTTCCCCTTCATTGCAGCAGCTGCAGGCAAACGGAGTGGTCGTAAATAGTTGTTAATTTCCAAATTAACCGTCGTTCCTCCCCGTGTCATTATCATCGGCCTTTTCTTTCTCAGAAGATGTATACGCAATATATCCCCGTCGATTTTTCCCGTGGAAATCGCACGCGAATCGATAACAATCGCGAGATTCGGCAGACGAAAAGGCGCCACGTAACCCTCGGGTACACAAGAGAGCCACGAGCAGCCGTCGTCGCGTTTCCATTAATATTTTACAATCGTCACGTTATACAATGCACCGCTTACATCACCGTGTAAACGCCACGAACAAATACAAGGCTGCACCTTGCCTCACCTCACCGTTACTCTTGCATGGTACATATCGCATCTCTGCCCGTTATTCGTAATCGTTACTGAAGCCCAGGGACGTTCAACTTAATTGACAATGTACATCGGCATTTTAAGTGCATTACAATAATTGTCGGTGCACGCTCGGCAGACGTTGTATAAACGTATGCACGGCGCAAGTGTGGCGAGTGATTTTAATCGACGCGTCGCGACGCTTATGAAAACTCGACGAATCTGTTTGTGGCAGGGGATGGATGCATGCATGTATTTTCTTTTTTTTCTGCGATTGGACAACGGAAAATTACTGCGATCCAGAAACGGTATCACCGGAATCGCGTTTCGAGTCATGAAGTCGTCGTTAGATTAAGCAAGCTAGGCTCATAGATAGGTTTGAATCTATATCGCAGATAAGATTAAATCCGTCATCGTATTCTGGGTAGCTAAATTTAGCTAATTCATTTCTTCGCTGCACTTTTACACTGCGCTCCTCGACACCGTTGCAATCTGCCGAAAGTAGCCGTGACTCCGTCAGATAAATTTCGCTTCCGTAATTCGAAAATAAGAATAGAATATCTCGAACCGTTTATCGTTTACGTGGGAGCACTCCTGATCAATTAAACTATCGATAACAGTAACAAGCAAGACCAATACCGTTCGCGTTACGTTGAACAGAAATTCATCGCACAGATGATGCTTCGAGATATGCCGCGTGTAATTTACAATTGAACGAAGTTTACATTTTGTGTAACGTATATTTACACGTGCATGGGGTCAGTCAACCCTCTGTGTGTCGCAATCGATGACAATTGTCCGGCGAAATTTGTAAAAGAAAGGACGGTTTCGATGAGAATTCGTTGAAATTCGTGTGGCAATCGTTTCGTTGAACCGCGTCTAAGAATACATTACGTACCAACATTGAGTCCCCTTGGTTTACCTATTCGTGGTTGACGTTTTATTTGATGGTTAAAGGTGCAAAGAACAAAGTAATTTTGTTGCTGGTCGTGGTCTCTCGGAACTTTGGCCCGTATCTAACGAAGACCATAAATTACCCGATGCCAGTGTCTAACTGAAGGTCCGTGGCGTAATCGAAAAGCAAATTTGAAAGGCCTTGTGAAAAAGCCTATTGCATTAGGGTCATGTCGAAAGCGGGTAGAACAATTAAAGCTCGAACTTTTCCACGGAAGAAGAACATAAAAATGTAATATCAGGAACGATAATTTCGTTGGGATAATTTAATCGGTTCAAAAGTGAAATAGAACAATGAGCGATTAATTTTGAACAGTTCATTAGGAGCACAATTTTCGATCAATCTCATAAGACCAATAATACTCTCCAAATCGTAATATAATTTTATCTCACCGCATATATAACAAATCTAATTTCGAATAAATATTTATCGTCGCGATTCTTCACGCGCAACTTGAATGAAGAGAAATTCCAGCGAAGATTTCTTCAGTAAAAAGAAACACCGTGTACATCTTTCCGCTCACTTGAGGGGCGGCAATTTTTCTCTCGCGGAAAAAAAATTTCCGCGATACATTTCGATCTTTTTTCGTACACTGTATAAAACAACAAAAATTAATGATCGATCGGTACCGTGCGATTTCGTCAAGAACGAAGTGCTGCCCTTATTAAACTAATGGGACTCGGGTTTCGAAACCGTGTCAGATTTCGACACGCGAGATGATCGGTCGGGCGAACAAAGTTTCAAAAGTATGTGTACCAAGATTTCGTGTGCTCGCTTATCGACCCGTTTTGTAAAACCCCGTTTTATATTTCATTAATGTTGTTCTTATCATTCTAATCGAGGTAAGACACGTGTTTCACGCGTACGCGTAACCAGGGGGATCGTGAACGATTTCATTTCTCTCCCCGTTTCACGAAATGCACGGGAAACAAAAAGAAAAATGACTGAGCCGGAATAAAGGGGACTGTAAAAATGTTTCTGTCGTTGCGCAAAGAAAATCGAGAGCACGATGAAATTCACCTCCTACACGAGATATCAATCGATCAAACGGAATTTCTGGAATCTTCGTGTTTCCCAATTGTTTCTGTACACTCGGATCCGAGTTGTTTGTGAAATTAATTACCGCCCTGACAGTCGTAACGACGATAAGCCCCTTTACCAGGCTCGACTTTGTTCTCCAGTTGGAATCCGATCGATCAACCGGCGAGTTCGATTGCAATTAGTTTAATTAGCCGTTGGAGGGAAATGCCTACCGGTATCCTGCACTTGCACGTTGAACCTTGAACGTTGATCATGATCGACTTGTTCCGAAGATTCGCGCTGCGAGGTGTGCAATTAACCCTTTTCCTCCTTACAGCGTTCGTCGTATTTTCACAGCGTTTCAATATTTCGTTTGTTCCGTCAACTTCGAACGTACATACACCTCGTGTTATTCTGGCATTTAACTATTGATAAACTGTCCCGGAACGATTATCGAGGAAGATAAACGATTTGATCGTCGCTCGAAATGAATCTTTCAACAATGATTCATTGCTTTCTGATATCTAATGAATCGCCCGCTTCACGGACCAATTGAATAATCAATGAAAATATATGAATTATAATATTTTCATTCGGTGTCCGAGTTCATTGTCACTGTTGCGCCTCGTCGTTCTCTTGCATGTACCCCACGATTCGGGGAATCGTTAATAACCTTTAATTGCTGTTTATCTTCTGATCGTACCGGATCGCGATAAACGATAATTCAACGAGGAAAAAACCTGTTTGGCAATACTCGAGTGCCATTGTTACGTACGAAAATTTATCGGCCGCGGATTAGCCGGTGAAAACAGATTGTCCAATGAAACAGGTGAGAAGGAATAATAATCGCGGGAGGAAAACGCGAGCCACGCGTACGTATGCCCGTTAGTTAAAGTGGTCATTTCGAGGGATCCGGATATTTGTATTGTCTGTTGGTCACCGCGGATATCCGTATTAACCGGTCAATGCTAACGTGCAATTATCTAGCACAACGGCAGATATTGTGTGCTTTATTGAGAACATGCCGCGTGCACATGATTCGCTCCTTAAACGGATCCTCTCTGCGGAGAAACTCTTTCGCTCTCCCTTGCTCTCCCGCTTGCATAGTTTGTATCTACTTCTACATATATGCATGTTCTCCGTATGCTTCGACCCATTCAGTATTAAGACCGGGGAGATATTTGCATAGCGTACAATTGATGGAGTGGTAGGCACAGTGATAAAGTGTTCGGATAGCTTCGGTATAGAATTGACAGAGATAACAAATTCGTTTGTTTTTTTTTTCCTAATAAAAATTTCCTAATAAAAAAAAAAAGAACCGATTTGAAGCAATTATACAAAACATTTTACATCGAGCTCAGCAGTAGAGCCGTTCCGTCTAATTAAAAGATCCCCGACCACATTCACCTCAATTAACCCCCGGTAATTAATGTAGACATACCGAAGCCATCAACCCCTTGGCGTTTCAATTAGAATAATTCCAATTGAAATTCAACGAATCGTCGGCGCGAAGTACGAACTATGTATTTGTCCTTCCCCGAAGAATATTTCTTCATGCGCCCCCCCCCCCCCCCCCGACTTGAATGACAAAAAACGGTGTAAGTGACGCAATGGTCTTCCTGAATTTTTTTTAGGCGTTGACCGTGGGCGACAAAGGTTGCGAGGCACTGTTACAAGCTCACCTTCGATTAGAAGGTACCGGAGCGGCAAGCGGTGTCGCAGGTGTGGTAGAAGCACCTGGAGGTCGACGTTACCTCCTGCTGGAGGGCCACCATGGTGACCTGCACGCCTACGTTAGGGCACGCAGGAGATTACGGGAACCGGAAGCAAGAAGGCTCTTCCGGCAGGCGGCCAAAGCTGTGGCAACGTGCCACGAGTATGGGGTTGTGCTTAGAGACCTGAAACTCAGGAAGTTCGTTTTCGCTGACGAAGCAAGGTAAGGAGGAATTATATTCGTTGCAAATGTGTATCAGGTTGAGTAACAAGTTCAGTGGTCCCTCGTGTTTCAAAGTGTGCCGTCGAACGGCTGGTTTATATCGAGGTATACATTTCGTTTAATTTGCCGTGTCCCGGAGACATTTTTCTTCGATTAGAACATGGCGAAGGTTTCCTTGATCGATGCGCATTGTTTTGCAATACGGTTAATTGCGAAGAACAGACGCAGGGATCAATTGGTAGCAGCATTCGCGCGACTCGAATATGTTCACTATTTTGTAGCACCGAAAATATATTTCGCGAGACGAGTCACGAGGTTGTTAATTGAAACGGGAACGAGCTTCTTACTCAACCTATAATGTATCTACCTGCCCCCTCCGTTATCTGCTGCATGGTAGCCGACCTGTAATCGAAACTATTACAATTCCGTCACACTTATTCCCGGTGAAATTTCAACGACACGGTAGAATAAAATATCACGACTCCGTCGGATGGAGATAGGGGGAACACGAATAAATAGCAAGGCGCGTTTGCAATTCTTCCGTAGAAATGGGATCGGGGCATTGATTTAAATGGCATAGCAGTTCGTCGAGGAAAAAAGTAGGGTGCCGCGATGTGACAAAGTAGCTGTTAATTTGACACGAGTGTTAATGATACCGTACGCCCACGTATCGTTCATAGCATTCTTGGAGCGAGCGAGAAAAGGCACGCGTTGCAAAGCCATGGAGAACCAGTTCGTATTCGTTTCATTTCCATATTCGCCTGTAATTCTTTTGCACCATCGGTTACATAGGTGGTATATCTTGCAAAATAGGCACTTCCACGCCTACATAAATTAATTTCCCCTTCACTGCTCGATATACACAACGGCACAATACGCAACCCTTGGACGTTTAATCAATTCCGTTCCATTTTCTTGTATTCATATCAACCCGATTATTTATCGCAATTGCGAATTCGACAGGCTGTCGTCACCGTTGCATTACGAACCGAGGACCTTCTTATCTTTCTCCCCGTTCCGCAAAATGTCTCACGTTATCCTCAAACTGCCCTTCGCCAATGTTACGTACGAATGGGTGCAAACGTTTCCATTTGTAGTCTAACTTTCTGCATCGCATATTCACTTACCCTGCATACCTTGTGCAATTCTTCTCAATCGTGTCTTCTCTCATTACGTTGTTTACTACGAAAGCCGGACTCCCGTGCTCCTTTGCCAAAGGATAAACTATATTATGCAATTGAAAACATACGACTATAGAAAAAGTACCCGAAGCAGAATACATACCGCTCGTTTCACAATAATCGCACTTTTACTGATTCGACGCCCGGCGATCGGTTTCCAACGTTTAGAAATAAAGCACATCTGGTCTGCGCCCTCGCAAGAAGCATTGGCAATTGATTAACGGAAGCCAAGTGACGAAAATTCATCAAACCGGCCCACGTCTGTAACAAATACATCCTTACGCGATACATATTTCCATATACATTTCGCAAGAAATCAGCCAGGGAACGCCGTACACGAATTCAACAAAATCCACCCAACTCCAAATTTTTCGAACCAACCAACCCCTTCTCCGTTTCGCATATCTCGCAACCCCTCCAGACATGGGTGGAATCTCTCTATAGCAGGACACCCGTGGCAGGGGGCAGGGGGCTGGGGGCTGGGGGGCAACGAATTCGAGGAACGAGCGGATCGCGCCACGCCAGACCACGCCACGTCGAGCTATTCGCTAGGCGTGTACCCGCGGCTGAACGTGACTGTTCGCGCGATACCACGCACCTACACGCGAGTTCCTCGTGGCGGCGAGTGCAACGAGCCCGCTAGATCGACCGATCGAGCACGGCCAAAGCAACCGATAGAGCGCTACGAGCAAGACGCACACACGGGGGGACTCGTGCTCTACGTACGCTGTGCTCATAAAGGCCGAGAGAACGAGAAAGCCCAGGCGGTCGCGTGTTGTGTGCAGAGAAGTCAGTCGGTTCAATGTTTGCCAATCGCGAGTTGGGCTCGCATTCCTGCCGCTCGGTGAGCTGCTCCCGCGTGTAGAGTAAAGGCGAAACGAGAAGGAAAGATCAACGTTTGATACACGCGGGAAGGCGGTGGAGGCGGTGGTTGGCGTCGGACGGGGAGAGAGAACACCAGGGAATGTTGCAAGCCAGAAAAGCATATTGGTTCATCGGCTGGGGAGATTTTGAAATGCTGGTATAATTAGGAAACGCGTGGTTCGTTCCACCTCCCAGAAGCTCGTCGACGTCCAGACGTGCCGTACGTCTCCCTGAGCGCAACGATTGCGTTAGAGCTGTGCATGCCTGCGCCGTGCATATCCGCTGACCCCGGGCGAAATATTTTTCTGGAAACCGCCGCAGGCCGCCGTCACGCGCGTACACCGCGGGGGTTATGGCCTTTTGGATCGGTGGTTTCGGTCTCGGGGGCAGTTGATGGGACGATTTTTGATAAGATTCGTTGAATTTAAGTTAGGTGCGATCCTTTCTTTTCCAATTTCTTATTAACGGGCCAGACATGAGTTTCCTCGAGTGGGCAACGTGTGCGTCCCATTGGCCGCGAAAGGATTGATTTGATACGCGTATGGAAAATTATTACGCGTCTTCTTGATTTTATTCGTCAGACTTTTCGCACAAACGTAGACCAACTGGGAGATGCAGTTAACTTCGTCGATGT
This sequence comes from Nomada fucata, assembly GCA_948146005.1. Lineage (NCBI taxonomy): Eukaryota > Metazoa > Arthropoda > Insecta > Hymenoptera > Apidae > Nomada > Nomada fucata. The sequence goes on from OX411279.1 coordinate 2,318,436, forward strand.
TATTTTTATTTTATTCTGCCTTTTCTGTTTCACTAGAACGTAACGAAAAGTGTTGGGAAGGTTAGCAACAGCATAACTATTGAAAATATTCCAATAGCATACACCGACCTTCTAACTATTTAGAAACAATAATGCGCTTGAAATGCGGTATTGGAAAAGGCTCTTACCTCCACAAGCTTTCGAAGTGAACGCTTCCGCTAAAAGAATGGGTCTGCAAGGAGTGTCATTAAAAATGCATTTCCGATAGATATGCATCGGTTTCGTGTCAGTCGTTTTGTTACAAATATAATTACGATGGCTGCAGTGCGCAATACCGATACGTAACTATCCTTGCAGCTTGCCGCAATCGTGCTTATGCAAATATCCTTGTGTTTCCTACGATCTTAGACTCGCGTCGTATTCTTTTCCATCGGTGTGTCATACATTTTTTATTTAAACTCCCATATAAAATTTGTATTCTTGATTGAAATTAAATTAAAATCCAGATCGACGAAATTCTTTTTCCTTTCATTGCACACGGTGAATATGTATTTATCGAGCTTGCTTGCGACGCCCACCTACGTACATTATTTAATAACATATTCGCGAAACAGCAGAAGGTTACATTCCCCTTGTTCCATTTGGCCCAAGTATATCGATGCCGTCACGAACCCCGTATAGGACGTATAATATTGTCGGTCCAAATGTCTGAGAACGAATTTCAATCTTCTAGAAGTGCGATACCTGTTATCGCGCAAACAGCCTTAAAAAGAACATTCGTATCTTCCATTTTCCAAAAGTCCACCTGCAAAGAATCCAGTAGGTAAGGTAGTAGGTAACAAAAAGAAGGAAAACACATATCAAGAAGAACGTTCTTCTCCCTCCAGTCTTTATTTCAAATTTGAAATGAACAAAATTATACCAATCGAATTACAAAACGAGCAAGATCGATCCGCGCAGTACCCAGAACACAATATGGGGGTTAAATTTATTCCAAATCGTATAAATATATTACGATAATCGATCCCCCTCCCCCAAATATCGTATCCGCACGATCTGTTCGTAAAAGGATGTCGTGCTCTCTGTGCTCCTTTTTAAAACGTTTCTCATCGGACTGGCTATTGCCGCGTAAAGGAGTGACGCTGCTCACGATGACGGTAACGGACACACGTGTGAATAGTGAATATCCTTATAAGCGATGATCTTTGTCAGCGCAGCAGAGTATCAAGGCGACGCAACAGTGACAACGAGGCACCCGCTCTCTTGTGTCTAATTCTGGCTCATAGCATCACATGAAATTCATTCACATCAAGGTTCTTCACACTTGTTATACATATACATAGCGTACCTACTTGCCTCCTCGTGTTCCACGAGCTGTCCTTCGAGCGCGTGGCGGGCCAATCGATCAGTCGATAACCGTCGGACAGAGATTCATTTCCGTCCAAGTCCTTGACGCTTTCGTCGTTCCTTCTTCCGCCCCTCTAAACCGGCGAGAACCGATCGATTGATCGAATCAACGATTTCCCGGATGTGCCTTTTTACGGTGTTCAAGTGTCTCGACGAACCGACCGATAATACAAAAGGGATGCAAACGTAGACGAAACGCCAGGAGGAATAATTTCCTTCGACCGGAAGTGACTGCCAAGCTCTCGTGCGTCTACTACTTTGTCGACGAGCGGGAGGTCGACATTCAATTCTAAGGAGGGTGGAGTTTTAATACGATTTCTTGGAGCTATTTTTTATTCATTTATGAAGGGTGGAAGTCAATTATTGTAATAAATAAATAATTGCGACGGTGATAAAAAAAATTCGTATTTAATGGATCCTCCGAATAATTTGCATATCTTTTTGTAACAACAATTTCTGCAATAATTGTTATATCTATGAACTATTCGGATCATCCGAGCATTCGAATATTCAGTCGTTCGAGTGTTCATTGAACAGGTCGACAAGAGGCCTGCAGATCTCAGACTTTCGTTGCTTTCGCAACACAGCCCAGCGTAACATTTTTCAAATCCCTCGTTTCCTCTTAGAAAGTCACAGACCTGTTCTCATTTTTGGCCACAAATAAGCTATAAAAGATCTCCGCTAGAAAATAGTGGAGATTCCCATCACCTTTCGCAGCATAACCGTCGCCTCCAGATATTTCAACCAATCATTTCAATGCAATCTGTGCGACGAAACCCATCAAAAAAACTTTGCTTTCTAGTGTGCACATTTTATCTTTCTCGATTGTACCAGTCTCTGTGTAGAGAATCGGCACGCCAGAATTTGTCGCACAAGCGACAACCAGGGTTCTTGAACCCATCGTTGTATCGTAGGTGTCGTCGTTTGCTTGCGAGTGAAAGTTTGCGAAGAAAGCCATCGCTGCCTATAGCCAGTAGTGTGTGTCGTTTCTCGTGTACGTTCACGAAACGGTGAACGAAGCTGGCGAAACCGGGCTCCGTCTAGGAAACGACACTCTCGAGGCCGTTGACACTCGTTCGGATTTTCAAGATCGTGTCAGACACTCTTTTGCCCCCTTCGTGTGTCGTCTTCTATCCTCTGTGCACGATACGAGTCGGCGACTCGGTTTAATCGACGAAAGTGTTGGCTGGCTTGCGAGGAAATGTTAATGGAATACGGTGGATCGTTTAGAAGGGATTTGGTAACGATCGAAATTATTTTATCCAAACACCTCACGGACGAAAATGTCTCTGAAATATAAAATTATTAGCCGCTTGGTGTCCATTCTCTGAATTCCGTGTACAAAATTGGAACTCGTTTCAAGTAGCCTTGAACAAACTCAAAAGGGAAATATGCCGCGTTGCTTCATACAACAGCGGTTCCAGCTGATTTTACGTTTACAGGTAAAATAACAGTACACTTTAACTGTCCCCTAGCAAATTTCCGAGACCATAAAACACGGTTCTACATTACTTATATTCCCGTTAATCATTAAAATTCACAGCCGCATTTCATCAACGTCCGTCCCACATTTAAACAGAAAGTACATATTCATTTCAAATGCCTTGCAGCGCGAGCGTAGCGGAAACCTCGTGGTACAATCCATTTGGTCAAACTATTACTTAAATGTATACATACATAAATACGTACACGAATAAATATATTTTTATTACATGCAGCCGACGTAATAATGCAATTGGCATTCTTCAACAACTTTCCTCAATTTGCTAAGAAACCTAAAATAATACAATGTATTTAAAAAAGGGCTCTAAAAGTTTCCTCGTTTAGCACTTCCCAATGTGAAGTAAAAAAATATCTAATCAGCGTAAGTCCCTAAATCAATCCCTTTCGCTGCGGTATTTAGCTTCGTCGGACTGTTGCAATTGTGAATCTTCAATCTCGAGTATAAACCGAGTTCACAAATGCGAAAACGAAGTGTCGAATGACGAAATTGTATTCCACATTTTCGACTTACTTCCTTACGTAGAATCAACCCCTATCTGGTTGTACCACTAGTTACACGACACCCCGTATAATAACACCCTCCACACCTAGAAAGGAAGGCCTCGAATACAATTCCATGCCCGTTGCGTATCGATCGTGTATCGTAACCGATGTGAGAAGGAATATCGTGGAAAGCTTACAGTTACCCAAGAACCGAGAAATATTACGTACATACACGCGTTCCGCGACTTCCGCGTTGCAGGTTGATCAACCTACGGCCTCCGGCTCGCAACACTCCTTTCTTTCGCCAGTGCTTTCGTTGTGCCTTGTTTCGCGACGCCTCCTCGTGTGATGGGGTTACACCACGATGGCTCAATCGCGATGTCGTCCTGTTGCTAAATTGAAAATACCTCGTACGTAAAAGGTTGCACACGTTCGCGTCGCCGTCGACTTCGGTTTATAAATTGTTCGACCGATAACACGCGATACGCGCGATAGAATCGGAAACGATTTATTCCGCGAACGCGTGACGCACAGTGTGTTTCGTTACTCGCATCGGTTCAATATAATTTGTCTTTTATATAAATTGAACGATTGTTTCTTCGTAGAAAAAGAAGGAAAAACGTCGCCACCTACAGTAGTAGTTTCTTTTATATATATATAATATCCACACTTTGCATGCACCTCTAAAAAAAATCTACAAAATATACAATCATCGTACTGACGTATACCCCCTCTATTTTCAGGACACGACTCCGTCTGGAAAGCCTGGAGGACGCAGTGATCGTCGAAGGTGACGACGACAAGCTGACCGATCGGCGAGGATGCCCGGCATACGTGGCGCCGGAAGTGTTACGCTCCGGCCGAGCTTATTCTGGCAAAGCCGCCGACATCTGGTCCCTCGGTGTTCTTCTCTACACGATGCTGGTCGGTCGTTATCCATTCAACGACGCTGAACACGCGTCTCTGTTCGCCAAGATCTCGCGTGGTCAATTCGCCGTACCAGAGGGCCTCAGCCCCCGTGCCCGGTGTCTCATCCGGTCGTTGCTGAGAAAAGAACCGTCCGAGAGGCCGTACGCGGAGGACGTGCCAAGGCATCCGTGGCTGTCGAAACCGTTGCGAATTGGAAACACGACGTCCAACAGATCCTCGTGTCAGGATCAAGTCGTACCAGAGCTACCTAACAATCCTCAAGACTGACTCTTCCGGGAGAAGAAGATATATTCCGCGCGCGCATTGGACCCAGCTTTTCTTGTAAATATTCTATTTGGGTTTTCCCTGTTCTTTTGGACACACGACGGAGGGAAACGAGAGGTGGTTTCAAATTATCAAACGTGGCTTTCGTCTTTCTAGATGCTTATTCTGGGTTCTCTCCCCTTTTTTTTTTGTTCGTCCTTTTTGAATGATCGGCGTATTGCAAAAGTTTGTGTATAGACGCTCGGTTAACATACATTGTTCGGCAAACAGGGATGTTACTGAGAATTGAATAGATCGTCGATAAAACGGAGTTAGTTGATTGTTCTGTTATTGTTTTCATTGGTTATTGGAGGGGGCTGATTTTGTTTTCGGGGCGAGGTGGGGAATAATTTATGTAATTGAGCGTCTGTAGTTAGCGTTGTCTGTAACGGTAATGTTGTTGGTGATCATCGGTGAAGTTGTTGGGCGTTCATTGATACAAAAGACGATGTGCTTGTGTCACGGGTACGTAATTCTTGCTGGGAAAAATATAGCGTTGTTGTAAGATTTGTAGGAAATTGGCGTTGAATGAGGAGGAAGAGAATCTAGTTTCTCTTTTTTCTCGCGGATGTGTGCTCTCATGAAAAAATATGTAAAATCACGGTTAAATACAAATTTAAATAGATATTTGAGAATTATCTTAGACTTTACTTATTCCAATAAAAGAAACATTCATTCAACGCGTCACATGAATCTCCTTCAAAATTACGACCGCACAATAATTCTTCCTTCTAGAATATGCATATATGTTTTATGTAATAACGTATGAATCGGGCTAATATTTCGTTTTTGTCTCTGTCGCATGTATATCCTTGCACGGGCTGTGCGAAGAAGCCATGTTATCTATGTAAAAAAAGGATACCAAATAAAGGGTTAAATATAAGCTGTGGTGTCGAGGGATCTTTCTGATCCCGAATCATTCTTTTTTTCCGTTTCGTTTTGTTGATACGACGAAAGGAGGCAGCCTAGATTATAAGAATCGATATATGCGTACCGCCGTGTTTTTCGGTCAGGAAATGTTGGGATCTAACGAAATCATAGTTGTTCGAATTTAATTGTTAGCAAATACCTGCGAGCGTTTATTTATTGTTTTACTTCATTTCGGTTCTCTTTCTAAATTGGTAAGGCGCCATTAACATTGTTTTATACGTTGTTAATACGATATACTATTCTGCAATGTTTTTTTCTATTTCATTAAAGTTATTTATTTCTTGATTTATTCTGTGCTCGTATGTCTTTGTATTTGGACATTCATATTGAACTGGCTGATGCATTCAAACTCGATAATTTATGTAGAAACAGTTGAGACAGCATTAGACAAAACGTAAAGTGAATTTATGATGGGTTGTAAAGTTCAGGCGCGAAGCAATTTTTTCTGAAGTTGCCCCCTCTGTATTTGTAAAATGTAAGGCAGACAAAATTTTGCATGCTGCGTACAAATTTCAAGTAGACAAAATTACCTACGGGCATGCAAAAATTACGCCTGCTTGATTTAAAAGAACAGAAAGGAAGAAGTTTATTTTACGTTTCGTGTATATTTTGTATATAAAAACGTTCTTGTATAAATTACACACGATCGTCAAAATTCGAGCAATTAAACGCCTAATCTTCGTTTGGTGGTTTGATTCGAAGAAAGTATCGAATGGTGTATTTAATATCTAAACAAATTGTTTTGTAATTCCCGTCGAACGTAAAGTTAAGTACAGAAACATCGGATGTATGTATGTGTTGAACTATGTGTGAACGTGACATTTTTCCTTTACATTTTGTAATGCATTGCTCCTCGCGTAGTGGATATCGTGTGTTCACTTTTAGTGCACGATTCCCCGTATCATTTCAGTCAGGGTACAATGGTGAGAGCGTTTCACTTGACGCTAAAAACATGTATATAAATTCAGTCCACTAAGTCCTAATAAATCCTAATAAATATTCATTAGGAACATTAAACAGAGTTATGTACATAGATAAATAAAGTGGCGTTTATGATAAATTATCGTTGAAGAGATTTATGCATTTCCCCATACTATAAATTATGCTAAGGAATCTTTTCAAAGTAATTGTTGTAGACGTAAAAAACGCAAATATTTAAAAGAGATCGTTTTACAATTACCGAGCTACTAAAACATTCCAAAAGTTACATAGTATTGAATATACAGGGATAGATATTTAGATTAATTATATTAATCTCGTCTACTACCGAATATATTATACAAACTTATAGTATCGAAATACATGTGTGAATTATAAAATACTTATATCGTTTTCGTGTCGCTTCCAACGTTACCGGGTCGGTAACGAATGAAACTACAATACCATTAATGATAGAAATTGAAACTAAATACAATTCATAAAATCATTTCAACGAAGGCCGTCGCACGCAAAGTATCACAGTACTAACTTTAATACCACGCAATATCCTTTTATCTATATAGTAGAAGTAAATTTTGTAAATTTCCGTTCGCATGGAAATGCACTCGAGCTTCAGTAAATTTATATATTACATTTTAAATATACTGCAAACCCAATTTTTTTTCTAAGTAATTGGTCTTTGTCACAATTCGCACTAGACATGATACAATCAGTGAAAATATTTAATTAAAAAAAAGATCTAAATTGTATTATTGAGTAACGAACTATATAAACTAAGTATATAAAAATACTGTTGACTGCAAACAATGTACCATATAAAATAGAATCCCTCGTTTCAATTGTATTACTTGGGTATTGATATCTACTATGGAAAATACTTATGTGAAGGTACTGAAGTTTCTAAAATACAATTCAGTCAGTTTGATTTTTGAATTCCTTGGCTATAAATGACCTAAAAATCAGAGAAAAATTTATAATGAAATATGTTACTTATATATGTTGCAAGTCATGCACACCCTATTGAATACTCACTTAATTATATTAGGCAATTCTTTATAACGACATATATATTTATGTCCAAGATTATGCGATGCCTCGATTCTGATAAACTGAACATGACTTGTATCATTCCCATGATATTCTATACCTGCTTTAAACAACTATAAACGGATATAGAATGTATTAATATTATGACCTTTTGTAAAGCTACATTACTAAGTAATTATATCGAATACCTTTTCACCTAAAGAGAACGGTACAATATTGTCGTCTTCTGCGTGTAGTATCATAATTGGACACTGAATATTTCCTATGTGTTTGTCAGATTCAAACCGAAGATAGTTATTATAAAATGGTTCAACGATTATCCAGTGAAACCAGGGTAAATGTTTAAATATCTGAAAACAAACAAAAAAATCATTTAAGCGAGACTCGAACAGATTGAGCACCACAATACATGGGCATAAAATATTTTTTATATAATATAAATTACCTGTGATAAAGGATGTTCAGTTAATTCGTCAGCAATATTATTAAATGGTGATTCCAAAAACAAACCCGCAGGTTGAACTTTCTCCGCAGCCAATAGTGCTAATACGTGAGTAGAAACTCTGCAAACGATATGACTCATAGAACTATTATAGTTATCCGATTTTAAACCTTAATTTTAACATTAGTATTTAATTCAAATTATTTAAAACAAAATTTGCAAAATTCATACCCCGTGCCTAAGGAATGTCCCCATACAAATACAGGAGCTGTGCCATTTATTAATCGCAATAACCATTCGAGTACATATTTACTATCGTTAACTACGCCCATTTCAGAAAGTTCTGCTTGTTCACTATCGCCATATCCTAAATGTATTAAACATAACAATAATTTGTAATATTTTAACAAGTACTGTTAGTATTAACATTCTCCAATCGCAATATTCTACTTCCTACTTGCCTCTATAATCGAAACAAACAACATGATAATCTAAACTCTGGAAAAGCTTGTACAATTCTAGTCGATGACCACTTGCCCTATTACCACTATTGCCATGCATATAAAGAAAAACAGGCCGCTTAGAATTTCTTAGGGCAGTTTCATAATCATCATCGATTACGATAGAGGAATCATTCAATAAAGACTGAGGTAGCATTTGCCTAAAACAATATTTTAACGAACCTCAATTATATTATACTTTATACGCTGTTGAATGAAATATAAGTACTGACCATAATCCTATTTTCACTTGCTCGTCCGATTTTAAATAAAAGTTTCTTGTTCCTTTCATTCCAACTAACTCCGGCTTTGAAAAATCTACATTCAACGGCCATTGTACTAAATATATAAAAAATAGTTATACACAAAGAAACACTGCTGGATTGATTTATAAACTTGTTATTATATACACATGTACTTACGAAAATTTAAAAAAAGGATCTTCTTCTGTATAGTGTAAGAGTAGTGAAATATAATCGGCAAAAGTCCAAATATAATTAGATATACAATAATTGACACCTTCATCACCCAAAATAAATATCTGCAATAACAAAATGAATACATTTATTTATTCAGATCATTTCTTATCAAACTTAAATAACAGTTATGTCCAAATAGACATGATTTTCTTATTTTCCTTTCCAAGAAAATAATTAAATCTGATCCATAAAAATACATATACATAATATCTGTTGAAATATTGAAATAAGCTAAGCACAAATGAAAAAACATCTAAACAAAAATATTATAACTGTTAAGGTACCATTAATGAAATGTAAAAATGGGATGTTATTCATGAAACGATACTTTGCAATTTTCATAGGTGTGTGTATTTATTAATTTTAAATAATAATTTTCACGTACTATCAAAGCATGTTTATTGGGCATAATTCAAAAGTAACTTCATCTTCTTACAATATTATAAACTTTATATTTGCACAAATTCTTTTGAAACATCATGATAAATATACAGGTTTCACATTTTGATGCCATATAAATTTCCAATGAGTAAACGGGCAAGGTACAATTTAAGAAGTTTCTTTTCATTATGGTGCAACTATGCGTTAACATTTCACAATCAGAACGCCTTAATAAGTGAATAACGCAGGAGCGGGGAAGCATTATCCTACATCTAAATCTACAATAGTTTTGTTTTTGGGAGTTTTAAAAAGATCATAATGTAACTTTATATAGTAGAAGAATATTACATTAATGTTATATAGCAGAATCGTCTTGTGTTAAAAGTTATATGAGCTTAGGTCGCTGCAATAATTACACAATACAGATTGAAAATTAATAAATACAATATCATGATTATAACAGAGTAACTTACATTCCTGTATACCAAATATCAAGAACGACGAAAGGTATCGCTGCTGCTAATAGTAGATAAGTTGTCTGCATGTTTGTTAGTAGCTACCCAAACTTAAGGCACCTTTTTAACTCCCCCGTTTAATGTTATTTACTTGTGTACAAGTTCTGGTAAGCTACTACTACAGATTAATGACACAGTGATGATTAGATGTAGCACTATTTATCATATTTGTGAAAGTATAATTATACCCACATTCTTAGATTAGATTTCTGTTAGTAATACAATATTTCCTAAGACTGATAAGCTCTTATATGACCAAAGGTTAATTTCTACAAAAAATAATGACAAAACATTCCATTCATTAAGTTAACAGTATTTTAATACGAAATTATAAATGTCAGTAACCTTTGAATTCTTAAGCTGCATTTTATTTTTAAATAATAAAATGTACAGATTCTGTTGAGATCATAATTGGCAAAATAATGGTTGTCTTTGCAATCACATAACAAAATGCTTGAGTGACAATGAAAAATCGTATTATGTATTGCATTCAGAGACTTGTTATTATAATGCATGCGATACTTTGAACAGTGTATCTTATATTGCTTATTTCAATTATTGAAAGATAGTATGTAAAGATCGACATAGTGCCGACAAATAAGGCAATAGTTTTAACAAATTGAAAAGACAGTTGTGATAATTGTGTGATTATACTTGTGTTAGTAATTCAAAGCCGAAATAGGTTTTTAAGTTATTTGAAATCTAAATTTAACTAGGCACATCAAAATATTGATATTTCCAAACTTTCGGAATGTGTAACAGATCTGTGATTAAATGATAAAAAATTGAAAATGACCAGGATACTACCTCTTTTTGAAGCGTTTCTTTGGTAACCAATACACCATAATCATTATAAGCTACCAAATTTTATACCGTGCAATGTACCTTTATCTATATCGGAAAGAGAAATTCATTTATATAATTGCACCGTGATTATAATCACAACCCAATTTCTTAAAATGGAACACAGAGCGTAATACTTTAAACTTATTACTAGAGTAATAACATGTTTTCGAAGTTCGTTTTTATTTCCACTTATAAATTCAGGACTGGAAAATATCTCTGAATCCTTTATTATAATACACTGTCACTTTTAATCATTTCGTTCTTCATAAGCGAGTCAACGGCAGCGTATTCATATATGGAATAAATTAAATTCACCGTATATTGACAATGGTTAGGTAGTGTAATGATAAGGAAGACACAAAAAAAATTTTTAATCAATCATTCTTCTGCCAAAAGTACTTTAAGCCTGCTTTGTTACTTAAACTTCAAAGAAAAATCAATCATAATAAATATTCTCAAAATAATTACTTACAAATAGCGCATTACTATAAGTACTATGCATCAGTTTGATGGACAATTTCTGTGCATCATTGTTAGTTTTTTTAATCAATTTTTAACAAATTTTCTTGAATGAGAATATTTTGCTACTTAAAGAAATAAATCTATTTACTTTCTGTAATATCCATTACTTTATAAAAGTTTTGTTCATGGTTAATACCTGCAATCGGATTGGACGATTTGTTGGACGTTTGGGCGATATGTTGAATGAAATATTTACTGTTCATTGAATCATAATACTGTGCAGTTTAAAGGTATTGTTGTGGTGGTAAAATATTGTCACCGTACTTTAAAATTAAAAGACACGTCGGTGTTAAAAACTGCGTGAAAAACTAATAGTTGCAAGGTATAAACTTATCTTTTCAAAGAAATACCGATTGTAACCTCAAAATACATCCTTTGATATGCCGGTAACCCTCTTATAACACGGTTTTACATATGACGGCATTTTCTAGGAACCTATCTACCGTGTTATAGGAGGATTACCTGTGCATACATATATAAGAAATGTCAATACTTTACATACAAATTACAGATGAGTCGAAAAGAAGCATTGTCGCAATTTATTCAGCAAATACATGGTCGCCCTGTTGTCGTAAAATTAAATAGCGGTGTGGATTACAGAGGTGATTTATTTAAATTTACTACCTTTTGATATATGACAACATAAAACAAACTCCTTTTTTTCCCATTTTATAGGTGTTTTAGCTTGTCTTGATGGTTACATGAATATAGCACTTGAACAGACAGAAGAATATGTTAATGGTCAGTTAAAGGACAAATATGGCGATGCTTTTATTCGTGGTAATAACGTATTGTATATAAGCACACAAAAACGTAAGACTTAAGTACAATAAATGTATAAGAGAAAAGAAATAAAACTTAAGACAAATTATATAGGTGTTTAATAACAACACTACAATGTTTAATAACAAATCGATTTATTTGGTATACTTATTCGTCTCTAAATACTACATTAATACTTTTATATTATAATATTCCTTAGTGCTTCTTACAAGATATATATATATATATAGCTTTCAAGGTTCATGATTCTTCTCAGATTTTCTATAGATCATCCTCAATTTTTTTGTTCTCTGTACTTTGATCATTAACAATTTCCAATTGTGTAGCTTCACTTTCATCAAGTTTCTTTCGCTTAGCTTCTTCTTCCATTGCTTTAATTCTTGTGAGCCTCCTCTGAATAGCTTGCTGCCTATTCCTTTCTATACGCTCTTTGACTTCATCGCTTAATTGGGAAGAAGTGGAAGCAGTATTCATAGATTGGGAACTTTTAACGTTAGATTCTGTTAACAATTTATCGAATGCAACATTAATTGCAGATGCATTAGCAGAAGTTTGTTGGATGACTTGTTTCTGTTTCTCAATTTGCTCTGCAATTAATAAATCAAATTCATCGATAGGGTCGTCTTCATCTTTTTCCTTATCTTCTTCAAGATCCTCGTTGCCTTGATTAATAATATCGTTCTCATTATTAATCATGTCTAGACGATATTTCTTTATAAACACCTGTAGATCCTTTTTAGTACCCAATTTCTCCAATCTATCAAGGAAATCATCGTAGTCTAACTTAGGGAACAATCTATGTCCCCAATGTTCCAATCTCTTCATAATTCTGTCCAAATCTAATTTTTCATAGCCTGTCCCATGAAACTTGAAACCATCAAAATATTTCTCAATAGTCTGTATTCCTTTAGATCCCTTTAAACGTTCTGTGTTTAATTTAGGTAAAGGATTCCTGACTACATGTTTTCTGGATGTTGATGGATCAACTCTTCTCCCAGCATTTTGTTCATTTTCCGAGCCAGAACCTTCATCTCTTTGAACATTACCCTGGTCTTCGTCCGATACATGATTTTCGTACTCGGCTACTATATCGTGTTCATCTTCGTCGTGATCAGAAATGTTCGGTAACGACGGCATATTCAACAAGTTGTTCTACGATTTTAAAGAAAACAGTATATTTTCGCTTAACAGCAAAAGTCTTACAAAAGCTTACGTGAATAAAAGTACTTCAATACAAGATCATTTTGAACCTTGTTCTTTATCTCAAGTTAATTGTTCTTTCTTAATAATGATAGAATCGTAACGGTAATTTTCCCGGCCAGTGGTATGTAGGTTATGTTTTGCTAGTCTCTAAACACATTTATATTTTACTTAGAATTCGTTATCGTCGTGAGAATCGCGACTTGTATTCCGGACTTCCATAAATTTATCAAATTCGCCACTCGATTTATTCATCCTTTCTAAAAGCGATACCAATAATTTTTTATTTAATATATCGGTTTGGGTTATTTCCCGCACCACGGATTCACAGTTTGCAATCGGAGGGCGTTCCTCCGTTTGCAGTTTCTCGAGTGTATCGTTTTCCTCTTTCATGGGCGTTCCAGGCATTTTGATTTTTAACAGTTTTATCACGATTCACAAAGACTCGAATTTAATTTTCTTTGATATGTAGTATGCGACTATGGATAATAATATTAAGTTCAGGAAACACTATAACCTCGATACTGTATTATCTACTGCGCAGGTAGATAACTCGTTGCATTTTGTCCCCACCACTATGTTATAATTTATAATTTTAAATAGTTTAAGTTTAAGTAACAGTGCGGATTAAACATGCTTGTATAAATTTTTAAATTATCTTGTTCAGTATCCCTAAAATGAAATTTTTATACGTTATTGCAGTAGCTGCGTTGCATTAAAATTGTAAATTAAGGATAAATTATGTAGATAGATTTAATTATTGAATATAAAATCGAAATAATATCACATATTGTAGAAATAATGAATAATGCCGCAACTGAAAAGATGTGTTGCCGTTTCCTTTAGTGATGTCGAATGTAGATTAGTGATTATAAGTTCTGGACTTTGTACAGTCATATGATTTCACCAATTTAATATTTACCCCATACTTATGTTAATCATAAATAAATACTTACGTTTACATTTTTTTTTTAATGTATTTAGACATTGTACAACACCGAAATAAATGAAACACTACTGATATTCGCGAATATGAAAATGCCGCCACATTCGTCATCGGTTTCGTGCAACACAATCCCATCAAACAAAACCTAGTTGACTGGGTTAGCGCGGCAAACTCGTCAGTATCGTAAGGACTTTCGTGGTGAACGGAGTTGTAGAGTGAAAGAAGTTAGAGAACTATAATTTTGTAATATATAAAGTTTTGGAATCATCATAGAATTGCCGTTGAAGATAAGAGAACAGGTACGTTACAAATGCATTGTTGAGATAAATGAGGAAATTTATTTGTGAAATTATACCAACACGAAAACCTGAATTTTTATTAAATTTCTTTTGATGTTTATTGTATTCATTTAACAGAATTTGTCGATTGTAATTTAATAATTCTAAGGTACCGTTAATTATTCCAAACTATTCCATTCTCTTAAATTCTAAATACATATTTACCGTGCAGCAAAATGTTTACAACACAAAGAAAGTGGCAGATACCGCTTTTAAAATATTGTTTTCATTCCATGTACACGATCATCGGTAACGGGTTACAAGCCCCGTCCCTACTTTCCAACGATTCACCGCTATTTCATTCTTTTCTATATTCTGCATTTCGGGACAGGAACATGCATTTTTGAGCTTCTATCCCGTGCAAATTGAAAAGAATATATCAAACCTTGATATGTCAATTTAAAATGTGCTTTTCTACCTTTAAAAATAATAGAATACGTTGATTGGTTTATTTAGTTGTCCGAAATCGTATGTTCCCCCTAACTGTGGAATCCACCAATCATGAACCTCAACGTCATTGGAAAATTCATTGATGTACCTGCTAGATATCACTGACATTTATTCTAGATCGCATACAACATTGAAACACGGTCGCCATCGATCGTCATATAACGTTTTCACCATTCTCACGTGATTCCGTTGTAACCCCTTTTTACATAAGCAACAAGAAATTAACAAAATCGAAATTAGCTGGTTATTCAATAGAAATTTTATGAAAATTTGGAGACATTTCATGTCTTTATTTGGTCACCATTTTTCCAAAAAAATCATTACTCTTAAACTCATATATATAAACTCATAAACACCATAAAGTCCATATCATTACAATATCCAGCGAGACATTAGGAAATTATCATTGCATAAATTGGTGTTAATTAGAAAATCTAACAGAAATTAACGATCGATATAATTTCCGTACCCTTTTTTTTACTTTTTACGTAAATCCTTTTTCCTCATTCATACATAAATGTACATTTAGATGCGGAACTAGTATCGTAACTATTATGTTACTTTTTCATAAATGATAATAAATTCACATTTTATTGATTTCAATGTACTCATTTTCGAACGTAAATTTTTTTGATACGAATGAAATGAATTTTAATTGAATTGCGGGAGCACATTATAGTATTAACAGTATATTTTATCAAGCAACATATTATTCTCTTGGAACCAAAAACATGTCATAGTGTCGTCAGAATTAATTGTTTCCTTCGCTGCAAAAATAGGAAGATAGCACAGCTTCATTTCTTTCTCGATGAATGAAAACCAATCAGCGATGATTAAAATTTTTATAAACAACCTGGGGCTCCATGCAATATGTCGTAGATAATTTTATCTACACATAAATAAAATTCCCAGACGTCAAGTTTTCAATATTACAACGCGTTACTTCGTTCGGCTTTACAACAAACGATGCATTTTTTCCAGATACATATTTTTCTGTTACATACATATGTACATACGATAGTGGGAAATATTATTTTCCTTCACTAACTTCATAAAGGCAATTATTCGGGTGTTTGTTTGTACGATGAATATTACTCTTTTGTAAGACAGATATTAAAGGAAATAGCACAATTATTTTTATACTGCTACAATGGTATGGGTACAATTAGTCCGCTGTAGTCGATCGTTTCCCAAAGAGTGTCTCGACGTTGCATTCTGGCTCGCCAAGAAGACGCGCCCCCGGTCCCACGACGTGGTGCCTTCAAGGGTCCGCTTTACGACCCCCAAATGTTTATCCCCGTTTATGGTCCCGCTCGCCCATCGGCCTCATGGCGACATTTGCCAGATGAGTATGCGAGGCGCTCCAAAGCCTTGGGTTTTCTTACACTTTGCACAACGACGTATATTTGGCTTAATGTAATATGAAATTAGAAATTAGAACAACAGAAATAAGCCAAGCTTTGGCATCGTATGCAACACTTTCTAAGGATAATAAAGGAACACTGTATAAGCATGGATGCGAAAATTCTTTTTCTCTAAGATAAAAAAAATGTTTGTTTGTGGAAAAGATACAGGTTTTTAAATTGCAAGGCGACGTGCGTCGCAATGACTGTAACTTTACCAGAACATCGTGTGTGTGTGGATACAAAGTCAATACAAACACTGATGTCCCCTGCATTTTTCGTTAGCTGGTCTATAGATATAGTACATATCTGTCCATTCCTTATCGAAGAAAACCATGCTGTGATAAATATCCTACAATAACTGTGCGTGTTAACTATTAAAGGTTTAGAGATAGAAATTTGAATATCAGGATGATTAACTATTACAATATTTACTTCTAACAGGAAATAAGTATTGACAGTACTCGGAATTCTGTGCCGTAATAAATTCTACAGCCGTTCATGGAAAATTTTCTGACTTATGGGACCCTTTCTTATCTTTAGGGTGTAGAATACGATACCAAAGTTTAGACACCCATTTTTTATGCACAGCATCTTAAACCTGAACTTGAGATTTCGGAACATCTGTCGTTCCGTAAATTTTGTCACATTAATCTTTACATTCATTGTATAGAATACATGCCGGTCTACTTTACTATATATTTACATCCTATTTATACTATATGTAGATTTATACTGTTACGTATTCAAACACCCTGTACTATCTAATAAACCCGATTATCAACTGTATAAATCACAGCTCACAAATCGCAATAGTTATTTATCTTCAATTAAAACTTATGTAACGTGCGATGTAATAATATAGTCATTCCTTTTTGTGTATCACTTCAAAGATTAACACACGGTTTCGGGTTTTTACAACCCCGGCCTCCGTCCCTCCGGCATTACGTCGATCAAATGCAACGACAGTTTGATAGTAATGATATATGCATGTATCACGAACTTAATTGACGCATTTTTCATTTTGAAACGTCCAGTAAAAATAACACTTACATGTAAAACGCTTGTCATGTTTTCATACTTTTGCGTAATTACAATTTCCACCATTTCAGTCGCGCGAATGAAAAGTACGAACACGAACAGGCATGAATAGCTACGCTTCAAAGTTTAAAATTTAAATGAACCGCCGGAAAGTGGTGTGATATTCTCCTATTGATTTTCGCTAGTCGAACAGTTCCATTCTAGTATTCGAGCAGGCGAGTAAACTTCGAACCGTGCCTACATGGTTATTCTGCTTTTAAAAGGTATTCCTTAGAAATTTCGAACGCCAGTGGGCTTTATCAAATTGATCGAGGGGATCAATCCCTATAATTTCGACGACATGTCAACGGAAACACGTGTTTGAACTGAACGATATCAGCGTCGGAAGGGATGAAACGCAATGATCACTTTCAACTGTGCGGCATTTAAAGTAAAATGTATCTTCCTACTTCTTGCATATTCATTGTGAGATGTCGCAAGCTTCGTGGTGCACCTATTCACAATCAAATGTTGACCTTTACCTTTAGTTCAATTTTTGTTGTCAATATCGTGATAAGCTTTAGTGATAAGTATAAAGCGATGGGTGCTGACCGATAAATCCTATAAATCACGTTTTTTTTTATCATGACTGTTCTAAGGCAAAGGATTACGCGGGGCACAGTAATTGTGTGTAATAGGTAATGCAGTATATTTCTGCATAATACATAGAGACATAAAGCAAAAGGGGGTACACGTTCGGAATGGTAGATTGACCATTCTGCTCAAAATATTTCTACGGCTATGCTACCCGGCTATTCGCTATTGGGTCTATTCGCAGCCAATTGTGTTAACGTTGTGGAACAATGAGTTCAGTTTACCATTATAATATCAACAGATCAAACTGTTCGATAACTTCGTGCTACTTCTGACAAGCTCTGCGCAACATTTCCACCCTTTACTGGCCACGATCGCGGACCCTCTATCATTTTTTGTGGTCGCTATATACACTTGCATGTATCCATGCACGTGTACGTATCGTATACATACGGAGAAAAACCGCGAACGATATTGGAAAATTGTTTTACATTAAGGCGTCAATTTTTTTGTAATATAATATAACGTAAAGTAGCGCAGAGTAGAAATGATCGTGCGATTAGAAAACACATTAGGCATTTGCTGGGCAAAAGATTTCAATACAATACACTACTGCGCATCCCATGGAAAATTTTGCATGACAATAGACAGTGTCAAAATGATTCCGCAAGTAGTTGTCTCACCTTTGGATCAATGCCGAACTTCTGGGGCATTATGTGAATTTCATAAGCATAACATAAAGGTAGCAAGAAGCGCACGCGTGATTTCATTACATCCTTTTAATATTTCCATCAACCGGAAATATTTAATAGATTAAAATGATATGTCGCTGAGCCGCATCTCTTCGAATATGTACACGTTTATGAAAATGTTATTAGTCGCAAATGAATTATTTCCACATTCAGGAGGCAGTGTTTTTTAAACGTAGAGTTAGGTGTAAAGCTGGGAGTGTTTAATTTCTTATGGAACACGTTAGGTCTATACTGCTTCTTAATATTCAGGATAGACGTAGTCACAGTTGAGGAGAACACGTATTTCTATAGTTCTGCCAGCAAAGCAATCAAGTGGGAAATTTTTGGTTGCGCTTTAGAGATATGGTATATAATCTGAACTGAAATTAACGAAATATTAGCTCATTACCGTTAAGCAAAAGATAATTATCTACATCATGTGTATGTACGCAAGTATCGTCCATGATAATATTTACTATTCCCGAGACAAACATTAGTGACCGTTATGTTTCCGGATCACGAGCTCGTGGTGGTACACTTACGATAACGTAACAAAATCTTCCTGGCAATTATCCCGGTAAAATATTTGGCACCCAGTGCAGACTATGCTTAATGCGCGGTAATACGCGCTCTAAGCGCAAACGATAATCCAAAACATTATTTTTATTTCTTTCTCAAGCCCATAACTGGAGCTTTTCGATCAGTTTCCGTCATCTTTGATTTCAGATAACATGACTGCCGTGCAGCCGATCCAGTCTAACGGAATAATAAATGCGTTCGCGTTGAGCGAAAAGGTGAGTCCACGAAAAAATGTAAATGGATGACGTTATGAATAATAATTAGGGACAGGAATTAAATGCTAATCCATGCTGAGTGCATTCAACGAATTTGAAACGAGAAGGTTCTTTAATAACAGCGTAACAAAAAAATGTATACATATTATTAGCTTATTGCATTATATTTGTGATTATTAATTTGTTATTATAACAGGAGACGCAGGAGAAAGATTTCCATTTTGCGGGTTACAGTGAAACCGGTCTCAATGGTGAGCAATCGCAATTTATTTCCTTGCATCATATCGTAAAAATGCATATTGAAAAATATTTGTCTTTTCTAGGACCTGAACAAGTTTTACCCGCCGAATATTACAGTACAACAAAACCGGAAGGATGCGTGCGATTAAGAATGAGTGCCGAGGGTCCTAACTCGTACCCGCCCGTATCGGTTCCTGGATTGCTCTCAAGAGTAGCCAACAAATATCCCGATCATATTGCTATTGTAGCAAGACCTGATGCCACAGGTCAGAGAAAGACATACACGTATAGGTAAGTATTTTTGATGAAAAAAATATGAAAAGGCGTTTACGTAAGCTTACTTATTTTATCATCTTATATTTTCAGGGAGTACGAAAATCAAGTACGAATTGTGGCAAAAGCTTTCTTAAAGTTAGGCCTAGAACGTTTCCATAGTGTCTGCATTTTGGGATTCAATAGCCCCGAGTGGTTTTTTGCGGATATCGGTGCGATTTATGCGGGGTAAAAAATAACAGATTTTTTTTTAAGACTATAATGTTAATCTCTTCAGTAATTCCTTAGTAATTGATATTATTTATACGTGTTTCTTAGAGGATTCGCGGCCGGAATATATGCTACCAATACTGCAGAAGCATGCCAATTCTGTGCTGAAAGCAGCCGGGCTAATATTATAGTTGTTGAAGACACGAAACAGTTACAAAAAATATTACAAGTAAAGCACAATCTGCCCCATTTGAAAGCAATTATTCAATACGAAGGCACCCCGACAGAAAAGGACGTTCTAAGTGTAAGTCTTTCTCTCTATAGCAATATTGATCTTATTGTTAAACGGCATTCGTTTAATTCGTGATTGCTTTTTTAGTGGAGCGATTTAATAAAGCTCGGTGAACAAGAATCGGACGAAAAGTTGGACGCCGTTCTGAAGACAATGGCTGTAAACGAATGTTGTACCTTAGTTTATACGGTAATTAGAAAATCATTTCCCACGAGAACTTTTCCATTTCACGAATTGCGTAACGCTACGAAGGCAAAATATGTTATCTCTTGTTTGCAGTCAGGCACAATTGGGAATCCGAAGGCCGTTATGTTGAGTCACGATAATGTCACACACGACGCCCGTAGTATTAAGTTAATGTATAATCTAGAAGAAGGAAACACTGTTCTAGTGAGTTATCTACCCTTATCTCACGTTGCAGCGCAGGTAAATATTAGACGCGTTTCCTTCAATATTCAATTAACGGTAGTTATATTATATATTTCTTTCATTTCAGATAATTGATATATACTGCAGTATCACCTTAGCGGGAACAATATATTTTGCGGATAAGAATGCTCTTAAAGGTAGCTTAATTGATACTCTGCTCGTGGCACGGCCTACTATTTTCGTAGGTGTACCTAGAGTATGGGAGAAAATTTACGAAAAAATGCAAACGATTGCAAATAAAAATGGATACATTAAAACGTTAATTTCTTCTTGGGCAAAAGCACAAGGACTCTATTATAATACAAATAAAATTAACGGTACCGATAACAAGCATTGGGGCTACATATTTGCAAAGTGGCTAGTCTTTAGTAAAGTAAGAATGGCGCTTGGTTTGGATAGAGCCCACATTTGTGTAACCGCTGCTGCACCCTTGAGTGATGACATCAAACGATATTTTATGAGCTTGGATATTACTTTGTTCGAAGCATATGGAATGTCTGAATCTAGCGGTGCACACATCTTGGGCACAGCGGAGAATTACAAGTAATATTTTTGGGCATTTTTATTTTCTAACGAGATTTGTATTTACACCAGCGTAATAGATTTATTTTTTAAATAATCCGTATAATTTTCCAGGCTGGATAGTGTTGGCAAACCCCAAGTTGGATTACGTACAAAAATAGATAATCCAGATAGCAATGGAATAGGCGAAATTTGTATGCACGGAAGACACGTATTTATGGGATATCTAAATGATCCACCAAAAACTGCAGAGGTTTTGGATGCAGATGGGTGGTTACATTCGGGTGATTTAGGCAAAGAGGATTCCGACGGATTTATGTATGTCACGGGTAAATATTTTATTGAAGTGCCTTCATTGATTTTGCTGTTTGTAATTTAATGTTTTCACTTTCTTCAATATAACTTATCTTTTGATTTAAATGTTTAAATTTAGGAAGAATAAAGGAATTACTTATCACTGCTGGCGGTGAAAACATACCACCAGTTCATATAGAACAGCTGGTATTAGCTGAATTGCCAGCATTAAGCAATGTCCTGTTAATTGGAGACAAACGAAAATATCTTACCATGTTAGTTACTTTAAAGGTAAAATACATACTGAATATTTATTTACAATTATATTTTTATTACCATCCGAACTTTTTCCTTAAAATATTTTTGTCTATATATACCTCAGACTGAAGTGAATATCGACAATGGTGCACCAAAAGATACTTTTACGTCTGATACTTTAAAATGGTTACAATCTATTGGAAGTAAATCCGAAACAGTTACAGATGTTCTAAAAACACACGACCCACTTGTAAGTTTTATTGCTAAAAATTTCAGATTTGTCTGTTCGATTAAAAATAATTTTTTGCACATTAGCTGTAAACCTTTTGTATTTTTTAGGTGTACGAGGAAATTGATAAAGCATTAAAAAGGGCAAATACCAAAGTTATAAGTAATGCGCAGAAAGTACAGAAGTTTCGAATTCTACCGCATGATTTTTCAGTTCTAACTGGGGAATTAGGGCCAACGCTTAAAATCAAAAGAAGCGTTATTCATAAAAAATATGCAAATCTGATAGAAGATATGTATAAGTAAATATGAAAAAGGTACCGATTAGATCTTTGGAAACAAAAATACAAACCCAATATTTCTAAAGTAACAAAAGTGACTGCCAGTCTGCATACAAAAACTGTAATGCTTAATATAATTGTAAAATTCGACCACTACAAAAATCTATCGTGCAATGAATATTTGATTTATCTATTTAAATTAAAGAATCTCAATTTTCAAATATGTTATAACAAAATGCAATGAGAATATCGAGAGGAGCACAGATTTTTATGTAGAATTTAATTATGTTAACACATTATGAAGGACGTAGAAATTCTTTTTTTTTAATAATTGTATCGAAAATTATGTAATAAAAAATTTGATATATCTTTTAGAATATGTAGGTAAGTTGTTATAATAGTGTTGTTGGGTATAAATGGGTCCATTTTTTACGAGACCACAGTATATCCCAATTATATTTTGTTATTCAACTAAAGTTGTAACGAAAAAGGAAAAGGAAATTGACAAGGTTTTAGAATAAGTGCCTTTGTGGATAGCGAAACTTGTATCATGTTAATATATATCACTATCCATGCATTACTATTAGTATTTAGAAATATGTAACATGGTGGTTTTTTAAACAATGTATGTATATTCATGTTTTTTAATATATATGAATATAATAGTGTTGGATGTAGCCTATTCAATACTATCATATTTATGTATAATTATACTTACAGAGTACACAGTTGTATTTGATAAATTGAAGGAATAGGGTACTTAAATAAATATATGTATTTAGCAGTATGGGTATTGATGCATAGGAAGAAATATGAAAAAAAATATTCATATGTTTGTTTGTTCACTTTATGATATTTTGGCACATTATTAGTGCAATTAGTGGATGAAATGAATACACAACTTCTTTCAGCATGTCTGTTATAATATTATATTTTCCTTAAAAACATTTGGAAGTCATAATTAATGGATAATGCAATAATAAACATTACATGTAACATTCTTATGCAATTAAATTGTTTTATTTATAAGTGCACTTTTGTTATTTTACTACATTTCAATAATTAAACATAGGAAACTCGATTATTAAATACACAATTCATTATTCATACAACAAAAATAAGTTTATTAAGAATTCTACGAGCTTCGACAGATAATAATGAAAAACAATTAATGATAGCTAAGAATATGTAGAAACTTATTACTTTTTTAATTTGTCTTATTACCACAATAATGGATAGGTAACTAAATAAATATTAGTAAGTTTAAATTGCAATATATTACTAATATAGTTTACAATAACCAAAAGAACTGTTATAGTTAAGATTGTTTTTATGCTACATACAGATTCTTATGACAATCTGACATCTTATAAGAAAATAGTCTTACTAAGCGCATCACAGCAACTTTGGAAATGCAGATCTGTATAATATTTTCTTATCCTGGAACTCTATTGCATATACAAGTGGTTACACAATTACATTGTCCTCTTTAGTCACCAAACTTGTATTCATAAATACCTAACTTCATTGCTTATTTATATAGCAGATTTTCTTAATTCTACTTTCATGCTTGTGAATCTATAAGATGCAACAACTCACAAGATTAAAGTTACTGTTGTCTAATTATTGACACTCTCATGTTCCGTACATGAAAGACCAGGTTTATAATATTCTCTAAATAATAATGTGTTTTTGTAAATTGTTATATTTTTTTCCTTTTTTTTTCCAGTGCCTTGAAGATCTCCAAATATAATTCTTAAGGAATACTTTTATGGCACACAGTGTATAAGAAGTTATATGTATTATTCTCAACATAAATCATTTACAATAATGCACTAATAATGGACAAGCATTCGTAAATCATTAAAAAAAAAACGCTAATTTCTTAAAATAATACCATCTATAAAATATAAAGATATTGGACTGTTTAAAATTCGGATTCCATATAATCGCATTATATCACTGAAGTTGCAATACTTTTGAAACATTACAAAACGTTATGAAGTGCTTGCAGTGTTAAATTTCTGTTGAATAATTGATGTTTTTCGTTGTGGTACAGTTTCAGGTGTAGGTATAGCATCACCTGTTGGCAATACACCAGCTGGCTTTGGCTTAGCTGTATATTTCTGTTTTGCCATTTGATAATCTCCAGAATCGAAATATTTTTGCTGAAAATGTGTTTTTACATAGAACTTATCATATATAATTTATCATAGTTCCAAATACTTATAAGCAAGTTATACATTAAATCAAAGAAGATTAAAGAAGATTTATATTCATACCCCTTTAGCTAGCCTTTTTTGTAGAAATGCTGAATGCCCACTTATCGGGCGGCCAGTGTTTGGAAATTTGGCCCTTAATTTTGCTTCTTCCATTTTCTCAATATCATTTGAAGACAGCTAAAATTAAATTGCTTTATAACTTTTCGCCCATAATTATATATGTTTAATGTGTTGTCAAAAACTTTGAACCAACAAAATTGAGACATTGTATATTTAATTTTAATGAAAGTTGTATTTAAATACTTGCATTTACATTTGAGGAATAAATAAATATATATTATGTAGGGAAAGCAATCAATGCTTCTATATAGAACGTTTGAAAAGTATTAACCAAAGAACTAAGTATACTTTTCTTTATAGATTTTACTGTGTGTACGCGAAATAATATAAAATAAAAGCGTTCTATTTATTGTAGATCTTACCTCAACTGCCTCAGACATGTTATTTCCTTGATCGTCGCTCATCGTTGCTGTTTCTAACCACTTTTTGTCAACGATCGCCTTTAGAATTATACAAATTATTGTTCGAATGTTTGTTTCAAATTATCGTATAATAGTATATAGTGTGATGTCACGGATACCTTTTGTTTCGACGTTATTTCGTATGAAACAAATTTTTGTTCACCTATAATTTTATTATGCAAACGTTATCATTGCCGAAAACAAATAACTGTCAATGAAAGCGTACTTAGAAGCTAGCAACAGCGTTTCATACACGGTCATATGTGTTCAACAGCCGTTACTGGAATTGTATCTAAGTGCGAATTTTCATGACGCACAAACGATAAAAATCAATGTTTAAATAACGATTCATAAATACACGTTACTGTCAACTTATATAAGCGTGCTGTCACCGAATGTGCTAATAGTGTGATGCACATATGCATTTCCGTCCATACGAAAATAGTTAATATAAAAATTCCACCGCATTCAATAGCCCGACGTTCACGTGAAAACGTATCCTAACTACAGAAATCATTCGTTTCCAAATTTCGGTAATTTTCATTGTAGTTGAATATTGCGTACGAACTTCAAAATGATTTTAATAGGCATGAATTTCATTATACCCACAATTATTTGTAACTATAAATTAAAACAGTGCTTTCCAAGGTCAGCTCGAGAGCTGTTTTGGGTTCTCTCAAATCCAACCACGTTGTCATGGAAACGCAGGACGCTACGACGAACTAGAATCGGCAATCGTCAAGAAATCGTAAATAACTATTATGTAGCAGGAGAACCAACACCAACCACTCTCTGACTATTATTTTCAAGGTATAATTTAACTTTGTTCTTTAATTCCAAAGAGATGAAGTTTCATTCGTTATTTCGCGCCGGTATTTTCATTCCACCGTGTCACGATCAACGAAAATACATCTTGTCGGTGTCGTTGGACAGCGTTGAATTAAGGTTATTAATTAGAGAGCTAAATCTCTGAAATGATCAAAACTTATGCGTTTAGGAACAGTTTGCTGCAGAGCGCGATTCATAACACATTTCTAATCAAATAAATACTGCTGCATTTTGGATTAGACATGGAGTGCAACAGCGAGGTAAATCTTTCATAGTAATTTAAACTTATACTAACTCTTGCAAAAACAAACCTGTGGTAATGAGAAAGACTAATTACAAAGAAACATTGAACAACAGGTGGAGTCATTTTCACAGAACGATTCCTCTTCAAGTATTGCTTCAAACACAAGATATCGCGAAGAACCAATTTCATCTGAACAGCAATCGTTACTGCAACTTTTACAGCGTGGTATATTGGAAACAAACGAAGAAAATATTGCCTTTGGAAAAGAAATATCGCTGCTGTTGAATAAGTTAAATTTGGAATCGAAATCTCTACCAAATGATATTAAAGAAGGACTGCAAAAGGTTGTTTTAATTTTGAGGTGCGAGAAACTGTCAGACCTTGATGATGTTATGCTGAGTATAATGAGCGAGAAGAAGAAAATAAAGGAAAAGAAAAGGCAGCATAATGAGAAACAGTTGGCATTATTATACGATGATCTTTTCAGAAAATATGCCACATTTTCAAAGAAGCTTAATCGTCTACAGGATGCTGTGAATACTGTTGAAAGCTTCATTGAGAATACACAGAAGGAGCAAGAAGATATTTATTGCAATCGTATTTCGTTGTCCACAAAGTTGAAAGAATATCAGCAAACTGTAGAAAAGCTGGAAACTGATTTAATACATATGCAAATCGAAGATCTTTACCCTCAAAAGATATTAAACAAACATCACAGATACTTGGAAATGTTGGGCGAATTAGCAGATCTTAATCAGTCTCTCAATCAGTATGGAGATTTGCCAGCAAACCTGTTACAAGCTAAAGCTATGGTTGATGTCAAACAGAAGGAATATGAAATTCTTGAGAAGGCATTTTTAGAAAAAACAAGTTACTGTCTCGAATGATAGGTGTAACGAATATTTTTAATTACCAAGTTGTTTAATAACTTTTTTCACATTTATACAATAATAAAAACAATGTGGTATAGTACAGTTTTGTTCAAATATTGTTTGGCTTAGAAACCATATTTTGATTGCGTCTGTTTCCTGGTCAATCTATTTTGTGCCCACTGATTCTTCAGTTCCATTTCCATTGCTTTAGCTTGATGTGCCAAATATGTTATTTGGTGCTTCTTTTTAGATTGCGAGTTCACTCCACCCTGCATCGATATTGGTCTTTGAACAGGTTCTTCTGTTAATGCTTTTACCAGCCAGTCTCTTTCATCTGGTTTTATATCCTCCCCACTTATTTCAATAATATTCACATCTTCAATCTCTTTAGGTTTTCGTTTCACGCCTCTTCTTCCACAGAGATATTCAATAGCTTTGTCGTCGAATGCAACATTGCCTTCTATATCTACATTATACTCTTGTTCAGGTACAGGCAGCTTTGGGCCAACTTCTGCTTTATTCTTCTGCAATATCTCCTCTTTTGGTAGGCTTATAATATTACTCACTAAAGTTGTCTGTGTATTGTTAGAACAAGTTTCTATTGTATCCCCATTGGAACTGTCCGATTGAAATGTGTAATTATTCGAGCTATTGCCTTTCTTAAGTTCAGAGCGAATACTATCTAAATTTATATTAGCATCCACTGTGTCTGATAAAGCGGATAGACTTGTAGTCGCTGTTAATGCAAAAAAGTCTGTGGTAGGATTACTACCGCTAGTCGTAGCTGCATCATCCTCATCTTCAGAATTGGAGTCATAGTTTATACCTATAGAACTTTTCATTACTACTGGCTTTGTTGTTTTTATTCCTGAACTTTTTGTACAAATGTCTTTAATTGGTTGAGCTTTCACTTGACTAGTTTTTGTAGCAGCTTTATTAACAGCATTTGGAATTAAGTTGGTAGTACTTTTAATCTCGAGCCCCTTAGGTGGCGGCAAAAGTGCGAACAATTTTGTACCCTTCTGCAAAAATACGTACACTATTTAACTTGCAACCAGTTTTTTAGAGCTCTATTATTTCTCAGTTTTCTATACTTACATCAGATGGTTTCATTCTATTTGATTTTGTTTCATTCTCTTCGTCAACATCTTTGAACTATAATTTAAGTATTATATATTATTTTATGTAAACACAAGTGCAAGAAAGTATAAGAACAAATTGTGCAAACCTCTGATAAAGAAGGAACTGTTATTTTTACGGGTAAACGATCCTTTTTTATTGGTACTTCAGCTTTAAATTCCATCTCCGTCTTTGGTGGGATGTCTCCTTCTTCCACAATATCTTCTGATTCGGTATTTAAACTTTTTGGTTTGGGTAATTTATCAAAGTGTATTTTTTCAATTGACGCATCCTCCTTTGTTGCAATCTTGTCAACAACTATGTCGTATTTCGGCGTAGGTAAACATAACTTGTCATTTGTTCTTTCCAGAGTAACGAGTGACGCATCTTTGTTTTCGTTTAACGTACTACAATTAGTTCCTTCGTCGTCTGAACTTTCGTCGCTACTTCCGTACGCAACAAGACTCATTTTCCAAGGAAGAAATCCCGTTTATTTAAATAAATGCACTATCTGTTAAACAAGTACAGGGGTCAAAATATAACCTTAACAAAAGAGATGTAATTGACAGTTCTCTAATGCACGAAGTTTCGGCAATTGATGTTAGAGGTCTCTAAACTATCAGCAAGCACCCACGAGATTTATGCATAGACAAATTACTTTATCGACTGTCGTGGCCCAACGTGACTGACATACCGACTCAGAAAAATCACGCGGATTCGAGCAGATTTTGTTAATATGAAATTAACTAGTCGTTTGTCCTAACATCGCGTAAACTAATTTATTAGTTTGAACGGTTCTTCGAATCTTTATTATATTTTATTCAGTTATTTACGTACTGCTTTTGCAACTTTGAATTCAATTCTGATTTTAGAACAGGTCTAGCACAGGTCTATTCTTTTGTTGCAGGTATAATGGTTGATTGGCTGGCAAAGAATTATATATTGAAGCTGCAGGAATGGAGTATTGAGACACAATTACTGCGATGCATAACAATGATGCTTGATAACATATGATGAAGGACTGGTAACATTTAGCTTATTATCCCAACGGTGTAAGTATATCTCTTGTTATCAGGCGATTGGTTTTCGGTCAAGTTACCACCGACGAAATATAGGATTCCTATATCTCGTCAGTGAAGATATGCTGAAACTATTCGGGTCGCTGCCTTATCAACAGTGCCTGCTATGCTATCGCCAGCTATACGGAACTTCTTGAAACCACTCGCGCCTGCAATGTATCACCATCTATACAGAACTGCTTGAAACTACTCGTGCCTCTTACTTATCTTAAGTGTAGATATAGCAGAACCTCGAGTATTTTTATGCAGATCTGTATAGATGGCGATACTAATGACTGTAGTTAAAGGAGGCATACATGTAGTTTCGAGCAGTTCTTTATAGATGGCGAAACTAAAGCCACTTTGAATGCATATAAAACAAAGATAGTAGTGGTACGAAATGTCACGCCGTTTATAAAAATAAAATTAATACAATTTGATTATTTGTGCCTTCATTTATCATATTAAATTAAGCATGCTGGCAAATTGTTTGGTACTCTCCTTTACATATCAATAAAGTGTTAGCATACACGGTATTACGATCTACATTAAAATTAATATGTATGTACCACTGTTCATTTTATTCTACAACAATCAGGCTCTTTAGCATAGGTAAATACGTTTGAGAATAGCTTTTTCTCTAAATATATTTTCCAGCATGTAATAAATACATACTAATAGTGGTATTATTCTTTATATTGGACTACAATGAAAGTTGGGTTATTGTACCTATAACCTATCTTTACTATATTATTTTAACTCTTGTACACTCATCTTCGGTTCCGCTCTTCCTGGTCATACCTTCTCTACCTTATGCATCACACTATTTCTTATCTATTTATCACACGTCTATTATACATGTTTACTTAACCCTGTTTACTTTAGTGCTGTGGTACGGTTTCCATTTTAATATATTTAAACTTTCGTTATATTTTGCTTCTTTTATTTTTCTTTTGAGGCTCACCGTTAATTCCTTTACTTCTATTCTCATCAAATTTCGTATTGTCAGACTCGTTCCATTCTTTTTAAAAGAATCCCCTCTTTCTCTTAAGCTTCTAGTTTAGCCCTGCATTCTTTCTTTTTCCAGTAAATATCCTTTAACAATCTTCGTCTCTCCTGCTACATATACTTACTAATATATTTTTTGTGTATGCAGGTCTTGCGGGCAAAGAGTAAAGAGCTTGGCCGACATTTTTCATTGAGCATAAAGCAAGAAAGAAGAAAGAATAACCCTTGCCATATACCACAGTTATAGGAAATTAGTTTCTAAGAATAGTTTGTAACTATCAGCGCATAAGATTAATTTAGTACAATTGTGTAATTAACTGTTACATATACCTAATATTTATTTTATTTTATAGTCTCTTTATTCAGTAGATCTTGTATAAACTTGAATATTACTGTTATGACAAGATCTACTGAATTCGTTAAATATAAAGTACAAGATACAATAAATACTTTGGGCTTTACATATGCACAAGTTACACAATTGTTGTAATTTAAAATACATTTCAGCAAATATTAGTATAAGTTCTATCTGTAAGGTATATTGTAAATTAACTTTAAAGAATAGTACATAAGTATTAGTTCGTAAATTTGAATTACCGCATTTTTGTAAATTGTATCTTCATTAATTAATTTAAATAAATCTTAAATAAGAAGAATTCTATGCCTCTCTTTATTTTAACACCCCTCAACTATCCTTGAAAAGACCTAATTCCAATTCCTTAAACAAGTACTACCATGCTGGAACTTTACATGCAAAGTTTACAAGCGGAGAACTTGTAAATGTAGACCTCAACATTACTAAACATATTGCAACCAGGTTGCAAAAAAATGCCTAGTGAAAATGAAATACGGTTGCAAACAACACCTCGTGAAAACGCAAAAAAGTTGTAACCAACGCCTCGGGAAAATATAAGATTGATGCCCATAACGCCTAAAAAAATGCAACAAAGGTGCAAATAACTCCTCATAAAAATGCAATTAAGATGCAAACAACTTCTCATAAAAAAATGCAACAAAGTTGCAAACAATGCCTCGCGAAACGCAACAAAATTGCACAAAATCTTGAGAAAATCTGCAAAAGGGTTGCGCCAAAAATTCTCAATAAAAATTTGCAACTTTGCTGCGTTTTCGCGAGGCGTTATTTGCAACTTTATTGCGTTTTCGCGAGGCGTTATTTGCAACTTAATTGTATTTTTACGAGGTGCTGTTTGCAACTTAATTACATTTTTATGAGGAGCTGTTTGCAACTTGATTGCATTTTTATGACAACCTTGTTGCATTTTTTAGGCGTTATTTGTAACTATTCCATATTTTCCCAATGCGTTGGTAACCACTTTGTTGCCCTTTTGCGAGGTATTGTTTGCAACCGTATTTCATTTTCGCTAGGCATTTCTTTGCAACCTGGTTGAATTTTGGTGAGGCGCTTTATGTATACCTGGTTGCAATATGTTTAGTAGTGTTGAGGTCTATTTTTACAAGTTATCCGCTTGTGAACTTTGCATTTAAAGTTCCTGCACGGTAGTACTTGTTTAAGGATTTGGAATTAGGTCTTTTCAAGGATGGTTAAGAGGTGTCAGAATAAAGAGAGGCGTAGAATTCTTTTCATTTAAGATTTATTCAAATTAAGTAATGAAGATACAAGTTACAAAAATGCGGTAATTCAAATTTACAAACTAATACTTATGTACTATTCCTTAACGTTAATTTACAATATACCTTACAGATAGAACTTGTACTAAAATTTACGTACTATATTTGCTGAAGCGTATTTTAAATTACAACAATTGTGTAACTTGTTCATATGTAAAGCCCAAAGTATTTATTGTATCTTGTATTTTATATTTAGCGCCTATAGTTTTAGTGCCATAGTATACGCCTATGTTTCGTCATTGACTGTGCTTGAATCAAACAAGGTAGATGCCTTCTTTTTTAATATTGGTTGCTTAATGTAACACTTGCCGCAATAACGAAATCCCTAGCGTGAGCACTCTGTTTTCCTCTCTGGTAGTAATTAATGCAATTAAGAAGACGATAAAAAGATTGCTTATAAGTCAGATTCAAATACCAGTTTTCCAATGACATCGTGTAATTACTTCAATCAACAAATTTACGGATAATTTTTACGTATGCTGATAGTAATCGTAACACTTTAGTCCTGAAGATTCGAAACTATACAATACTATAGAAACATTGGCTGACACAGTTAGACAGCAAAATAAGTAAAGATGGCTACTACCGTAGATTCGGTTAGGGAAAAAGCCCTTCAAGATTATCGAAAAAAGCTTACCGAGCATAAGGAAGTAGAATCACGTTTAAAGGAAAGTATGTAATATCTCTTATTTATATATATACGCATGTACATTTTGCTTTAGGTACATTTCTAAGCATTTAAAGATACTTAACCCTATTTTCTTGTATAGGGTGAATTATTATTAGAAAAATTGTAAACTTTTACATGGATATTTTTATGCTTCTAGTGAGAGAACACCTCAAAGACTTAACGAAACAGTACGACAAATCTGAAAGTGATTTAAAAGCTTTACAAAGCGTTGGACAGGTACATTATACATTTTCTTTATACATTAAATTCCAGTTAATAGGGGCGCTGGTTAAGCGGGACCGCTGTATATTCGGGCAGATACTGACGAATGGAAAAAAAAATTATAGTTTCCACTACACTTATAAGGAACTTATCACCATTTTATTGGGATAGTTTATGCTCGTACACTTTATAATTGAAGATACAATAGAGCTCATTATGAAATACTGATACTGACTAAAAGTATAGATACAGCCTAAATAAACGAAAGGAGAATATGAATAAAAGAAAAACAGCTTAAAAAGTCGGAATCATATTGCAGTGAGCTCAGGTTGACAAGATCCAGTCGCAGCAGAATGATCATGGGTGATGCGGGGTACGCAGCAAGACGTTCTCCAATAAATCGTTTTTGGCTTTATTTTTTACATTGTTCAGAGTTTGGCTGTTGAACTTCGTTTTAAGGAACAGCCACTTAATTGGGACAAATTCATCCGGCCCAATGTGTCCCTATTAACCAGAATCCACTGTATTCGTTTTTATATTGTGATACAGCACATTAATGCATGTACTACTGCTGTTTTAGATTGTTGGCGAAGTATTGAAGCAATTAACAGAAGAGAAATGTAAGTTTGTGATTTATTTAAATGTTTCTTTACATAGCATATGTGCGAATATATGGTTTTGTCCGTACAGTTATAGTGAAAGCAACAAATGGTCCACGGTATGTTGTTGGTTGTCGACGTCAGCTTGATAAAAATAAATTAAAATCAGGGACCAGAGTGGCCCTCGACATGACTACCCTTACTATAATGCGTTATTTACCTCGAGAGGTAAAGCTTCTTTTCTTCATGTATAATATTTTGTCTAGACAAATTTTAATTAATTATTAATAACATTCAGGTTGATCCACTGGTTTACAATATGTCACACGAAGATCCAGGTGATGTTACATATAGTGCAATTGGTGGTTTAAGTGAACAAATACGCGAACTCAGAGAAGTTATAGAATTGCCATTGTTAAATCCTGAACTATTTCAAAGAGTGGGTATTAATCCTCCAAAAGGATGTCTTTTGTATGGTCCACCTGGAACTGGGAAAACATTACTGGCCAGAGCAGTTGCTAGTCAATTAAATGCAAACTTCTTAAAAGTTGTATCAAGTGCTATTGTTGATAAATATATTGGTGAATCAGCTAGGTTGATAAGAGAAATGTTTAATTATGCGCGTGATCACCAACCTTGTATAATATTTATGGATGAAATTGATGCAATTGGTACGTATATTATTGCCTTTGATACAGGAAGAAGACTTTATCTATCTATTTCTATTCAGGTGGACGTAGATTTTCGGAAGGCACAAGCGCCGATCGAGAAATTCAAAGAACTTTAATGGAGTTGTTGAACCAAATGGATGGCTTTGATTCTTTGGGTCAAGTTAAAATGATAATGGCTACAAATAGACCCGATACTTTAGACCCAGCTTTATTACGGCCGGGCAGACTAGATAGAAAAATTGAAATCCCGTTACCTAATGAACAAGCACGTTTAGAGATTTTAAAGATCCATGCCGGTCCAATATCTAAGCATGGAGAAATTGGTATTTCTTATATTTTTAATTCTTCATATGGTTGGTTTCTTTTATGCACGTTTTAAATTATTTAAATTAAATTAAACTATCAAATTTTACAGATTACGAAGCTGTCGTTAAACTTTCTGATGGATTCAACGGTGCTGACTTGAGAAACGTCTGCACCGAAGCAGGATTATTTGCAATAAGATTAGAAAGAGAATATGTAATACAAGAAGATTTTATGAAAGCAGTAAGGAAAGTATCGGATAATAAGAAACTCGAATCCAAATTAGATTATAAGCCTGTTTAATTGATCTGTATTATACATATATACCATTGTATGGAATGTAAACCTGGTCATTCACTAAGTAATGCGTGGATCAATAAAACAAACTTACTTCATTGTAATGCGATTTGTACTTTATATTTGGAAACGTACATAAAATTTCTATTAAATCATTTGTTTAAACTCAGTGTTCTTCTTTATTATTCCATGTTACTTCCAGTAGAAAAAGTATTTACAATTTTTAATGCAATATTACTGTTCAAACATCAACAGTGCTCGATAGACGTGTTTTCTTTCTCTCCAAATATTCTTGAACATTATCATATTTTCTTTTGTATAAAATTGAAAAGAAATCTTGTCGAGTGTTATCTTTTCTTAATGTCTTCCAGCAATTATTTAGGTGATTTATTTTGGAATCCTTTGTATCGCAGAGAACAAAGCTATTATTCTTAAATTCATATACTTTAAAACCAAGATCATTAAGTATCCATAAATTGTTTTTATGAAAGCAACATTCTATTGGTTCGCCATTTGCATTTATGGATTGCAAACAAGTGGCCTCGAGTTTTGATGCTGATGTACCATTAATTATGTAAACTAGTAACAATGTATTGTTATAAAAGCTCATTACAGCTACAGATGATGTTTCAGACAATGCTGTAACCTTCAAATGTTTAACAGGTAATACTTCAACAGATTCATCTAAGTGACAATTATGAAGTTGTTGATTGAATGTCTCTACATCACTTTTAGAGATTTTTTCGTGGAAATCCACGGACAATAGTTCATTTCCAGTTTTGTAGTCCCATAATATAAACATGCCATCTCCTCCGCAAGATACTAACACACTTCTGTCATGTGGCAATTCCAATATATTAGTTACAAACTTTTGATGACCCAAACAATAGGATACAATGTTATATGAATTTGGAAACATAGACACCCTGATCTTTTCATCCCTATCTGTAGTGACAATATATTTTTCATCGTATGTAATTAGGGCATCGAGTAGCATTGATAAATGTCCTAAAAGTAGGGTTCCATCATTAGATTCTTTACTAGAGAAAAGATATGCATCGCCTGTTTTGTCAGCAACAACTATGTCATTGTTTGGAGTAAATTGCACTTTACTAGCAGCTCTTGGAAGCATTTTGTTTAACAAAAGATTCTTAGTTTTCCTTTCGTATAAACATAATTGCTTACGATTTGTGCAAATGAAGAAATACTTTCCATCGTTCGAGAACATTACATCTGTAAACGTGTGAAAAGTTTCAATATTTACATTGTTATGTACATCAAGTTTTTTGTCAGCTTGCAATTCGGGCAAACAAATCGTCGTCTCCGCATCATTTTCGATATTGTATATTATAATCTGCTCGTTGTTGCATAAAATAACGTCCGAATCGTATATGCAGAAACTCATGGTTATGAAACGAATTTTGGTACAGAAAAATAACGAGACAAACTTTTCAATTGTATTCGTAGTTTCAACGTGAATGGTGTTAAGGGTAATTCATATTATCCTGCAAAATTACAAAACTGCAATAAAAGAAATTCATCGTCAATAACATGTCATATGAATGATGAAACTTTTACACAAATAAGATTATTAACCTCCAACCTGCGCCTGAAAGCCCGGGTGAAATCCGCGTGTACTGTTCATTATATATATGTATATCAATGACTCAAGTACACAAGGCTACCAACTATACCAAGGGAACTCTAAATGTTTTAAAATTCATACACAATGTATTTTAAATACAGATCGCATAATTTAAAGACAACTATAGGTTATTATCTCACGTATTACTTTCATTTTTAATATTACATGCAAACAAAAAAGATCTCTTCGATAAATATTCTTGTAATGAAACGACGTACTTTCATAGTTTCCTTTGTGTACACCTTCTATATTGTACATCGTCATGACCATTGTGTATGTGTGCGAAGAAGTTGTTGTTTCCACATCTGATAAAAAGTAGAAACAAAATGCTGGCTAAGCGCACAAATATTATATTTTTCAAGTGTCTTTTAAACATTTTGCAATAGATATCTATTATATCTAGTGCGTATATAGAAATCGCCGGGGTGTATAACAATAATTTGTGGGTAACAACATGCATTAGTAATCTAAAAGGCTCGTAAATAGGATAAACATTTCATCGTTGTAATATA
Source organism: Nomada fucata (assembly GCA_948146005.1). Classification (NCBI taxonomy): domain Eukaryota; kingdom Metazoa; phylum Arthropoda; class Insecta; order Hymenoptera; family Apidae; genus Nomada; species Nomada fucata. Next base: position 2,355,369 of record OX411279.1, read on the forward strand.
ATTTTGGTTTTTATCACTGATTCAAGATTTTATATTCACAGGTTTTTCTATTTAAATAAGAGTGCGGTGAAGTTATAATATTTCGATATGTGGAAGCCTTTCGAAGCTGGTAGTTCACCAGTTGACTGGTGTGAACGTAATTATAGTATTTCTTCTAGTATCGCCGAATTTACGAATACGGTGGGTATAACGAAATTGAACATTAAAATCACTAAACCCCTCTGCACTTGAAAAATTAGACTGTCACAATTAACTGATTTCGATTATATTTTCACTTCCAGCTGAGCAATGTAGTATTTTTATTACTACCTCCTATTCTAATGCATCTCTTCAGGGATTATGGACGTTTTGTGAATCCTGCGATCCATTTAATTTGGTTCTTATTAATGATAGTAGGCCTCAGCAGCGCCTATTTTCATGCAACTTTGTCTCTCATAGGTGAGCATATAAATACTGAAAAGTAGAAAATATAAATTGGATGAAAATATGGTACTTTATTTTATAACAGGACAATTGTTGGACGAATTGGCTATTTTATGGGTGTATATGGCTGGTTTCTGTATGTTTTTTCCAAGAAGATATTTTCCTAATATTTTACACAACGACAGAAAACTGTTTGCCATATGTGCGACATTACCAACTCTGATTGCAACTGGTTTATCACTTATACATCCAGCAATAAATGCATTTGCTTTAATGTGTCTTGGTATACCTGCATTTGGGTTTATGATCATCGAATTAAAACGGACTAAATCAATGAGGGTTTATAGATTGGGTTTAAGATGCGGCGCAGTATGGTTATTGGCTGTTGCTTGTTGGTTAAACGATCGTTTATTTTGTGATACTTGGTTGAACTTGAATTTTCCATATCTACATGCGCTTTGGCATTTATTTATTTTTATTGCGAGTTACACAGCCACTGTGCTGTTTGCATATTTCTCTGTAAAAGAAGAGAAACCGCAACAGTCCCCGGTCCTAAAGTATTGGCCAAAGGATGACTTTGAACTAGGTATACCGTATGTAACTATTAGAAGTTATGTTAAATTAGATACTAATACAAACATATAGTTAATCACAGTGAATATTATTGCAGCCAAGCTGCAATTTTTCAACTATAGTAAGCAATTTCAGGCACACAATATGATACTTATTTTGTTTATATAAAGAATTTATGTTTTCATCAATACTCTTTTTTTTTAGAAAAGAGCATAATTTACATTTACCTATCTTTCCTAGAAGGTACATCTATTCTTTTGAATTTGTGATACTACTATAGTTGTTACTTTTTGTACAAACGTATGCGATTAACAAAATAGTAAAATCTTTATAGGTGTAATATTAACATGTAAGACTGTATAAAAATATTTATTCTCTTGATAAGTGTGGACCCATATTATTAAGATATATTTGTGTATTAAAAGAAAAGAGTCATTACAGTATTAATTTAGAACGTTTCCTATTAGACCTTGCTACTCCTAAATTTTAGTTGCTATTAAATCTATAATGGATTATTTAATTATAAAATATTTTCAAATATTTATTTACGTTCCAAGTAACAAATATTAAATTCAAGTAAGTTCAATCTTTTACAGAACTAATCATATCGATTCGATTGCCCTTTAACTTTGTTATTCTCCTTTGTAAACCACAATATTATTCGGAGTTTCAAAGATCTTAACTTCATATAAAAGATCTGGATTTAACATTATATTCTTTAGTTCATTAAAAATATAAATAGCCAAGTTCTCAGTTGTAGAGACAACATTTTCAAAATAAGGTACATCTTTGTCCAAATTCTTATGATCCAATTGTTCCATCAATACTTTCTTCATGTATGATTTCAGCTCTGAGATATTTAAAACCATTCCTGTTGTAGGATTCACAGGTCCACGCACAGTAACTTCAACTATAAGAAACGGAAATTGCAATAAGAATGATGCATTATGTGTTAACGGAACAATAATGAATACCTGTGTAATTGTGCCCATGTCCCCAAAAATTATTACACTTTCCATATAGCTCTTTATTATCGGCCTCACTTAAGTCCTTGCTAAAACAAAAAATGTGATTTATTTAAAAAGCAAATTTTGTATTCCAATAAAATTATACCTGTGTAAACGGTGACAGCAGGATATCGTTTCTTTTCTTGTTAAATAACCAATTGGGTGTGCCATTTCGTGTTTGCGTAGAAAACATGTAAATACATACGCATTCGCAGAGGGACGGCGATTGACAGCATATTATGTTTCTACTCTGTTCCACCTCTCCTGCACAATGTGCGCTGTCGTTATTGGATATGGCCAGTAGCAAAGAACGCCGACGAGCATATCTAGGCAAAGTGAGATAGAATTATTAGTTTAGAGCATTGACGTAGCCTCCCAATCAAAGTGTACACTTTATATTAATAAATTGAATGATTCCTGAGGCTATGCCAATGCTTCGGAATCATTATATTTCACTCCATCTCGGTATGTTGATCGTCGACCTTTCTCACCGTCCTCAGCCAATAACAGCAACGCACGCGGGGAGCAAAGTGAGGGCGTAATCTGTCACTCGCCAACTCTCGGCGAACTGTGATATTTTACAGTGTTACGAGTCACAGAAAACTGTCATTATATAAAAAGACGACGATAAAAGAAAAGTTGTCCAAGGATATGCAGCTGTTACGCTATCGCGTTAGTCAGGCTTAATGTCTAGTGACATCGGACCCTGAATCGATAGTAAAATCGCACTTATCGATAGCGACAGGAATTCGGGAGCTGAATTCAAAATCAGATGGACCCAATCTATACATCTGTTAATTAATGTACGCATATCTTTAGAAAACGCTGTAAGACTCTTCGACCTTTTCGCGTATTTTACTAGGTTTTTTTCCATAACTCCTCGTTTACCGTTACCATGCGACTTTCACGCGTTCGCCGGGTTTTCCCAATTCTCCCCTTTGCGCGCACACCCCTACGTTCGTACCGGACACCGAAACGTTACCACCTCCACGCGCCCAAGGACGAAACAAGGCCCGCCAAACCGCAACCTCATTGGCCGCTACCAAAAGGAGAGGGGGAAAATAGGACCTCAAGAAGAAGAACCAGAGCTGTAATGGAAAGAAGAAGAAGCCACTTTCATCGGAACTTTGTTAATTCTTGAACCACCAGTATCTCTTACGCTGAAAACAGAATAAATAGTCGTTCTTTCTAAACTCGATAAATTGTGTTTGATTTTTCCGCGCTTCTCCACGAGCAGAGCGGTTCAGCGCTCCACGGGCAACCGAACCTACCTAAATTCTCCACATCCCACCAATAGATACGCAACACAGCTATATTTTTTCCCCAGTTACCTTATGTCACATTTCATAAAGTAATTTACCGTTTACAATATAATTTTCAAATACCATTATACCTTTCACGCAACATTTAAGGTTCCTTCGTTCAAAATAGTAGAATTAGTAGTTTCATTGAAATTCGAATGTAAGGAAGATTCATATAGGAGCGGAAAATACTTTTCTGTCACAAAATACACGACAGCATTAGATAACAACTGCTGGACTCAGAAGATACCATTGAACCAATCCGGCTGCGGCGATTGTGTATCAGACTTAACCCCAATGCGAGGAACTCTTTGCGACAGAAACTTAGGTCAATGTTAGTGAGTTTGTGCCATCAAATCACTCAGTGTGTGATATAAGTGTATTTTGTATCGAGGAAGGGTGCATTGAATTTATAAAGCTTTAACCCTTTTTATGGACGTAATAAATATTTATTAATTTTAATGTGACTTCAAGCTTGATTGTATGAAAGTTGTTCTCCCTTCAAAAACGTCATGCCGGTAACGCCCTAGACTTAACAACAATTAGTCATTCCCCCGAATGAGTAATGTTTAATACAATCTAACATATAAAACAGAATCAGTTTCTAACATCACATTGAAAAAGAAAAAAAAGTATGGATAGCAAAGGAAGAAAGATCATTGTCTGTGATAATGGAACAGGGGTAAGGTTATGATTTTAACTCCTCATCCGCGATGTTCTTTATGCGGTTCCGAAGGATATTTCGCAAGATTCCTTTTGGTCATGTCAATGTTTGTGAAGAAACACTTGATATAAGTGGTATTACTTTTGCAGTTTGTGAAATGTGGATACGCCGGAGCAAATTTTCCAGCGCATATATTTCCATCCATAGTCGGACGTCCTATTATTAGGGCTGTCAATAAAATAGGCGACATTGATGTTAAGGTACATTTTCGGTTTTTTTTTAAGTATGAATTAAAAATATTTGTCAATAATCTTATTCAATAACTCAACGAATAGATTTTATTTTAATGTATATTACTTGAACTCTTGTAGTTGGTATGTACATTTGTTTTATTTTATAAAAATGTACTATACGGTGGTCTCATATAAAAGTAAATAAATACATTCTCATGTGTATTTCCTAAGAACGTTAAAAATAATGTTAAGTTTAAAATTTACTATGCATAGCTTATATTTTAACACTACAGTGAATGCATTTAAGCATAGGCTTTATTATTCGTAATTAATCATTTCTAGATAGTTTATTAATAAATTTACTTAATTTTCAGCAAGAATATTGTATTCGTGTAAGTTACCCCATAATAATTATACTGTGTGACTCAGAGTATTGATTTGATTGAAAATGCATTTGTCATTTATTAACTCCTTTTACTAACAAGTAATTTGACTGGATTAAATATAATAAATGTAAGATAGTATCTGTTAAAGTGTTACACTATGTAATAATATGGTTGAAAAGTATATCTAGTAAATGACGGATTCTAGAATTTATTTTCATTTATTCCAATGATTTGTAATAAGTCGATTCGCTATGTTAAACATTGTTATTTTGTCTATATACGTTTTTATTAATTAAGTACAAAGAATCAGATATTACCAAATTGAAAGTCCACAGAGAAATGAAACTCGTATGTACTTGTGTTAGCTTTTATACATATGTTATATTTTTGATGATTATCTAATATATTTATGTCCTTACTCTTGCTCTCGTAGGACGTGCTTAACATGCCTGTAAGTTTATTGTATTTTTTGTTGCTAATATCTACAGTTATGAGTACTATATTGGTGCAAAACAATTGAACATTTTTGCAAACAGCACTTACCAAATTTGTTCAATATTATTTTCCAATAGAAATCTATTATATCTTTGGAAAGATGGTATTGCAAAAAAATTTTCTTGCCAATAATAAGTTATATATTATATATATATATATATATATATAATATATATATATACTTACTAACACTATTGAAATACTAATATACTTCAGAACTTGAAAATATACATAGTCATGTTTATCTTATTGTCTGTTATTGTAACAGGATTTAATGGTTGGGGATGAAGCAAGTAAACTTCGTTCTATGCTAGAGATTAGTTATCCAATGCAAAATGGAATTGTTAGGTGTGTATGTGAGTGTACGTAGTTTGCATGTATTATGAAATATTTAATTCTCAAAATACCCAATAGAAATTGGGAAGATATGTGTCATGTTTGGGATTACACCTTTGGCAAGGAGAAAATGAATATTAATCCCAGGGAGTGTAAAATTTTGCTAACGGAGCCACCAATGAATCCTATCACAAATCGAGAAAAAATGATTGAGGTAAAACTAACATTTTATTTATAAATTCTTTAAAGCTAAAAATGTTCTGTAACTTTAATATTACTATGTTCTTTCCAATTGCAATTAAATAATTTTAGGTAATGTTCGAGAAGTATGGCTTTGCTGGAACATATATTGCAATTCAGGCAGTACTTACGTTATATGCTCAAGGATTAATTAGCGGCGTCGTAGTGGATTCCGGAGATGGGGTCACTCATATTTGTCCTGTATTCGAGGAGTATGCTTTACCTCATTTGACTCGGCGGCTAGATATAGCTGGCCGAGATATCACGATGTATTTAATAAAACTCCTTTTGCTACGGGGTTATGCATTTAATCATTCTGCTGATTTCGAAACAGTTAGAATGTTGAAAGAGAAATTATGTTACATCGGATATAATATTGAAACTGAAGAAAAATTGGCACTTGAAACAACAGTCCTGGTGGAATCGTATACCGTAAGTAGAGCTTGGGTAAAATGCAATATAATTGCTGAGTCTGGAGTAAACATTTTCGAAAATATGAAATACACGTTTTTAGCTTCCTGATGGAAGAGTAATAAAAGTAGGTGGAGAGAGGTTCGCAGCGCCAGAAGCCTTATTTCAACCTCATTTAATAAATGTAGAGGCACAAGGAATTGCTGAATTAGTGTTTAGTACTATACAAGCAGCTGACATTGATATACGAAGTGAATTATATAAACATATTGTTCTAAGCGGTGGTAGTACAATGTACCCAGGACTTCCATCTAGGCTTGAAAGAGAAATTAAACAACTTTACCTTCAAAGAGTATTAAAAAATGATACCTCAAAATTGAATGTAATTATAATAAAGTTTGTACTTCTATTACAGCTCAATAATAGCGAACATATACGTGATTATTTCTTATGAAACATTTTCAGAAATTTAAGATAAAAATCGAAGATTCTCCACGGCGCAAGGACATGGTCTTTATGGGCGGGGCAGTGTTAGCAGAAATAACAAAGGATCGTGAATCAGTATGGATAACTAGAGAAGAATATGAAGAAAAAGGTCTTAGTGTATTAAAAAAATTAGGCTCATTTGAATCATAAGGAAAGTAGCGACGAAAATGTAGAAAAGAAATATACATTTTTTTAAACATCTCAAGTCATGCAAAAGTGTAAAGTTTTTATATTTTCGATTAACTGTTAATTCATACTGAATTGTTCGTTACAAGCACACACAGGTAGCAAATATATAATTTGGAGAGGTATGTAATGCGATATTATTATAAGTTCCAAAATTATTCAGTTTTTTTTTAATCTGACTTAATTTTATTGAATTATATTAACATATAATTGTATTAGATTTAAAATGCTATTAAATTTCATATGAACTGATTTGAATTTTTTGGGGGTAATAAATATCAACCTTTTGTCGGAGTATTCAATACTCTGTACTTGTACAATTGCCATGATGCATTTAGCGTATTTGTAGATGTCATACATTGTAAATACATTTATTACCAGTACTTCTTTTATGTCTAATTAAAGTGTAATTACTTCTTCATTAACAGGAATACAAACTACAAACAATTGTATATCTACAGTTTTTAGCTTACAACAATTTTATGAAGTTCAATTTATATGCTATGTATGATTACATAATATAGTAACTTGTTAATATAATGGCTAAAATGAAATAAAATTTGTAAATATTGCAATGTCGTTCAACTTTATAATCATTTACATTCTATTATGTACAAAGTTGTTAGTCTTCTTTATAGCATGATCGAAACCTCTTATGTATTTGCAGCTTTCCTTACAGAATCTTTCCTTATTTAAAATACATAATATCAAGTTAAAAGATTTGTTATTTTGGCCATTATTATCAGGATACATAATAGTTTATAAGGAAGCAGAAAAGCATTTATGTGCCTCTGTATCCTCCTCTAATAATGTTAGATTGACGTTAATAGAACAGCATTTAAAATTTGGGTTTATTCAAAATAAAGGATACAAGGGAAAAATATTTTATATGATTTGTATATATAATTTTCAATTTAATTTTTATGCAACAATGTGTAGAAATAAATTTATTTCTTATGAAAATTCTCCCAGTAATTTTAAAACCCTATACATGTGTATATATTATTAGCAAAGTTGTATAGAAACTACATTTTTTTAAACTATAATATGTACTCATCGAAAAAAATATTTTTATAGTGTAATAATACCGTGGTAATGATGAGGAAATGGGCAAATATCGTTAAGCACAAACAATTACAGCAAATTTACAACAGTCTTTATTATGTTTCTTCATTTGACTTGTACATTGTATACCAATGTACACATTTTATGTATAAATAAAATTAACAATATAATTTGTATTATACAGTTTCATATTTAATTGGATATATAATATAACAATAGATAAATGTGTATGTATTCAATTTGTTAAGATTTGTACAAGTGACTTGTGATAGCATTCTGTATAACAATAAAGAAACAAGCTCTTATTTAAAGAAGTAAATATAATTTACAAACAGTGCATTAGCGCATGTGTCTCACATTATAAAGTTATTTACGGATTAATAAATCACTTTGAATGTAACATGTGTTGTATCCTGTTTCACTAAGCTGTATGTGTATATATATGTATATATATACACACATATATATATATGTATATATATATTAACATGTTAAGCAAATAAAAATAGTATATAAAACACTTTCATACTTGGGAGAATTTTGTTCGAATTTATATTGTTTAACTTCTGATTTTTGTTTGATACATTAATATATTAGAACATCATGTGCACAAGTACGCACTAATGTAATAAATATGGAATTGGATGGAAAATATGGAAGTTGGTTTATCCTTTATACTTTTAGAATAGAATTGGTTTATCCTTACATTGATCGATACAAAAACTAGTGAAACGTTTAAGGAACTTTGGATACTCCCTTTTATAAACAGCACGTAAGACAGATGCTGGAGCCCACCCACCTGGATTGACTGCAATTAAAACCCAATTGTTGAAGATATAATAAAATGCAATATTATTCAAAGAAATTCCAGAATACGAACCAACAGAGCAGTATGTTATTTTGCAGGTTATATTTTCCCGTTTTATTTCATCCTCATCTTTTGGAGGATCAATGAAAGTTTGACAGACAAGACAAACAGTTAGGTAAACTCTCACACATTTTCCAGTGTTTGGCTGTAAATATTTTCATTCAAATAAAAAACGCGAATAAAATGTTATATCTTGAAATATTCGCGAGAAACTTACTGGATAATCAGAATGTTCCGTACTATGATTAGAAACAATCCATAAATCGTGTGCATCGGGATCTTGATCATCAGATACTCTGCGTATATGTGACCAAAACAATGCATCTCTTTGACTGGCTGGCCAAATTCGCTTATGAGTTTGTAAAAATATTAAAGTATCTTTAGAAACATTTTCAATCACGGTCATGTCTTCGAGTGTAGCTTCCCACCCTGTTCTATATTCAGGGCTAAAGAATATTTCACAAACTTCGTGACCTGTAACTCCTTTTACAACATGACAAGCTTTCAAAGGATCTACTACTAAGCCATCTGCTTCTTCTTCACGTCTGTACATTCGCATATCTCCATCTTCTGCAAATAAATGCCATCCACCTGCTCCTACTTCAAGACGCGCATAATGCAATTGTTCCATTGTTATTTTCTCTATCTAAAGACAAGTTTGATAACATTTAAAAAGGTTTTCCAATATTGTACCATAGGTACGATATATTCTAAAAAATAGTTACCTCTGGCCATAGTCTATGCTTAACTGCTGGCATGGTAGGAGTAGTTAAAATTGAAACCGATTTTTGTTTCAAACGATCTCTAAGCTGATTATCTTCATCTATTTTATCCAATCCGGTCTCTACTGCGTCGTAAAATTCTTCGTCACAGAGAGCACTGTGCGGACCTTCCTTAAAAGCAATCATTTTCTCTTTGACTTTCATTGTATTTTTTATAGATTTGTGAACATGTTAAATAATGTGAACTAACCTCATAATCTGGACCACCATGAATGAGGACCCTGGGTCTAGGGGAGTCAGTTTGTTGCATTGCAACTTGTTCCTTCAAAGCTTTGTAAAATTCTTGAGCTTTTCGTTTTTTTTCAACTTCCTTTTCCCATCTACGACGCCATGCATCTTCTCGTTGTACCATTAATTCAACGCAATGTTGTAATGTCGCCAACACACCCTCACTCGTCGCTTTAAATGTTATTGCTTCACCCTTAAAGTCTACAGACTGATCAGCTGGATTAAACATTGTCTCAACTTTATTTTCTGCAAAAAAAAAAAAAGAATAAAATGTCTTTCATTAAGCAAAACAAAACCAACACAATTCGAAACATAAAAAGAAACGTGAAATAGTTGAATACAGAACAAATGAGTATAGATGAACAGAAATGATCACTATATTATAAATACCTTTCGTGGGAATATTTTTAGCATTTTCTGCGCAATTATCAAAGTACTTCTGCAAAGTATCAATTTGCTTGATCAGAATATCTTTAAACGTCTCAAGTTCAGCCAATTTTTCTTTCAATCCTCTAACTCCACGTTTAGTGAAGCTTCCTGTGCTCGTAATAGATTGGGTATTTGATATAAGTGAAATGGCGCTACCATGTCGCTTTAAACTGTTTTCACTGCCGTAACCAGATTCCGACTGTTTAAACCAAAACGTATAAATATTTTTGTGCACTAATAAAGTTTTCATTTCAATTGAATGTAATAAAATTAATATACCTTGTACGATTTTAAAACATCAACCCAGCGCTGTTTTTCTTCTGGACTGTTTGCTCTTAAATACCATACCAAGCAATCATTTACAGATACATCAAATCTACATTCATCGAATTCATGAGCCTAAGAGAACCAATAATATAAAGTAATATTATATGATTTCATTGAATTTTCAAACAGGGACACTTGTTGTAAATAAAATTGATTACTTCCTAACAGATCATACCTTAATATTAGCTTTATACAAACTTATCGAGCCTCGACATCCAAATCCACTGTCCTGCTCGGATTTGTAATAAGATAAAGTACCATCTTTGAGAACAATAAATCTAGTTTGCCAGCCATGTATATAATTTGTCCATTTGGATAATGTACCCTGAAGTTCTGGAACCACAACACCGTCCGAACCTTCCTCGTCTACATCATCAGCATCTATTTCTCCTTCCACGCATTCGACATCATCGTTGGTAATTCGAACAGTTTCTATTTCATCGGCCATTCTTACGAGTGGAACTCGCTTTCGTATTTAATTACTTTTAAAATAAACTTAACATGCCCAAAAGAATAATTTTCAAAGTTATCCTGACGCGGGATGATATATCAGGTAACTACTTATTTTATAGTGGTTTAAAATATTGCAAAGTAATCGTCAGTAATCGGACACGCAAATTGTTTCAAAACATATCAACCATTAATTATCTCGTGTAACTTTGCACAAAATGTCTTGTCAAGTAAATGCGACATTAACAGCTTGTATTTTTTCGCAAATAACAAGGCTAGGTGGTAAAATAGAAAATCAACAGTTTTAATCAAGCAGCATTTTCATGAATTCTACAAGCATTTGGTATTTTTTGCTGATTGGCCATATTATTATTAAAAATATATAAGTTTGAAACGATTCAAACATAAATTGCATTCTTTTCACGGCGCTAACAAATAATATACTACATTATAAATACAACGATTATTTCACTTCTCTGTTTAGAAGGAAAAATTTCATACATGCAATTCGAGAATCAATGATCGATAACTATCGATATACATCGATAAATGCATTTTGGTTTGAAAGCTATTTAGAGACCGCCAAGTTCAGCAGGTCATGTTGAATACACGTGAAGAAGTTGCGGTTGGATCTGCAGTATCCGTGAAAAGAATGTTATTCCCCACATTTTTATTTATACTTTGTATGATATCGGGTGTTTCGGTGCATAGATTAAATGTGCCCAGAGTTCTGTTACCGGTATTTAATGATTTCGCTGTGAATTTTACTCTCGAAGTTACTGACTGGGCTTGTTATCAATGGTAATCACTATTTTTTTTCTTACGTTTAATATGATTTTACTATTCACTAAGTTAAGATACGTATTTTTTTGAGAAGGATTTTATTGCAACTTCAATTATCAATCTAATTGTAATGAAAATGGGTCTTTCTTTCACATTATAACCCCTTCATGATATGTACATATATGTATATCGTTTAAAATTAGAAAAAATTATTCAATCGCAGGTCAACATCGCGTTTAGATATTATTCAACTAATTCCCATAAACGAAAATGTAGAAAGAACTTGTTCCTCTGCTATATTAATTCAAACAATAACAAGAGAATCTACTAGAAGTACTGCAATAGTGTTGGCAGAAGATGTTAATACCGGACAATTTCTAAGATGTGATGTTATTGTTGATGCAATATTTTCATTAAATCTTGTAACTACTACAAGGGAATTATATATAGAGGAAGCTCCAGAAGCATTTGAAGTACGCGCATACGATGAACAAGGTAAACATTTATTTTACAAAGTCTTGTATTATTATATTTCAAGTTATAGCTGATATAAGTTAATCATTTATTATGTTAACTACAGTTTATTTAAGTTTTATAAAGTCAATTTGAATATTTGAATATAATATGCTTCAGGAAATGAATTTACCACTCTTGCCGGAGTAGAATTTTTGTGGAGCATAGATAATGCTGATAAATATATATCTGATAGTAAAACGCCAAACGACATTTTAAGGTTTATGACTTATCAGGAATCACAATATGAAACTCCGCAAACAGTTGCTGCATTAGATGCACTTGGTAAGAAGGGTCACATTGTGTTATTAGAGGGCACAAAAACTGGTACAGCAAAGGTATCATTACATTATATATATAAATGTACATATTACACGTTCTAAATGAAATAATTTTATTAACAATGCAAACATATTCTATTTTATTCCAGGTTTCTGTAAAATTACCTTATCCAGAATATAAACATGTTCCACCAATAGAAGTAGAATTAATTGTAATAGCTAATTTAATTATCATTCCATCGGATATAACAGTTATGGCATACGATAGTTTTAAATACAAAATAATGCAAGTGAGTATAAAATCATGTTGTACGTTATAATGTTTCATGCTGTTTAAACTTTACTAAGTCTTAATATATTTATAGGCTCGCCAAGGTCGTTTAGAAGAAATTAATTTACCATCTAGCCAGTACTATTTAGAAGCGGAAAAACCAGATATATTAGAAATTGACAATGATCATGATTTTGCTTATACCAAATCCTTAGGACGTACCAAAGTATTTTTACATGACAAAAATGTTCGCGATGAATATCCTGTTATTTTACCATCTGCTACAGTTAATGTAAATGATGTAGCTTACATAAATCTTGCTGTATTGCCTAACAGAAATTGGGGTTTGATACTTGGCTACACTCACGAAATTGTAGTCGAATTATACGATAGCAAAGATCACAAATTTCATATTGGAGAAGGTGTCGAAGTATCTGTAAAGATAGACGAGCACTACTTTGAGCCAAAATTAATAACACAAAATGGTACTTATATCGTTGGTGTGCCTACTACATGTGGAACAATGACTATTGAAGCTACTCTTCATGGTATTATCGATAAGCGTGGTAAAAAAGTTTCCCTTGCTTCACGGCCTTCTACGAGAGCCGAACTTTTAATTCATACTCCAGTTACTATACAACCTAAAGTATTGGCTGTTCCGTGGGATTTTAAAGCTAAATCAAGGTTACTCTTTGCTATATATTAATTTTTTTCATTACTCATAATTACGAAATGTTGCTCAAATGTCGTTTTATTATTATAGGTACGATATAGTGTTAAAAGCAAGTGGAGGGGACGGATCATACGTGTGGTCAAGTAAACACCCATCCATAGCAACGGCTTCCCAAAACGGCGGAATACGAATTTTGGCAGCAGGTGCAACGGAAATAAGTGTTGCGATGACAAGAAACCAGCACAATAAAGAAACTGCGAAGGTGTACGTATTACCGCCATCAAAATTGAAGGTGATTGAATATAGTATGGAAGCGGCTATAGGGGAACCAATTTATCTCCATATTGCATTATACGGAAAATTGATTAATGGAACAGACTACAAAGAAATACCATTTAACGACTGCAGAGATATTAGTTTCGAAACATACATTCCAGATGGTAATTTTATGCAAAATGACAGCAATATTATAGAACCTGTAGGAATCGCGTGTGCTGTTATAGCTGTTACTAGTGTAGATGTTGGAACATCGGAAGTAACAGTGGCCTATAATGCCAATGGTCAATATTTAACGGATAATATTACCGTCTCGGCTTATGAACCATTAATAGCGGTACACCCAAGCAGCAAAGAAAGTTTGTTGGCAGTTGGTTCTTCAAGGAAAATAGTCTTCAAAGGTGGACCGCATCCATGGTCTAGCAAGCCCCAAAGTTATTCACGAAATATTCAGGTATCTGAAAAGAAAATAGCTGAGGTAGTAGCGAATGGAGATTCACCAGCTGAATTGTACGATATATCCGTGTTTGAAGTGATGTGCAAAGCTCTCGGGGAAGTAGATGTAACATACACAATTTCAAATATTCCTTTACTACCAAATTGTAAGAACACGTATGCGTCCAAAACGGTGAAAATTGTCTGTGGTAAGCCTAAACATATTTATCTGCAGCCTGAATATAAGGACAGTAAGAATTGTCCTATCAGTATTAATTCAGAGAGAATAATGGCGCATAGTGACAAAAATTTAAAACTTATCACAATAGTAAAAGACGAAGATGGTAGAACTTTTGATAATATTACAAGTTTACACATTGAATGGAATTTAAAACCCTCTACGATAGGTATTGTAGAAATGCCTTCTGGTTCTATGGAGGAAACAATTATTGATATGAACATAATTTTACCAAAGAATTACTATCAAAATATCATTTTTAAAAAGCACTCTGGGGCCCTCTCATTAACAGCTACGGTTACCGGTTATCAAAAATATATATTGAGTAAATTAAAGATAATACCTGAGTGGCCACCTTTTGCCATTGAAACTGAAAGAAAAATCTATGAAACTCCTCTTATAGAAACATCTGTAGAAATAGTGTTAGTCAATGATACTAGCATCGGTCCTAGCAGATTAATGGTATTAAATGACCCTACTGCAAAATATTACTTACAAGTAAGTCAGGGCTCTGGTTATTATGAATTTGTGTTGAGTGCAGATGACATAGCGGATGTTCGATATATAGAGACAACAAAAGCAATCAGTCTTACTCCAAAAAAATCTGGAGTACTTCACTTATCTTTAGTGGATCTTTGTTTACCCTCGAAACCAGCAGAAGCTGTAATCGAAGTACAGCAACTTGCAGTAATAGAAATAGAAACAGTGAATAAGATCGAAAAGGGCAAATGCATAATAGCTGCATTGAAACTTTATGACACAAATGGTCATATCATAAAATTACCATCATTGAATGCTTTGGAATTTAAAGCAGAAATCGATAATGAATCTATAGAAGTTAAACAATTACCTGCTACCGAACATGGCAATCCTCCTTATAATCAGTTATTGTATATGATATATGGTATGACAGAAGGAGAATCGCAGTTAACATTTGTGAGCAAAGGAGGTGATAACGAGGTGCAGAGTGAATCAGCCACTATCCAAGTCTTCCTTCCGTTAAGAGTCTTTCCAAAAAATTTGACGATACTTGTGGGCACCGTTTATCAAGTGCAAACAACCGGAGGACCATCGAACGCGGAAATTGAATTTTCTACGAAAAATAATATTTTAAATGTTGACCATAATGGTGTATTTGAGGGAAAGTCTGTTGGGCAAACAAAAATTATCGTTAGAGCTGTCGGGCTTAATGCTAGAGGCAACAAAGTTATTTATTCCGAGGATTATGCTGATATACATGTATTGTATCTTGAAGGTGTTAAAATTGTTGTACCGACAAGTAGAGTAAAAATAGGTGCCACATTTCCACTTTGGGCATTTGGCATTCCAGAACATTTAACTCCTGTTATCATAGGATCTATGCAGGTACCATTAATTTTCATGTGGTCATCCAGTGATTCCAATTTAGTAACATTGCATAACATGTATGAAGGTACTGGTATTAACATCAGATACCAAAATGAGGTGTCTTTGAGAGCTAAAGCAGTTGGTCCGGGATTGGCAACGATTTACTTGAATGTGACAATGCCATCTAATATGTTAGTTGGGTTCAAAAGTGACTTAACGTACACCACATTTGTAAAAGTGGACATTTTCGAAGAATTGCGTTTGACAAATTTGGGATTACCCTTCAACGTGCCAGTAATACTAATGTCTCCAAATTCTGTTCTGAAATTACAAACAAATCGTGATAAGCATGGCTCAACTACTTACAAAGTATTGTCGACCATGCACGGCAATGATTCAGAGGATTCACATGCTTTAACGCATGCTTCCAAAACTGTTGCTATTGACAAGAACGGGGTTATAAAAGCCGGCGAGAATTTGGGGAGAATAGTTATTTCAATTACGAACACAGAAGCATATAATTTGAAGCAATCAATAACTGTTATTGTTGAAGTAAGATTTAATTGTATTATTTAACTACGAATTTAATGGAAAAGCTTTCAGATTTTTATTTAAATTATCTCATTGATAGGTCAAACCCATTCATTACACGATGCTATCTCTAAAATCAATTTTAAGGATTCGAAATGGGGAAGAATTGAATATGTTACCCAAGGGTATGGAGTTGGATTATATTCTTGATTACTACGATAACGTAGGTACAAAGTTTCATGCTGCTGAAGTTGATGCTAAAACAATATTAAATCGAGCTGATCTAGCTTCGTTCGTTAAAAGTTCTCAAAATGTAGTTACTGCGAAATTTATTGAAAATGGAGATCTTGTTGTAAAGGCATACAATGAAAGATATCCTAATGCAATGTTTGATTATGTACACATGATGATTGGTGACATAGTTTTCCCTACAAAGGTATTTCCTTCATCATAATTACTTTTACGAATAATTTCAGTTTATGCATTATACATTATATCACTTACTTATACATCTCGTTTTATAGACAACTCTAACAGTGGGTGATATAGTATGTTTCTCGATGCCACTTCTATCTCCTGATGGTGATCCAGGTTACTGGCAATCTTCAGCACCTGAAATTTTAACTGTAGATCCTATTACTGGGATAGGACGTGCAAAAAATGTCGGTTATGCAGTAGTAAAACATAGTCTTGCAACACATATGCAAGGAGAAATAGAAGTTAATATTCAACCTATTGCAAAGGTATGGGATATTGTATTCAGTTAATTGTGTAATCATTAAATCGATATATTTTTAAATTATATATGACTTTTTTTGTTTGTAAACGCAGGTATCAATTGTACCATTAAGGGGCCGAAATATTACAGGAACTGAAGCATTTAGTGTTCCTCTTGTACTTAAGAGCAAGGATGAACAAGTTAAGGAAAACAATGTCTTGTCTAGAGGCTTAGGTGGATGTAGAACGTTTACTTCATTTACTTTAAATTCATTTCCCTACACGTGTAATATACAATTTGTCTCGTCGACTTCGTCTATTGGGGTGAAAGACTTGTTCCTTGTTAAACCACGATTTGATATTACAACTGGTTCGTATTATTTCAGTCTTACATTATATAAATATTGGCCGTTTTCTGAATATTTTCAACTGTTTGACACAGGTTTTTATTACTGTGATGTAATACCAATGGGTTCGCCGAATATAATTTCTAGTACATTTGAAAGTCGCATTCAAATAAATGCGCAGTGTAAAGATATCGAAGCTGTACCTTTAGAAGTAACATATCTACCTCCTGTTTTTGTTGATGTAAAAGAGATCGTTTTCATTAATGCTCATTCTCAGACCATACCGACCGCGACGCTTGAAATACATGGCCTGCAATCTGTATTAGATTATCTTACTGTGGGTGACATTCTTTTTTTTTAATTCTCAATAGAGTCGAATGTATATGATCATGAACATTATTTTTAGATCGATGTACCGGATGGAATGACTGTAAGTGCTAGACAATACATTTCAAAATCTACAATGCAATACAAACTTCGTTTGATGCATAATCAGGAAGAAATTCAAGGTCAAAAAGTTATCATCGCAAATGATGTTACGAAGCAAAATATATCTGTACGTGAATGCAAAACTTCGGTAACAAATTTTGTAATGCACAGTAACTGACAATCTATATGTTTTGTTGCAGCTTTTCGTACGTATAACGAAGTATGAAAACTTCATACCATTATCTGGAATTCATTGGGTAGATTATATGTATTTCCATCGTTATACATTTGGTACATTCGCCGTTGTCGTAATTACTTTCTTCTATAGTGAGTATTTAAATTTCAGATTATTTTATATATTTTATTTTTCCCTTATCGTGAAAATATATCTTATATATATCTAAAATTTATCTTAACGCTTCATCTGTTTTATTTTACAGTATGGAAAAACAAAATTGCAAATATTGATTTAAATATAAAGAATAAAACAGTTTTCGGTACGTATCGTATTGTGCTAATGTAAGGTTTTTCTTCGCGCTAAGTTATTGCATAATTGGAGTTTCTTTCTTCCAGCTGATAAATGTCCACCGCAACTAAAAAAGACTAGTACACCGTGTTCAACTACCTTAAATAGTACAAACATGTCTATTCCACGGAGTCCAGTTACACCAACACGACCATTTTCCAGTTCTGATACTGTTTACGGTGATATTCGTCATCTTTATTTGTCAACTAAGAGAAATAGGTCAATGAATACCTAATGTGTAGCAAAAGAGAGAATAATTTCATTCAAAAAATACTGTGTGCTTATAATGGAGCTAAAACATATAAACTGCATTTATTAGAAAACGTATTCAACTGTCAAACTTGTGCCTTATTGCCGTAAACTCATTTTTATTAGAAGATTAATTGTAATTGGAAATAAAGATTTTTTATCTTATTTTTATAGTAATTACAGTACTACATTAACATTAGGTAGTAAATATAAGATAATGTACATTCTGTAATATAAAATTTAAGTTATATAATTTTATACACAGCAAAACTAATACAGTAATTTGATGCAGTTTTATTTCAAGGAATATCTTAGGTATGTACGAAGTGCAGATTTAAGGTATATGGTTCCTAGTCGTATAATTTGTAATTTATATAATTACAAAGCATGTAATACATTTATTTAGTTACTTGGCATATGTGATCTCGAGTGACAATGCAATGGTAGTAATAGTCTGTCATTTTTACTCACTTCCATCCACCATTTAAAACAGTTTTGCAATATACTGCAGCACCTTACACACGATTCATATTTATCACATTATTGTATCATTTTTATATTTATATGTAATTCTCCTTACTTAATGTTTAAGTGATTTTTCATATCTCTTTTGCTACAAAAAATTTAATATTATAAACGTTGTATAATTTCCGTTTTTACGTGAAGATAGAAGTATGGAATGTGAACATGTATTATATAACATCAAAACAAAACAAACAAATGAAAAGGTTTCTATGATTTTAATCTTACTCAGTATACCTATCGTTTAAGTATGTTAAGCAGAAAAAGAGAAATAACGAATGTAAGTTATTTACAAACAATATTTATTATAAAATTAGATATATAAGGATGTTAGAGCAGTCAATATTTCTCACAACTGTATGGAAAAAAATCTCTTGCGAATAACTTAGAATGAAGGCATGATTAATGTTTCTTCGTAGTTTTAAGTAATTTCTCGTATTTGCTTTTACTAGAATACCATAATGCAAAGGGGATAGCCAATGAAGGTAGTGTCATCACAGCAAATGCAGCCCAATCGATCTTAAATAAAAAGAACATATTATATTGTATTACCCTTCTTAGATTACTTATATTTAAATAACATTTAACAAAAAGCTACAGTTACTTACAACATGTGAAGAGAATTGTTTATCATAATCTCTAAAAGATACAATCACTGCTTCGCCCGGTTCACTACTTGCCGCAAATTGTAAGCTAGGAGCATCTTCCTTATGTCTATACAAAACTTCTGCCGATGTGAAGTTGAAATATCCATATTTTCGTGGTCTCACCACGACTGTATGGCTAACATTTGTATAAGGTGGAACACGATCTATCCTTGCATTTAATTCTCCGCTCACGTGAGTGAAATGATCAGGATGGAAAGAGTTATCT
This sequence comes from Nomada fucata, assembly GCA_948146005.1. NCBI lineage: Eukaryota > Metazoa > Arthropoda > Insecta > Hymenoptera > Apidae > Nomada > Nomada fucata. Next base: position 2,375,270 of record OX411279.1, read on the forward strand.
GTAATTTCTACTTCTAATGCAGCTGCATTACCAACATTATAAACTGTATACTGTAAATAATAGATATTTAGGTAAGTTGTATCATGATAATGGATAACATTGCATAGTACTTATTTTGAAACTTACTTTAATTACAATATCCATATTTTCCACAAGATATTTGTTAAGAAGTTGTTTGGATATTAGTAATCTTGCTGCTTCTTCTTCTTCCTCTGCATATGTTGCAAGGGTAAATGCAGCAAAAGCTACGAATATTATGTGCCACTTCATGCTAAAATAATAAAATACAAGAATATATTATTGATAAAGGGATTGCATTATTTATAAACATGTTAATTAGATATCATATTCAACTTATGTCAGGCACATGAAAGTCACATACAATATTCATAATAGTATTCAATTATAAGAATAAGTAAGTTATAATATTAAAATTACTTGTTCTTATAAAGCTTGTTAATAAAATTGCTATAATAGTTGAACGTGTATCAGGTTTATTCATAAAAAGCCGCTAATCTGTGTAATTCAAAAGGTGAAATTTTATATCTATTCAATACAGAAATAATTTCAAATGAAAGTGACATTATTTTAAAAATTACTTTATATTTTATGAAAAAAGGACGGTTTTGCAACGCACATTTTATTTATTTTTACACCACAATTATACACGGCACTTACCTTTTTGTACTGTGGAACTCGTGTCACTCGTAGCGAAACAATTACTACACACGAAGAGCTGGAAGATACATTTGAGAGGAGTGCCAACAGCACACACTTTGATGCCACGTTTCGTCGAAGGAAAACACAGTTACGCTAGCAATTAACTTCCGGTAACGGGAGTTTAATAAAATGGCGGCGAAAACAAACTAATGTTTCGGTGACAGGTCCAAACAGAAATTTCATTGACACAGTAGAAAGTATTTATTTGATATAGAAACAATACTCTCCTCTATATATTAATTGGAATAAATAAATTAATATTGTATATTTTTAATCGTATTGCAAATATGTGTGTCGCAAAGAAACAAAGTATATTCTTTCGCTAGTTACTGGATGTACTGTACTCAACATTTCATACACTATTCGTTTATACAGGCATTTTATTATCAAATTTATTGTAACTACAATATTTTAAAGAATGGCCGCGAAAATATATCAACCGGACCAAGAATTAGAGACGAAAGTTAAAAAAGGTTAGAATAGTTTGTCCTTTTATAGAAAACCATTTCCTTTTTTACAAATATTTAGATATATCTTTTTGTCCTTTTTTGTTTAGCAACTGAGCGTATATCCGAAAACATGCACATAGTTGCAAACGAACCATCGCTTGCATTTTATAGACTTCAAGAGCATGTAAGGAAAGCATTACCACCCATGGTAGAGAAACGGGTTGAGGTACTTGCCCTTCAACAGCAACTTCTAGGCAGGTGCTACGATGTAGAATATGCTGTGAGTGCTATTAAAACCATGCATAGTGCCAGGAAAAGTTTCGGAAGTACTTTAGAGTTCATCAAGAATGCAATATTTTTTAAACAACAACTCAAGTACGAAGAACAACGTAGGCACAAAAAGGATGGGAACAGGGATTCCGTATACAAAAGATTGTCCGCTCATATTCCTACCTTAGATCACTTGCCAGATGAAATATCTGATGTTGTAAGAGAAACAGCTAACAGAGTAGAGTCTATGATGAATCATGCTAGGTACTCTACAGAGGTACAAAAATCAAGTTAAACTTGACATAATATGTGGTATGTGTTAAATTTGCGATATTGTTATAGAATACATATACAAGTGTTGCGGACAGCATTAAGTTACTAATAATTTATCCATAACTTAACGTTACTTAGAAATTATTTAGAAAAGAGAATGATACAAAATATTGAATAAATTTATTATTCTTATATCTTGAGTAGAAGAATGTATTTTTAATAATTCCATAGATATACAATATCTAATATATATATATATTTAGTATAAAACATTTAATAGGGGAAAATATATAATATATATATATTAAATGTTTTATACTAAAATCCACTTAATATTTGTTAGAATTGTGAAAATAAATAAAAAATGAAATACCGGTTAAGCTATAGATGAGGTTGTATAGATGTCGTTAGTATTCGCGTAAAGAAGTCATTGTCAGAACAGTCGGTGTACAAGATGTTAATTAAAGCATAAGTTAGTGATAGAAAAAGTGAAATATGAATGAAAATGATACAAATTTTTTAATAATCATGGCTAGTTGAAACATGTTTTATGTTGGAACAAGATTTGTGGTATGTTCGTTTTTCGATATTCTTCTTCTTTCTAGGTTATGTTTATTTGGTTTTTAGATCATTCTATTAAATTTTCAGACAACATTTTTGAATATTGGTTGTTCTCATCATACCAAAAATAATTTGTTTTTCACAAATTTACTTTCATGTCTTTGGAACAACATGACAGATCGATTTTCGGATTAAAATATAGAAATTTGAAATAATGTAGGACGTTAATGTTGTATCGTATGTTGCCAATTATTTATATTTTATTTTTTACTCCTTGGATTAACATCGATTTATAACGTATAATTTATATCGTCTGCTATATATTAAAAGTTATATTTGCTAATATGTTCATGATGCGTAAATCTTTTTATGTCATTAATATTCAGTTAATTTCTTAAATTACGTTTTGTGCAATCATATATAATCAGTGGATGAATGAATTCTATTTAATTGTTACGGTACCGATTTTTTATTCATTCGATACGGAATTTCCAGGCAAATTTTATGGACGTGATAAATGAATATGCTGTACGCGTTTCTGAAGAGAAACTGCGCAAATACTTCGCGATAATAAGGTGCGGCGTCTTGTACAGACTTCAAATTATATTTACTGAAAAAGTCATACTTTGAGGATAAACTCGAGAATGAACAGATAATAATTTGTATCAGATGATTCGGATTATTGTGGCCATCGCATACTGTCATTTTTTGTGTGTTATGCGTTAAATAAGGAAACAAAAAATGAAACACTATTGAAGTACTTCATATCTTTAAACTAAATTACTTACGGCAATTTTTTTGATTTTCGAATTGTGGTAAACTCTACAATATTTTATAAATTAGCTTAAAGCTGTCTAGAATATCGAGAATTATTATCCGTTTTCAAATTTTACGGGGCATAGATTGGCAATCATAATCTGGAAAAGAAGACTGAATCAGTTTACAGAAGGTTTTATTTTCCATCGAACTTTGCTTTCATTTTTACGCCAAAAGTAATCCCCTTTTTCTCGCTTTTAACACTAGGTTTATGGCTAAGTTTTTACTGACTCCTCTCAAATTAATGAATGTCAATAAAAATGCGCGTTTTCTTTAAAAAATTAATTCACTTCATTTTAAAATTAAATATGATTAATTTAATTCTAGAATTTTAACGGACATTCATTAATCTTTGTCTTTCGAATTCTGAAATGCGTCAAATTGTCGTGCACCGCAAATCTAGTGTTAAAGAAACAACACGTGGAAAAAATAATCGTCGGTTTATTTTTGACGATATGCAATTAAATTTGTTCATTCTGAATAGAATTGCTCGTTCGTGATTATGATCACGTAATACGGTCCGAAAATCCACATGATATGACGAGGACAACGACATTCCCAAAACTGACCTGACAATATCTGTTGTATTTAAATTAGTTTCTGGATATATGGATCGTGTTTAAAATCACTTGCAAAGCAAATTCCAACAAAAGTGGTATTCACTTCGTATATAAATTGGTAGTACACAAATTCTAAGTATGTACATACTGTATGTCCGAATAATGTAAACCTTTCAAGCTGTGCGGCAAGTTTACTTTCCCTCAATATTCGTGACGTGCACAAATGCAATATTTCACAGAATCCAAGCGTGTTCTCGTTGTGCTTAATTTAGGGTTGGCATTGAAATCTCGATATAGTTCCATTACAAGCTTTATTTAAATTTTCACGTAACACAAATATACGTGGGCGTTTCCCAGACATTCTGCGTCCGATACCTGCAAATTTCGGGATCTACTGTTTGTTCAGGTGAATATACCACATTTCTACTTATTCTGGATATGTATCCACTAAATTAGAACGCGTCCTGCATTCAAAGTAAAGATAAATTGCTATAAATGACTAAGAACGGCATTATTTGCTAATCGTGTTTAATTGTTCTTGACTGTTTGAAACTCCCTCGGATAAAACATTCATCACTTGATTGATCCCCGTGAAACACTAAAAATGAGTTCTCGCTCTAGCCGTCTGTCTCATTCTAGGCGCAGGAGATTTTACATTTCTTTTGTAATGTTTACGCAAACTGTTTGCGCAATTCTTATACAACTCTAAGATGGTAATGAACCATCATTGCATCTAGATAAGGTCATCTCAAGAATCGTCGAATATTCGGTGGTCTATTCACAGAAATGTTGTAATAATTGAGAAACACGTGGTCCATCGTAGTTTCGTCCCACGGGTGCAAAAAGTATACATATGTATACATACAAAATGACAGAAATGAACGGTGTTCATACACGATTCCCACGATGACACGTGCAACTAAGTAAATGAACATAAATTGCATGCGCTCTACCACTTTTGGCAATTGCTATGAATATTATTCACTGATTTATTGCGAAGAAAGCCCTTCGTTTATTATTAAAAAATGCATAATTTTTCGAATAAGGGAACCACGTGTCCGCGATAGGCCGAATGAAAGGGGATCGAAAATTGCCGAGCGCAGTCGAAACGACCCGATCGTATTCTGAAGGGTCGATTGGGCCGCTCGAGCGTGAGCGCAGTTTTGTTAGCCGGCGACCGCCGCACTGTCAGTGGTGTTTCTTATTTGTACTTTCTTCTTCTGAATTAGACGTATCGACACAACATTTTGCATGTGATTCTGCATCGCGACAGTTAGCCTGTTCGCTAAAAGAAACCATATTGAAAACGAGCTGATATACGTATTTCTTTATCTTTTGGGTTTTTAAATATAAAACCACATGGTTACAGGCTGTAGGTGCCCAAAATTAAGACAGTCATGTAAATAGAGAGTTCTGTCTTTACCGTATCGTTGTTTTACACGTTGCACCGGCGGATGTTAAATAGAAATCGGGAAAAGCGAACACGCGTTATACATGCGATACGAAACCACGTGCGCAATACGTCAAGAGTTTCAACGAGTTACTGCGTGCACCTTAATAAGGTACGCTTGTCTGTTTAGTTAATACTAATTTATCTATGGCACTATTAGTCGAGTTAATGACACAGTGCCTTGTGTTGAGCCATATTCTTTAAACTAGTCCACCGCAACGGGTTGATGAAGTCATATTTATGTGAATATTGTTTTACTTAAAGTGCATGGCAGTAGCTGAAAAAAATTGTCAACTGCTGAATAGATAACGTATATAATAGTTTAAATCGTACATACATCAGGGCTGGTTGAGAGTCTCTTTTTACTTTCAACAGTACGATACCTTATTACTTAGATGGTAACGTATAAGTGAATGTATGAGAATGAGATAATAATTATTCTATCTGTAGAAATTTTTACATAAGATTACGGGCAGTTGACTGATAAAACGTTATCGAAACAAATGACAGGTTCGAGTTGCGTAATTAGTTCCTCTATTTTAATTAATGCAATCAGTAAGCTTACTTCATATTCCTATAATATGAATTGTACGTGACAGCCGATGTTAGCAGTACGAGAAGTTTTTTCCTGCATTAAAAATGCAGCACGTGCATTGAAAAAAATATCCTTTGTTAGCGGGAGAAACATAGGGGAATAAAACGTTGCTTGGATATACGTCTATAAATATTATGTTGAACGAGGTGAATGTCTATAAGAAATTTCGTGAATATCGACCTAATTTTGAGTTCGTGAGGTAAATTTTTTTATGAAAAGTAGGGACAGTAATATGTGAAAACGAGGTTGCATGTGATTAAAAGCTTTTTAGAGATAATGTTGATATAGTGATGTATTTTCATATTCGCTTTATTATGCTTGGCTATACTTTCTACCTATTTCACGAAGAAATAATGCTTCCCATGGCTTTCACCCTCTTTCTTATTTTCACTTTTTTAATTTTTCCATGCGGCATTGCCGAAGAGGAAACATGTCAATTAGATAATTCTGCCCTTCTCGCTTCAGTTGCTTAACATTTTTCAACACCCAAAAAAGTGTGGTTTTATAATCTCATAATTGATATAATCTTACACTAATTGTAAGATAAAATATTCCAGCAGACTTTCAAGTGTTATCTGAAGTATAACATATCTATTAAATATTCCATTGATCACTATTAACTAGTTGGAAAGAAAAATTGTATAATGGAATATTGGTAATTAGGTCATTCTAATTAGTGTGGGCAAAAATGGAGATTGCAGTTGTAAACCTGTTGCGGGATAATTGCTCATACCTATACGGATTTTAGTCATTTTACACCCGGTCGAACGAATTCTTTGTGCATTGGATACTCTCACTTTACCGAGATCCGAGAAATCAGGAGGGGGTTTATTTTTGCAATAAATACCAACTAAAATGGGACATAACGGCTACACTTTATTTGATGTATTTTGGAGTACTCGACGAGTGCAAAATTTTTGCGGCTAAATTCGTATCAGTCTAGTCAACGACTACGCTAAAATATGTATCGGAGTCCTAATATACATTCTGGACACATGTCACGTTGACAAGACATCAATATTTACGGTTAAGATACATATTTCACGTTGCAACTGATTTAATGTTAATTAATATTCAAATATTAATTTAGTTTAACAAGGAATTCGCTACTTAAATTAACTTTAATTATATATGTTGCCCAAGCACGATTTGCATAAATGTTTAATTTGGTCATCAAGACGGTAATCAAGCGTTTTCTAATTATCATACGAAATAATCAAATATTTAAGAGCGTAATGTCGTCATTGTCCTCTCAATACCTTCGATATATTTATCGGATGCAGGAAATAGCGAGATTTCGCAGCATTTCCTGAAGCGTTTGACGTGACTTTATTTGAATGACAATATACCGTCAAAATAATGGAGTGAGTGCTTTGAGTACCGGTTCAATTTATTGTAAGAAGAGGTCAGTGGTCAGTCGTGTATAGAAATGTTCTCATGTAGACTTGGAAAGTTACCGACCTTGACAGGCATTTCATTCTACCTTACGACTGTCGGTGAAATAGTGGTTTTTTCTTTGTCAATTTTTTTTTCTGAGTCGGCACGTACAATTATATGTGCCCTGACGCTAATCAGAAACATAGGAGGAACATTTCTCTCGTTCGAGAACTTTATCCCTGAACACTTTTAGTACTTGAATTCCAAGTTATGTACATTCCAGAATTCAGGTTCAAGCACACGCCATAACGCCATATATATCTATTTATAGCGATGGAGTATAAATTATTGTCCATCACCATCTCCCTTGCCTTCACTTTTGTTCGATGTTACCTAAGTTTCTCCTCAGGGTACATCGTCCGGCATAGACTGGTAAAAGAGGAATTTCTTTGAAAGAAATCGAATTCTGTAAGGCACACATGGCAGCCAACGTTACATAATTTGAATTATTATAACTATGTGGAGCATTATTGACTCGCGACCGAAACGACGTGCTGCAACAACCGGTCCTTTATTCACTTTCCCCAAAACTATTCCTCTCCTTCGTATTTTGTCGCTATCGCGCGTCACTTGGTATCCTCTTCATACGTTCCGATAAATTAAAGGTACCAAGTACATAACAAGTTTTCCATATTGCTTTCACCGTATATCACGTTCAGAGATGGCTTTCGAGAATTCAGGACGATCGCTATTGTTTTCCTTTGTATACGTATAGTAAACTGTTTCGATTCTACACACATATATGTCGTTCTTGATAAAGAGAACCATAAATGTTATCCCAAAAAATCGAAATAATCTGCGGACGGTCCTTCACGTATTAGTATTATGACAAAATTTTCGTCGCTTAAGCAAAATATGTACATACGGCACTTGAGCAATGTATTCTTATTTCAGGTTGTAAGTAGTTATCGCAAACGAGAAACATGCTGACACACCTGTTCGAAATTCACGGCCGGTTTTGTGCTGGTCATCCCCTAGAAGTGATAGTGACGACCTTCACATTGACAGCATGTATCCTGAACATGGAAACCGGAAACGGGCAGACACGGGATGGTAACCTTCCAGTGTCCTCGCATTGTCGACCTGGACTGTGTAATTCAGAAGTAAGTAGATGAGGAGAAGATTTGTATGGCTTTTGTTTGCAGCATTGCGTCTCTATCTTAAAGCCAGAGATGTCTTAATCGATTATCATGTATAAGGAATGTCTGATTATTTGTCAGGACCTAAATGCTGCTGATATTATAGTTATGACTATAATACGATGTCTAGCAATATTGTTTACCTATCATCAATTTCGCAGTCTACAGAGATTGGGTTCAAAATATATTTTAGGTAAGGGAACACGTTGACCTACAGTATTGTACAGGTGTCGGGTGGCAAGCGCAAGCCTTACGCGTTTTAATATGAATAAGAGAGAAAAAACTAATTTTCGAGCGATCAAAAATATGAGACACCTTCTTGAAGAACAGTCTGTATACGAGATGACTATGTATTGTCCGATTATTCATAAAACCGGATCTTTTCACGGTACGCGTGAAAGCTTTCAGTGTCAGTGAAAGTTTTATGGAAAGCGATATCGTTTTATTTTGTACGACATGCGATGACAATTAATTATCGAATCTCTGCATAAGGTCTGATCGTAAAAAAGATTGCGCTGTATCGATGTTTGATAGAGATATGCCAGTGGTATTAATATAATGGTATTAACAATGCTTATATGTAATATTTCGTTAGGTATCGCAGGCCTATTTACCGTGTTTTCCAGTGTCGTGTTCACATCCAGTGTAGTGAATTTCGGGCGCAGTGATATTTCCGATCTGAAGTAAGTTTTCATTCGAAATGTTGACTTTTAGTGTCCCGGTACATGTAATATAATTTCTGTTGCATAAAATTATCATTTTCCAGGGATGCACTATTCTTCTTCCTGCTCATTATCGACCTTTCAAAGGCTGCTGTATTAGCACAGTTGGCTCTGAGCTCTAGAAGTCAAGAGGAAGTGCGTGCAAATATCGCTCGTGGTATGTCACTGTTGGGGCCAACTATGACATTAGATACTTTAGTGGAAACACTACTTATTAGCATAGGATCTTTGTCCGGTGTTAGAAGATTAGAGGTTTTATGCAGCTTCGCTTGTCTCGGAGTTGTCGTGAATTATATTGTTTTCATGACATTTTATCCTGCGTGCTTATCACTTATCCTCGAGGTAATTTTTAATTTGCCCTCTAGTAGTTAATTATGCTGTACATACGTATGAATCTTTTTATACACAATTGCATTGTTTCGTAGCTTTCTCGGGGAACAAATACAATGAAACCGTTGACCGCTGATAAGATCTTCATGATGCATCCATTAAACGAGGAAGATCAGAAACCGAATCCTGTGGTAGAACGAGTTAAATTGATTATGATAGCTGGCCTATTTGTGGTACACGCCAACAGGTACGGTATTTTTGTTGCGTCCCTTTTCTGTTTTTCATAATGTATACGTGTTCCGTTTCCGTTTGAAATGAACTTTATATTTTATACACCAGATAACGCATAACAATGGAAAGAAAACTGACAAAATGTTATCACGAATCTGCCCCATACGATGCGTATTTTTTTTTTACTCGAGCGCGCTTCTTGTTTGGCGGTTTTCTTATTCTTAACTTCCACGGGTCAGGTTCAACTTATTACATAGTAACATAAGTATACGTTTAATTCATATTCAATGAATTCCGAAAAATGCGATGGTATCACGGCAAGGTTTGGGTTCCTTTAACCCTTCGTATGCTAAGTTAGGAAATAGTATACGGCACGCCTGTGTCAAGTTAAGAATGACCGATAATTATTGATTCTCTTTTACGCCGAACTGAAAACCTGCCGAAATAGTATACAGAAATAGCCGTACAATAAAATTAGAATGAAACTAGATAATTCATAAGTTCGGAATGCCGCGTCAGTGTGGTCGTTGACATAAAATATTCATATATTTTAGTCGTTGGCCATTCAAAAGTGACGAAAGCGGGCATGCGGTAGAAGGCAAGGTACCATCCACGAATTCACACATCGTAGTGAATTCTTCTAACAAGTCGGACAATTCATCAGAAGTAAAGGAGTACTTTATGAACTGGCTGTCAGTTAGTGCAGACAATATTGTGATATTGATTCTACTCTTGGCACTCGCAATTAAATTTATTTTCTTTGAAGATAAAGGCGATATCGCTAAACAATTACAATTTAAAGAGGAAGACGAAACCGAAGAAAAGGTTGACACCGATAATGTGACGGGTGAAAATATGAGTGCAACTACTATGGACATGTCATTGCGTCAACGATTTGGAGAATCACTGCCTACGATGCGTTCTGCGGTATTTCCTTTAACGGAGGTGGGTGGGTGGATCGAAGTGGAAAATGAATCTCAGATGGAATTCACCGACAAGGAAGTGCAAACAGATGGAAAACAATACAGCGTAGATACATTGGGCAATGAAAATATACCACCAGAAACAGAAGTTCCTAGGCCCATAGAAGAATGTGTCGAAATATACAAGTCCGAAGTATGTAAATTTTGTTACAAGTAAACAGACAGTTTACTGAAGAAATATAATAATTATGTTCGGTTTTTATTAATAATATATTTTCTATTAAACCATTGAATTTACAGCTTGGAGCAAGTGCATTGACAGACGTGGAGATAATTCAATTGGTAAAGAAGAAGCATATAGCCGCTTATCAATTAGAAAAAGCAGTTGGAGATATGGAACGGGGTGTTGGAATTAGACGACTTATACTTGGAGAAGCTGGAAACTTTCTGGAGAATCTGCCCGATTTGCCATATAAATGTTACGATTATAGTAAAGTCTTAGGATCTTGTTGCGAGAACGTCGTAGGATACGTACCGGTACCACTTGGAATTGCTGGCCCATTGTTAATTGATGGTGAATTTTATCACGTTCCAATGGCAACGACTGAAGGCTGTTTGGTGGCATCTACGAATCGGGGTAGCAGGGCGTTGCTAAAATGCGGCGTGACCAGTCGCGTGGTTGCCGATGGAATGACCAGAGGACCGGTCGTGAGATTTCCAAATATTGTCAGGGCTAGTGAAGCAATGGCATGGATGCAGGATCCCGAGCATTTTAATGAAATGAAAAATAACTTTAATTTAACTAGTCGATTCGCAAGATTAACGAAAATTCATGTACGTATTGCCGGTAGACATTTATTCATTCGTTTTGTGGCAACAACTGGCGACGCCATGGGAATGAATATGTTATCGAAAGGCACGGAAAAATCATTGAATATGGTGAAAGAACACTTCCCCGACATGGAAATATTGTCGTTGAGCGGCAACTTTTGTACAGACAAAAAGCCAGCAGCAGTAAATTGGATTCATGGTAGGGGTAAAAGTGTCGTTTGTGAAGCAGTCGTGCCAGAAGACATAGTTACGAATGTATTAAAAACATCAGTCCATGCCTTAGTGGATGTGAATATAAGTAAAAATATGATTGGATCTGCTATAGCTGGTAGTGTAGGCGGTTTTAACGCGCACGCAGCAAATATCGTTACGGCAATCTACATAGCTACAGGTCAGGATCCCGCACAGAATGTTGGGAGCAGTAATTGTATGACACTGATGGAACCATGGGGAGCAGATGGTTCAGATTTGTACGTATCTTGTACAATGCCTAGCATAGAAATAGGTACTATAGGAGGTGGAACTGGTCTTCCGGCGCAAGGTGCATGTTTAGCTATGTTGGGTGTTAAAGGCGCTCACACTAGTCAACCCGGTGAAAATGCCAGCCGATTAGCTAGAATTGTATGTGCTACAGTACTTGCCGGTGAATTATCATTAATGGCTGCACTTACAGCTGGGCATTTAGTTAAAAGCCACCTTAGGCACAACAGGTATGTCGAAAAATATATGCATAAATGTATTGCATATATATTTGTATAAACAAACATTTCACGCAATTGGAGCAGGGGGAATTTCGTAATGTGTAATCTGATTTTAGGTCAACTACAACTGTTACGAACGCAATAAATGTCCGCCAAGATAATACAGGAGTTAAATTATCTGTGCCAAGTATGTTACAGCCTTTACAGAATGTTTGTAAGGAATTTGTGGAGAAGTCTTAGCATTAATCACAAATGAACCAGTTCATTTCTTACTGTATAGTAAAACAGCTTGTACATGCTATTTTGCGACTGCTTCAACGTAATATTCCTAAAAGTGAATTACTTCTTTTATGTATATGAACGATATACCAAAAGAACTGAAATGGAAACAGGATTTATGTTAACATAAAGCGGGTTGGGCTCAACGATTTCAATGAAGATGTAATGATATAAATTTAAAACAGACGCAAAAATGAGCCCGTCATAGGATCGGCTTATATTTTCAGTAAAGCATCATACTTTGAATGTGATCGAATGTGTATACTTAATTTACAATGAAATATGCAGTCAATGATGGTTGTATAAAATTAATATGGTGCAAATATTATTTTTTGCATACAGTCATATTTTTACATAGTGCAATATTAATTTTTAGCTGTAGCAATTTAGTCAAAGGGTCATAATGTAACAGTAGAAAAAATGTAATCAGAAACTGTACATTATGTAGCATATTGGATACAATCAAACCGATGGATGTTTTCCGTAATAAAATAATATATATATGTTATTATGGTATTATAGAGCACATGAAAATTAAACATTATATTTCTTGTTCTTCAATATGTAAATAAAGAAAAAGACTAGGGTCATTAATGATCTAAAAGCATTATAATCTACAAAATTTTATTGACAAAAACGTATAAATTTTAATTTAATATAGTTAGATAAAGACAAATAAACAATAAATTAATAAGGGATTAAAAATCTTAATTGTTATTTAATACTTGTGTACACATTCCGCATGCAGTAAAAAGATATCCTTATCATACAAAAATTAAATTCAAGAACACAGCCTAATGTATGTATACCTTAACACAACAAACATAAATTTACATTTTTTCATAAGTTTCTTCGTAACCGCAAGTGATGCAAGTGTGTGAATATGTATCATCATCATCGTTATATGTATCCGCTCCAAATTCGTGCGTATGAGATGCTTTCGACGTTTTATCATATAACGAGCTTCTGACTTGCATTCGTAATTGTTTAATCTGTATAAAAGTTGAGGGAATTGTTAAGAGAAATATCTATAGTGATAGTATTAAGTTTTAAACATGTTCAGTACCTTCTTATTAAATTTTTTAATTTTTGTCCCCTCCCTCCTAATATCACGGGCTTCTTTTTCTTGAAGTAACTTTTCTTCTGAACCCCAAACCTCTAAGGCCCTCTGCTCTATTTGCAGTTGTAAATACAATTTCATTTCCCCCCAATTTGCATTATGCGGATTTTTTTTAGTGATAAATTTCAATGCTGGTTCTCTTTTATCAAGGTCACAATCTTTTAATAGATATTCCTGTTTTGCTTCTGTTCTTGTAATTAAAGAGTGCTTCCCTTCAGAATCACTGAGAACAAAAAGATTGATCATAGTGCTGGTCACAGATAAGCTGTTATTTTACTTGAAATATTATCATTTTGTACAGCAATTCTACCGGCATTGATCGCACACAGAGAGATTAAATGTTTGCAGAAGATAAGAGTCCTTAAATTCATTTCCACATTCTTCGCAGTAAGGTAAATCTATAATAATAGGTGCAGGATCCGATGTTATTTGTATCTAAATAGAGAAAGCATTGGTGTTTAGATCGTCAGAACATTCAATATTAAAATTTGAAAGGATTTAAATATTTTGTACCATTTGATCTTCCAAGTCATCATTTTCTTCTATAAGGAAACCACCACCACTATCTGTGACACGTGTTCCTTGAACTTTTATCGATGTGCCTTTTCTTGAATCTCCATTTACTCTTCAAAAGATTATTTATTGTAATACATTTGAACTATTGACATGGTAATTATTAATTTGTTACAACATACCCCTTTGCATAAGGATGAGAAATAATTTTAGATTTCTTTAAAAGCAATGCTTTTTGGCGATTCCTTTCTGCACGCTCTTTGAGGCGCAATGTATTTTCTATTGAATCTTCTTTTTCAAATGCAACAGACATTGTTTATGATGCTAATTTTATAGTTAGTGATTTATTTATGCAATATTTAGCCTGTAAATAAAATAAATATGTTAATTAACAATTATACTATCAACAAGAGTTTGCAATTATACCTTGTATTATTAAGCGGAGATACTTTTCAAAATAGTTTCATTACCTGCTTGTAGCTTTTCTGTTACAATATATAATTTCTAATTGTATTTTTCACATTTTATTGAAATAATGATTTACCTATGCGGTATCTGTGTATAATGTGGTTCATTGAAAAGATTTTTCAAGCAAATATTGTGTCGAATACATAACCATTCTATGATAAGACAGTATATCGTGTGTTAAAAAATATAGATAAAAGATCGTAAAGAACTGAAGAAGAAGAATAAACACTGATTATTTTTCATGCTAAATTTTGGACTGTGCACAAACACACTCATTTCGTGATACAACGGTGGGGATCCTCGCGCATTAAGGTCTTGTTTCTTTTATATTGCCTTGAGAATTAGGCATAAATACACATTTTGTTTAATATTTATAAAGTTATTAATATTATCTCTTAACAAATTTTTGTTAATAAAAAAACTATTATTTTGTGTGCTTTGAGTAATATTTAATTTCTCCTATTGTATGTTTCAGAATAACAATTATTTTTACTTTTTTTTAAAGCCATCATAGCCTTTCGACAGGAGCGTATTCCTCACCTTTCTGTCATTTCTATTGGTCTATGATATTTATGTTATGATTGATATGTACACAATGTGTTGGAATTACCTTGCAATTCAGCCAGTGTAAAATAACACCTGAATAACTGTGGAAAGGGATTCTATCTTTGCTACAACGTTATAGCAATTTCTTTGAAATCTATCCAGTCATATTCGTAATTTACCGATATTAACAGTAAAAACATTGCATGCACAATTTCGAAACGATATCTCATAGATCCTCGAAGGATGTGAAATTAAAAATAAGAAGCTGGTTATGTTACCGATTAACCTTGTCTTGTCATTTAACAATCACGATAACTATTTAACAAAACTTCCATGAAAATATAGCTATACCTGTTAACCTTTAATTAACGTCAATGAGTAAATGTCAAAAGATAAATAGTGTTGAATGTGCCGAAATATTATGCGACCGATGTCGCTTGACTTTGACAAGGCGTTATATTTACCAGTAAGGAGAGGTTTTTAAAACAGACAACTCGATTAGAAAGCAATTAAAGTGGATTGCATCTTTATAAAAAAAAACTCACAACGTAAAAAAACATGAGTTCTCACCATGAATTGAACATATCGATTGAGCATCCACTCTCTGGAGACATAAATCATGTTAGCACACTTTCCGATGATATTGGCGCGCTCTATCTGTCGGATGATTATTCAGATGTGACTTTAATTGTCGGTGGACAAAGGTTCAATAGCCACAAAATCATATTGGCAGCGCGTAGTCAATATTTCAGAGCGTTACTCTTTGGTGGATTAAAAGAATCCATGCAACATGAAATAGAATTAAAAGATGCTAATCTATCTGGATTTAAAGGTTTACTTCAATACATATATACAGGACGAATGCCTCTTACAGAGCGACGAGAAGAGGTATTAATATTTATATTTCTTATACGATCAATTATTATTCTTCTGTAATTAATATTATTATTGTTCTTGTTCCTAGGTGGTACTGGATATTCTTGGATTAGCACATCTCTATGGATTTTCAGAATTAGAAACATCTATATCAGATTATCTTAAAGAAATATTAAATATTAAAAATGTCTGTCTCATATTTGATGCAGCACTTCTTTATCAACTAGATTTTCTTATCAGGGTATGGGTATGATGTCAAAGGCGACATCGTAGAGAATAGTTGAAAATATCCAGAGAAATTAATCTATTCTAGGTTTGCCATGAATACATGGACGAACATGCGTGTGAAGTGATTCAGCATGAGAGCTTTTTGCAATTAAGTGCTGATGCTTTGAATGAACTTGTTTCAAGGGATTCCTTTTATGCACCAGAGATTGATATCTTTTTAGCTGTTCGAGAATGGGTAAAAGCAAATCCTGATGTGGATGGAAAAAGTGTTTTAAGTAAATATAAAGCGATATTATAAATGAAAAGATTTATATGAAGTATAGTCCGAAAACATTAATCGTAATAATACTATGAAATTGATTAGACTAATTCCATAGATAAGGTACGATTAAGCTTGATGTCAATCACGGATCTTTTAAATGTTGTACGGCCAACTGGTTTGGTCCCTCCCGAAGTAATTTTAGACGCAATAGCTACAAGGACACAGATACGTGATTCAGGTCTTAATTATCGTGGTCGGCTACTTCTAGATATAAATGTTGCCCATCCCATGCATGGGGCTCAAGTCCTACAGGGTGAAATGCGTAGCTATCTCTTAGATGGTGATACAAATAACTATGATATGGATCGCGGGTAAGTATCTAAGCTTATTTTTTAAGGTATTCATTTAAATAATATTTCTCTTTTAACATTTTACCAGGTATACTAGGCATACCATTACTGATTCACGAGAACATGGTATTCTTGT
Source organism: Nomada fucata (assembly GCA_948146005.1). Lineage (NCBI taxonomy): Eukaryota > Metazoa > Arthropoda > Insecta > Hymenoptera > Apidae > Nomada > Nomada fucata. Next base: position 2,392,056 of record OX411279.1, read on the forward strand.
CAAATTAGGTACTCAGTGTATCATTAATCATGTTAAGATGTTGCTTTGGGATAAAGATATACGTTCATATTCTTACTATTTAGAGGTGAGTTGAAAGAAAAAAAGACGTCGAGTACTTAATTCTCACTCATTTCTTTTTCAATAGGTATCTATGGATCAAAAGAATTGGGTCAAAGTTATTGACTATGCAGACTATTTTTGTCGTAGTTGGCAATATTTATATTTCGAACCGAGAATAGTTCATTATATTCGTATTGTTGGAACAAATAATACCGTAAACAAAGTAATATCATTATTAAATACGCTAACTAATTGTCCATTTCATACTTATGTTTCATATCTTTATCTTTTAAAGGTTTTCCATCTCGTTAGTTTCGAAGCTTATTATACAAATCATACAGAGAAACTATGCGATGGTTTTGTTGTACCTACGCGAAATGTTGCCACTATGGATCAAAGTGCAACTGTCACTGAAGGTGTTTGTAGGTCTGTAAACTGTTATGTTCACATATATATTTTACATTGTATGATACACTTGCCTCTAAATTTTAGATCACGAAATGCTTTATTAAATGGTGATACATCAAATTATGATTGGGATAGTGGATACACGTGTCATCAAGTTGGATCTGGCTCTATTTTGGTACAACTTGGACAACCGTACATTATAGATTCCATGCGGTACATTCTCAGTTATTATATAATATGTAACTAGTTATCAAGGCGATACATAATGTACTGAAGGAAAATTAATCTATGCAGATTATTGCTCTGGGATTGCGATGATCGCTCGTACTCTTATTATGTCGAAGTATCCCGAAATTCTTGGAATTGGGTTCTGGTGGCTGATAAAACGAGAGAAGCTTGTCGTTCATGGCAAACGATACGCTTTGAACCTCGTCCTATAGTTTTTATACGCATTGTTGGAACACACAATACAGCAAATGAGGTTCTTATTAATAGATTACTATAACAAAGAATAAATATTGATAGTTCTGTACATTTCAAACTTAAGTTCAAGACTTAAACGAAGTAGTTTTCTTATTCACTGGTTTTTAGGTCTTTCACTGTGTTCATTTTGAATGTCCTGCTCAAGTAAACGATAAAGTTGTAAGTAAGTCTGCAGTGCACAAAGGGAAGCAATCAAAAGGTCAGGATTCTATGCTTTGGTTAGTACCATTGCCGCCAGAAACAGCTACAGAGGCAGTAAATATTGATCAAGAAGAAACAAATTCTACAGATAGCAATGTTTTATGGGACAACTAACTTGGGAAGAAACTGCTGTGCAAAATCTCATTCACACTTTGATGATGAATGCATTGGGGATTAAACTTGTTTCGTTATCTTATTTTTCTGTGTTAAAAATTTAAGTGCTGTATAGTATAGTGATATAAGTTATGATTGTAAAAATAATTGTAACATAAATTTTTTAATTAAATTACATTTTTAATTTAATAAATTGCATTTAGATGGTTTCTATTTTTTTTAACAAGAAGCAATTAAATTACGTAATTGTATATTTGTTTGTTTAATAGTCTGCAAATTTATCCGTTGTACTGCAATATTATTGGGATCCTAATGATACAGTATTAAATAGTTTCTCTATAAATACACAAGTTACGAATTTGTAATAAATATAATCGAATCATTTATTTATACACTATTTCGTGTAATCCATAACTAAAAACAAATTATTGAAGAATTGACGAAGAAAATTAATTTTTTTTAGTTTAATTTATAAAAGCATATCAAAATTTTGAAAATTCCCTAGTAGCTTGATCTGTGGGACCCACTACCTGTATAATTTCTATTTGCTATACGAGTTCATATTTCATTTAATTATGAATTAAAATATATAAGCAAAATATGAATCTTTAAATTTTGTAGATTATCAATTTTCGTGGGCAATCGTATATAAAATTATACATGAAATATAGTAGTATTTTCGTAGCGAGTTAATCTTCTTAGACCCATTTACACGGAACTAGGCATACATTACAGTATGTAAACGATAATAGTTGCGAGTAAATACTGTGCTAATGTGGTTGTTTAATGCAATACATATTTATACAATTCCAGATAACTAATAGTGAAATATATAAAAAATTTGGTAGAATTCATTTTACGAACGTATATCTTTTCACCTGTGAAAAAGATATTCAAAAATACAAATAATGAAGTACCCAACCTACCGTGATTGCAAGCACGACAACCTAGTACGAATTCGAATAATACAAGTATAATTAAAGAACAGCGATAGAAGTTATAAGATTGGCGAAGATAACAGTAATAACGTGATCCCAAAATTAATTTTTAATTATACTAACATCCTGAAAGTCATATCTTGTCGGTATGATTAATACCTTAAATTATAAAAATTCGTAATGAAATAATATTTTATTCAACGATATAACTCATTACTATAAGCGTATAACAGGAAACTTTGAATAACTTCTACTCATGAACGATTAACATGTAACGCCTGCGGACATGACCAACCCATGTAGCGTGTCACATCTTGGAAATGGAATACCAGCAAATTGTTATTATATCAAGAGAGATTCAATTAGATAAAGGAGAGGATAATTACCATTGTTGCTACAATTTTTCTACCAAAGGTAAATGGACATGGCGGAAGATCCGGAAGGCAAAAGATATCCTTTACACAAATGCATATTTCAAGGGGATGTTAAAACCTTAAGTTCTCTAATCAGAACTTACAACATCACCGATAAAGATAAACAAGGTTAAAACAGATATAGCACACTTACCTATTGCTTTATATGTAGAATATGTACAAATGTTTAAGCACGACGAAACGTTATTTATACATTACTTTATTTTATTCTTCAGGTAATACTCCTTTACATTTAGCTGTTATGTTAGGAAGAAAAGGTGGGCGATTATATTGTAAAATATATATATTGATGAGAAGAAAGAAATATTATATTTTAAACAATGCTTTCAGAATCAGTTCAACTATTGCTTGCGCATGGCGCACCAGTAAAAGTAAAAAACTTAGCCGGATGGAGTCCACTTGCAGAAGCAATCAGTTATGGAGATAGACAAACCAGTTAGTAGACATGATCATAGTTTACTACTCGGGGTATATAATTCTAATATTAGTTTGATATCACTTTCAGTATCATCCTTGGTGCGAAAATTAAACCAACAAGCTAGGGAGCAGATGGAAGAAAGAAGGCCAAATTTAGTAGCAACGTTGCGTCAAATGGGGGATTTCTATATGGAATTGAAATGGGATTTCCAAAGTTGGGGTATTTAATACTATATTTGAAATTATTGTTTAATATTTTTCATGATATTTATGATATATAAATGACATTCTAGTGCCACTTGTTTCTCGTGTACTTCCTTCTGATGTCTGTAAGATATATAAAAGTGGTGCATCCATCAGGATGGACACTACATTAGTAGATTTCAATGATATGAGATGGGAAAGAGGTGACATATCATTTATTTTTAATGGTGACCAAAAGCCAAGCAAATCACTAGCAGTACTTGATAATAAGGCTAAACGTTATCAAAGAGTGAGATATGAGGTCAACTTTGCTCTCTTATGGTTAAATGAATCCAATTGAACACCTTTCATTATCTCTTGCAACAACAAATATATTACCGCTAATTCATCTTTTAGGATACAGAATTGGAGATACAAGACGAAGTTGATATTCTTATGTCAACTGATATTATGACAACACAAATGTCAACTAAAGGTATTACACTTTCGAAAGCTCAGACAGGCTGGATATTTCGTGAAGATAAAAGGGTAAGGCCAGTATTGTTGGTTTTGCCTATGATTTTCCTTCTCCTTCTGCTATTTTCTTACAAAAATTTTTTGAGACACATCTCAAATATTTAATAAAGGAGATGGTAGGGCCTTTCCACGCTGACTTTTACCAAATCAACGGAATGGTTTTGGAAAGTAGAAAACGACGAGAGCATTTAAGCGAAGAAGATCTGCGAAAGAATAAGGCCATTATGGAATCGCTAACAAAAGGAAATTCGCAGGGATTTGCAAATGGGAAGGTAAAATAGAAAAATATTAGAAGCCGTTTTTCTATTTGATATCTGTGATTTATTTACTTTTAGCCTCATGTTAGAAGAGCTTCTTTAAATCCCCCACCCGAGTCCAATATCACGTGGGAGGAATATATCATGGCTCAACCAGGCCAATGCCCACTTCTTGGAAGAAATGTCGTTTACAAGGAAAGCAGTAAATCATTTAAAGCGACAGTTGCCATGAGCCCGGATTTTCCGCTAACTGTTGACATGTTGCTAAATCTTTTGGAAGTAATAGCACCGTTTAAACATTTTAACAAATTACGAGAATTTGTCTTGATGAAGTTGCCTCCTGGATTTCCAGTGAAAATTGACATACCTATCTTACCGACGGTGACAGCGAAAATCACTTTTCAGGAATTTGCCTTCCGCAATGATATAGATCCTCAATTATTCCAAATACCACCAGATTACATTGAAGATCCTTTAAGGTAAATTAAAGAAGCTTTTTTCATACAAGTAGCCCTCTTACCGTTTACTTTAATATGTATATTCTTTCGTTTACATATCTAGCTTTCCAGATTTATGACATCTTCGTGCATTAAAGATAACTCAAATTAAATGTCGCATTAAAAGCAAAGCCATTTTTTCTCCAGGAAGATATTTGAAGAAAATTGTGCGGCTTTCAGATTTTTTCAAACATACAGCTGCCAGGATGGCCTCCCAAAAAACTTTACAAAGTACTTTTTTAAACAAAAACGCTCTTGAATTTGAATACAAAATAATAGCAAGTATTCTGTTTGATGAAACTACACACGGGGAATGGTATAATCCGTTTACGAAGTTGTAAGCTACATTCTATGGAAAGGAGCAACCTAATAAACTTATGCACATAAAGACATACATTTTACATCACCACTCACAACGAGTGCATAAGATATACAATTGCATTATACATTTTGCTTTTCTGTCTGAACTTTCCTTTTTCGCATTTACCACTTAATATTTAAAAAGTATTTCATATTGATCAAATGAATAGACTGTTGCAAACAAATTTCTTTTAAAAGGAACAAGCAAGCTGTACCTCCTGTTTTACTTTGTATTAACAAGGTCTTCAAAAATAGGGCACAATAATTATCGAGATTACTTTCAGAATGAGGAATTTTATTATTACTCTCCGATTCGCGACTAATCGAGAATTGCAATACTATATAGTATATGTATGTGTGTGTGTTTAGTTTACAAATTTTTAAATAAAGATAGCAAAGCATAATATATAGCGCACATCATTTTGATTTTGCATCCTTTCAATTGTTCTCTGAAATCTAGTTTAACGCCATGTCTACAGAGTACGGGTCAGAATTGACCCAGCACCGTCTGCGAACTGTTAGCTACATCTGATCATCGAACAAATTAAGGTAAACTTGTAGTACTTCTAACTCAAAGTAATTAAATAAGCTGAATAATTCATGTATCTATTAAAATAGTAAAATGTTTTACATTCAATTTTTTCTTTCAATCTCGCTAAACGAAGCACTGATTTTGAAAAATATGTACATATTTACATTGAAGTGTCGAAGAACATAAAGAGGGGGGAAAAGTGATTAAATGTGTAAAAATTCCTTTACAGGGCGCATAAAATTTTAAAAGTAACTGGAGTAGTATGGATTGATACTTAAAATTTATAATCATCTTTATCTACCGACAATATATTCAATCAATCAGATATCGTCTTCTTAGGCGTGTTTCGCTGGATTCGGTCCTACTCGGTTGAATTCGGAACTGCACTTAGCAGTAGATAGTGACTCTGGTCGGTATAGAACAGATCCGGTAGAAAAGTATTGGTTATTGTCTTGTACAAGGAAAACTCTCATTGCTTTAACTCTACTTAATTATAATTGATACAATTTCAATGACTTAAAGAATGCTGCGCCGCATGAAATTAATTTTATGCTTATGCATCGTTCTATACGCATTGGGCATTAAAGCGGACGACAATCAAATTTCATTAACCAAACTTGGTGCAAAAACAGGGCCGACGTTAAAATTTTTCTATTGGTGAGTTTAATAAACGTAATCACAATAGTAATCTGCTTTTACTATATTCGTCTTAAATATACTTTGGTACAATTTGTTTATTTACACGATTATAATGAATTCCGTGTGGCAAATGCTCAACTCTCTTTGCCTTTTCGCAGTTATTCCTGTGGATACAGAAAAGTTTTTGAAGAATATGTTAGCATTCTACGGCAAAAGTATCCAGAATTACAAATTAACGGAGAGAATTATAATCCCCCTGGATATAAAATGCTTGTCGCCAAGATATTAGTAATTACAATGTTCCCTCTTTACATTGCATATATATATATTAATATATTCATTGTCTGTCATCGTAATAATTTCTTTGTGTCTTTTTCAGAGCTTTGTCAAACTTTCACTAATAGTTCTAATAGTTAGCGGATTCAACTTTGGTCAGCCCGTAGTGTCGTTATGGCAGTGGTGCATCGACAATCGATTTTACTCATGTATAATGATATTTTTTCTTTTTAATGCGATAGAGGGACATTTCATATCGTCTGGTGCTTTTGAAATACATTTTAATGGTGAAGGATATTTTTATTCATAACTATATGGTAAATCCAACTATTTGCGATTGTTCAATGAAATTGAACAAATTGATTATAATTGTTTTAGACGTTCCTGTATGGTCCAAATTGGAAACTGGGAGAATACCACAACCACTTGAACTTTTCCAAATAATAGATACTCATTTGAATATGCAATATGCAGATGTAGATATAGGATAGATTAATTTTAATAAGAGATTCCATTACATTTTTATTTGTATCAAATGTTAAATCACTGTGGTTACAGAAGCTCTCATTCCTGCAACTCTATAATTGTTCAACATATACCGCCATCATTTTCATTTCTTTTACATGTATTTTATTACAAACCTTGCTATCAGATATTAGTTGGGGCGGTATATAGAAGATAAATAGAGTTTGCACAGAGGAAGCTGGAATAAAACCTTTTTAATATTGCTCAAAAATATTTTTTATTTTATAAATACTTTATCCATTAACCTGAATTTTAAACTTACTTTATCCTTTCATATTTTTGGATACTATGCCCTAATGTAAATATATTGAACATGTTTATTTAAAAATGTATGAGGCTTACTGTGGCCTTTTATAAATATTTTTCTTCAAACCACAGTACTGTATGCAACATTCATTCTAAGAAGTATTTCTCAAAAATACAATAAACTTTGATAACTGGATATGAAATATATTTTAAACAAATCCATTGATATTAATGGCAAAGCAATATTTGGAAAATTGCTGCTGTAGAGTTAACAAAAAGTATTATCTATAATTTTGAGAGGATAACGAAGAACGTATCTTTTAATTTATCAAATATTTGTATAAATTCAATAAATATAACTGAATAGAAATATGTTAAATATTTTATTCAGATGAAGTGTCTGGAATTGTACAAAATTAATATAATAAAAACATGATAAAGCATTGGTCCCCTTTTTGTTAAAGAAAATTTTTAACTAATCGTTCACCGTACGCAATAAAAGAATGTGGATTCAGATTAACGAAGAAGCTGAAATATAGAAGAATACAATTGTGTTCTTCATCCGTAATTTAAAAAATTTTAATTTGGTATAGTAGATTTTTTATCACTTATTTTTTAATTGAAAAGTGAAATAAGATAACAAATAATTCAAATATTTCATATTTGTACGTGCTGTATAATTATATTGGACGAAGGCATACATATACGCGCGCGTAAAAATGTAAACTTATGTTTTTTAATATATATACCAGCTATCATTTAATAGCAGATAAAACGTGATTAAAATTAATATTTAATTATACATATCCATTACTGTGCAAAGTATTAAAAGAAACATACGATTCAAATGTTCATTTGAATCGATATAGTTGAAAATGCGTCCGCTAAACAATCCTTTTGCTTTGTTACGCATCGATCATAAGTTCATTGGGAAAAAAAATACTTATCCTAAAATTTAACTTTACATGTATTTACCATTAAAATTACGGAATATATATTGATATATTTGAAATATTTCGTACTTATTGGAAGCATCAATTTCGGATTGTTTTGGTGTATCATCGCCAGTAGCGAAAATAATTAAATGTTGCGCCTTTGAAAAGAAAGAGAGAGAGAAACTATGATTTTAGAGAAAGATCACTGAAGATAGCATAATTCTCCTCTCTTTTCCCCCTTTACCGATAATTTAGATAGTAGTTAGTTTTACAATTCGATCATATATTCTTAAGCCAGCAGGTTTAATGAAGATCCAAGGCTACCAACAAATTCAGTGTGTTTCGTAAACGTGAAAGATTTCCTAAGGAAGGAAAAGGATCGTAGTCTGGTCTGACATACGCGTGCTTCGCGATAAGAAACGATAGGTGTACGACAGTCTGTTGAAGAAATTACAGTTTATTTGCCGTTAATAATTTCGTCGTAGAGACAGGGGTTACGAAATTGAAGGAAATTGTAATTTGTACTCCGATTTTGATACAGTGGGTTCAAGCAGGAACTAGAAATCAGTAACATCCGAATTAATCTCCTGTACCTTGCTACTTTGTTCATTTACTATGCCTGCTTTCAATTCGACAGAGTGTATATTTTGATAGCGTTTCTTTACTTTGCTATTTTATAAAGAAAAAAGATCAATTATAAATATATCGCGCTATCAGCGCATCAAAGTGTGAAACAGAAGATTGAAGCGGCAGTGTTTAAATGAAAGCACAAATGCGGTATCTTCTCAGTTCTCGTGCGAAAAGACAGAATTTTCTACTACTGAATTGTCGAATAGCAGCAGCAGCAGAAAAAGGTGTAACATACGTTAATTCTGTGCCAAGAATTAATTGTTCATTTGCATAGTGTAACTACATTGTTGTATATTATACTCCAATGTACTTGAGGTCCTTGAATAGTGTCTTCAAACAGATGTACCAAAAAGTAGCTGGTCTGTATGATCATGGATGTTGACTGCACAGTAGTTAGCTTAAAACGGTCTAATAGTGCACCCATGATCAACAAGATCACTGCAGCAATGTCTGTAACATCACCTTCTGCTTCTACGTCAAGGTATATTTTTATGCAATTTAATCAGATAAAGAATTCATTGTGTCCGCGAAATAGTTGTAGATGGTGTTTAACTATGTTGTATAATTTTTTAAACAAGTCGATTTCAATTATTTGCAGGGACGTTCAATCAAACTTTAATATATTTTCAAATTCACCTCGCACACGTCGCTTCAGCACCAGTGTAAGAACAAATCTTTTTTAAATATGTAATGCCAGTACGTTTTATAACTGTAATATCTTTTGTAATATTTGCGATAGTTAACATAAAATCAATTGCTACATATACTCTAGTGATATTTCAATGTAACAGGTATATTTTCAACCGTGAAATATCATTTTAGAGTTCTGGAACTGTTCCTAGGCTAACGCCGCGTGTAAGTCAATTGAGACAAGAAGAATGTATTGATGTTGTCGGTCGTGAAGCAGCGCATGAGAAAGAAATACACAGTGCCATGCAAATTTCTCAGTCATGGGAAGATCTCACCATTGAAGCAGAAGGATTATCCTTTAAAGATACAGAATCAGCTTCGTTGCAATTTAAAATAGAATCGCGGCCAATTGCAAAACGAGTGCTCGATCCATTGAGTATCAATTTATCAGTAAGCGGCCCAACTGCATATTCTTCACCATCGCCAACAAGATCTGGTTTTGGTCAGAGGCAGTGTTATTCACCTGGCGTTCATGCAGCTACATGGAAAAATAATTTATCACCTAGTCCTACTAGGAAAGCTTTTGCAACAAGGTATATTTATTGTGATGTAGGAAAAAAAAATAGCTTTATTAATATGGTCTTCTTGATTCATGTTTCTTTACAACATGCAATCTCCCTGCATAGGCGGAGCTTAAGTCCTATTGCAATACGACCTAGTTGTTTGGCATCAGTGAAAAGAAAATTTGAATTAGACGATTCTGGAATGGATCAATTACAACCACCCACAAAACGAACCTCTGGTCTGCTAACTTCTGCTGCATCTAGGTAAATTTATTATTTATAAAAGGAATGATTTCGCATTGTTAATTTAATAAATTTTACAATAATTCATTTTTTAATTTAGATTGGATGTAGCAATATCTAGTCTACATCCGGGAACTATTAGTTCAACTGGAACTCCAGAATCTGGTTCCAGTCTTGATTCTCCTGGTTTCTCTTTCCGGCCCGTGCACAGTCCGTCGCCTGGTCCAGTTGTCCCGTCGATTGTTAACGACGATCCATCTTCTTCGTCTTCTTCGTCTTCCTCATCTTCTTCCATTACCTCTTCTTCCTGTACCTCCTCTACATCTTCAATTATCTCTTCGACGAACTTTCGAACAGAGGGATCAAGTGTACAACAGGTCAAAACTTTTGAGGAGATACAAAACGAAAAAAAACCGCGAGAAAATAATGGATAAAAGAAAGCTGGTAAAAACAAATTTTCAAAGAAGAACACGTATCATTGGTATCGATGACAAACTTATTCTTGTAAACAGTAAAAAATGATTAGAGCGACCAATTTTATGCATTAAAATTATCTATAGGTCATTTTTTCACGATTAATGCCTACTCACATTCTGGTCATTTTCTATTTATTAATATCCGCGTTACGCACTCTCCAAATATATATATATATATTCAGTTGCATCGAAAATGATACTTTCATTCCCATTAAGATGCTTATTAATATTGTTACATCATCAAATAAGGTTGAAGCGACAGGATGCATGTACAAATATAAACATGCATGTAATACGAACGCAGTTGTAAGACCAAAGCGAGTTATTTAGGAAAATATGCGTGCTTCCTACCTTTAAGACTGAATTCTGCGTTTTCTAAATACATCGAATCCGAAACATCTCTTTTGCTGAAGAAGGGTACATGTGTGACCTTGCCTACTTTAATCGACTATGATAATTAAAGATAGGTCATTACAATTGAAACCCTGTTTTCGTTGAATAGTGCCCGCCAACGTGTTCTTTGTGCGAATCTGTCTTTTTTTTTTTCAAGATAAGTAGACTAGTAAGCATATGTATGATGTACATCGATTGATCTATTCGCGGTATTAATAGTATTATTGATTCTATGAATCTCCAATTCTGTATAGTGTGTAAATAAATTACTTGTAGTATGTACTTTTATTCTGTGTGCACAATAATTCAGAACATGAATATTGTACAAGACAAAGCAGTACTTTTTGGACAAATAAATTGAAGAAGATCAAATAAAATACTTTTCCGTTTTTTTATGCTTTTTTTTTAACAATATGTGAACATTTAATGCTTATGCATGAATAAGAAACTAAAAATAACAATCAAATATCGTATATGTTCACTTAAATGTACTACAAAAATGTTCTTACATATAATATTGATTTGATGGTGGTATCATTTCCATCTTGTTAGGTATTCAGGAAATTTCAATTAATAATAGTCCACAAATAGACAAGAACGATAAACAATTAATAAATACAATAACAATGAAATACAGCGATAACTTCCTTACACTGAAAGTATTTAATTTTGTAACAAATTTTTGTATATTATTGACTATTTGCCTCAAGATCCATATCAGACCAAACAGCTTCGGTTTCACTTTCATCTGGTGCTTCATCATTATCCGTATCTGGTAAACCATCACCTACATCATAGGTTGTATCTGTTTGTTCTTCACCCACAGCCATGTAATACGATGAATCCAATTTATTTGAAGAGTTGTCTAGTCTGTGCATACCTTCCAATGCTCTTCTATTGCTAGGGTCTAGACTAATTTAAGACATTACATTCTTTTTATGTGAATTATATTATATACACTTTTAAACAGAAACATGTGCCATATGTCGTCCTGTACATTGTTTCTGGTAATTTCGATACATTTCATTGCAACTTATATTTATAATTGATAAGAAAATAATTCAAAAGACGTACTTCAATGCAATTGCATAGTGATCCAAAGCTTTCTCCTCATTGTGAACTCTTGCCCATAGGTCTCCCAACATTTGATGTAATTTACACGCCGATTGAATTTCCACTTGCCTCTCAAGTAATGCAATCGCAGCTTCTAAATTCATTTTTTGTTCGTATATTTCGGCCAATAAGTACACAGCAGGCAGGTAAACTTCGTCTTGGAGTAACGCCTTTTCTAAAAGATTTTTTGCCTTCCCAACGGAAACTGGATCTTTCATAAGCACAGATGCGTAAAGCTGTGTAAAAATGATTTTTCTGTTTTTGGTTTATGTTCAAACTTCTCCAAATGCACATTCCTATTTACTTTGCTATATTACCCTTGACAGCCTATTATTTCTACCGCTGCGCTAACTATTTAATGTAACCAACATATACAATTACCGTAAGAACTCTTGTAGTATGTCCAAGTTGCATGCAAGATCCGCTAGCAATATTAATAGCTTCTCGTAACCTATGCATACCTACAAAACAATCTACCAAACCTTTATGCGGCTCGTAACGATATGGTTTCAATTGAATAGCGTGTCTAAAGAAAAACAATGCATCAGCATACTTTTTCTGTTCTATAAGAATATTGCCTCTAAGAATAGTTGCTTCGATATCGTTTGGATTCAAATTGAGAGCTTGAGCTGTTAAAGTATTTGCTCTACCAAGTTTCCTAGAAGCATAAAGTGAATATGCCATAGCGACATATACTTCTCCACACCACTCATTATTCGCTGTTATTATTGGAATAAGCCTTTCAAGTTCTTTAATATGATGTGTTTTGTATAATACTGCTGCATACACATCGACCCTAGGCAATAAAACATAACAGTTTAATAATAAATATTTTTAAAAGTAAAGTTTTACTTCTTAAATAAACCGAACTAGCTGTAAGGTTTTTGAAAAGCATATAATTTAAAATGCTGTTACCCTTTCATAACATCCGGTTCTATAATTCTTGCCCTTCTTAAACAAAATAAAGCATTTTTATCATCGCCTGCATAATAATAGCATTCCCCCATTGTTGTTAATAAATTAAAATTATCTCTTAGTAGATTAACATTATCTAGAGATCTTAATGTTGATACTGCATGTGTATATTCTCTATTATGTATATGCGCATGCGCTTTGATCCATGTATTTAACCAATCTAGATTTGATAAACTTGATGCACAGCCAACGATTAACGAATTTACTTCAATTCCCTTTACTCCAAGAGAGAGTAGACCTTCCGCTGCTTCTAACGCTAATGGACATTCTCTTAAAACTTCTTTATAAGTAGTGATTGCAGAACGTTCCATTCCTTGTTCGTGGAACATTTTTGCAAGGGCCATGTTTACCTGAGAAATAAATATTCATTTGAAATGTCTATATGCACATTGCATTTATAATTCATTAATATTACCTTTGGCGTTCTCTGTTTACCAGGAATGCTTTGTAACACTTGCAACGCCTCTTGAGAATTCTTTAACTTTATTAAACACAAATGAATTTGAAACTTTATGTCAACGTCAGTTGGCAGGTCCTTCTGACCTTCTAAAGGTTTCGTGGCGCCTTTGGATTTCAATAAACATTTACGAAATTGTAATGATTTCTTGTAAAGTGCTTCTGCTCTTTTATATTTTCCTAAGTGAAAGTGAGCATCTGCATAATAAACATAGACATGGAACTTTCCGTGTAATGGTAATAAATCTGAATTATGCTCACTAAGCGATAACACTAAATTTGCCTGTAAGTAATGTACAGACAATCGTATTAGATTAATAAATATCATTAAATTGAAGATATAAGTAAAGTAGTAACATATATTACGTTGTACACTACGGGACTACATTATTTAATAATGTAAGTATAACTTTACTTTTGTACTGTAGTAATTATTATTAAATACGGTGATTAAAATATTATGTATTGATCCTTTATCAAATTTACTCACAAGTGATATAACATTTGAATATAACGATTGTTCGTAAAGAAGCTTTATCTGATCGTACAGAGTCGACATAATTCCTGAAATTATCTTTTTAAGTTACAAAAAAGGCTAAGCTTTATCACCAAAAATTCTTCTTAACCTACGAAAAATGCAGTCATAAGAAATGATAATTAATGATATACATATTAGTATTCGACAAGTCGAATCACAGTAGAGGTAAACAAAAATTGACGTGTTATGCGCATGCCAATGCAGTAGCTCCTGCTATTGGTTGGCAAAACGATTGTCAATTCTTAACGTTCGTGTAGCGCCATCTATTGACAAGATACCGAAAATAGTCGAATGTTAATAGGAATACAGATTGCTAGAGGAGGTCTGTGCTGCAAAGAAAAAGGAGACCGAGCGAGAAGGACAGAACACGGTTATAAACTCTGGTTATGCGTCTTCTGTTACTCACCATATATAAATGAAATTAGCAGAGAGAAAATCGTAATTGCTCATTATTCAGAATTAGTTTATGCATCTTTTCGATCATACAATAAAGTGAAAACCCTATGCAACTTTTTCGGATAAAAGTTTGATATGTTTTCTACTTATATAAATAAATATTAATAGCTGCATGTCGCGTCAGGACAAATCTTCTTTCTTCTCCCTAAATATTCCTTAACAATCTGTCTCCCTTGTGTTACATTCTTACTAATATATCTTTCGTGAATGCAGGTATCCTGGGAAAGAGTGAGGATCATTAATCGGCACTTCTCATCATGCATAACGGCAAGAAAGAAGAAAGAATAACTCTTGTCACATGCTTTAGTTATAGTAAATTGGTTTATAAAAATAGTTTGTAACTATTGGCCCGTAAGAATAATTTAGGAAAATTATGCACTTAATTGTTATGTATGGGTACTCATTATATATTTTATTTTATATTTAGTTTATTCGGTAGATCTTATATAAAACTTAATATTACTTCTGTAACAAGTTCTACTTGATGCACTAAGTATAAAATGAAGAGTATAATAAATAAACCTGAGTTTCTGGTAAAAATATCTGTTGGAAATCGTGAATTTGTATCAGGAGAATATGATGTGCGGAGGAAGTACCCGAACCTCTGATTTCTTGGAAATGACGTCATGTTCCAAGAATTTCGGAGCACAAAATCTCAGGGGCTCCCATAAAGATGTATTAATTCCTGCATAATTAGCACCAAATTTTATAATGTTCAGGTCTATTTTTACAAGTTCTTCGCTTATGAACGTTGCATTTAAAGTTCATGCACTTGTTTAAGGAATTGGAATTATGTTTTTGGAAGATTGTTAAGGTGTGAAAATAAAAAAAGCAGTACAATTCTTTTCATTTAAGATTTATTTAAATTAATTAATGAAGATACAAGTTACAGAAATGTTGTAATTCAAATTTACAAGCTAATACTTATGAAATATTAATATTATATCTATTTACAATACATCGTACAACTAAATTACGGGCTAATAGTTACAAACTATTTTTGTGAACCAATTTACTATAACTAAAGTACATGACAAAAGTTATTCTTTCTTCTCTCTTGCTTTTTTGCATGATGAGATATGCCGGTCAATGCTCCTTACTTTTTGCATGCGGAACCTGCACACACAAATAGTATATTAGTAATGTAACACAGGAAAGAAAGATTGTTAAGGGATATTTAGAAGAAACAGACAGAGGAGAAAGGGAGGAAGCCAAACTACAAGCATCAGAGAAATAGAGGCTTATTTGAAATGGAATAGAATAACTCTGGCAAGAGTGAATTTAATGAAGGGGAGGAATTATTGACGGAGAGCCTTAAAGAAAGGGACTACATAAGCAAAATATAATGAGATTTAAATATATTAGAACCGCAACACTAAAAGTCCAAATTTCATGGCTATGAGGCCGAAATAAAGAACAATACTATTAGTTAGTATGTACTTATTAAAAGCAGGAAAATTTATTGAAAGCAACAAATATTCAGAGATGTAAATACCTTTGTTAAATTTGTTGTTAATATTGTACGTGGCGCCATAAATAAACTATAAAGAGATTGTTCCTTGAATCATGTGTACGTAATAATCAATCTTGTAAATAAAATGTACATGTATTTCCTTTTACATTTAACTAATTACATACCTTAATCACATGTTGAAATAATTTAAAACATATTTTAAAAAATATCAACAGCTTTGTCTTAGAATTGTAACAGAGCAATGAAAAATTTGATAAGTTTAAAATGCAGTACATAAGATTAAAAACAACCCAAGTTCGAGTTTATATTCGAATATCTTGCGGACATACAAATTTTCTAAACTTAAACGTATTTATTATAATATATATGCTTCACAATTTTCTTAATTCCGATACTTATAAGCTTATGAATTAAAATCACGTTCATTCTTAAGGTACAATGAAAATTTATAAAAGCTCCTAACCAGAGGCATTTAGCATAAAATTTTGCGTGTAATCGTAATCGATTGTAGGAATGACAGATTGCACAAATTTTAGAAATATTATCAAATACATGTGTACGCCAAGCTCACGACCACCTTCCATCACAGTTTCGATAATTTTCTTCATTACCTCAGCGTGTCTGCAAATATCATTTTAGAAGATAATGTTTATCTCAATGATAGCGTCTACTAATTAAGCAAATGTTTCTTTTAAAATTACCTGCAAGGGTGAACCGATGCCATCAACGGTCCAGGTATATGAGGATGTGCCTCCATTGTAACAGTCTTCTTGGCATGGTCCTGACTAACATCCTCGTACATTTCCTCTACAGTTAAAGGCTTACGATTCTGTTGTGAAAGAGTAATACTAATGATTAATACCATTTAATATTATACAAACAACCTGTTGTTAAATATAGTGAAATGAACTGAAATATATTGAAATTGAAACAAATGAACAAACCTCATCAAATCCAGAGAGCCATAATCGAGGTGTCTGATAATATTTATCGTATGTAATATACAAATCATATGTACGGGTATGAATAATTTCTCCTTCGGAAAATGAATCAGACTTTTCCCTCGCTGGCTTCTTTATAGTTTTCGCTGCGTACTACGCAATTTGGATTAAATCAAACCTCATTATTTTTTAACAGCTACTTTTATGAGGTGAGAACATATTTTTTTAAAAACACTTAACAATTAAATTGCATATTAATAAATTACTTCTACAAATATATTATATATATTCTACAAAAAAGAAATACCTTGTCTTGCTCGTCTAACATTCCACTGACTTCAAACGCTTCCATATCTGCGGCATCTTCTTCGTCGTCATCGTCATCATCTCCATTATTTTCTTCTGCGCTAATCGATTGAGAAAGTTGTGTTTCGTCTAATGTCATTTCTGTTACTCTTTCTTCTATTCCTCCAATGCTGGTGTCGTAATGATGTGTATCTACCCAACCACCTTCAGGATCATCTGTTTCTATGATGCATTCTTGTTCTTTGCTGTACTCAATCTGAAATGTTGTCATATGAGTTATAGTCATCAATAGGAACCTCTTTTTTATACTCTTAACAACTATCTGTGAGAGATACCATTTTAAATATTTAATAGAACAAATTTTTAAAAATTATATCTGTAAACCAAATATTTAAGACATGCAATAAATTTGTTGGACAATTTTTATATAAAAAGAGCAATTAAAAGATGTAATAATTGCATACCAAAGAATGATATACATAGGTACCTGTTTACACCTGCGTGTACAAGGAACGTTACGTGTCAACAAGAACTGTTTGCTTTTGGGAAGATATGATTTTGCTCTATCTTCATCACCAGTGGCCCATTGCCATGTTGGACAATGATGCACTAAATGATCCCCTGCTGCCACAAACTCCTCCGGGGTTAATACTCCTGTTTCTCTAAATTTACTTTCCTTTAATAGTACAAGTTGTATTTGGCATAAAATGTAACTATTTATATCCTTTTATCAGAAATCTTAACCAAAAATAAAAATTGGAATAATTCTACCAATGACATTTATAATTGTGCGAAATAAATAAACAAGGAATTGTAAAACATAGTACATATATATGGTAAGAAAAAGTGAAGCTTAATGGAAGAAAATTTTGTAATAGAATGATTAAGTAATATCAAAATAAAACATAAAAATATGTTTCAAAAGCTATATGCTGACTTAATCCTGAAAAGAATATGAAAGCAAAGGCCTACTTACAACAAACAATGTTATTTTTAAAAATGCATTTTATTTCGAAAAACCACACCTTGTATTACATAGAAAGTTTGAATGCATAGAATCTAATTATCTAATAATACCGTAAGGGAATACTATGTATCTACATATTGCTTTTTCAATCATAATCATAATTGTATTGTTATGACATTAAACAGGCTAATTTAATATTTTATTATGGAACCTATAACCCCAGTAATTCTATCACAATATCGTAAACATATAGCGGTATAATAGAAAAACGAATATTTAAATGACATCTAATGTTTGTGTAATACGTTACAAAAAATTGCATATAACTTTTGATATATTTTTCATCGCTTATTTGTTTAAGATATCTATTTTCGAAGATATCGTATTTTCGTGCGACCATACCTTCAGCACAGGGGTTAAGTACTCAGCAACACCAAGCGCGGTGCCTTTAACGGAATTAATCACACTCTGCATTGCAATTTTGTGCAACGAGTGATTTAAATTAATCAAGAATAAAAAATATCACAGAATGTACGATTGCTGAGTGCATTCATATGATATCAACAGTTTCCAACGTATTATCGATTTGACCGTACATCGGAACCGTATATACACTACCAAAAAACCCCCTTTCCATAAAGTTCCCCTACTATAAAATTCACTGTTTCCCTACTACTTTTTTATTGAACGTAAATGAGCATGCGTATGAACAAACGTACCGAACCTGTAACGATATTATACAAATATTTCAGAAATAATTTCACTAAACATGAATATAAACTTATATATCTAAGTACACTAATATAAGATACTGCAACAATCATATGTATCTGTATTGTACATAATAGAAGTACTTGTTTTATAGTCTATATCATCAGTATCAAAGCAAGTTCAAATTTTCTAATAATTTCGCGCTGATATAGCTTAAACTATGCATCATCAATGAATGGTATCTTCAAAAGTTATACAGATTCTTAAACATTTATACAATAAAGATAAAATTCGGTTTACTTTTTGTTACTTGCCTATCAATAATTTTGTTTACTGTCTCCATGGTAACTATTCACCGGCTTGCAATAGTGTTCGAACAAACATAGGTATAGTTTCGAGAAACGAGCATCGTAATGGTGTACGACAAATTAAGAAGAATAAAAAATAATTTGTGCGATTGATTTACACATTTTTTTATGGTATAAATGTTACAAATTTCATACGAAGAATATAAGATTATAAATATTTGATATATGAATATATACTCTAAGACTTAATTACATGCGCTTTACAACTATGTATTTAATTTTTGCACAGATGGTTGACTATAATGAAATTTCGAACGACAATTTGGAAAACATTACGAAAGCATTAGAAGATATGGATAGTTTAGATATGGAATTATTCAATGATTCTTTTAAAAAGTCAAAGTCTACAACAAGCGTTCTGAAAGATGCAAATATGCAATCTGATAATGATATTAAAAAAAAAGTTCTGTTTAAAAGTGGTTTGTATATTTGAAATATTCATTATTCAAGAAAACTGGGGATATTTAATGTCAGTTGAAAATAATTTTTAAATGATGTTATTAAGAAAAATAATGTTTACACGTACACATTACAAATTTACATTGCTCATTTTATTAGAATCAATTTCATTCTTGTGTAAATGTATATACAATTTATGTGTAATTGTTTTATATTTTAGTTTCAAATGAAGACGATTTATTATCCGGTTTACTATCAGATGAGGAATCGCCGAGAAAAGGGCACAAGAATGTATTTGTATCTAACAGTAAAAGTAGTTTGATGGAAGATCTCTTCAAGATTAGAACACCAATTACATCTACATCAAGTATTAGGTCAAGTAATGAGCTGGATTCAAAGTTTAATGTTGATCAAGGAGAAGCTACTCAATTGTTTTCACAGAAACCAAACAGTTACTTGGCTTCTAAGAGTAATTTAACAGTGTCTCAATCTGATTCATTAAAGGAAAGATATGTACAGAAGTTGAAAAATACATCTGGAAATGAGGACGATATTTTAACAAACTTAAATGATAAATCGAGCGGTGTAGAAAAAGCAAGAAGACAATCATTTAAAGGAAGTTTATTTAACGATAAATTGGATTCATCTAATACACAGGATTCCCTTGTTTCTAAAAATATTCAGAAACTGGAGTCAGAAAACGTAATAGAATATGCGAGTACTGCACAGAAATTAAAATCCAATATCATTGATCAATCAACTAATCATTTTGCAACAGAGTCGCGTAAGGGTAGAAGGAATGCAAAAATTATAAATGACCCACTTGGTTTATTATCCGTTGATCTGTTACCTGAGCAAAATATGGAACAGGTAATTTGGTTTAATTATATATACCAAGTATTAATAAATATAATTAAATATCATATATTTACTTTCCATTAAGATGAAAAAAGAGAACACAGCGATTAAAGATGTCATTACACAAGATTCTAAAGCAGAGAAAGATTTGCCAGAATGGTTGGGTGGTTCGAAAAAGTTACAAAATAAACAGTTAGAAAGACAACAGGAAGGATCGCCAGAAATTGATAATAAAATATCCATCAAAATGGATTCTAAAACAGCAAATGACGTAGAATTTGAGCCTACTCTTGCACAGCACGTTTCACTGTTATTTGGTGCACAACTAAATCAACAAAATGCACTTATGAATATACAGCAACAAGAACACGAACTACGGACAGCAACAATACTTTCGCAACAAAACGATCAATTAAGCAAGGTATCAACTACTCAACATGCTGTGCTTCATAATCAGGAAGAGCAATTTAATGCTCTTCTAAAATTACAATTTGAGAGACAAGCTCTGCTTGAGAAGCAAATAAAGTTACAGCAAGAACGCATTAATCAATACATTTATGTAAGATTGTTTACTATAGAATTAATTATATACTTGCTTACAATATGCTAAATGGAATATGTAAATTTTTTTGCTTTCAAGGCTTTGACGGCAATGCCTGTTCCGATACTGAATAATGTAACATCTTGTAATGAATATAAGTTGAAATCGGGGGAAGAAGAAAATAACTTTAAAGAAGAAAAAAAAGAATTGGAAAACCTGATAAAAACATTAGAAATAGAAAACACAAAATTAGACAGAAAATCATGCAGCATAAACGAAAAACATGATAACGAACTCGCGTATCAAGCAGAATTCTATGAGTATGTTTATCGCATAATATACTATATATACTAAAAGATATATCACATCTTTATTAAATAAAAGTAAAATAACTCGATTTTCAGGAGACAAATCTCATTCTTGAAAGAAGCAATGACAAAATTGGACGAACGAGTGAAGCACGAAATAGAATGTTTGGAAGTAGATTATACAACAAAAATTGATAAATTAAAAGATGAGAAATTGGAAATAGAAAGTCAATACAAAGAGGAAATTCATAATCTAAAGGTTGAATATTTTACTGTTTACAAATATATTTGTGCTTTTAATAATATTACTCATTTTTGCTTATGATAGCTGTGAACTAATTTAAATATCTATATTGCATTAAATGCAAAGTAGTTAATTTCTAATGGATTTGAACTGCTTAATATCCAAAATCCTTTTAAGAAATTAATAATTGTAAATACAATGTTTTAAATTTTAAGAAATACGAGTTGGAAGATTACAAGTATAACATTTTTTAATTAGAATGAACATTCACAACACGTAGAAGAAATAAGCAAACTCCATTCCGAGAATGTAAAACTGTTACAAACCGAATATTCCAATATAATAGAAAGCATATCTAGAGCTAAGCAGACAGAAGAACAGATGATAAAAACTATGACAAATCGAAAGTTCGATATAGAGGATATGTTGCAAAAAGCTAATTTCATCATAGATAATATACAGGAAAAACAGACAACCTTAGAAATAACGCGGAATGACATAACGGAATTTCAAGAAAATACTTTGAAAGTACAAGAAGCTGACATAAAAGGTACAAACTAATATCAAACGGCAAATTTTTGTAAGACTTTAATACTGTTCATTGCAATGTAATACTGAATATCAATTTTCTTGTTTACAAAATTCTAATGCCGTTCTTTAATTGAATGCATGATAACGTTGCAGCACAGAGGCTTGAATTAGAACATCAAAATAATGTCCTAGGGGAACATCGTAATAAATTTGTGGAAACGACAGAAAAACTCGATATTCGTCTTACACAGCTTATAACGGAACTTAAAAAACAAAATACATTGTGCAATCAAGCACAAGAAACACTGGAGAAGAGAGCAGTGAATCTCTTACGAGAGAAAGAATTATTTGAAGAAAAAATGAAATGGGAACGAGATTACATGCAGGTAAATTTTATAATAAAAAAGGTTAGTAATAAAGTTTACTAACATTTTGTTTTAAAGCCATTTTTTCTCTGTGTACGCATGTATACATGTATGTATGTATGTATGTATGTATGTGTGTATATATATATACATATAGATATTAAAAGAATCGTGGACAAAAGAACAGGAGAAGCACCTTGAATTACTGACAAAAGAAAAAGAAGCAATAGTAGCAGAGAAAACACAATTCGAAGTTTTAAGTAAACTGAAAAGTAACAATGGCGAAATTGCAAAAGTAGAGGTACAGGAAAATCATTAAATATTAAATATACACAAATTTGATAGGAACCAAATAAATTACAATTTAGCTATGTCAATGGCATAAAAATAAAAAACCTAAATATATTTTAATTGTCACTGCAGTTAGAAGCTGCTATTACATTTGCGCAAGAGGCAACAGTCTCTGCTGCTAGAGAAAAGCTAAGGTGGCAGGAAAAAATTTGCGACCTGAATACCCATAAGCAAATTCTACAGGACAAAGAAAATTTGCTTATTTCACGCGCCAAAGAACTTGAAAACCTTACACAGGTAATGTTTAATTATACTTCCCAATGAAACACGAATTAACTTTCTAATATGACTCGTTATCGTTGTATTAGTCTGCTTTAATTAAAAAAGGAGAAGGAACGAGAGCTTTAAAAAATGCGAAGCATTTGGAGAATCTAAATAAAGAAAGATTTAATCAATTACAAGTACAGGTTCAAGCATTAATGGAAAGAGAAAAGAAAGTTGCTACCGAAAGATATAATGTTACCAAGTATGTACAATCACACATTGATATATTAATATCTTGTTTTTATGTTAATTATTTCCATACTCAACTAATAATTACTAACAGCCAAATGTATTTAGTTTTACTTTGAATAGGGGTAGAATGTTTTCATTAGCCTATGAAAGTGAGAAATTAGAAAGAGATGTGAGTGTGTCCCATACTTTCCAAAATGATCTACAGCCCATTACCGAAATACAGGCAAAATCTGAAGTTGCCTCAGAACTAATGGTAAGAGTATCTATAAAGAATTTCTTTATTATTATATATATATACAATTTATTTAAAATATTATTTGTTCCAGGATATTGTAGATCCAAATATTATTATGTTAAAATTAGATCTCAATGATGAATACGACTGTATCAACCAATACATGTAAAAACTCTTAATTCAATTCATCACAATTTACAAGATTCCAATTTTGAACCATCAGTATTTTATAGACTACATTAACAGGTGAAAATATAAGTTATGCTCATAGTAGAAAATATTACCTAACTAATATATTAATTAATAAAGGTTCTTGTTTAAAATGCAGGAAGCAATATATATATATACATATATTAATAATATATATATTAATAATATATAATATATATATTAATCATCCATATCCTCATCTGCAAATAAATGTTCATTACAATTATAATATTTGTAAGATAGATTATAATAATTTTTAAAATTATTTCTTCATATGCAACACTTTGTTACTTGTCTTATAATTTCAATAATTCCATAAAAAAAAGTGAATTAATACAAAAAAATGATATTCTTTGAAAGCAAAAAGGTAAGGTTCAGTTCTTTGTTTTGCAAACTTCTTGGACCTATACAATACTAAACAATATTCCCTTGTGAGACAAATAAACTTACTATTATCTAGACAATAATCTTGTAATATTTCTGTATTGTTCTGCAACGTATTTACTTCGGTAATTAGAGATTTTATTTTATAAAGTTCAGTTCCTATGCTGTTTGTACATGTTGTCTGAAAACAATATCATTAGGCTGACTCCTTATTTCTGTTATTCAACATTCAACGTACATTAAATCAACTTACAATATTGCGAACAAGATTTGTGGAATTCTTGTCTCTATCTTTGTTGCCCTTATCAAAATCCTTATACACATCTTGTAATTTATTTATAAAGTTAATCCCCTTGGTTAAGAAAGATACTGCTTGTCTAAAAAAAAGAACATCTTGCTACATAGGTGTCAGAAATACTTATTTGTAATAAAAGAATCCATCATACCGATGATAATCATGAGAGACTGGTAAACCTGTTATGTTTTCCGAGTTATGTATGAGCTTATATATCGAATGATTATGTTGGGTTAAACGCTGAAGATTCTTACTAATATTTTCTTTATAATTATTTCGTTCATCTGTAACATTGAAATAATTTAATCTTAATTCTAAAATTACCGAGGGCAGTATCGTTTAATTCAGAAAAAGAAACCTTTCACAGCCTGCAACTTATGCATCAGATTATTATATTCGGTCACTTGTTTTTTTTCTTCATCTCTAAGCTGTTCTTCACGAACTGTATGCTTTTCCTGTAAGCGAGCGATCAATTTTTCAATATTTTCCATTCCGAATTAATTCAAAATTAAAGCAACAGAAGAACAATATACACGCACTAGGTGTACATAAGTTTCAAATGTTTTTTTTCACATGCTACCAACTTAATAAACGTTTTACCACCTGTTATATATGTATATCTCGTTTATATCGAACACACTATCGATTGTTTTTGTAACATTTGTTGTTATGCATACATATATATACACGGCAAAATGGCAGATATCTGGTTCTCCAATCGTGCGTACTGTAAAATTGTTTTACACGCAGTAAAATACCCTCATTGTGCAATAAACGGTTTGCTGTTAGCCAAACAAAAGAACAAAAACGATGGAAAATCAGTTGAACTCCGTATCGAGGATGTGATTCCACTTTTTCATATCTGCCTTCACGTCTCACCCATGGCGGAAATTGCTTTGGCAATGGTAAATAATTCGATGTTTTGTGTATACACCTAATTTCTTCTTTTTTGAGATATTTTGTTATGTTAATGATTTACCGATATACGAAATATCTAGCAGCAGCAAATTACAAAATAAAGTGTACGAAAGATTTATAAGTAGTTCATGTTGTTATAATAACAATTTGATAGATCGTTGGAAATTTCAATTCGATATTGCATATCATTTGTGTAACACATGAATATGTTTAAATGAACAAAGTGCTGTGTTTTCTACTCAGATGCATGTTTCGTACAAAAATATAAATTACAATACTTTTAAGGTTGATCAATATGCGACAAGCAAAGGTTTGGTACTAGCTGGTTATTACCTTGCAAATGAAAATATGAATGATATGAGGTAATGTATATACTATTTAAAGAAACTTATTTGATTCATCAGTAAAGTCTTGATCAAGATTATTCATTCATTAAACCAATAATTTTTTTGTAATATAGCACAGATAAGCCAGCACATCGAATTGCAGACAAAATAGCTGAGAATAATGGAAACGCTCTCCTCGTTGTTGTAAGTATTTTGATAAATAATGTTTTGTGCAAATTTTCCATTATTTTCCTTTCTTATTTCTAGGTGGATAATAAAAAAGTAACCGTCGATACGAATCCAAACCTTCTGAGAATTTCACAATTTGTAGATGGTAAATGGAAACTGAAAGATATAGCAGAGTAATTGTTATAATATATTTTTTCATGTGATTCAAAAATTTATATGCTTTCTCATTGATGTATGTTTCTTTTATATTTACAGTGTATCTTATGATAAAGGACTGACACATTCTAATGTACTGTGCTCTTTAATAGAAGCAGAACAGTACAGAAATCTTGTTGATTATGACAATCACCTGGATGATATTTCTCTCGATTGGCAAAATTGTAAACTTAATAAAATCATAGAAACAGCTGTTGAAAAGTCCAAATTGTCACCGAGTTCAAATCAAACTTTATGCGATTAAGTGCCATTTACATACATTCTCAAATGCATTTAGGAACATTTAATGTAAATAAATTAATAAACAAGGATAAAGCATTGCAAAATTTATTCATAGCGAAATCTTTTACGCTAATGCACAGAGAATGGTAAAGATAGATTATTTAATATTTATATTGTCCGTTTTCCACATATTTTATAACTATCATTGTTACAACTATTTATTTTCAACTCAATTAAAAATCAGTACAAATGGCACGGCGATTCTTTCATAAGCTTCCTGTGAGAGTTTGTTGGAACAAATAAATTTAACGAATTATTTAAATAAGTTGAACCATTTCGTGCAAACCTTTATTTATCTTACTTCTTTTGTTTATTTCTTTGATAATTATAATATTCGTTAATCTTCTGTATCTACAATTAAATTTCTTCAGATAAGTAAACTACGGATTTATTACAATGTGAAACAATTTATGATAAAAATTACCCGAATATATACTTTCAAATTGTCTACAGCTGCAATTAAAGTATCCATTTGGATGTTGAAAAGTTTGGTCTGTAATACAGTTGTGCATAATTTCATAATACATCTTGCATGCTTTAAGATAGGATCCTTCTTCTGAAAGACGCACCACTGTTTCTATATCTGCAAATTCCATATATAAGTACAATTAGTCTGTAAAATGTGTAAAAATAATTCATGCAACTTTCTTTCCTGCTACTTCACCCACCTGTTGCTATTAAGCCACATTTATATAGTGTCTCTTTAAGTAAATTAGAAGTCATATGTTTAAATGGACAACCGTGATTATCTCGTAAACCAACTTTAGAATTCTGTATTTTAATACAGGAAAAAGCTTCATAATCAGCTCGTTTTCCCTCCTTCCCGTACAGATGCCGTATTGTATACGTATATCCTTTCTCAAATGCAAATTCATTTATCTTTTTAGTAAATTCATATTTCCAAAATTTCAATGTATCGTTTAAGCTTAGTCCTATCCCTTTAAGGAATAAACAATATTGAACTCTGCCACCATTTCTTAGATGATGATTTTTTTTTAATGCTTCATGAAGCAATCTCATGCACAGCGGATAAGATCTCCTCGAAAGCTAGAAAGTAATATGCAAGAAATCTAAATTCGATTTACTTTTTGTAATCATTTATGTATCAACATATTTAATTTGCTGATATAGTCAAATACAATGTCTGAGCATTGCGAAAGGAACATTTTGAAATCAAGCATACCTTATCTAATTCGTGAACAGATGCATACTGGACTCTAGTGTATTTACAATCTCGTTTAGTAATGTAATTTGGAAATGTTGTAAGTATACTTGTTATTCTTTCATCGTCGTAAGCTTGCGACGCAACCATGCGTGAATACTAAAATAATATGCAATCAACAGAAATTCTGACATGTATTTAACTATCAATTAATAATATTTTGTACTTACTGCAAAACCTTCGTTTAACTTTCTTTTAAACTCAGCTAAGATTAACCAAAATATTTTCCTTTCTGACAGATAAGCAATACCATTTTTTACCAATACCTTTCGTTTTGCAACTTGATTTATTATATCTGTAAAATAAACCTTGTAAATGTTCATATTATCAATATCTTCAGTAACAGAGCTAGAGACCTTAAAATCTTCTTGTACTTCTTGCTTCTCTACTTTGGGTATCTGAAATAATGTATTTATAGTCATAATACAGATTTGTTTTTTTACTCTTGTGTCCTTTTATACTAACAGGTGCGAGTTGGAATTCATTGGCATCGCTAAATGCTTTGATTTCTTCTTTGCTTAAACATGAAAGCCTCCATTTGAATAACTGTACTTCGTTCTTAAAGAACCATAGTTTTTCTTCGTATTGAAAGGAAAATGCTGATCTTAACACAAAATGTGACATACTATCGTTTCTTCTCAAAACCTGTCTTGTAATTGGTGAGTCCTTATGATTAACCACATCGAAAAGCTTCACAAAATTATCTATATTGTTCTCTTTCATTTCTTCAATTAAAATAGTAAGACAATGCTTGAATGGTTTCTTATAGTTCTTCACTGATATGAGTTCTACTAACTTCAGAACTGTGAAACAAAATATTATGCTCGTTAGAAGAATGGAAAGTATTTAGCATTTCTTACAGAAGAATGCTTCAGTTCGAATGAAACAAAAATGATCGTTTAATACAGAACATTATCGGCATGACTATAGAAATTACCTTTGAATCTATCAATGCACCATTGTCTCATCTCCTCTAAATTGATATACCCAGAGGGTGGTACGATGTACATTTGTAAATTATATGCACACACATGTTCCAATTCTTGTTCCAGTTCTATATCAAGTTGGTGTCTGATTGGGATGTGTGCCATATTTCTTTGGGTAAATGATTAAAAATTATCCGCTATAAAACATTAATATATAATAAAAAAACAAGTCATTAGTGTCACATGTCTTTGTATAAACATAATTATGTACTACTTACTCTATTATTACAAGTAAGCAAATTAAATTGTTAAATCAATCATTATTTGTTGGAGCTTTTCACGATCTTGTTATATCATTCGTTGTTAATCTTGATTATTAATTCTTTCGTGTGCGGATTGTAATTTATCTCGATCGAATTTCTGAAATAGTACTGGAGTGAATTTAATATGCATGTATGCCAGATAAATTGTTACAATACATTTGTATGCATTTCAATTATTTATTAAAATACATGAAGTGTACTGACAGTTGTTATCTGTTATATGCGTGCAATAATGTATATACTATTTTAGAACAGCATAATTCAAGTCAGGTTACGATAGTAAGGTGCTGTTATAATTCTTGATTCATTTCATAGAAATGTTATGTTATTACAGTCTTTAATAAAGAAAAAAATTTGCTGTTTAGTACATAGCAGGGTGTAAGAGAACTGAATGATATAATAAAGTTATAGATACACTTACTCTTGAAGGTTAAATTGCTTATAATATTATTGCTTATTTATTATGGTGTCTTTAGTCAACAAATACAAATTTGAATGTCGGTAAGTTGTTAATTAAAATATCTATATACATTCATATAAATCGCAGCTAATACTGCATATTTTATAAATCGGAATCAAACATTTAATATATATTCGGGCCATGTATTATTAATTTTATTTTATATAAATCACATACAAATTGTATTATATGTCTTAGAGTTAAATCGGTTTTAAATAAAAATAATCGATCGTATGGAAAAAATTATATGTTTGATGATTGTCCAGACACCTGTTGGAATTCTGATGCGGTAAGATCCATTTGAACAGAAATTGAACAAATTATTGTCTTCGATTATTAAATATAATAGTTTTGTTAATATATATTACAGGGAAGCCCGCAATGGGTGATCATTAAATTTGAGGGAGAGCACGAGCTAACACATTTCAAAGTACAATTCCAAGGTGGATTTGCCGGCAAAGACTGCTACTTGGAAATTGGGGACAGAGAAACTATATTTTATGAAACATTTTATCCAGAGGATAAAAATACTATACAAACGTTCAGATTAAATAAACCAGCAAAAGCAAAAATCTTTAAATTTGTATTTAATGAAAGCACAGATTTGTTTGGTAGAATTATCATATACCAGTTATCTTTATATTCATAGTATACAATTAAATTTACGAAGTCATATATTTTGCCTTAAGAAATGGCAATTTATAAAAGTCGATTTCGTATAAAGAAAAAATAAATAAAGTTGAGCAGATTAATCTATCATTCCGTTACATTCCTATGACCGTGAAATTTTTACAAAAACAGTTTCGTGTATAGCTGTGCCAAAATGATTCATTTTTTATAAAGCTACTTATATAATTTATTTGACATATGTAAGACAGTCAATACACTTGCATGATAATAAAATCGTTTTGTCCTTAAGTATTATCGTCTTAATTTATATAATTTATCAAATATAAATATATTTTTTATTATATATTCAAATAGATACTTAGTGATAAAATTAACGAGAAAATTATGATGAAAGTTTATACATCTTATCTATAAGAATATATATGTACGAAGCGGTAATAGATTCATTGATTAAATTATGATAATATCAATATAGATAAATATACAAATAAAGCATATACAACATACAAAACAGTTTTAATTGCATAATAAAATTTTAAAATAAAACGCTTTCTCATTTCAAAATGGCATACTATATACAGAAAGTATAGAATAATTTGTAATAATATTAATCGGACATAGAGATACATTTTTACGTAATGTATCAGTTAGCAGAAATAGCAGAACCCAATTGTCGCATCAATTTATAACATTCCTGTAGTCTTTTTCTGTCGCCTACCCGCTCAAGAGTTTTAGCAGCTTCGGCAAGCATACCTGCACGCTCTCCAGGGGATGCTAATAATAATGCTGGTAAATGTCGGCATGCCAAACACAAAGCAACTGCGTGTTCTCTTTCGCCGTTGTAGTGATCTTGTGAACGATCTTTCCCACATATAATCGAAGAACGTGAATTTCTATGATGTAAACTGCGATCTAATAATATTTGAGTTTTTACTGGTGTTGCTCCTGCCATTATACGTGCTGTAGCTTCGTAAAGAAATACTCTGGCCAATGTAGACTGAAAACGAGAAAGTTCAAACAGATCAAAAGAGGATTGAATTTTTTTTTTATATTTAAGCATATATACTTACCGGAATATGTTGACATAATTGTCTCAAGCAAGCTAAATCGCGTTGGAAACCACTGAGAGATATACTCTGAATCGATTTTTCCAAATCATTATCTAATTCTTGCCAAAGAGTAGTTCGCATCTCAAGTAAAGAATCACAAATCCACAATTGAGCAAGCTAAAAACAAATTTAGGGAGAATAAGAAAATTTGTTAAATTGTAAATGTGATTGCATTTTAATATTCATATAAATATTATTGATTACTATTACTTATGGTATAGGCATACAAGTACATATGCACATGTGTGCTAACGTATGATGCTGAGACCTACCACAGGAGTTGCACTGTAGAAGTATTGCATAGTTATATTTCATGCAATGCAACTACAATGCACACTTGTAACAGGTATACAATTGCATAGACGTCTATACAGAAAAGTCATTGCTCTTGAGTCACATTAATTGTGTATTGACTAAATGATATATTTAACAGTAATTAAGTATAACTTGTTTCAATAATAATCCTCTCTCCTATTGATCGAGAGAACAAAAATGGAGAAGGATTATCATATTGAAAAAGAACGAATTACATTATGCAAAAAATTATAAATACTTCGAGAAAACAAAAATTAAATACTAATAATGCAAGTATGATAATCAGATATCTTACCAGGACACTTTGCGATGATTGTTGCTTGCAATTGTAATAAACCAAGCTTTGCTCGAGCAATATTCCTGCTTGATCAATGAAACGTAGAGATGCCGATTTAGTAGATGCTTTTGCTGCTTGTAAAGCATTCAAAACAATATACGGTAACGGACTAACACTGTTATTATTGCAAAGCTGATAATTTTTTTCATAAGGAAATTTGCTTTGAACAATGCTCCATGCTTGTGAATCATCTTCCTTCAATCTCCAACACGCTGCTACATACATAACAGCGCCCCACCATAATCCGATTTCATCCTCGCAATCTGAAATAATATAAAAATATATTAACATTTAATCTATTCATCCTATTCATTTATCGATGAATCAAAACCTTGCGCCGGACGTACTTGTTACTGTAACTTTGTCAGTGCACAGAAATCCAGCATCTACTCCAGCAGAATCCATAACAGTTTGTCCGTATTCTAATATCGATGATAAATGGGCATCTGCTACAGTTCCAGTTAAAATACGTAAACACTGTCCGATCAAGTAATCTCTGTATGCACGTGATGCATACGATAGAGGATCTGCTTTACTATTTTGTGATGCGAACTCATTATTTGCCTGTTCACCGTATTGCCATTTTTGAAATGCCAAGAATTTAGCACCTTCCTCGTTCATTATCCATTTCAATTTTGGTGGAACTGCACACGATGATAGTAATGTGCGTGTTTTGCCCAAGTAATATTTATGAATAAATGGGAATAGCGACTGTTTGAAACACAGTGCAACATTAATATATATTTCCGCCAACAATGATTTCGGTATAGTTTCACCAGTGGCTTCTGCATAATTCACTGCAGAAAGGGCAAGATATAATGTTCCATTTTTCGATCCTTCTGACAAACGTAAACATAACATATGTTGATAAATAATAGCTATTTCCATAGCTGATATTTCGGCCTGTTGTCGTGCTGTTTTGTCGGAAAACCATTTATAGATATATAAAATCCATTTTCCAATCCATAACTTATGAAGAAGTTGCCGAATAATTTGCCACATAGTTGCTAGCCAAGATTCCGTACGTGACGACGGATATGAACGACCAAGGAATTGCAAACATTGATGTAAATCCCGATATGCCTGGCTGTATTCATTTTTCGATATGTTAAATTCTGCTTGACGTCTCCACCGATGAAGTTCAAGAAATATTTTACTGTCAGAAGGTAGTATTGGGTCGCCATACAGTAGCAATCTACAAAGTCCGGCGATTAAGAGTATAGCATTTGTAATCCATAAAAGCACGTTGCTCCAAACTGGATTTTCAAATTCTGACTGATCTAAAATATATTAATATCAATACTATCAATTATGGAATGTATATCTCGTTATTATTGAATATGTAAATATCCAAAAATCAAATCTGTATACATAATACAACCGGAATTTTACTATACCTTGATAATTCAGTATCGTACGACCATCCAACTTTGTGTTCATATAATCGGAATTAAATCTTCCAACATTATTTACCAGAAAACCTAAAGGATTGAAGGCCAAAAAAATAAACATGAACCCACAGAGTGTGAGTCTGGTATGATCCCTCATGCCTTGGCTCGTGAGAACGGATGTTGAGTGACCATTCTGCAGTACATCTGGATCATCTTTTATAGAAGATGGAGATGGCGGCGACAGAGGTGCCGGTGCTGGAGATAAGGACGGTTCACTTGAATCTGATCTAGGTGGTGTAAGCTCACCGCATGCTAATAATTCGCGCAAATTTTGCCTTTGTGCAGCCAATTTCAGTGACATATTTTCTGCTTTTAATCTTGCATTGGAATTCTGTAGAAATCTACAATTCGCAAAAAATGGAATAAAATATTTTCGTTCATATTGTGATACATATTTTAAAAACTTAATGAATATTAATAGAAGATACCTAATATAATCAATAGTTTTTCTCAATATAGCTGATTTGTTTAACTTGGCATCTACGCCAACAATTATATTCTTCAATTCAATGATTTTATCATTGATTGAAGTTCTGTAACGCCGTTCTATAGCATTGTGAGCACTGCGTTTTACTTCCTTGACCCTTGGTACACCCATGTGTGTATTTGTATTTAACCGATTAATCTGTACTTTGTCTGTATCCAACACAACAGGGATACCTAAATATAAAACGAGGTATGTTAATAAATGATGCTAATATTATAAAATACACCTGTTGAAATAATGTAACAGTAAGATTATTACCAGTGGTTAAAACTGTACCATTAGCAGTGTTTACTAAGGTATGAATTTGATGTGGAACAGAAGCTGATGAAACAGCTTGCGATCCCCTAGAATAAACCACTGATTCTGACTTGATCAGTTTCGCTGGCAGAAGCAATTGCCTTTGTTGTGTTACCGGCGCTATTGTCACCACTGGTGATTGGACACTAAAATTTACATTTTGTGGAATGGCATATTGTGAACTAAATACTGTAGGTGCTGGTGTTACAGATATTCTTTGTGTTCTGTTTGGAATCGATGCTACATCTTGTAACTGCGATGGTTGTTGTTGTTGCTGTTGTTGTTGTTGTTTCCGTCTTTGAGACGATTGTTGGGAGACGCATGGAATTTGATGTGCATTGTCTGTTACTGTTTGATTTAATATTATGTTTCCATTTTGTACTGTTTTTATAATAGTTGGATCCTCAAACTCTTGAAATTCTTTAAAATCTTTTAATTCTTTACTGCTACTGAAGTTTAAGAAATCTAATTCCTCTGTGTCCATGCCCAAGGGCTCTTCCAATTGCGACAACAATGCGTCATCGCTAAATAAATTTTCATTTTTCAATAATTCGCTTTCACAATTGGTAAGAAGTTCTGTAATACAAATACAAAACATAATTATACATTCTCAAATAGCACAACTACATAGATAAAATAATATACATTTAGAAATAACAAAAAAATAATGAAGAATATTAGCTACTTTAATTTGATTCCTTTGACATATACTTTAAATGCTTTATTTGTTGCATAAAATATTGTTTGCATACACATATGGGAATGAATTTAATATAGCTTTCATACAGGTGCACATAATAACTATTTAAAACCCTTTTACTGGTATGTAATATAATAAAAGAAAGAGAAACGAATTGCATTTATTCGTACAATTCTTTTCAATCATTAAGTAATGATATACATATAGGTACACTTCTTTTTTTATTTATATCGTATAAAAAGAATTGCCGCAGTTAAAGGGAAACAGATAGTAAATGACAGTGGATGTAGAGTAACAATAACACTGAGCACTCTAATTTTATTTAATACCGAATGATGAAAACACAAATACATAAATATCACATGCAACATACCATCGATACCAGTTACTTCATTTAAATTGAAACTATCATTTGACTGAAAATTGGAGAAATCATTGTCTTGCGTTGCAGACCATCCTCCAGGATCTGTCATTGTTGCGACGTGTGTGTCAAATATTTATGTCCGTTAAATAAACACACCAATGATTGAAACAAAACCGTACACTGATATGTCAAACGTAATAACTAACAAATTACGAACGGTCATCCGACCTTTGCCGCGTCCAATCACAGAACTTCTAAAGATCGGATGATATTACGTCAATATGTGTTGCTAAACTATCAAAATTTATCTCAAAGTACAGACAGGTTTCTATGAATGTTAATTATTACTCAAGAATTCCTTTCAAAATTTTTATAAGACACAAAGTAAAACACTTTTATTAATGATTTTTCTAATTATTTACTTTATACTCCTAAAGTCTACATCGTAAAGTATGGTGTTTCTATAGAAAAAGAAATACGTATACATACAAATTTGATGATAACTGTTATATAAATATTGAACCTACAAAAATGTATAGTACATAATATTGTTTATTATTATATTTTTGTTATTTTTAACTTGCCAATAGGGTCTTATATTTATGTCCAATGTTGCAATATAAATATAAATGTGAGTAAAGTAGCTGTCTTTAAATCATTTATACATTACAGTATAATAGCAAACTTAGCTCTGAAACATTGTACATTTGGGATATTATTAATTATAGTCTTATTAAAGAATTGTGTTAATCAATTGCACATTCATTATAGATGCAAATTAGATAAGATTTCTTTACTATTAAGAAGTTATATTCGATTGTTTACAGCTAACCATGTTCCAAGCCCTTCGTAAATCCAACCGATCAAAAATAACAGCTGTTTGTAAATTTCATTCAACAGTAAGTCGACAACATTTACTTAGTAATGATTATAAATAAAGGTCCTTTCATTGCTTTGTTGAATACTTGCTTTATTTCAATGATAGCAATTGCAATGTGTCGAAGAAAAAACTTTGTCTCGAAAATTGGAAGATGGTCCTGAGTTAGGAGATTTTATTGCTGGAACATATAAAGAGTATGATGGGAAACTGAAGTTAGAAAAAGGAGACAAATCTCGCTTGAGGTTACCACCATGGCTTAAAACGCAAATACCGATGGGTACAAATTACAGTAGGCTGAAGTCTCAGCTAAGACAGCTACGACTGAGCACTGTATGCGAAGAGGCAAGATGTCCTAATATTGGAGAATGTTGGGGTGGCGATAAACATGGTACAGCAACCGCAACTATCATGGTTAGTATTATGCTTTGGATTGTACTTTATCACTTTATATCTGTAACATGTTTGTATTAGAAAGGTTACTTAATAATATGATGGAAACTTAATAGTGAGAAACAATTTAATACAGTTAATGGGCGATACGTGTACTCGTGGTTGTCGTTTCTGTTCTGTAAAAACAGCACGTACACCATTGCCTTTAGATCCAGAGGAACCAGTGAACACTGCAACTGCAATAACAGATTGGGGTTTAGATTATGTTGTACTTACTTCTGTGGACAGAGATGGTAGAGTATATTTATAACTTTTTAAAATTCTGTATCAAGTAAACATATTTACCTGTTAATGATGTGAGGAAATTGAACAAAAATAGATTTAAATGATGGTGGAGCTAATCATATTGCAGAAACAGTGAAAGAAATTAAGAAGAGGTAACCACATTTACTCTTAATTTACTCTTAATAAATCTTGAAGTTACATACATATTAAAGAAGTATATGTTTTATATATATTTTTCTAGAAGTAGCATTCTAGTGGAATGTTTAGTACCAGACTTTAGAGGAAATGAAAGTTGTATCGCAACAATTGTAGATTCGAATCTCGACGTGTTTGCTCATAATATTGAAACTGTCGAACGTTTAACACCATTTGTTAGAGACAGACGAGCAGAATATAGGTAAGTTAGCTTCCCCTGTTCTTAACATTCCTAATTTTCTTAATACATTTCTAGTTCACTTATACACCTTTATCGATTTTTTGTTTAGACAATCGCTGAAGGTTCTAAATACAGCAAAAAAATGCAATCCAGAATTAATTACGAAATCATCAATAATGTTAGGATTAGGAGAAACTGACGAAGAAATTGAACAAGCAATGAAAGATTTGAGAGAGATAGGTGTAGGGGCTTTAACGCTTGGCCAATATATGCAACCTACTAAAAGACATTTAAAAGTCATTGAATACATTACACCTGAAAAATTTAAGAAGTGGGAAAACGTAGGAAACGAATTAGGATTTTTATATACGGCAAGTGGCCCATTAGTACGTTCGTCATATAAAGCTGGAGAATTCTTCTTAACGAACATATTAAATAAACGTAAAAATAAACAAGCAAGCGAAAACTAATAAATATATTAATTCAGTGTAATCATACTTACGAATATGCTTATGTATTCATGTATACTGTACTATAAATTCTTTAAATTGGTACATAGTGTAATAATGTATATATTATTACATTTGTGAAAGTAATTATAATTCTATAGTTAAAGAGCTGCATGGAGTATATTGAAAATTATGTAACAAGATCTGTATGACCCATGACATTCTCTTCCATTCAATTTAACGATAGTAAAAATACAAAATTTTAAACTTAAAATGCGTGTTCATTTTAAATGTATACATAAAATATAAAGTATGTTACACTAGTTTTAATCTGTCTCCATTGCAACTGCAACTTGTGGATCCTTTGGGCCTTCATCAGAAGCTCCGGATGGTTGTGGAGGTTTAGGATCCTGTTCTACATCTGGTTCTGTAGGTTTGCCACGTTTGTCATCTTCAATTTGAGATAAATAAACGGATATCGCATTCTCATCAAATAATTTGAAAGCGGTGCCCTTGCCTACTACTGCAATTGAGACATTCTGAAATAAAAATGATTTCTTCTGTGACCCTTTTTTTCTTGTACAGCTTCTCAAAAATATTAATTTGAGAATGTTTTTATATATTACTTGCCGAACGTTTCATTCTTTTACCTTAATAGACAAGTCAACTTCGTTAGGCAATGTATCTCTCAATGCACGAAGACCATGTTTTATCAAATCGTCAATATCACACGCCGGAAGTTCACTTAAATGTTTTTCCAAATATGTCCGGGCACTCTGAGAACGTGCGCCAATGGCCATTGCTTTACAATCAAAGAAATTAGATGAAGGGCACGTCTGATAAATATGCGGTCCTTGATCCTTAAAAGATATTAATAACACACTAATGATGCAATGTATTCTTCAATAAATAGTAATCAAGCATTACATTATGACCACTTACATCATATCCAGCGATAAGCAAACCTACGCCGTACGGTCTTCTATCATATCTTTGTGTACAGGTTTGTAATTTGTTTCCCAATGACGCAAGCAAACGACTTATAGGTAATGCATCATCGTGGGAATACTTATAGTTTAAACATTCCGTTCTCATATATCGACTAGAAAAAAGAATTTTATGATAATAATGAGATTTTTATTAATAGTAGCATATCAAAATATGATTTACCTTAGCATTCTGGCATCAGCCGTTAAACCAGAAATTGAAATTCCCATATGCTTGTCTATGGGAAATATTTTTTTCTGATGCGCAGAAAGCTCAGAAGAAGCTCTTTTTAATGCGACAAGAACAGAATGAGTTTTATTTTTAAGACCTACAGTGGCTGATCCCAATTTCACAGCCTCCATTGCATATTCTACTTGATGCAACCGTCCTTGCGGACTCCAGACAGTAACATCGCTGTCGTATTGATTACGAAACTAAAAAAATGTTTAAAACCTAGTTATATTTACGTATTAAACAAATGCTTCGATTCCTCATTAATTATTAATTGCACTTTTACGATAGTTATGTATCACCCCATTATTCCCTACGATCACTACAATATAAATTTAATAATTAACATAGCGAGAATATATTGTAATAGAATTAATTAAACCATTAATAAAACGAAGTTATTAGTTTAGGTACATAACCCTTCTTTTGCGGTAAATGCAACTTAATAGATACTGTGATATTCATACGATATATT
Source organism: Nomada fucata (assembly GCA_948146005.1). Classification (NCBI taxonomy): domain Eukaryota; kingdom Metazoa; phylum Arthropoda; class Insecta; order Hymenoptera; family Apidae; genus Nomada; species Nomada fucata. The sequence goes on from OX411279.1 coordinate 2,431,140, forward strand.
TACTACTTAATTTGGACAATGAAGTATATGTAAAGTGCATACCATTATTTAATAATACTTAGCTGACAAATAACGTAAGATACCCAATTAACTCTCATCAACAATGAACTTTCAGAAAACAACTGTCATGCAGCGGTATTATGACCATATGATAGGTAGAGTGGAAACATCGTCGATATTGAAAGCGTAATTTTGCGAATGAAATTTCAAGCAAGTATATATTTAATTTAATAAAAATATTATTTTTATAATATTTAGTTGACAATAATATTGTTTTCAAAGATATACGACACTATATTTTAACATTAGTATTTAAATATTATTCTTTTGTAAATAATAATGTCCCCTTTCAGAAAACTCAAATAAATTTAATATTATTTTTTATTATAGCTTAATAGAAAGAACATTCAAATTGATGCTAGTTTATTGTTATTACAATAAATATATAATAATTTTAATGCAAGAAAATTTGTATAGTTAGATATCGAAGTGGTATCTGGTATCGATTAATATCGACATCTACACATTAAGACTGGGATTGCCGTTCTTAAATTCTCTTTTTCAAGGACGTGAGTGACCGAGCTTGCTTTTTGTACGTTTGACAGTATTTATAAAGAATTTTTAAAGAATTTGAAGAATATTATTTCTGTATTTTACTTATTGTATAGCTAAAATTTGTAGGCAATTTTATATTATACTTGCCTCTTGTTTCCAAGTCTAAGAAATGTAATATTTTCAAAAGTGTATCGGAGGCAAACGCACGTGTCATTTTCCGTTCGTATGTTATAAATCTTCGTGTCTTATGTTTTAATCATTATGATGCGTTTGATCATTATGGTTACTGCTTATTAAAACTTCGTACTTTTCAATATATTACGATTAAATTTTATATAGAAGAACAATAACTGGTCTATTTATCTAACATAACCAAATTTTACCAGCGACTATATTTTAGCTACTCTATTTTAAATTGCTATGTTTGACTTATGTTGTAGGCTAAATTGTCGTCATGACGAATTCGAAGGGTTATCGCCGCGGAACAAGGGACTTATTTTCCCGAAAGTTCCGCAAACATGGAACAATTCCATTATCCACATACATGAAAGTGTACAAAGTTGGCGACATCGTTGATATCAAAGGTAACGGTGCTGTTCAGAAGGGAATGCCTTACAAAGTTTATCATGGAAAGACTGGACGTGTATTCAATGTAACTCCACACGCCCTTGGTGTCATTGTGAACAAAAGAGTCCGTGGACGTATCATCGCAAAAAGGATTAATGTTCGTATCGAACACTTGACCCACTCAAAATGTAGAGAAGATTTCTTGAAACGAGTGAAAGAAAATGAAAGGCTTAGGAAGGAAGCAAAAGATAAGAAAATTAAGGTTCAACTGAAAAGGCAACCTGCTGAACCCAGGAACGCCCATATTGTATCAGGACGGGAAAATCCGGTCCAACTTGCACCTATTCCTTACGAATTTATTGCTTAAAACTTAAATAAACATGTTTTGAAAAGATTATTGCTTTTCCAGTTTTTTTTTCTATCCAAACACAGTTGTATTGCAGCCATAACTTAAAGACCGTTTTGAACATAATATATATACCAATAAAAATTCAATATTAATTTATGTTTGAACAATATTCAGTAAAATATGATCACAATGACTTTATTGCTTTGTATGTTAAAACAACATATAAAATCTATTAGTATTGGTAACATAGTGAAGTTAAAAAGAATTGGCAAAGAATTCAAATAAAATGGTAATTTATTGACTAGTTTCGCGCGGAAATAAATACTTATTACATAAATCTCATTTCTTTCATTGATACTGAGAAATTTCCTTGAGGCGTTACATTAATAAATAGTCTGTGAAGCTAATAATTCTTCTGTATTTTACAAACAAAATATAATTCAACCTATTTATACATATTTAATTTTTATAAATAATCTAACGTATAATATTCCTAATTTTATACAGTGTATTTCAATAAAATATGAAATTGCTATATAGAATTTGTTTCATTTAATTACTATATATTTATATCAAGTACTAATTACAATCTATCGATTGGTAGAATAGGATGTAACCAGTTTCAGAACTTTTCTGAATATCTGATGTAAGTCCGTAAAAATCTTCTATCGTAGATGCATCAATTTTCTGAAATGAATATTTAATGTACATACACATTTACATACGCGTAATTCTCGCAACGTAAATATTTATCACGATATAGATTACACCCTTACATCAACCATATCATCATCGAAGAGTAACCAAAATCCATGACTTTTAACTATAGAAATATAGTGTCCTCGATTAGGCCCACTTCCACAATGTATCACAACTGCGACCAAATCATACAATCGATCTGGATTTACTGCATCGTCACTCTATATAAATCATTAATCAAACAAGAATTTATTTAGTTATAGAACTATTAGTAAATATAACATTATAGCAGCGGAATACAAAGTACTTACTGTATTAAAGAGCCGAAGCTCTAAAGGAAATACTACCCTATGAGAAACTTTAATATGACGATTATATTGTTCTACGTATTTAAATCTTTTTAGATGTAATGCTAGTATCATAGGTAATTTCTTAACTCTCATCCGTTTCTAGAACAAAGGAAAGATATAAATGTAACCATTTTTCCAAATTGCATTTCTTCTTTTGGCAAATTCAGTTTAAATACCTGAGCCTCTTGATAGCTGCTGCAGTGATCGCATTTAAATTTGTTATCACTACAAAGTGTTTCAGTATTTGAAAAACATCTGAGGCAGTGTGTGATTGAAGTATTTTGATCTACATCAACTTGTAAATCAAAGAAATCCTCATCTTTGCTAGAGACAGTCTCACAATTAAGGCAGCGTGTTTCTGATGTCAGAATTCCTTGAAATATTTCATGAACCCAAGTAGGTTCTGGCTGTGAACCAGCATCGCCAGCACCACATTTCCCACCAGCTGGTTTACTCTGACTTCTTTCTGCTAAATTGTACGATATTAAAATTATATTACAAAGGTATACTAATATGTGTATGTATATGTATTATACATATACATATACATGTACACAATACACAATTAGAAATTTGTATACCCAAAATGATTTCGTTTATATGATTTATCAAGAAATTTAAAAATTCGTGTGCATCTTGTTGCATATAGTTATCAAATTCCTCTGTAAGAAAAATTAAATATATACATCATATTGAATTATGTAAAATGTATTAATAATATAAATTTGCACTGACCTTTTTCTTTTCTTAATCTGGCAATAAACTTTTTCGGCGCTATGGACCCTACTTTCTTTTTCTGAGTTGCAATACTGTAAAACAAATCTGCCAGGCATGTTAATAATGTTTCCTTAGTTCTCTTGTTTCTAGCTTTGTATTCTAAAACTTTTTCTCTAAATGGCCGACAGAAGTACAAAGCTTGTAGTACAGAATTACTATAACAGGTATTTCCAAACTGTAATAATACATTTAATTATTGCTATCATAGTATTTTTAATATTATAAATATGATAAAGGTGTTATCATTTGCTGATATCATTTTTATGCACACAAACTTACGTTATATATATATTTTACATGCGATACTTACATTAACTAATCCAAAATAATGTTCATTAGGTGGAAATTGATCAGAGCCAATATCTCTTTCCAATTGTGATATATTTGCACCCTATAATATTAATAATAAGCAATAACTATTATTACATTCGATGTACATGAGTAACATTAAAATTGTATAAATAGCAAAGCTTATAAACCTCTACTTTTACAAATTATATACTGTAATTTAAATTTCTCAAATCCAAATTCTTTCAAATATTCACATATACATAATAAACATACTAGTTAATTAAAAAAGGAGAAATACATTCGAATTTAAACTGTCAACTTATAACAAATACAGTAGGTATGTATATAAAATAATAATATACATTTACAACTAAGAACTGTAAGAATTTCTTCTACGTGGTACAAATTCTGATAATGTATTTAACATATCGTGCTTTCAAGTAAATTCTTATCGTATTATATTTGTTTGAATGTAAGATGATAAATGAAAACATGAAAGTTATATCGAATTTAAAATATAGGATAAATGGCTCATATTGATATTACAAAATGACGTAAACCGATAAAAAATATTCATCATTTAGGAGTCTCACTTAATCTTACCATTTTATGATTTAATAGCTGTTACTGACAACTGACAAGCATACAGCATGGATTTTAGTAGCAACAAAACCTCCATGGTATTTGCACTTACAGATTTATTGGTTAAACTATTACAAACGCATTATTATACGTTATCTTCTCGACATGGATCAAAAGGATCGTTCAGTAATAATAATTTGCCCAATCTTTTTTTTTGCCAGTAGATCGTTCACATGTAGTATTTCACGCATTTATTTGCAAAGATTTTAGAAAAAATTTGTGCCTCAATTAAACTATTAGCTTTAACGAAATGACCAGAAAAACTATTTATGCGTGCTAAAACGCATTAAAAAGTGTGTTGATATCAGTCTCCGAAAATCTTTCCTAGAGAAAGATGTCGCTGTATAAAGGATAAGTGGGTTAATCTACGCACATTTATTTCATGATTTCAAATATCGAAAGAAATATACTCAAATTGGATGTTTTTCCGATCACTGTATTCTACAGTGTTTTTCTTTCCGCGCCAATTTTCTTAGAATTTTTCAGGGATGTTCAAACAGGAATGCTCTATGGGCTCTTTGTAAGACTTTGTATCGTTTATTTCCTATTCAATATGTGATATAGATAAAATGATAATGATAAAATAAAATACATATGCAGATAAAAATTATTGCATCCTCTCAAACTTATTATGCAGTGTAATACAATGTGACCGTTAACATCAATTTGAAAATGGTAGTAAATGGTTGCTGTACATTGAATGAATTATAGTTGACGTTTATCAAATATAATTTATTATCGATGTAATATTAAATCAAAGAAAACGTAAGTATATTAGTATGTGTGCCCCTCATTACCCAAATCGGTTAACTGCACGTAACACAAAGTGGAGAAAAGTGATTCAGTAGTATACGTTGTTATTAAAACCCTGTTTTAAATAGAAAATCGAATAAACATTATAGAATGTATTGTTATTATTATTGCAGAAAAACATCCTTTTCAAATGATTTATATAAACGTACGGAATTAATCACATTGGCTTCTGAAATAAATTGTCTATTACTTTGTGACCAGACAAATTTTTGTCATTTCGTGATATTAAACCTAATAATAAGGAAATGTACTTTAAATATAAAAAATTAAGCGCGTTGACGATAAAATTTATGAGAATTAAAAAAATATTAACTGATTTAGGTAATGAGCGGCTCATATTACAGATTTGGTTACCATTGAATTCCGTTAGCCGTATTTTTTACGAAATTATATTTGCATTTGTTGATTTTCTATTAAATGGAATTCAGTTTCAGTCAATTCACATATTTTTATTTTTGTGGTAATGTATACATTATTTTAAGTGTCTGTACATTCATCCAAGAATTGTGAATTTTTACCATTGCAATGCTTCTTCAAGATTATTATATGGTAATGTATGTGTAATGTTAGTCAACTATCCCATGCAATGTTAGGATTTATATTTACTTAATTCGATTGATTTGTATAATTCATTCAATTCTATTTGAATATAGGTACGAATGCATAAATGTCAAGCAAAAGAATGAATTACGAAAGAAATGATATATATGTTATGTATAGATATATATTTTGTTTTAGGAATTGAGGAAGGATACCTTAGCAAAAACGTATTAAGCTGCAGAATGGCAGGCCGTAAAAGTATGATAAACATGGTACTAGAGGGTACAATACATTCTACTCCAACCATTTCATCGCCATTGAGGCGAAAGTCTGTGCTTCCACAAATATTAGATAGTCCTCCAGTATTATCAGAAAATGACGATGAGGCGGAACGCTTGGCTCGTCGTCGTGAAATTTCCGATACTTCAACACCAGTATCTAGCATAACTTCAAAGGACAAGAGACGTTCTTCAGGATTTGGTTTCGTAGTAAATATGCCACCTTCTCAGATGGCAGAACGTATATCTCAGTGTATAAAACTGGGTACTGAAAACAAAATAAATCCAAAAAATGCATTCAGTCTGGAACTGATTGATTTCATGACATATATGATAAAGAAAAAAGATGCTAACATGTCGAATTTGCAAGTAGCTAGTACGTCGTTGGATGTGAGCACCAAAATTTATAGCTTCCGTGTTGATGGTGTTCACATGGATATCCTTAAAATGGCTGGTGGTTTGGAGAATCCAGATAAAGAGGGGGAAAACCACGGTAATGCTCAGGAAATAAATACTCTGGAAGATTTAGAAAATAATAGAAATAAAGAAAAGCAAGATAGGAAAAGGAAACGAAAAAATAAGCAGCAAATGTTTACCACCGCAGAAGCTTTAAGAATGAATGTTGAAACTGATAAACCATCTGTACTAAGTATGGAAGTAGACTTACAAACTACAGATATGTTATATCAAGTGATGTTGCCAAACCATGCAAACTCAAAATTTTACCATCATCCTTATAACGACGTTTTGGTAGACACTGCAAATTACACTGACACGAATGACAATGGCTCTGTATGCGATGTTCCAAAAATAACGGATCTCTCGTATTTGGAAATTTGTCCGCCCGTGTTTCATTTTGATTTTCAAAGCTGGAACGCGGATGACGAGCCAGATGAAATTGAAGTAGAGAAACATAATGAAAGTAGATTTCAATTTGATCTCGATGCAAGTTTGCCGCACGAGGATGAACGTGTATCTACTGGGAAAAATTATTTTGATCTTGAAGAGCACGAAGAAGAAAATGTGGACAGGTTTGCTGTGGTACAGACCGAAGTAGAGAATATTGTAGATCTTCGAGACGTTTTCGAGAAATGTTTAACTAGCACAGTACCGGCAAGAGTATCAGAATATTCGTTTATTCAAAAAAATGTTAACATACATTGGGCAGGCCCATCTCATTGGAAAGTTACTAACTTTCGAAAGGCTTTATGTAATAGTAGAGTCATCGAAACGTGTCGTCAGGGACCAATAAAAAAAAAGAAGGAAATACTGCTATGCTATGACACAGAAATTATTAGCAGTGTAGAATCTAAATTTGTACCTAGTCAGTCAGCTAAGTTGCATGCTAGAACTGCTAAAGTAGAATGGAATGAAGAATTATTAACATTACCACCGGACATACACTATGATATTTCAAAATTTCATAGATTGTATCTTCATACAACGATATTTAAACATTTAGAAGATAAGAATAACACGAACAATACGTCTGTATCCGATGAGATAAGAAATGATAGTTACTATGAAAATGAAAAAATTTACACAATGGATAATGATGTGCAATCTGAGGATGATGGCATGTTAAGAACGCAAAATCCTTTTACCGGAAATAATCTGATTGCCGTACCGAAACTTACATGTAAATCGACAATTGCATATTCTGTGCGTGCAAAAAAAATTGATATGAGACAATTGAAACAATGTATCTGGAAATGTTTAAAGGACAGAGAACTTCAGAATATAGAACACACAGCAACAGAAAATTCAGTGGAACAAGATACAGAGAAGTTAATAAATGGTTCTAAAAATTTCAGTTATATTTATAAAAAGTTGCCAAATATGTTAACAAAATCTTGCGTAGAAGCTCTAAGTTTTCCTATTTCATTTGTATCGCTCTTGCATTTAGCAAATGAAAAAACATTGACAATAAGTACGTCATCAGACATGGCAGATTTGATCATAGACCAAGACTAAGTATATTTTAAAAAGTTTCAAACAGTTTGTACATAATATATTTATTAGTGTTAATAGTTGAGTAAACAGCATTGTACCTTAAATTAAAAAATAGGTAGATAGAAATTATTGAATGTATCTGTTTTTTTATGCAGTGATGTGGTAACGAGTAATAAAGCTATTATATAAATGGATTAATTCAATTTTTTATCAAGATTATTGACCATCAACTATATGCATTTCGCTCGTCTTAATCATTTTTTATTTGAGAGGAATATGTATTTACAATATAAATAATATATTGAAACATTTGATTAGAGTATATCATAATACATTATAATAGCTACAATAATATTGTAACAATATTCTTGGTAAGTAATGATTTTAAAATTCAATATAATTGTCAAATATCATTCGATAGCAGTGTTGCCCTTATCTTCGATTCTAACAATAAGGAATGAACATATTCGTAGACTACGATGTTGGCGAACCTGGAATCGCATTGAATGAAAAATGTATGAGCTGTGAGCATCTGCAGTGCGCGTTCTGTGTTTTGTTGTGAATGGTGCTGTTACTGATATAACTTTTTAATTAAAAGTTCGCGCTGGGCCTATCATTCGTGGCCGTGAAAATGTTTACGCTTAATACTTAGGAAATCAACGCGAAACAAGCGTTGTAATATCGTGTTATATATAAATGAAAAAGAACTCTCTATCTCGACAAAAGAAACGTCGTTCGGTCGTGACGTTATAGCCGTGTTGCTCGTAGAGCGGGAACCGTTGAATATTGCACAATGGCAGATTTCGACGCGATTTATGAAGAAGAGGAAGAAAGTGAACAAAATTTGGGAGAACATTATGTGACAATGGTGCCAGATCCTATAGTTATTCGAGGAGCTGGTAACATGACTGTGTAAGCAGAATTCTGTTGTCCGTTAAATTTTTTGCACGCTATTGCTATACTCTGACAGCTTTGTTTCTAGAACAAAGAGACAAAACGTGTAAATTATTTTTCTATCGATTACCAATTTGCTTTTTCGTTTTGCCTTTACCTAGATTTGACTTTTCTATTTAAATACATGTAACCCGTTACAATTAAAAAATTAAATCTCATTTTTACGATATACTAGTTCTAATTCATTTTTTGGCGACATCTTATTTGTATGAAAGAAAAATGCCTTAACCAATCATTTCAGTGAATGATTTAATAGGTTTACATATTCGAACAATATGTATTTGTTGAATGTATTATCTTATTACTGTAATTGTTTATTTTAGATTTGGACTTAGCAATCGTTTCGAATCAGAATTTCCAAACGGCCTGGTTTCGCGAGTTGCACCAGAAGAATTTAAGGCAACTGTTATGAGAATAAATAGTGTGCTAAAAAAAACATTGCCAGTTAACGTTAAGTGGTTATTCTGTGGTTGTGTTTGTTGCTGTTGTACATTAGGATGTTCTCTTTGGCCTGTTATATGTTTAAGTAAAAGGGTAAATATCTAATCTTTATAAAGATATATATTTGTATGGCGACAATGACATCAATGATCATGCCATTTTGCAACATATATATGAGATTAAGAATACCTAACATTTAATAGAAATAATTGTTGTTCTTAACTTCTATTAGACACAACATTCATTAAATAAATTATTAGAATGGGAAAATAGTAGGCTGTATCACAAACTTGGGTTGCATTGGAGATTGGCGAAACAGAGATGCGATACTTCGTCCATGATGGAATACGTAAGTACAGCTGAAAAACAATTAACTTATTGTAATGTATCTTCCTTTGAAACTTTGATATCCGTAATGTTATATTATATTTAGTATAATAGACTTGCCATATAAATTAGATGTGCTCAAAGTATTTTTTGTTCGTTTTGTCTTTTGCACAGTATCCAGTCCCACAAAGACGACAAGTTCACTTTTCTGATTATGTAAATAACTGAAATCCTATTAGTATAAATAAGCTTATACTACTACTACTTATATAATTGTCTTAACTTTAAGACAATTTGACATTTGTTTTCGTGTAAGCGTATATTTATTTAGTTTCGTCGTTTGTATTTCAGGTTCTTTTAATTGAATTTATTCCAAAAATACCCATATATAAACCTGACTAAAGAAAAGATCTGGATTCTCGATACAACTTCTGTGTATAATAAATCAGTGAAAACTGTAAGATGCAACCAGCCAAAAGCCATGGGCTTAATTTTAAAATAAGAAGAAAAAAAGGGGTAAAGTGTCGCTAAAATTGGCACTAGTTGGATGTTTATTTTTGTAAATATTACATGTAGGATTGCACAGTACAATAATGAGATATGAATGTGAAACAATTATAATATATTAGTTTATTCCTTGAACTCCATTTGACCAGATATAAAAAGCAGCAGTCTGTATAGTCATTTTCTATAGAAAAAGAAAAGAAAATTGATCTGTTAATTTCAAATTGCCAAGTGGGAGGAGAATGGATAAGCATATATTTATTATTGTTTGTGCAGGAAAAATCATAAAATGGGATTATACGTATGTTTAAAAATACTGCTCGTCATTTAGATCGCTAGTCATTAAACAATAATTACTTTGAACAGTTTCTGTTCCTCTATCAGTAATTTCTCAAAACCTACATTTCAAGTAGATATTAAGCTTTTCAGGTAAGAAATTAATCTGATACAGTACAACGAATGCATTATGAAGTATTTGCGATACGAGATTGAGGGATATATTTATCAAGCATTCCTTATATGATTTCGAAATACAAAATCTACAGATATCCATGTGTACAGACTTAAATATGAAATATAAAAACGTGTTTTATCTATAGGTTGATTTCTTACCCAGGTGATATTAAAAGAAATATTGTAATATAAATATGTTTCACTTTCTGACACAAAGTGAACATAATTTAATATATTTAATTATATAGCTGTATTGTGAGATAATGATATTATTTTCAGGAAAAATGTAATTCGTTTTAATTAATGTTTCGCGAACGACACGAGAAAGATAATTTTACATTATGGAACAAAGAATCAATTGATTTTAATATTATGATCATTCATGTCAATTTTTAGATGAATGAATTTTCGGAAAAAGGAGAGAAAGTACAATCAATAAAAGAAAAGTTGATATATTAATAATGTAAAAAGTAGTTCTGGACCATATGTTCAGACATTTCGCAGTGTTTATTTCAATTTTCAATGCATTTATGTATTCTATGCATTTTCACATTATATGGTTCTGCACAGACACTTCGCTGCAAAAGAAATTGCTTTCTGTGAATAACATTATTCACATTAGTTGATACAAAAAACTGATTGAAATTTTACAATTCGTTTGTACTGGAAGAGTATTTCTATATACTTTTCTCTCTTTTCAGCGGCTGTGATTGAGAATATAAGACTAGTTTTCAATTTAAGTAAATATATCATATATGTCTTCAAGATTATGTACATTTGAACTTCCAGTCCAATGATTATAATAAAATATTTTTTTTATTTCTTTTAAGACGTGTATCGAATTTGCAAACGTATCAGTCATAATTTCATTTTTCTTTTATATTATGAGAGAGTAACTTAATATCCGTGCAGTAATATATACGAATAAAAGTTTGGGAACATTACTTTTGACTTACTAAGTAAATATGATGAGCATGTCATCAAATATTGAACATTACATGCGTCTGTTTTTATAAAAGTAGTGAAGAAAATTGTATTAATTAATTACCGATAAATATTCCATTTCGTTTTACAACGAATTTTTAAAAATTGATACATTGAGATGTACTGTGCAGTGGAACCATGAATGTAAAAATATTTGATCTTTTGTGGCTTCAAAAGACACAATTGAAGCAAACTTGTGCAGAATCGTTAATTGTATCTATCAATATATTTTTTGATGTAGTTTTAATTGTAAATGATTATTATTCCTCCTTTTAGATCTGTTTGATTTTAATAATTAATTCTGCATAATATCAGTACCTTTTGTTGTTTGTAAATGTGTGAATATAAATGTTTAGAAGATAGTATTTTGCTAAACAAAAAATTAAAGGGAGATTGTTTTGTTAAACGAAAAATTTGAATTCATTTTTTCAATGGTACACAATTCTATTTAATAAGTCAATTGAAGTTGAAAAGTGTATTTTTATTTCGTTCACGTATGTTAATGGTATACAATGATTACTTTCTTGAACTGCACTTTTTTCTAGATAAATTAATATTTGAAAACGATAAGCATGGCAGATTATTAATAGTCGTAAAGAAATAGTTGTAAAGATTCTCGGAGGAAGAAATTTTAATATTGCTTCAAAGAGTGCATTGAATCTGACGAATTTACTAGCGTTTGGAGAAATAAATATTATTGTAGAGGAGACAAATTATTTCTTGGAAAGTAGACAAAATTTATTTATATATTGGAATTATAATAGAAAGGATTAACATAGAAGGAAAATGGTATAAAATGTTAAGCCAATTTATATAGTATTTCCTGGACAGATACAAAATTTATAAAACAAGAGGGATATATTTTTGATAGTCAGAACAAATGAGGAAAAATGGTATCCCTACAAGTGTAATATCATTTTTGTTATATTCTTTATAATATATACACCCCAATTTCGTGGAAGTGTAATTAAAGAAATATGTAGGAAAAATATTAATACAGAATATATTGTTTATTATAAATGTGGTAGGAGAGAAATAATATTTAATACTTTTGTGTAAATGATTATATCAGGCAATTATAATTTCAATGTGTGCCTTTCACTTGTGGATTTGTGTGAATTGTATATGTATACATATACCATATGTTGAAAATATATTGCAAACTATATTTCTATGAAGATGATCATGATTCCTATCCAGCATGTGCATCTATAAAATATATTTTGGATATTGTTATTTTTTCATGATTATAAAAAAAAAGTTAATTTACAGCGTTTAATACAATAGAAAATTTCTTCGCGCGTGCCATTAAATTTATTTCTTTAAGTATGACACTACCTACAACACAATACATGTGTTTATATTGTGTAAGCCATCATCATTTGACACACAGATCAGTATTTAAGTGTACGCAAAATGCAAATCTCCTTCTAGCCATATACAGATCTTATAAGCTGTTGCCAGTATTGAAATGATATTCACTAAGAATAATTCTATGTTATGATAATTGACAACAGGTGCTTTCGCAGGTCTTAATAAGAAGTAAGATATCATTATCAGTTATATGGTAGTCAAAAGGTGTCTGACAGAAGGAGAGGTATACAAATTTCAAGCAAAAACTTATTTTCGTATAATATATCTATCGTTGTACTATATAAAATATACGCTTCATTAACATATATTTATCTTTCTATAAAGCAAGCTTTTTGTATGTATATATATATATATATATATGTATACAAATGGTTTCATTTAACAATATAAATCTGCAGTTAATATTTACATTAAATGCGCTGCTACAATTAATAGAATCGTCTGAAACTTTGACAAAAACTGAAATCAGGTGAGAAAAAATGTCGCAAATCATAAATTACTTTTTATAATTGTTTTATATTTTGTACTCTTATTTATGAATTTATATCTGTTCCATGGCTCTTACATTAACAGGGGAAATTTAACATGTCCACTGCCATTAACTACCTTGGATTTTATTCACAACTCTACACAGCCTAACTTGGAAATTGTATGGCCGTGCGAAGTACGATTTTACTGGCTGTCGTTGCAACCGTTTGTTAAATTTGTTCGTTTTCTACTTGGGTGTATAACACCATTCATCATAATACTTGGTGAGTAAGAAATAACTTTCCTCTTTGTAGAACTGTGTTTCTTTACATTACAGTGAAATGTTACATTTCTTAATAAATAACTATTTTTACAGGAGTCCTGTTTAATACGATTTCTTTTATAATGCTAAATACACCAATACTTTGCGAATCAAATTTATCCCTTTATTTAAAAGCACTCGCATTATCTGATAATGGAGGTCTGGTGTTCAATTATGCAGTGGGTATTGCAAAATCTAATTTTATATTTGTAAATAATCTATTTATGGTACGCAAATAAAATTACACACTCGAATTTATGCCATTAATTACTTGAAAAAAAAAAAAGTAAAGATTTTTATTTTCTTAGAATAGTAGGTTTCTCTGTGGCCTGAATTCAATTACCATGGAATTCTTTCAATTTACATCTACTTGGCTAGTCGTTGCTCTCACATGGACACGAGTTTTAGCTATTATGTTCCCCTTTGAAATATATGGTCGCTACAACAATTGTTCCGAAATCATTACCATTACCATTTTGATATTTATCAGCTTTATAATATCATTGACAAAGTTATATTCAGGAGGTACATACATACATACATCCTTTACTTTTCATACTTACTATTAGACTTGCAAATTAATCATTTCATTTTTAATTATTTACAGGGTACGAAACAGACAGCGTCTTCGAATTTATACCATGTCAAAAGAAAATAGAGCCATGGGGTAGCGCTATGTATTTTTATATTGCATTATCAACGTGGTTACCGTTACTTTTTATATTTATTGGAAATATTCTGCTCATTACACATATGAAGAGAACGGAGAAAATACGTTGCCAGTTGACTCGTAAGTAAATAATTCAAATGAGACTGCACTAATTAAAGAAAAATGAATATATTCAACAGTGTTATTTCTTAGAAAATTTCAGACATAAGACAAGCAGAACAAATCACACTTCCAGAACATTATTCGTGGTGTCGACTGTTTATTTAGTGTTATTATTACCCCTCGGTATAGTTGAAACATTGGAGCTCTATTGGGATGTTATTTTAATAAAGTATCCTGCTACAGATCCGAATAAGAGAGAGGAATATATACATTGGTAAGGTGTTTGTAAAATAGTTTATACAATTTACCATAAGTACTGTATTTGATTATTTATCCTTTATTTTTCAGGTTGAAGGAGAAAATGTTATTGAAATGGTGTCGCGGTTTATGTTTTCACGTTTATCATTGGAATTTTGCGATTAATTTTTTCTTATACTATCTTACAGGTGAAAAGTTTCGAAACGTTGTGTTGATGACATTGAGGCGATACAAGAACGGAATGTTTTCAATATTCTCTAAGCATGCTGATAAATGTATGTCTTGTTCGAAGTGTCCGACTCATTTGAAGTCTGTACAGTCTTCGAGTGTTCTCTTAATAAGAGCTTTAGCCTTAGGCAAAAATTCTATCTCTGGAGATGTTCTTGGGCAAAATGCCACTGTTGCAAACACTTAATTCGTATGAGAACTGTGTAAAAATAATTCGCAAAGACTTAGCCTTAAAACATCGTAAAGCAGTTTTCATATCAATGTCTTTATTTTACACATTATTGTACAATTCATGTTACTTATTCATAGTTACTTCATGTATCAGTAGCTATAGATCTATTGTATGTTTCTCATGTTGTATATTACATTCTACAACTTATACATTTTTAGGACGTTTCATCGCGTGATTAATGGTACATATCACATTAAATAATTTATGTTACACACATGACAAAAAAGTAATTACTAATGCAGTGGCATGTTATATTTTTATGATGTTACAAATTTGTATTTATATCGAATATCTGGCCCCAATATGTGTATAATACACGATGGAATTGATTACACGATTACTTTTTAATACTGCAATTAGAATTTTTACTAATTTTACAATAATTTAGTACATATTAATAGCACTTATTTATATAATATACATTCCAATTTGCAACAATTCATATGTATAGAACTCGTAAGTAATACTTCTCAAGACACGCGCAAATTAGATTTGTAAATATCCTTTGTTACAGCAAACGTGCATTTAAATATGTACAATACAATATACGTAATATTAAATATACAAATAATATTTAAATTTTACATCCTCAATATTGTACATTCGTGTAACATGCATCACGTATACCACTGTTTTTTTAACATGAACAAAATACGTTTTACATATTATAAAATACAATTTGATATGTAATAAACGTAAATTACAACAGGAACAAATACTGTTCATTAATTTTAAGGTTTTGTTACTTTTACTAAATAATACTTCATTTTGACCTCTCCTGTAAAGCACAGGATATATTGTGTAAATCAATTACAGAATTTGCTAGTTCCTCCATATACATTTAAAAGTAATTATGAATAACGTATTACAGAAATAGAAATATTACACGTTTAATTCTAATTCTATGTAAATCCTATAATAATTTTAGAATGTCTTATGTACATATGAAAAAAATATAAGTTTTGTTTTGTTTTATTTGCGATAACTTTCGTTTAAAAAAAGGGTATGCTAATTTAGTTTATGTGGTAATAAATTCGGGATTTACCTAGACCTCTTTAATAAGTGCCGAAATTTTAATACAAAAATAGGATTATTTAAAAATTTTGTAAGAAATTATTTTTTTTTTATGGACAAACCACTTAAAGGGTAAGTATTTCTTGTAAAATTTATGTACTTATATATACAATATATTCACTTACGACTCTGTGCGTAGTTACTTAGAAATTTATATTAAAAAATAGAAGATTGTTATGTTTTATGTATACATATATCTTTCCATATATTTACCACTTGAACGCATTTTAATCATATGAAAATATATATGACATAGATAAGAAACGACTTTTTATATGACGATGAAATCATTTTTCTTTCATTACTGTCTTCCTATTAGAAAAATCAAAATTAACGTTCGGCTCTTTCAATTTTAAAGAGCATACTCCTCTAGGTATTGAGGGCGTAAAATTTTTATGTATAGCCATTTCGTTGAAAGATTTAAATGTAAAATTTTTCTACCAATTTAATCTTTAAAAGTTTAAAAATGTAAATCTTTCCATTCCAAAAAATTCGATTTACAAAACTGGCAAAAATATGATACCGCTGAAATTCATAAGGCAATGCATGTTTGCATATAATTCAGTCTTTTCGTCAATTAAAGTTTCTATGCCATACATTTAGGCATTCAATCTGTTGGTTAGAAGGTGATTTTCGTAGTAAATCCTAAATTTTTAAATTCGTGTTTCAATACGAACTCCGAAAAACAATTGGATACAAATAATATGAATCAAATGGATAGTAGAAAAATTACTGACATATTTGACTCGTTATATCGGACTATATGCAAATTAAATATGATTGTCGAATATTTCATGGGACTCTATTTACGTAATTTGCTGGAAATTGTCCTTTTCGACCACCACACTCACCATACAACCAATCTTGCGATATCCTCGACAGAACAGTAACTTTGTCTCCTTCCTGTAGTAGACATACATAGATATAACATTCAGATTACATACTTCAAAAAACAGAACCATACCATTCATTAACTTACATCAAACGTTAAATCTTCTGTTGTTTCACCTTTGAAGGGATAAATAGCGGTAACTATATTGTCTGGAATGCCAGGCAGTGATACTTTTATATGTATGAAGTTCATAGGAAATATTCCTTGCCGATTTCCTATTGTACCCTCCATCCAATCATCGTTCACTTTTCTTATTAATTTTATCACGTCACCCTCTTTAAATGGTAAATCGCCTGTTTGCGTTAATGGAAAATCATACAATGCAATGCCATAAGGTTCGTCCTCGTTGCTAATCTGCAAATAAAGAAAAAGGATCACTTTTAATA
This sequence comes from Nomada fucata, assembly GCA_948146005.1. NCBI lineage: Eukaryota > Metazoa > Arthropoda > Insecta > Hymenoptera > Apidae > Nomada > Nomada fucata. The sequence continues at coordinate 2,448,623 of OX411279.1, forward strand.
ATTTTTGAGATAAAGATGTAAAGGTAATAGAGTGAACGGTAACAAACTTACGGGAAGATCGTTACTTGTTTCCATTAAATATTCTGGAGGTGGTGCAGGCGGTGGTACTGTGGGCATGGGTGGTGAAGGACTGCCTTTAAGATCGTTTTGCCATGAATCGGTAAAATCTAAAGACATTGGCTTAGTAAAAGGCACTGCTGCAACATTTAAAAATCGAGATTCTGCTTCGAAATGATTAATCTTTTGTTCTACTTTCTTCTCTAGAATTTTTGGTGCTGGAGGTTTGGGGGGTTTTGCACGTATAATAGTTGGCATCGATTGAGCAGGTTTCAATGATGCCTGATTGGAAAACACTTGATTATTACTATGACTGTTTGTGTTAAAAGCAAAGAAACACGCATCCCCTACATGTTTCACATGTTGCGGCGCATTATGACTAGATACTTGTAATGGTCCAAATGGGTCTGTTATTGAATTAATTTGCCAAGGATCGTTTTGTGGTACTTTTTTGGACATCCCAAAGTAATCAAAATCATCTTCAAAGGCACTTTCTGTTTGCGATGTGTTTCCGCTGCTTGTAAAGGCAGATGGATTCGAATTACCATCACTGCCAAAACTATCAATACTAACACCGTCGCTACTCGAACGTGTCGTGAATGTTGGTGATCCGGGTGGACTAAAGTCTATTAGACAAACTGAACCATTTGTATTTTCTGATTGCAATATTATATTCCGTATTTGGCTATTCAATTGTGTTGTACTTGAGTGCTCGCTTCTTCTGCGTCCAAATAGGTTGCTCAAAAGTTCCGTGGGTCTAGCCTATATTGTAAATAAAATTAGATAACGTTCTTTAATTATACAAATTTTCATATCGATTGATATTTACGTACAGGTTTTTTAAATTTATCTTTCTGCGTTTGCGAATAATTTTGATTAAACTTTGGCGGTGGTGGTCGAGGTGGCGGTTTCTTCTTTTGTATTGGTTGTTGTGTTAAAGTGGGGCTGAAAAGATTTTTTTTACGAATGTCAAAAAGCATTTATACAATTCAGCAACAACATTTATATGTCTTTAAAGTGTACGTAATTTTTAATGCAAAATATTTATAAATATATATGTATTATAAACGAAAAACTGGAAAGGGAAATGCAGTACTGTTTATGGAAAAAAAAAGGACAAATATCAAACTCACGTGCTGTTCCAAATAACGTTCCCTTGTGTTACCGAATTGACAGGAGGACGAGGAGCAGAACGCGTTGGAATTCGCATTTCTGAAAGCAAATCATGAAATGAAGGAACATTGCAGAAACAGTTTGCTTAGATATGTTATCGCTACGTGTAATGTACAGGCATTCAGTGGTTATACAATGCAAATGCATAGTTACAAACGTAAAATGAAATCGCTTGGAAAGCCATACCCGTATTTACAGCAGATTCGTTTCTGCGTCACGATTATACGCCCACCACTAAATGTCAGATATCTCTCGAATATATATACATGCGTTCTGTACGCAACGTGATAAAGATTAAAAATTTAGCAAATCACAATATATAATGGCATTTGACGTTCTAAGTCAAAACGTGACGTAGTAATTAAATTTCATTGCAACGTCAGACACATATAGAAAAGCTTCTGATATCCGCATTCATGTAGCACATACTTTCTTGAATCCACGGAATCAGTTTATTTTCTTCGAATGATGATTATCATCATTGACAGGTTTGTTCGTACTACTCACCTGTTCTTACGTTTGCAGCCATTTTTCATTCGACACGATTGCAACTATACATACATTCTACGTTACGGCGGGACAATATGTTCAAAATAAATTGATTGAAGGGCAATTAATTTGCGCTTTTCAATCAACGAACAAGTTTTCTATTGCCAATATTTTGTTCGAGTGATATATACTTGGGAAAGGAGTATCGTTAGTTTTATAATATTTAAGTTTGTTATGCCTGAATGATATCTTTCACTTGGATTTATAGCATCCGTGTCGTTTAATTTTTACGATTGCGAAGGATATGTCAGCTTCCAAATGATGCAATTGTTATTGAATACGTTTGCGATTTATATGCTCAATTCGTATTGTGTATATATGTACATATATATATATACGTGTGTACGCGCAACAACTTTACAATAGTTAAATTATAAAACAATTGTGCATGATATATAGAGTATTTATTACGAATTTGTAAAATTGAACGACATGAATTACCATCAATTTTGAGCTTTTAAGAATTCTAGGTACGTTAGCTTTGTTGTAGTGGTTCACCCGTAATCTGATTGTTAACTTTGTTATGTAATATATGGTACATCTTTTCCTATTTTTTTTTTATTATTTTGATTGCACAGTCGAATTTCATTTTGTTTCTGGTGCTCTACATCGGTGTTCCAAAAAATTGTATGCCATTTCTTGTACAAAGAATACATATGTCCTTATTGTTAATGCGTGTTTACAGTACAATAGCGATTGGTCCCAGCGGCATATGATTCACAGTAATATGTAATAGGTACTAAATTTTGTTGTATCACAGACGAATTACAAGATAGATTCAACACCTTGTATTCTTACACGTTCTGCCTGACTTACTGACTGTACAGAAGATTTCAAATCAGATAATTCTTATTTCCGTCACTAATGGCGTTACAGTCTTATTCATTACTGGCTCGGTAACGTTGAAAGTAACAGAACAATGATAATATTCTTTACTAAAAATTCTTTATTAATATCTTTTTATCACAATTTTCTTTGTAACACATTTCAAAAGTAGAGGTAAATCTATTTTAATACATATGTAAGATCTATTACCGTCATATAGAATATTTGTTTTTTTGTTTGTACAATTTGTAATAAATGGTTACAATATTTTCATGATTTACAATACGTACAGTAATAAATTATCTTAATAGAAATACTGGTGAATACATAGAATTCCTCATTATTTATTATTTTATGGAACTTCAAATGTAATATTGATACATCGGAATGTATTAACACTGCTCTATATTTTAAACACATTAGATATTAAACGCATAACAATATCAGTTCTATGGAAAAAATATTTGGTGTCTCATCAATTAATAAAAAAAATCAACTGTTTTAAAAAATAATTAGGAAACTGTTTATATATCTATTTAATGAAAATACTTGTAGCCAGATTATGTTCGAGCCAAACAATCATTAATCGTCATGTGTTAATAATACTGATACAAATGTCAGTTTTTAATTTCTTTTACTATAAATTATCTATTTCCATTGCTGGATTATCATAAGATTTCTTTGAATTCTTATTTCCTTTTTCGCCTTCATCTGCCCAACTTTGCATTTCACCTGATGCGTATATACCGTATATCACAGCTCCTATCAAGTAAACTGCACCAGCAATAATAAAAACAATCCTCCATTCTGCAGCACTCTGTAACAACCATTTATGCGAACAGTTGTTTATGCCCCATCGTTTGTTATAATTAAGTATATTGGTGCAATTGAAGTATTCTAGTATATGTACTTGATATACAAACGAATGTAAATATATCATAGTAATAGACTTACTTTATTTTGTACAATGTATCCAGTAATAATAGGACTCACAACACCAGGTAAAGTGGCAATGGTGTTTCCTATTCCCATAAGAATACTTGCATGCTTAGGGGCAATATCTAGATGGTTTACTCTATAAAAACACAGATATTTATTTGTCTATGAATAAATGTTAAATTTTTTGGATATTATGCGTATTGAAATGATTGTACCGTAATGTAGTAAAATATTAACTTGTATAAATAGCTTTGTGGAATAAGGATATAATTATATGTGTATCTTTGCATTTGAATGTATGGAATTCGAAAAAATTACCCAAAACCGGACCACGCAAAGCCACCAAGGCCAACCGCTATACTAATACAAGTAACCACTCCTGCGGGAGTGAAGATGAAGCCTGTAGAGGTCATAAATATTGTTTGAAACACAAAGGCTCCACAGTTAAATATTTTTCGCACCTGAAATAAAATAAATATATCGATAAACACATTTTTATATGGATAATTTTTAATACAATTATTTCATGTATATTGTGCGTATACAGTAAAAAAGAATAGTTTGTGGCAGCAATGATTTATAAATTAACAGACCTGTGTCGTCGTTAAAATATTTTTCGTTCTCAAATAATCTGCTAAGTGTCCGGAAAATTGAACAACGAGTGTCATTACTAGGTATGGCAGTGCGGATAAGTACCCTGTCTTATCCAGTTTGAAGTCGAGTACATCTAAATATAAATTACTTAAATATACCTAATGTTATTCAACGTACTCATTGAATCTGGAAATTTAACGTACCATTCATAAATGTTGGTAACTGAGTTAGCATGGTATAAAAGCCCCAATTTTCGCTAAAATGTGCAGCGACAATTGCCCAAACTGGTGGAGACGCAAGCATAGCTTTCCATGGATGTTTAATTTTCTGGAGAATATAAAATAAATTTAAATTCATACTTAATTACAATTAATAAACATAATAATATTCAAACAAAATTAAATTGCCTAATTTAAATTAATTTTTCTAGAATAGTAGAATCGTGATTTTATTATATGTTTCCTTGTATGGAAATACCTCTCCTTTATTGGTGTTCCCAAGGCTACTTTTAATGTATTCAAGTTCAGCTTCGGAAATGGAAGCGTCTTCCTCCGGTTTGTCCTTCACGATTATCCACCAGAAAATAAACCAAACAAGACCAGCTGCACCAAAAACATAAAAAACGGAAGGCCAACCAAAGTATTCAGCCATCAGACCGGCAACGGGCATTGCGAATACTGTTCCAAAGAAACTTCCGGAGAATGCAAGTGTTGCTAGTTTCGACCTTTCCAATGGAGGTGCCCATTGGGCCCAAATTGCATGTATACAGGGATATGTCACTCCCTTGAAAAGAAATTAGTACTGATTCATAATAATAATTGACTGAAATAATAAGTGATTATCTGTTTATCGTTAAATGAAATATTTGTTTAAATATTAGACTTTGAATCCGAATTTCTATTAATGAAGCCAAAGGGATATCTCAATTTTAATGTTGCTTACTTCGCATACTCCTTCTATAATCCTTAATGCAACCAAAATATAAACGCTCGCCCTTGCGAGGGGTGGTGTAATAATGGTAAGAAATGCAGTAGTTGCGATTCCAAGACCGAAAACTCTTTTTCCACCAATACGGGCACCAAGCCATCCACCGAGTAGTTGAGTACTTAAGTACCCATAAAAGAAGGAACTTAAGACCAACCCTTGCGTTTTCGAATCCCAGTCAAATTCCTTTTCCTGCAAGCAACACTCTGAATTTTTAATTATGAAATGTTACCACATACTATTCCATTTATGAACACATTACTTTATTCTATAGATATAAGAAGTTTTTAATATGTTAAATAATTCCTTAGAATTCCTTATATATCTGATGTAACTTGCAAATAATGATATTTTTTGGTTTATTATCATTTTCTGAGATTGAGGATTATTTGCGAAGAATGAATTTTCTATATCACGATAAGAGTATTTAACTGGATTAAATCTGATCTATCTAATCTATGTGTATTCATTTGATACTTTCCTTCAGTATATCAGTGTCAAAAATATTGTCTGATTATTATGTTTCCACTGTAGTAAAATCGTAAAAATATTTAGTTCATTTATTCTGATTTCAATCAACTTTGAAAATAAACTCAACACTGAAAGTTTTAAAGACGAAACAAATATTTGGTTAATGATAATAAAAGTTTAATTTCTAAATCCGTAAAATATAATTGTATAATTGTAATTGTATGATGCAGAAACGATTTCCTCGCTTACCAAATATTCTGTTCCATTTGCGTCAACTTTCCGAATTTCCGCGGTCATCGCAACAATGGCAACGCTCAAATTTACACGAAGAATATAAGATGTAAAAAATCCAAAAAATGCCAATACCCCAACTACGTATCTCCTTTTTTTCCAAAATTTCCAGGATGATACGAGTTCATATTCGTATTTAATGCTAGAAAATTGTCAAAGCTGCGTATTTCCGTATATGTATATAACATAAAATGTGTTACCAAATAATAATTGAGTAAGACAGCATTAATTTATGTACATTTTTCATGTCCCTTCGAAGTTAACGTAAAATAAGATAATGAAGTTTCGTAAAATTGTTAGAAATTCTACCACAAAAATTGATGCTATTATTATTTGGTTTAGAAGTACGTCCATATAAGTAAAGATTGATTGAAGCGCAATGGAATAATCAATTACTAAAATCACTCACGTTCCATGTTCAGCATCCTTGACAGATTCAGCCGAGGATTTCTTTCTCTCCATAATTTCCTAAAAGGTTACAGATTTAAAGTGAAGCTCAGAGAGATCTATAACTCTTTACGAAAAGTTGAGAAACAGCTACGAAATATGCATTACCTACTTGCCTATCGAGACAAAATTGATTAGAACGTTATCTAGAAATAAAAGGATTTTTCATCTAAGTACGCGACTTGGATAAACTGTTATCAATTTTGAATTGATATTCGTATTACAAAGTTACTCCTTATTTAAAAAAGTGGTTCCAAAACAAATTGTTTGTTAAAATTCTGCGGCGTATTCATGCTGTAAAATTATCAGTTCTAATATACGTAATGTATGGGATCAATCAGTTCAATATAATTTTCATAATGTACCATAAAAAGTAGTGCTCCCACGTGTTACAGACTTCGATAAAAAAAACATGCAAGTACGCAAATAAGTATTTACCAATATCAATATCAGAGAAAGGCTTATATACGTATATACATATAGCAGCACTGACCTAATAATACTTCGAAAGTAGAAAGTACCGTACATTGAACAGACGATATTCTATTTCGCCAGGCATGTAACAGAAGAACAATAATAAAAATTGTACTTCAAAAATCCTAGTTGACCACAAATCATTCGGCCTGTGGCAATTATAAAACTAATCTTATATTTTCTTTGCACACGGGGCAATGAAAAATAATATTACAGCGTTTTCAGACTATGCGACAGCATTTTAGTTCCACCATGTTTTATTCTGATTGTACGTAGATATTTTTTACTTTTCCATGTAATTCAAGGACCATTTGCGTCAATTTATATTTTACAATACCTCGTCGGAATGCATAATTAATTTTTCAAGCACACTGATGTCCATAGAGATTCTACCAATATATTGTATTTGACCCGGAATTTCAACGCAGATATCGCGACAACCTGTTACGCAAAGCAACAGCCGTGACACACGTGTACTTTATGTTTCATACTTGACGTTCAAGGATATAAAATATATTTACGATACAAGAAAATTCATTTGATGGGTGTCTTTTTAATCTGTTACGAACCTGTTCATTAATTATGCTATTTAAATATTCAAAAGGCCGGGAGTTCTCACTGTTCACACTTTTTTAGAGGAGTGCCACGTATCGAGCGGGTATTCCCGGTCGATTTAAACACTTTCGGCTACGTTATACGACAAAGAAACATCCATCGGTATTTATTGGCCGCAAAAGAGACATTGTAAATTGTTGCAAGTGAAATTTACAGAAAATGTCTGGTATACGGTTCATGAATTTCTAATTTCATGGCGTAAGAAATAGTTATAGAAAACTAGTAAATCTGTCGTATGTTAGTAATGTATGTTAGAAGCAGAGTATTGCTACCAATAATTCTGCGATATAATTTTATTTTTACAATTTAATTTTTCACTGTTCACTTTGTTGTTGGTGTATGCAGTTTGATGCACAAAGTTGTGTATGTACGGTAGATAATTTATAGTTCGCATCACGTCTCGCGCACTAATTATCCATAAATAATGTACGGGTGAAGTTTAAGTGATATTAATGCTGTGTGATCGCGATCGCGACTGAAATGATTGTCCCGATATGACAGGAAGGATTATGCTTCCCGCTGAACGTTTTCGAATTACATATTGATCGTATGCCGTGCTACTTTCATTTCCTACATTCTATTTAACATTTTATACTATCGCGGCAAAATATAATCTGCTTGATTAACAAAACACACACACACACATACACAGCAAACTGTCTGCATAAGGGATTTATCAATTATTTACAAAATTCATTGCTCAAAATGCCACTAAACAATAAATTGTTGTCAATCATACGATTATCATTTAATTCATACGTCGAACCCATTTACATATTTCTTTAGGGTGCTGTGTTTGCATTGTGAATCATTGGTAGGTATAAAAATCAAATCAATTATCATTGTTGGACGAAGTTGCAAGCCAATGAATTAATTAAATCATTGCTGAACAAAGCATTTTCTGTCCACAAATTTGTTTTGAACTATTCGCTCGAACAAAGATTAACTCGTTCTTTTCTATTATCTTCAGAATAATTTTCTTTCACAATTACTTTGATTTTAATGTGTATTTAAAAGTTGTCTACTGTACATAATATGATACTATTCCGTTCTTACAAATCTCTAATTTCTTAGAAGTAACAAAAATCCAGGGATTCTCTTTACACCATTTTGGTCAACCAATAAATGTAGACGAGGTTGGAAACTCCACTGTTACAGGTCATAGGGATCCCGTTTCTCCCAAGCAATTGAAACTAGTCAGACCTATTGGGACCCCTGGCTTTTGTATTCCGCCACAGTTAATTGCGAATTTCGGTTGCCCTTTTTCAAATTTGTTATATTTTATATTTTATGTTAATAGTATAATAATTCACTGCATTTAAATTAATTTAGAATTAATAAAGAAGGAAATACATATATCTATATATTTATATGCTAAGAGATTTATCTCCTAGAGGTCATTTAACGATGATTGCTGCAATTCACATTCCTACAAGTATTACTGTATTTATGCGTTGCATAACTGTAGCTTTTCCGTAAGATTTATCGGGTAATACCGTTTGCACCCAGAATAGAAGAAACGGGAAACATTGTGAATTGAAAAGTATGGTGAGTCATATTGCATGTGCTTACAAGTTCAATTACTGTAGTTGGCGAATAATTATGCGTAGTGGTATTATCTGACAACTAATTATGCTACATTTCAGTAAACTAAAAATATTACATAGTACTAACGCAGTACATAACATTTTATTTATTGTTTTCTCGATTATAAAGTCACCTCTCCTTTTAAGTGTATCATAAACCTCGGTGTGAACAGGAATTTTGATACATTACCTTCAATGATACATATTTATTCATAGAAATTTTTATTTACGATAGTATAGTTACAATGGGTGTAGAAAGTTTCAAGGAAATCCAGTTTATGAAAGGCAGTAAGAATACGTACGATTTCATTATTAGAAACAGAAAAAAAATGATTGGTGGTACTTAACGAGAGTTATTTGGTTCCAAGCCAGATGTCAAAAAAATATGTTGATCGCCGGTTTTTAATACAAAAATTCCATATTTAGTTTAAACACTTACCTATCGTCCATTGTATTATTCTCACCGTGTTTAAAATTATATATATTTTACAATACACATTCATTTCAATGCATTTAATATTACACTACCATTTACTTACAATTCTTTAATCTTGTAATAAAATTGGTCAATGTTACAAAAATTCTATCAATATCACTGTATGACAAATTTACAACGAAAGATTAATAAGATATATATTGTCATAGAAATATACAGTCACTAAAAACTACAACATTTACTTACAACATTACATAAATTAAAATTGAACATTTCGTAAGTATTCTGCATTAAAAGGCCATAAGCTACTGATCAGAATAAACTGAAACGTTCAGTGGATAAGTAGTCTGTACAGGTACAAGCTAGACATGTAGGAGACTGGAAATAGTTATTTGCAAAGCACCAATCAGAGTACGGTATTGTACTTGCAATTATTCCAGTATTATGCAATGGCACCGCACAATAATTCATAAATATTTCCTTGCTTTTGGTTCTTATTTCATCTGTGATCAGCATTGGTTTGTCTTCATTACACGTTGATAATTGATGACGTGAGACAAGATGAGCATCAAAGTTGTAATCGATCTAATCGATTCCGTAAATATTGTTTCAGCTGGAATTTTGTTTTACATAAAAATAAGTCTATATAAGAACGGAATATTAATGATACATCGATATGGATAATATTAATTATATTTGAAAATTATGAACAAGTAAAGTGTTAAAACCTCCCTGATCCTCTACCACTGACGAGATATAGGAATAGACAACTCACTCAATGTATTTTTTCGGCCACGATTTCTGGGTCCCGGGGACCCATTACCATTTCCGTGTCACTCGCAACGTTACCCACCGATTATAGAAAACGATGCGAAAATTAAATAATTTTACAGAATTCTTTTGTTCTTTGCCGTAATGAAAGGCAATAGAGGATATGAAACATTTAATGTTAATTAAAAATCTTTTAATTAAAGAAACACATGATAACAAGTTTTCTTATTTCAATTGTACTATCAATAAATGAAATAATTTTTAAAGTTATATTCTACATTATTTTCTGATAAATGACAAAAAAAAAATTGGGCTAAGAGATGTATAATTTTTTAACACTCAAACAATAAAGTTGCCACAATGAAAAAGATAGTGACGATAATTGTATACTACAATTGTTAATTGTATAATTACTAGACAAATTCTTCAATTATCTTTTTCCTTGGAGCAATTTTATCGTTAATGAAAGACGCAATTTCTTATTTATATTCAACTAATAACAATAACGAAGTGCTAATGACCCTGGTGTCGATGCTACGTGAAACTTTATTTAAAAAAAAAAAACGAAGTAACTCATTTACTAATATAAGGCAATTCCTGCGATAAACGTGTCTGCAAACGATTATTGTTTGCATTCGGTTCCGAGCGAAGTGCATTACTCGAGATTTTACTGTATCTTCATAAACATAAGAATGCATTCGACATCCATGATGTTCGACGGTCTCCGCGATATTGACAACATTGTAGTCGTCGAGTTTAGTCGCGCATTGTCGGTTGGGTCGTTGAATTCGGTCGCTCAGTTTTTGTGTAGTTTATAAATATAATAATATTATATTATAATTATTATTTCTTTCCTTTTATGTTAATAATAATCATAGCTACTTATTCGCAGGTTTGGTATTCACCTAGCTGGAAATCAACTATCGTGATTATTTGCAAATGAGAAAAAAAGGAAAATAAGAAACTGAAGAAAGATCCTCAAATTTGTATTTTATGAGCAGAGTGTTACAAATTCACTTTTATAAACAAATCTATTTAATTCTGTAAAAGTACATTGCATTGTATTAAAATATTACGATTTAGAATAAAAATAAAGTACATTAAAAAACATGTACTACAATTAATTACATTTTTTCCAGAAAATTATTATTACTTTATTTTTCTTATATTACTAAATATTTTGTGGCAATTATATGTAAAGGTGTGTTAATGTTAAGCGGCGTATCTGAGACACCTTATTTGAAATGTAGCATATTCAAGATGTTTGAAACAATTTATTTTTGCACTAGAAAATAAATATTTTAAAAAAGTGCGCTGTACGCGACACACGCAATTCATCGCCCCGATGTGATTTCGACTCAACTCGAGCCAAACAGAAGTGCATCTCGCGACCAGGCACCGTAGCTCAATTTTTCTACCGAAACGTTGACCGAGAAATAGCTTTCCTGATTCCCCCTAAATATTTCACATATATTCACACAGTCGCATGAGTCCTGTCCCCCCTACTTCAGTAAATAATAGTTCTACAATTGAACACTGTTTATGAGCAGAGGACGCTGATATCAGTGTTGGATTTCTGAGCCGGTATGTCAGTCACGTTGGGCCACGAAAGTCCATAAGATGACTTGTCTATTCCTATATCTCGTCAGTGCCTCTACTATCCTAAATTTTATTCTAAAAAAATGTTGTCAATAGTACCGCCATCTACAAAGAAGTGAAATAAACTACTCCTGCTCCTGCGTTACCTACAATCAAAACTAAAGTGTAGATATGGCAGAGACGCGTGTAATTTCCAGCTCTCCTTTATAGATGGCTATACTATATACACTAACAGTAGACATCAACATCACTAATCGTATGGTGCACTTGTCAAGATATAAATAGATACCTTTTTATTTATAAAATTAACGTAGTACTACTTGACAATCATTTCGTGTTCTCAATTTCATATCAATAAAGTGCAGCAAATACTCCCATACCAGTATTATTCTGTGTTTCGGCCCACAGGCATGAAATTTGGCCTTGGTGTACGTATAACCTAACTATACAATACTTTTCAAACTCTTGCATTCTGCCTTTTATACCTTGTCTACCTTATCTATTGCCCGACTTCTGACTAGCCATCTTTTGATTGTGTTCTACTGTTGCGTTTTACTACTTGTTCTACTGAATGTGCCAAATATAAAATCGTATATCATTCTTAGTTCAGTATTGATACAAGTTTTAGTAGTACGATGTAACTAGATTGTAATTAGATAGAAAATAATAGTTTATAAGTATCTGTTTGTCAATTAGTATTAAAACATTTTTCTAACTTGTATCTTCATTAATTAATTTGAATAAATCTTGAATGAAGGGAATTCCACTGCTTTCATTTTCAACCTTACCAATCCTTGAAAAGACCCAATTCCAATTCCTTAAACGAGTACTACCGTTCGGGAACTTTAAATGCAAAGTTCACAAGCGGAGAACTTGTAAAACTAGACCTCAACATTACCAAACCTATTGGTATATAACACCTCGTGAAAGTGCAACAAAGTTATAAACAACTCCTCATAAAAATGCAATTAAGTTGCAAACAAGACATATCGAATTGAGGCCTAAGGAAACGCAACAAAGTTGCAAAAATTTTCGCGAAAAAATTTGCAACAATGTTGCAAATCGGGCTCTAAGAAGATGCAAAAAAGTTGCAAACAACGCCTCGCGAAAATGCAACAATGTTGCAAAAATTCTCGAGAGAAATTTTCTACAATGTTGCGCCAAAACTCTGGCAACAAAGTTGCAAAAATTCTCAAGAAAAAGTGAAAACTTTTTGCATTGCTTAAACCTCGATTTGCCACTTTGTCGTAAAATTTTTGGCGCAACATTGATGCAAACTTTTCTCGAAAATTTGTGCAACTTTGTAGCATTTTCGCGTGGCATTTATTTAACTTAATTAATGAAGATCCAAGTTACAAAACTGTTATATTTCAAATGCACAAGCTAATACTTTTAAACTATTCCTTATATCTATTTACAATACAATGTGTAACAATGTACAATGAAACGTGCCGGTCCATACTCTTCATTATTTTCCATGAAACCTGCACACACAAAGAATATATTAGTAAATATAGTAAAAAATGATGAAGGGATTTTAGAGGAAACAGATGGGGGGAAGGTTATACCAGGAGCATAAGAGAAAGGAGAGGATTATTTTAAAAGGAAGGGAATGAATCTCGCAAGAATGAACTCGATGAGAGCAGAACATTATCAAAATACCATGAGAAATGCCATAAAAATCGGCCCAGTATAATGCGAGATAATTGAATTTGTTTAAAGAAATTATAAATTTCTTTATTTACTGATTGTATCTTCAAAGGATTTTATCTATAGTAAAAGTATGCAGGCGCTATGGCTAGATTCGAAATCTTAAAGATGGTGTTACTAACCTAAAATATTTAAACAACTAGAATTAAAGACTAATATCTTTAAAACTCACTATAATCACACTAACCCAGTAAAACCTAATTGCGCCCACCGTTGTAATACTGGTCGCGTACGCGACCAACGTCGGTAAATCCAGTTTGCCACATGTGTGTAAAGTATCGCCATCTATAATCAAGTTCTTAAAACTATTCATGTTCTGCCATATCTGCACTTTAGTTATGATTGTGTTAACGTAGGAGCACGAGTAGTTTTCGGCACTTTTGTGTAGATGTCGAGGCAATAGACCACTTTGAGTATAGGTAAAGGAGGGACCGAGTAGTTTCGAGCACTTCCTTATAGATGGAAGACCTACGGATAAAAATAATTACCTATTTTGCCTATTTTTAAAGTTAACTTATTAATTTTTTGAAAATTACACATTGTTAAGTGTAAGTTATATAGAAACCAGAACTATCCTATGTACATCTTTCATTACTAATTCTACTGTTAGTATTGTTGAGTAATGTTACGCAAATTCATATTGAACACATCAGTTTCCCTTCTGTAAGACAGCAAGTATTAGGTTTCAAAATTCAAATGTCTTCACATATCCGTTGGTATTGAGATTATTGTTCGTCGTGTATTATTGTTACAAAATGATGAAAATACCTACCGGTTAAAATATTTTCATCTTACCACTGTTATTATAATTAGCATTAAAAGATACTGATGTAATGGCTGTAAGCGCATCTTTTCATCGTAATGTCCTGTTATTATCACAAATAATTCAACCAAATGATGAATTCAAGAAACACTTTCGCGAGGTACATTTTTTAATTAAAAAATAAATATATGTTTCATATCTTAAGAGTTACACCTTTTTTCGATTATATACGTAAGAATTTGTTATAAGTTATATTCATTTGCAGGGTATGTTTGATAAACCCAATTCAGCAGGTTTCTTACATATGTCTTATTACTTATTAACAGTGTATGATTCAGAACGCTTTAAAAAGCTAATAGAATGGCCAGTAACCTGTAAGAAAACAGAAGCAAAGTATCGCAACAATGTGAAAGAGTATTTAACAATAATATCTGCAGAGAATCCTGACATTGGTTTCCCGATTATACTTATGTCTCACTTAATTCATGCAGGTGGAAGTAAATTCACAATAATTATGTGGAAATTATCTCAAGTAGTTGTAAGAAGATATATCGCACGGGAAAGTAAGATATTTCCGATTATTATTATTTCTATTATATATCGTTTCTTATTGATCATCAGAATAAAGTTTATTAAAATTCTACTACATTATTTATATTCATCCTGCTTTCTCTCAAAAAACAAGAGGACAAGAAAACCTAATTACTTTTAAGTAATTATTCTATTATTATGTTCTTCCTTTTTGTAGCCACTTATAACGTTATATATATACCAAAAGTTGCGAATAATGATAATTTATCAAAAAAATTATTCCACGAAACCAATGCCAAAATTGATTCCGATATTTTACATCTGCATAAAAATATATCAGAAATGGAGAGCACAACTAAATTTGCTGTGGAGTAATATTTCTTTTCTTTTCTATTCGTACGAGTAAAGAAACATTTAGATATAATGTTAATTTCATTATTTGATTTTACAGAGTGGAAAAGGAAAAGTTGGATAAAATTATAAGTGAAATTTTCGAAAGAGAGCATTCACTTGCAAATCTTTTGCATAAAGCTCCCGTTCATCCTTCAATTAAAAAGTGTCTAAGGGATATAAACGATGAAGAAGTGATAAAAAGTTTATATCATATAGAAACTATGTTTCTAAATTTATAATACATACGTATCTTACCATCAATCTTAATTTTCAATAAAATAATTTTATTTTTTTTAGTGTGGAAGAAAAATATCAATGAAGGTTTAAGTCGAATACAGAAAAAGAATAAAATTGTAAAGGAAATAGAAAATCTTACTTTTAGAGCAAATAATGTTATACTAAGTTACAATGGTGATGTCAAGATATTAGATGGAAAACAATTGCAAAAAATTAATCCGCAGGAAGTTTCAGAAATACTTTCCGCGGACATGCAAGTAAGTATATTTTCTAGCAGGCTATTAAATTACGATTAATAAATTCAAAAGGTGTAACAGAAGAAACATTTCCAATTTCAGTGTCTTCTATATCAGTTGTACAAAAATGATAAAGTGCAGTTAAATAATTTTATAGTATTATTCAATTTTCTCTTAAGTCAATTGCACCAACGCTTGAAATTAAATATACTAGACGACTTTACAGACTGTTTATTGCAAATAGAGGCTAGCTGTAAGGATGTTAATTCAGCATTGAATATAATACAGTCGTATCTGCTCGATCTCGTAGAGATGATGTCGAAAACGCAAAAGATTTTGTGCGAGAAAAATGTTGTTCAGTTTCATGACGATACTGTATTACCTATAATGAATAACGTGCTTATTATGCTGTCACCTCTTATTAAAATTGATACGAATTGTAACGATAAAGAAACCGATCTCCAGAAGCGTCTCCAACTTACTCCAGTAGAAGGTGAGAAACATACAAGATTATTATGAATTTCTAAAGACTGTTCTATACATATTGAATAGTACAATTTAAAATGCTACAGCTGCGCATAAATCACTGTTCTCGAGATATCAACGTCTAAAAGAAAATCATGCGTCCCAAGGACCAAAGCTGAGGGAAAATTTGTTGGTGTCTCGAATTAATTTTGACGATACAATTTCAACAATAAATAGGGAAAAGCAATATTTGAATATCCATACAATGTCAAGTAGAAAAAATTTGACATCATTCAAGCAAGCAGAAAAATATTCCCGGTTATTTTCTACGCGTACAAAAAAGAATAATAGGACAGGTATGTTCTATAATGGTGTTACCGTTAAAAAGTAATGGTATAGAGTGTACTTTGAAATTGAAAAAAGTTGTACATTTTTTTTCTGAATTGCAGGAGCAAATTCAAGCATTATGTCTATACCTTGTACTTCGAAAGCAAATTCGACTGCAATTGCAAATGCAATTGAAGAAATGCGTGACATATCTGAGCTTAGTTTAAACATTACACCAAAAACTGCTTGTAATGTAAGTATGGAATTTGTCACCCCTGAAAAATTTGTGGACAAACAAAATACGCCCGAAGATGCGTCAGAAATGGAAGATGTCGTAAACGATTTTCCCCATAAAACTGCCGTAGTCGATATATGCAAAACAATAGAAGTGGAACGAAAAAATAATTATGATAATAATATCATGAGAATCGATCAAACAAAACAAAGAAGGCGTTCAATTGGGGATTTAGTTGAACGTTATAAAAAACTACTTGAAGTAAACAACCGTGCACCAAGCCCTATATTAAATTATATAAAATGTAATAAGGAATAGATGTAAGAATTGACAATTTATATTGTAAAATTGACTATTTACCAGTATGTATGCAAAAAGGAAAAATATATTTTTACATTTTGCTTAACAATGGTTTTTCAATTATTTATTTATCCATTTACTGTATTCCGAACGAAAGATTTTTCATTTATAATTACAAATTTATTTAGACTTATTTTTAATTGTATGTATATATACGAAAAACAAATGGTTCATGGTAATATAATATTTTGCATTATATTTATATTAATATGAGACGTTATTCTTAAACTGTATATAATAAACAGTGAATAAACAAAACGTAATTCATATTATGTGTAAAGAAAACATGTTACGCGCAGCATCATAAATTATAAATGTCATGTATTCATAGAAATCCGCCAAAACATGCTGCCGGTAGAACATGTTTGTTATATTGTATAACCTTAATTCAGAATATAAAGTGTTCTATTTAAAAGAAATAAGGCTTTTGATTAAATGTTGATCTCCTTAAAATGAGTTATGGAAAGTAACCATTGATACAATAAAATTCTAGTAAATAAACAGCTATGAAGTTACTGAAGCCAAATTGGGTTACACACGATGGTTTGTATAATATGTATCATATAAATGCATCTTTTTTTTTAATGTTTACAATTGGAATATTTGAACATAAAAGTTTCTTTTTTAGGATATCCAATATTTTCGGTGGATATACATCCAGATGGAAAGAGATTTGCCACTGGTGGCCAAGGTATAGATGAATACCATTTACTTATATTTTTAATATTTCTTTTGCAAAATGTAATAGTCGTAATTTGTATTTAATACTACGTTTGGTTCTGTTCTATATTCATTGTGCACGTCATTAAATTATAATTCTCTTTTGTATTATATTGTTAAATATTATGTATTACATTACAATCTATTAAATATTATATAAGATAAATGTTACTAACTACATTTTTTAAAATAACCATAGGAGGAGATTCTGGAAGAGTTGTGATATGGAATATGGAACCGGTAGTTAATGACATTGCTGAATTGGATGAAAATATTCCAAAAATGTTATGTCAGTTAGATAATCATTTAGGTATAGACACGTAATAATAATAAGAATAATTAGTATAATTAATGAAATGTATACCATATATCATTGAATTTCATATTTTTGCAGCATGCGTAAATTGTGTAAGATGGAGTAATAATGGATTATTAGCATCAGGTGGTGTAGATAAATTAATTATGATTTGGAGATTATCAGGTGGATCCGGTGGAAGTTCAATATTTGGTGGAAAGTCTAGCGTTGAGACATGGCGTTGCATAGCTACGTTACGTTCACACGAGGCCGATGTGCTTGATCTTGCATGGGCGCCGCACAGCCCATGGTTAGCCTCCGCGTCTGTAGATAATAGTGTCATTGTATGGGATGCATCTAAATTTCCAGCAATTGTTGCTGTACTAAAGGGTCATACAGGATTTGTAAAAGGAATTACATGGGATCCAGTGGGGAAATATGTAGCTTCTCAATCTGACGACAAAACGTTAAGAGTATGGCGTACTACAGATTGGACGGAAGCGGCGTTAATATCAGAACCATTCGATGAATGCGGCGGAACAACTCATGTATTAAGACTTTCTTGGAGTCCAGACGGTCAATATTTAGTATCAGCTCATGCAATGAATGGTGGAGGTCCAACGGCACAAATAATTGAACGCGATGGATGGACGCAAGATAAAGATTTTGTTGGTCATCGCAAAGCTGTCACATGTGTGGTATATAGTAAATATAAATTCGTATAAAGTTAATCAATGATTGCTTCATTTGTTGACATTTTTTGTATTGTATATTATAGAGATTCAACGGGAATATATTGCAAAAGAAACAGTCAGGTTCTTCGAAACCACAACAGTATTGCTGCGTTGCTATAGGCTCACGAGATCGATCTCTCTCTGTATGGTTGACATCGCTGAAAAGGCCTTTAGTAGTATTACATGAATTATTTACGCATTCAGTCTTAGATGCCAGTTGGTCACCATGTGGTCTTCGACTTGCTGCATGTTCTTGGGATGGTTCTGTTGTACTCATTGAATTTACGCAACAAGAATTAGGTCAACCATTAGACCCTGCTGAACAAGTATGTTTTATATGCCAATTATTCAAAATGATGAGTTAGTAATAATTGCTATTTGCGTTATAGAGTAGTCTTCATGAACGCTTGTATGGTAAACCATTAGTGCAAGGTGGTTGTACTGTAATGGAAGCACCCGAGCTCCTTAACTTGCGAACTACAGCCCCACCAACGCAACCGACCCAAACACCTCCCAGTATAAATACAGCCCATCCACCTACTACTACTTCAACTACTCCTGCTAAAGGTCCAATTAATAAACAAATTGAAACAAGAACATCCGATGGAAAAAGGAGAATAACACCAATGTTCATACCACCGCCATCCGATACAATGTAAGCTAAATCGTAAATTTATAAAATAATTGTATATTCTGTGCATTCCTTCCATCAAATGATTTTCTTGTAGGGACTCTTCGAGTGGTAGACAAGGAACACCAACATTTACAAGTCAAGCAAAAAGTTCAATTGTCATAGAAAAACGTAACGACGTTGTGACCCCTAACGTTACTTCCTCGTTAAATTCCACGAACGTAAACACTCCTCCGTCGATGCTCACCTTAAAACGGCGCGACCAGTCCACACCTAAATTGCATAATACTTCCTTCAACAAAAAACCCAAAATAACGGTCGAAAGGAACGCAAATCAAATTATACTTCCTCCATTGAAGCCTTCCAGCTCGTTGTCTCAACAGGCTGGTCATTACGCAGTAACTGTTACTAACAGCCAAGGTTTAGCCCATTTACAAGTATTCAAAGGGACAGACTCTGAGCCGACCTGGGATTTGTATTTGGGATACAGTGCTGTAGCGTTAGCAGCATCACCAGCAGTTATAGCACTCGGTTTGGAAGATGGTAGTCTTCATACATTTTATCCCGCGAAGGGATGCCGACCAGCTCCTCCATTAGCCCCACCATCTCCTTTGGCGAAAGTTCATGCAGTTGGAAATGCGGTATTAATCTGATCTATCGATTCTCATCTTCGTAATGAAAAAACAAAATAGCTCATTCAATCATTAATGTTTTTAGGTAATGGTTATTTCTAGTTGCGGAGCTGTACGCGTTTGGGAAATAGGATGTTCCTGTAGAATGATAGTTTCTACTTCTGCTGCGCATTTAGCAGTGCCCGGAACTTCTTTGCTGTCATGTACATTATATAATGGAATGCCACACTTAGCATTTACTAATGCTAGAGCATATATATATGATAAAGATATGGGTACCATAAATCACATTATCTATTAACTCTTCAACAACGGTGAACGTGTCTCAATATTGTTTCCCCAAGTTGATGGACGCAATTACGTATTGTGCCAAAGAGCTAATTCTTTTACAATTTCATCTTCCGAGAAATTGCTTTCGGAACTATGAAATCAGAGATACTTAGGAATAAGGAAAAAAACTGCAGTCAATACGATTAATGGACGCCGTCGTTGAGGGGTCAAAGTAATTTATTCTCTATAACGTGCAATACATTTACCAATAATATATTCAGGTACATGGTTACTAATTGGTGATAGTCAAGATCCCATATGGCGTTGGGCATCGTTTAATGCATCCAGTGCATCTGGAAGAGCTCCCAGGGGACCATTGTCCTCTCTGCAAGAGGGACTATTTAGAACTGCTGGGAATGCTTTACCTAATCCGAGATTACCTCATAGTGCACCCAGTGTAGTATCCTACTTGGAACAGCAATTACTTGCTTCGAAAGCTCTTGGCAGTGCTCAGGAATACATGCATTGGCTTATGGCTCTAGTATCATTTCTATTAACCCAAGGTATAAATACATGTACTTTGTGTTTCTTAATTGTTAGTCACCATCACATTTTACAACGTAACGTGCATTTTAGATGGATTGGAAAAACGCCTGAGGCTCATCTTGGATGAACTTTTGGGTCCAAGTCATACATCAGCTTCTAAAAGTGCATGGGATCCATTAGTATTGGTATTATTTCAGGATATGCTGTTTTCAAATATTATTCACTCTGATATAAATACAATAACATGCTCGTATTCTTGATTTTCCGCAGGGAATCAAGAAACATAAACTTTTAGAGGACGTTTTGTCTGTTGTTGGTGGACACCTTCGTTGGCAAAGATTGTATCTCGAATACATGGAACAATTAACAGCACTGAAAAACCAAACTAATTAAAAGTAAATATTTAAATGTAGATCTGATATAATGTAGGATACGCATTGTAATTATTATTATATATCTTAAAATGGTGATAAGAAACTTGAAAATATAATCAGGCTACGAAAATGTAATATGACAGTGACCAAAGTTTGTAAAATTGTTAGTTCGAAAATTAGAATCAATCACAGTTTTAACGTGAAATCATATTTTGTCTTGATGCAGATAAAAACGTAATTCTTTAAAACTCTAAATAAAGTTCATTGGTTTTCTAGCACCATTTTAGCATTAGTTTGTATCTCCTGTATATTTTTAAAAACAAATCTCTATGGAGCAACAAAATTGTACAGTTTTTTATATTATATACAATATAATAATTAAAATAATTACGTAATAAAAATAACATTTTATACTAAACAAATATTGTTTACTTTTGAAATTTGATAACATTTGATTATTGTTATCTGTCTTTATATATTGTAAAGGATAAGATCATAGGAGTAGAAGATAATAAAACACGTTAAGTAGTTGCTTACAAATTTTAACAATTTTATATCATTTTCATACAACACGTTCTAAACAAAGTGAATGCTCGGCGATATATTATGATGCATCGCATTAAACTTTAATATTAGTTCCAAAGAATTTTCTATATTTGAGTTTCAATTACATACATTTATCAATATAGGAATATATTATTTTCGAAAGCACAGTATAATAAAAAAAATTATTTGATGCGTTTTACACAATTTCTCATGTAATGAAAACATGTTACTTCAAACTTCCGATCTTTTACCATAACAGTATAAAAATGTACAATTCATCATAATGAACAACAGATTTAATATTTCCAATTCAAAAACATTCATTACTAATCATAAAGACGATAGTAACTAAATAAATTGTATGAAATACATCAAATTAAACAGCTTTCATTATGTAATCGTGATGTAAAGTACAAGAATTATTGATACATTTTGTCTTTAATAGTTTGCAAATTGTACTCACATGGAAGCATGATATATGAACTTTATAATTATTGTTTTCCTATAATAAATAAAAATCACAAATCCACAGTGATATCACATTATGTAAATTACTTATACACATGTTGCACATAAGTTTATATTGTAATAAAACAAGGAAAAAATATTCAAAAATTGATAAATGGATAATAATAACCCACAATTAGTTGCGTATTTTCATGATGCTTTTAAATGCTAAATTTACCACATTATCTGTATCATCACACAAACATGATCGACAGAAAAATACAAATTATTATAGAATAAATGAAATGTACCAATATTCATTACATACAAGGATCAATAAAAAAAATTAAAGCTATTTATTTGTCGCTCAATTGACGCTGTAATTTATAAAATGAGAGAATAGTTAAATGCATTTGGATAGAAGTATGCATAAACAAATATTATCTATGCATTAAGGCCATTTAAATCTAAGGCAACTATTGATCAGGCTAATCGTATATGAAAGATCAAATTTTTATATATGTGTATAAAGTCAATTAAGCTTTAAAAAGCGTAACAATATAGAACAAAACATATTATCTATATGTAAGTATTCATATATATCTACGACGTATGTTTACATTTTTCAGAAAAATGAATCAAACGTAGAAAATAAGATATTTATGAATTATGATAAAGGGCAAGTGTAGTAGTTGTGGGATATGTAACTACTTAAATTTCAACAAAATATTTGATAAATATTGATATTTTTCACTTTGTCTACAAGGGATACAAAATTGCAAATACCATATCCAAAATTGCATATCCATTACCAGACAGATACGATGAAACTTAATAAATATTTTTCCTTGAGATTATTGACTAGACATGTTACAATAAAAAAATGACATCTAAGCTTGTCGAAAAATAGAATAAGCGTCAGTTGTGAGTACTAAGTGATCGAACAAAATAGTTCTCTAATTATAATTACTAATAATCACATATTATAAATTTTAAGTTTTTAATCTTAATAAGTAGCATCATTAAGAATTATTTTGAAAACCTTGAATTATAAAGTTGCTTGTATTTGATTTTTGTGTTTGTTCTCAAAATCTAAATACCTCTAACGTTTTTGATATCACAATTGTAATACCGTAATGCTACAATCATCTATGTATATACCAATAATACAGTTCAATAACTTTAATAAATTTTCAGTGTAGATAACATATAAAGTTTTTGTACCTTTAGTAACCATTTTTGTCTAGTATGATAAGTTTGATATCTGATACATAAATATTTCTATAAATAAATATGAATTTAAGACTACGCCCTGCGTATTGTGCGTTGTACATCAAGAGAGTTGAACAACAAATTACACTATCGACAGCACATAGAACATATTTGATTCAATAACAATCTCTGACCAGTTATTCAGTACAATGATGTTAATATACACCGTTTTAACCATTGTCATTAATTGCAATATGCGAAATATTGCAATAAACCTAAATTCACTAGTACCAGCGTAATCAAAAATATTTAGTTGTGTGTATATGTGTATATAGACATTATATAATTATACACAGTGCTTGCAAGTAAATCAAATTTTAGAAAACTGTTAATGCTGGGAATCTCTATAGCACAACATTTATTTACCAATGGTAACAATAGAAATGTATAGCGTGCTGTAATCAGCTAATCACTATCCATTGTACTAGATTCTTTCAATTCTGATTCATCAACGTAATGATTCTTTGAATTTTTTTCTTCTGCAGACTTTACACACTACAACAATTCATTAACATATATTGCAATTTTACATGCTTTATCAAAGTCTTCACATTATCGAGAGAAAAAACTTTTCCGTCGACTAACCGAAGAGGCTAGAAATAACAAAAGCAAAAAGATACTTACATCTTCGGTTCGAATTCGTGGTGACGCTATTTGCTCAGGAAAGTGCCACGGCTTGTAACTTGGATTATTAAGCAATTTCCAATTAGGATAAGCTACAGACGCCTTGTGTAGCTTTTTAACCATCTGAAAGGAATAGACTTAAGTGGCCAAACATCATCCAAATGAAAACATTAATTATAATCATACGAAATATACAAACCCTTGGAGCAAATATTTGTGTAACTTTATTGACCAGCCAAACGGGTAATTTTCCATGTGGATCCGTATGAGAAACGTAACCCAATTCGGAACCATCACCATTTCGAGATGGCCTTACGATATATCCTTGAATTAAAAACATAAATAATTTAGTAATAAATTATAAATAGAAATAATAAACTTTCCTAATAATATTCAAGTTTTACCTGTAAGATAAGATGTTGCTCGTACAAATTGCTTTCTTGGCGGATAATCTTTATGAAAAACAGAATGATTCAAAATCAGTTGTTCCATGCCAGTATCGAGCCATGATCTTTGTAGAATAAAATCTCTGTTTTTCAACGGAGATGGACAAGCCACTAATTAATAAATATAAACGTATAATATATGTCTACTCATTTATGTAAAAATATTCTATGTATCTGAATCTATACATGTATAATTGTATATATAGTTAATAGAAATAAATACCTACTTGAATAGTAACCAATATCATTATTTGGATTAAAGAAACCTATGTCTTTTGATTCAATCATATGAGTATCCCAAACCTTTCTATATTCAGGATCGTGTAATACATCGTATAATGTTTCCGGTAGAACATCAGAAAAACGAGTCCTGATCTGCAAAATAAATTAATTGTTACTATTAAGTACATACCAAATCATAAAACACAGTAGAAACAGCAAAAAGATATACTTACCTTTACCATTCTAAAACTAATTCCCGGTACAGACTTTGTCCACACAGACAAATCAGGTTTATTGTAGTCTAGCTTCCACTTATTATTATCATCGTACAAGTGTTTCAACTTCTCGAAATCTTTATCCTCGGCTATTTTGACAATTCCAATATCCATTTTATAAGAATATTGTCTACAAAGCAACTAGCATCATTAACATTTACATGGATGATTTCTAAAAAATAAAAAAAGGTACAATTACATGTCTGTACTCTAATCAATATAAGATTAAAAACTAAATATTAGCAAAACATTTTCAAACTGTATTTGCAAAATTAATCTGTGTAAATTAAATACAAAGTATATAATTACCTATTAACAGAGTAGTTCATAGCACTTTAATATAAAGTCTATGTATGTTTAATTCTGCTGTATAATAGGCCTTACATTTATGAAGAAACAGTTCTTGGAGAATCTTGACCATTGTCTGGCTTTCGAATAATCAAAGTCAAATATGTAATTCTTCAATCACATTCATACTAAAGGAGAAAAAGTTTTTAAAGATACTGATAAGCGTATGAATCTGGATAATCATTAAACAGTGAGATAATAACATAGACTACATATTTAATTATCGATAAATTTTTAATAAGCTAATAGGTAAGATAGAAAAATTTAAACTGCCCGCATTCAGCACTCTTCAGATAAGTTCGTCAATGTAAAAGCAAAATAACCTGAAAAACTCTGAATATATCTATCCTACGTATGTACATTAATATAATTTCCTTCTCTGCAGAGCAAAAATGTCTCTTCAGGGAGGAGACAATTCCATTTCATGTATACAACGAATTAAATAATTCAAAATGATTTATAAAATAATTCGGAACGATGAATGTCAATGAAGAGTACACAAACAAAATGACCAACTGACTTGCGTTACCGGTCTAGTGTAGTAGTATAGGTTATTCGGCATTTATAGAATTTATCTTCATTAACTCATCGTTTAAATCATCTTCGTATCGGGACTCTTTCGCCCAAAATTTGATCGTACGTTATAATATCATTTTATTGATCTAAGACATGATATTATTTCATTCGTGAGTATTTTAATAATTAAATGCCAGTGGATTTACATCCTTTGTTTGCATATACATACACGTAGTCTTCTTTATGTTTAGAAAATGCATGGTATATTTTTGTGCCCCACATACTAACAATTAATTACACAACGAACCGAGTTATCGTCAATTCTATCTGTTTTTTGTTTAAACTTGATAGCGAAACGAAAAAGAGGCGTGCGATATTTTTGTCTTAGCACAGTCGATCACTGTCGATCATTGAAGATCGTTTGCCATCGTTGGTTTAGTTATTTCCATTTAAAAAAAAACAATGTTTTATCCATTTTTACATATTTCCTTTTTCTTTTTTATTATAGATCATTAAATTATTTGGGATATATTCGACATTGATGACTTATTAAACATTCTGTTCTTATTTATATCTTTTATGCCTTAGGTTCTGCTGTATTGAATAATATTTATACAATGGCTGTAACAATCACTACTGGAAATATTGATCTGGATAACAAAATCAACGAATGGTTAAAATGGAATAAGGTAGTATTTTAATTATCAATAAAAAAATATCATTCATTTGTTGGATTGTATTTTATACATTTATCCTTGTTATAAAGTTTACTTTACCACGTTTTAGGATGAAAAATCAGAACATGAAATACAACAGCTTATCCATAACAATAATAACAAGGTTTTATCTGCCTTATTCTTAAAAAGACTTGAATTCGGTACAGCTGGTCTAAGAGGTTGCATGGGCCCAGGATACAGCCAGATGAATGATTTAGTTATAGTTCAAACAGGTCAAGGACTGTCCAAGTATTTACGTGATACAGTAGCTGATACATCCAAAAAGGGTATCATAATAGGATATGATGGCCGTCATTGCAGTAAGAGGTCAGTAACCATATTTAGAATAAAAGATTCTAGTCATTATTAGGACCAAATGTAATTTATACTTACGTATTACTAATGCTTAAATATTTCTACAATATCATTTTAGATTTGCAGAACTGACTGCTGCAATTTTTATGGCGCAAAACATAAGAATATACCTTTTTTCTAAAATTGTTCCAACTCCGTTCATACCTTATGGTGTGCTAAGGTATAAATGTGCAGGTGGAATAATGATTACAGCCTCTCACAATCCAAAGGACGACAATGGTTATAAAGTTTATTGGGAGAATGGTTGTCAAATAATATCGCCACATGATAAACAAATTCAAAGATATATAGTGAACAATCTTGAACCAATTGAATCCTCATGGGACACAGCACACATCTATGAGAGTTCTTTATACATAGATCCATGGAATGATATTATGCAATCTTATATCAATGATCTCAAAAAGACTGTTTTGTATCCAGAAGTTAATAGAAATACCATATTGAAATTTACTTACACGCCCATGCATGGAGTTGGATACGAATATATGGGTGCAGCTTTTAATGCTGCAAATTTAAAGGTATTGCTTTAAAAATTATGTTACCGTTTATTGCGTAATGTCATTTGAATTTGCATTATTTGTTGCATTATCTTTTTGATGAAAGAGTGCACTTTTAAATCAAAAGCTGTAGTTTCTTAGCATTGAGTACGTTTTTCTTTCATTCCGACTTGACTTTTCTTTTTAATTCTATTTTAACACATTGTCATCAACGTATTCAATATTCATGAATAGTGTACTTTGCTATATAGCCATTTATAGTAGTTGAAGAACAAAAGCTGGCAGATCCAGAATTTCCGACTGTGAAATTTCCAAACCCTGAAGAAGGAAAAAGCGCCCTAGATCTTAGTATACAAGTAGCGAATAAAAATTCTTCATCCATTATTCTAGCTAATGATCCTGACGCAGACAGATTAGCTTGTGCTATAAAAATTAAAAAGTATGCAACTTTAGCTATTATATTAATACATATACATATATACTGAATTTAATAAGTTCTTGAATTTTTATGTTAGCGGTGAATGGTATATCTTCTCTGGTAATGAATTGGGAGCACTCTTAGGATGGTGGATGATGCACAAATATCAAGTACAACACGCTGATACAGATTTCTCAAATGTATACATGTTATCGTCGACAGTTTCAAGTAAAATTTTAGCATCAATGGCTAAACTTGAAGGATTTAATTTTGAGGTGTGTATGCCTAAACAGCGTTTAAATCATTTTTATTATCTGTATTGCTACATATTCTCTTTTTTTGTCAAAAGGAAACTTTAACAGGTTTCAAGTGGATGGGTAATAGAAGCATAGAGTTAAAAAAAGCAGGTAAAGAGATTTTGTTTGCATACGAAGAAGCTATTGGGTTTATGTGTGGCTCGACTGTCCTTGATAAAGATGGTATAAGTGCCGGAATGCATGTAGCTGAACTATCAGCCTATCTAGAAACTATGGGACTCACGCTTCACGACAAGTTGAACGAAATATATGCTCAGTATGTTATATCGTACTTTATATGGCAAAAAAATATATATATAATAAAGATTTATAAATGTTTAATTTAGATACGGATATCATATTTCTAAGAATTCATATTGGATTTGTCATGAGCCAGATGTAATCAAGAAAATATTCGAAAGATTACGAAGTTTTTCTGGTAGTCCAAACAAGGTAAAGAAAAGAACGTATATTTCTATTTATATGTATATGTATAAACTATTGTTTACCATTCTTTATCTCCAAATATTTTTTAGTATCCAACAAGCATTCTAAACGGAAAGTATCCCATAACAGCTGTTCGTGATTTAACAACGGGATATGATAGTACAAAATCAGACAATAAAGCCATTCTACCTGTATCAAAATCTAGTCAAATGATAACATTTACGTTTAAAAATGGTTTGATTTTAACACTAAGGACTAGTGGTACTGAACCTAAAATTAAATATTACAGCGAATTATGCGCAGCTCCCGGGGAACAGTAAGTTGCTTATATTTTTTTCTATACACAAAATGTTACAAATATTTTCCAATATTTTATTAATTTTACATAAATACTTTTAGTGATATTGAAGCATTGAAATCCATACTTGACGAAATGGTGTCAGCTGTAGTAATAGAATTTCTTCAGCCTGAAGTAAATTGTCTTTTACCTCGTATCAATTAAATATTAGCATTGCAGTTTATTATATCAATTACTATGGCTTCGTATTATGGCTTTATTTAGATGTAGTCGATCATTAATTTAAATCCGCATTTTTAACAAAAGTTCTGCACTTGGTTTGGAATACGAAATTGTTTATCATTTCTTGCCCATAGTAAAGTACAGCCAGGTATTTATAATACTAAAAACGTTACGTTGTATATACTTATATTATTAGTTATATTAGCGTTTTTATTTCACAAAAGTCAGACTATGTATATTATGTTGTCACCGCATTCCTTTGTTAGATATAATAAAGTTAGCTACATTTAATACTGAATCCTAGCTTGTAATTTTATTTTATTTAGATATTTAATTATTTATTTAATTTAGTAACTATATTATATCACTATTTGATTGATACATCGTAATTGATTGGAGATATTAAGTTAAGATACATGTTCTTTTAAATAATAGTGAGGCTTATACAAAGATTTCATTCTCCAATACCATGTAAAACTTGAATTTTACGGAATTATTAATCGTCTTTTCTTGAGTAAATTTAATGATATAATATTTAATATAGAGGCTTATAATATTATAATCTTTCAAAACATACATCCGTTTGCTATCCCATTTCTCCTTCGGCGGAAATCATTTCAACTTTGTTTCTATTTTCTTGCATGAAAAATGTAATACACTGAAAGCAAACAACTTTATCATCAAATATTTGATACTTGTTACTATACAAAAGTTGAGAATCTCACCTGTTCATCTAAAAACTTCATAAGGGTATTCATCTTGCATTTGAAACCCGCCTCTTTCAACATGATATGTAAAGAATTAAAGCATAATGGTTCGTAAGTCAAAATTTTGTTATACAGATCTTTGTTAAAGGTAATAAATTTCTCAAACATATCTTTAATGTTTGGTGTATCATCAGTTACAGACGTGAATTCCGGTTCACCAAATATCTTCTCTTCATCAATGCTATAAAATTACAAAATTTATGTATTCATTTCTATATCGAAGAAACTTATAAATAAATATAATGTAGTGCGGAAGACCTTAATTTAAATAGTAAAACATGCTACTTGCTACATGTACATACAGTTCCTGCCAGGTTGGTGATTGACATTCATAATTAGAAATGTAATCAACATTCTTTTTTTTCTCTGGTGGCTCATCATCTTCGCTACTTATTGCAAATTCTGGTTTTCTACTCGTTTGTGTCGTAGAAATTGTAGGATGTAACTCATTATAAATATATGTTAATAACTTAACAGCTCTCTTTCGTTTCTGCGTTTTCAATCCATATTTATTTAATTCTGCCTAAAATTAATAAATGCGAACTTATTATACATTGGACTTATATTAATAACAAAATTCATTAACTTACATGAAGATCAGGTGTTAACATGCCATCGTAATTAGGAGGTGGAGTAACACTGTCTCTAATAATTTCAGGCGACACATTTACTTCTAAATCTTTTGTACCTCTACATTTGCATGGGGTTTTATTACGATTCTTGCAAATTTCCGATGTAGCACTCTTAATCTCTTTTTTATTAGTATGTAAACTTGCCTCGGATATTGATTTCCTCTGGAATTTTCGGATACCTTGACTTTCAAGTAAACTTTTTTCACTATTCTCCAATTGTGTAGAAGAGTTATTAGTTACAATCAAAGCACCGCTTTCTTTGGGTACTGTGGGAGATAAAGTTTCTTTATTTAATGTTTTCACTTCATTAATTAAGACTAGACTATCGTTATCATCATCATCATCGTTATCAATGTGAACATTGGCTAAGTAGATATTTTCAAGAAACTCATCGTTTTCATCAGTCCTTCCTGCCCACGAAATACTTCTTTTTTCAGGGCTTAAGGATATTAACGTAGGGGATGCAAGTTTATTTCTTATTTCTTGCAAATCTATGTTACTCTCTGAGCTGCTATATCTTAATTTACTTGGATTATTCACCTTTTGATTTTCAAAAATATCCCTTCGGCTACTTATCGACAATTTCCTGTTTATATCACTTAAAATTTGTACATCGCATTCTTTTTCTCGACGCATTTTAAATTCCGACAGATCACATACGTTTGATAATAAAATAGTATCGGTAACAGTATTGTTTCTTTCAGAACATTCTTCATGCGCTACATTACTGTTTGCATTACTTTTCAATGTGCGCTCTTGCATAAAATTTCGATATTTTACTATACTATTATTTTCATGCTCCCTTTTGTACTTTGAATACATGGATATTTCATTTTCGTCTGTATCAGAATTTAGAAATATATTATCAATACTTTCAGTAAATTGCGTTGCGAAAAATGTTTCTGTAAGTACAATGTCTTTTACATTTTGTGCACATTTCGCGGTTTCATTTAATAAATTCGTGAATGCAGAATTGGATATCATATCTTGATTTTTCTTTCCCGTATCAAGTACACTTTCATTTACTGAATTATCTTCCCTATATAATTCTGCACATTCCTCTGTATTAAGTTCTGATGACTGTACGTTATCATTCATTAACGAAAGATCCTCACATATACTAGCATGATTATGGGTGTAAACATTCGCATCTGGTTCAGAATTTATCATAGAATCAAATATGCTCACACCCCTTTTCTTTTTTATTGTTTTACCTTCAATAGCATTTGTAGTGGACGCCAAACATTGATCAGAAGTATCATACTGTTTAGTGCTGAATGGATTTCTGCACAGCTTAGGTCTCAATGGTAGTATTTGAACTTCAGAGTCAGTATCGTTGTCTGATTTATCATTCTCTCTTTGGACCTTTTCAACAAACAAACTAAGATTATTTCTTGGTTTTACTAATTGAGAATGATTCTCTCTTTTTGGTGTGCTAAATTGTGAACTTGACAATATATTTATATTTTCATCATCTTCATCCTCGATTGTAGGAATTGGAGCTTCATCTACATAGATTATTTTGTTCATTCCGATACTGTTTATTATATCATTACTCTCGTCAAATAAATCGGGAGATACGTTAGAATTACGAATAGCGCTCAACTTACTCAAATACTTCGTTTTTTGTTGCAATAATGAATCTGGATATATCTCTTTTCTTAATTCAGTTTCAATAAGCTCTGGTTTGTCTGTAACGGATTTCTTCTGTATCAAATGTGCCGGAGTTAACTTTTCACGTTCATTCAATGCAGTATCCTTGCCGACACAGATTAAATTTTCCACACTGTCAATACTTAACTCAAAAGGATCCTCTTCCACGGAAATCAACTCTTTATTCTGTTCATTGTGCACTCTATCTGTTTCTTGTTTGACATCAATTTCCTTTCTTTCTAAAAAACCAAACAACTCTGCTACTTTATACTTTCTTGCGAGATTCCTTAGGCACGGAAAGCTCGTTATATCATCGAGAACGTATAGATATTTTTTAACGACCCGACAATAAATAAATTCCAAAAAAGCTAAAGCAATTTCGTAAGATATATCCAGCCAACAAATTTTTTCCATAATTGTAGTATATAACGAAGTGTCGTTAGGTGTAGCATCGAGTAGTATGTTTGAACATTGCACGTAGATAACTAATTTATGCGCCCAAATATGTTTACCATTTTTAACAAATATTATTATATCACTTGCACAACTATTGTTTAATGCCTCGGTCCAATTGTTTATCATGGTATCAATGAATTGTCTATTTTGGCAACTTTCACATTTTTGGTGTCGTACTGCAGATGTTTCGATATTTTTTGTATCTTGTCCTTTTTCATTATTGCTGGTTTCTATCCTGTATTGGCTCAGTTTCGCATCGGGCATGTTGCATGTATTTGTAAATTCTACAATAGTTTCTTGTTTCTGTCAGCAAAGACATAAGTACGATGTATAAAATCACTAATAAAGAAACATTTATGAAAATCTAATTTACCATATTATGGATTCAACATACTTTGTCATTTGCTTCCTTCACTTCTGGAATTATAAATTCAGATAAATTTCTTACATAGAAATCTTTCTGTCTCCCAGTTAATTTCGCTCTGTTCCACAATTCCCCTGCCTTAAAAGTAAATAATAAAAACAAATAATTATGTTATGAAAAATGTGATAAAAGCAACACCCATACCTTACTCCAAAGCTCTTGAAGTAAACAGCTCTTTAAAACAGTTTTTTTTTCCCTGATATTATCATCTTCCGGTTCTTTATTCTGCTTTTGTGTAATTGATTCATCTGCCATTAGAATTTCTGAAATTCTTTCTGTTAAAATATGTTTTCTTTCCACTTCTGATCTTGTTTGAAGTACAGTTGGGCCATTTTTTCTTCCTATTAAAAGAGTATATACAAATATCTTTGTATTTGCGAGTGAAAAACGACATTTATTCTAAAACAAACGTACTGTTTCCACACTTTTTTGGCTTCTCAGAAACTTTTGCTTGCAGCCAACACTGATTCGACATTTTAGATAATCCATCATTGTCATTAATTACATCTAGTTCTTCTGCTTCTTGAAGAGATTTTGATAAAGCTAACGCAAGTTCTAGATTAGATTCTTCGTACAAATCCTAAAAAAGTTCACAATCATTCAATGAGGGTCGTCAAATATGTATAAATATAATTTCGATTAAATAAAATCTACATAAAATATATTTCAATTATCATGCCTTAACATAGAAAAATATACATACTGCTTGATGCAGTACTGATTTCTTTTTTTCTTGCACTACAGGTCCAGTAAGCAAACCTAATGACTTTCTTTCATCCTCTTGACGTTTCTGTAGTTCTACAGCATCTAATAGCTTCTTGGTTGGAATATTATTCTTGTTCGCACAAGTCTTCATATGCAAAGTACGAGAGTTGATATCTTTGAATGTTTTGAAGCATAAAGGGCATACAACAGCTACTTTGACATCAACAGCATAATCTTTATTGTTGGAACTACTGTTAGATTTAAAGAAAGATGATTCTGTTGAAGGCTCTGATTCATTTTCAGCTTTTCTTTCTTTTAATCGTGGTTTGGGCCTCGATTGGTTATGATTTTTGCTGCCATTCTTCAACCGAATCGTTGTTCTTCTAATTTGCACAGCATTAGAATTAATAAACTGGTTGGACTTTTTTTTGCCCAATTGTACCGGGCTTTTGAAGTCTAAGATACTATCGTCTTCGGTCACAACAGATTTAACACATTCTTTTCTTTCATGTTCAACGTGTTCATCCATTTTATTTTTCCATCCCAATCAAATTCTAATACATTTTGATATACAATGGAATAAACAGCATATGTACACACACAATCATACCTTTCTACACAGACAGTCTGTAAACATAACCTATTTCTACCGTAGAATTCTTTGAATTACAACTATGTTAGTATATGATTTACGTAGGAGGTATCACTTATTTTCTTCGCGTATTTCTGACAATGTAACGCCACTTCCAATTTGCAGTAGTTTATCATTTTCCTTATATCTTTGAAATACTGTTTGAAGAACACCTTCAATTGATGGATGACCCCATAAGTCCTTTGTCCAATAATATTCTTCGTATAGAGTTAGCTTTCTATGAACGAAATCGTATTCATCAAGTTCAGCAATAATTTTCTTTTTGTTGATAAAGTAATTACTGCAATTTAATACAAAGGTTTATATTATTCGATCGTGTTATATACGTATATTAGAAATTAAAAAATCATAAATCCCATTGAAATTATTTTAACCCCTAAGAATTTTCTATGCATTTTCACAGTAGAACTAACTATGTATCGTAATAATTCGTATTAATATTCACCAGAATAAAAGAGTGCCGCAAAGTGGAACCATTATTTTCGATAAATTTACAACAGCAGAAAATTTTGCAGCTGGAGTTCCAGTAATAGTTCGTGGTAGCTTCTTTTTCAAAACTATTGGTTCATACATTGTACTTAAAATGCTGTAAAAAGTTATTTAGGAATAAAGCCCTTCGTAGTTGTTGAGTACAATGTTTTTGTAGTGTACACAGTACGGCCATAACGTAAAATGAAAAATTATGTAATTTTCATCAGAGCGGCAAGGCAGTAAGAATTCATTTTTAGGAACACTTTCTTCTAGAAATGTTTTAAGTACGTTTATATTGCAGATATTTTACAAATAATGACATACATTATGTATTTATTCTTAAGATCACCATTATAACTACAAAGATGAAATATACCTATTTACATGAATTACTTCGTTTCCTACAATGCAATTCAATAACATTTATGTAATCTAATGCCTTTTTTCATTCGTTTCAACACACAATGAATAAAAAGTTGTTTAAACGTATTAACGCTCCCTGTTATCTACCTTGAAAAACAAATTTTCGAATAGTCAAACTCCTGATGTGTTGTTTAATGGCCATGGTGAATTGACACAACAAAGGAGAAGCTAAACAACGGCAATACGGAATTGAAAGATTTTTCACATTATTCGCCGATACATAATGAAGTCCATGAAAAAAAGACTCAGAAATTATTGTTTACCATACCAAAACTAACCACCAATTTTTTTGAATATAAAAGCTCTAATTATTACATAGTTTTATCATTTCTAATCGAGATTTGAACATGGTATGTATAACACATATGCCATTCATCAATTTCCTCATTTTTTTCACATGATTGGAAATCTTATATTGGCATGAATTGTTACTTATATTTTAGGCTTCCTCTTCGAAAAGAGTAACTGCAATTGGTACAAAGAAGAAAGGACTACCTAAAATGGAATTATCTCCAGAACAAAAGGATGACATAAAGGAAGCATTTGATTTGTTCGATCCTGATGGCACTGGTAGAATAGCGACTAAGGAACTTAAAGTGGCCATTAGGGCTCTAGGTTTTGAACCGAAAAAGGAAGAGATAAAAAAACTCGTTGCAGATGTTGATCCAGATGGTCTTGGTACATTATCATTCGAAGAATTTGTAAATTTGATGTCTACAAAAATGTTAGAAAAGGATACAAAGGAAGAAGTTCTGAAAGCATTTCGACTCTTTGACGATGATAATACAGGAAAGATAACAATCAAAAATTTGAAAAGAGTGGCCAAAGAATTGGGGGAGAATCTCACAGACGAAGAATTGCAGGAAATGATTGATGAAGCAGACAAAGATGGCGACGGTGAAGTGTCGCAAGAAGAGTTTCTACGTATTATGAAAAAAACTAGTTTATATTAATCTTTCATAACTTATTGGTAACATGCACAGAAACAATAATTTCTGTATGCAAGTTGCATGTAATTTATACAAAAGTATTATGCATATAACTGCTGCATTTAAACACACGTGATAGTTGAATAACAATTTAATTTCAGTATAAATAATATGGAGCACTAAATGTACATAATGGTCGTGAAATAAATTTTTGTACTATGGAAAATCATTAAAAAAAAAGAATATTTTGTTACAAAAATAATTGTAAAATATTATACAAAATTTTATTGTTGTACTTTAAGTTTCTTATACTTTTTCATTTACTCAGTCCTTCCTGTATAGTTGGTGACACAGCAGCATTAATTAACGATCTTACCAACTCAGCCCTTTTTTTACATTTACTTAAGCTTTTTAAAAACTGATCTTGCGAGATTGGAATTCCACCTAATGAGGCAATATAGAGTGAATTATCTTAAGAGTGCGTGATTAAAAGTACAATATTCCTAAAAACTAATACACTTAATCAGCATATACTAACATACCAGGTTTATGTACATAACAAACTTTTGCTTCATTTGTTACAATTGTTAGTTTTCCCAAACATAATCTTTCTTCATCTTCAGTAGGATCAGCAATTAATAATTGACTAAAAATAGTAATTTCAAGTGACCCACAATATCGAGGAAAATTTCGAATGATTTTGATGCTGGATTCTGAACTAAATATTTTAACTTACCCGTCGAATATTGCAAAGGTTACAGAAACTGGTAGCGCTTTGACTCCAAATGGTATTCTTCTTGTTGTATGTACAGACACATTCCCAGTTTCCAAATTGTAGACTATTTCAGGTAATGATACTATAAAAAAATGATATCCCATATAACATAAAGATATAAAGCGCCAAATACAATCGAACATTGTCTAACATATAATTGTTAAAGCTTACGTGTACACAGAGTAGCTGTTAATGCTCCAATACAAGCATCAATTATAGCACCATCATAATTAACACATACAAGGTCGCAATACAAAACCCATACCAGTTTACACTTGCAGATACAAAGATCTGTCAAATCAATAATGGCTGAATTCTTCAGAATACTTTCTATTAACTTTGTAATAACTTGTGCTTGGTCACTTGGTGGACCTGGTCGAAACTTTGGAGAGCATAATGGCGGTAATTCAACATTCGGTACAATAAATCCACATTCGGGAGATTCTGCCTTGGGTGCTGCTAATTCCTTACAGTAATACAATGATTTCATTACAACAAAAATTATATCAGTTATTTTACAAACAATTGATTATATATGATAATGTTGTGCCATTAACTATTATTAATAAAAGAGAATAATATAAGAATTGAATATAAAAGTTACTTACAGCCTTGATACCACAAACAATTGTAGTATTACCAATTTTAAATACAGCTGAGCTATCTGCATGCGTGATTGACGAAATATTTACACTTATTGAACGAAAGGCTAAAAACTGTCTACCATCTGGACGAACATCTTGTGCCTATGGATTTCAAATGCGATGTTCAATTAGAGATGTCTAATTAATAACAGTAGTTATAATAATTATAGTTTGTTGTATACAATTTATATATACATGTTCGTACATACCAAATGGTCTTGTAAATATTTTACAGGATGAATAGTCCTAGAATTAATTGGAAATTAAATGTAACTGCAGAATTAAATTGTCAAAATTGTGCTCTTAATATAAAAGAGAAAAGGTTATGTTGAATCAAAATAACGTGTTTGGAAATATAATTATTTATACATGTAAATCTTGACTATTATGTATTTTATGATAAATGTATTGCACGTTCAATAAAACTTAACTGCAAAATACACCTATCTTTAAGTCAACGAGAAGATAAATAATACACATGTAAGACAAGATACTAACTTGTATTGCGAAGACATAATCAAAAAATATTTAAGTAATCGCGGTTACAGAAGTTTAGATTTTCATATTAAATGGTTGATATAAATTCCAGAGTAATTATTTTACAAAGTATACAAAATCCTTTAAAACTGAGAAACGTGATGGTCCGTAGCAACTTGAAAATCTGAAATGTTTACACAATCGTACAGATGCGCCATCTACACTGTTTCTAACTCGAATGTAAAGTATATTTTTAATTTTTAATATCGTTACGGAATATTTTATTTGATGAATTCAACACAACTCAGAACATTTAATACATCTAAAAATTTATTACGCAATGTATTTTTTCTAATATTAACAATATAGATTAGTATCAATGATGCTTACAAACAGTAACAGTTGCCTACAAAATATTTGTGTATTTAAAAAGGCACAGTGTGATATATATTCTGAAAGTATCGTATCCACGAAAATTAGAATTTAATCATAATGAATATGGAAATATTATGATATAACAACTAGATACACACATAAAAGGGAAAAATTTGGTAATTTAACTTGTAGTACATTATTTTTTATAATTATATAAGAACAATAGCTTTCTTAATTTGAATGCCTGTGTAAAAAATTTAAAAACAGTGTACAGTTCAAATTTTAATGTCAAAAATACTTTCAAAGGTATTCATATAAATTACGTAGCTATACATATCATTTACATCCAAAAATTTCGTACAAAAATCATTCGAATGATTCATACACAGATATTTTTTTTTCAGTTATTTGCATAAATATAATTTAAGAGTAGTTTTAATAACCTTTAAATTATTATATGCTTTAATATTATTGACAATTTCATATTATTGACTGTTAAAAATATAGTTATGATTAATCCTGTTGTATTGCTGTTTAAGACGACATAATATTGTAATCTTCATCGGACAAGTGTAGAATAAAATTTAGGCTGTAACAAGATCAAATTCGCGATATTATTAAATCATCCACCAGACCTTGGCTGAATTTACTTATTATAAAAGTGTTTGATGAAATTCACTTACCTCATGATCATGATTTTCTTCCTTATTTCCATCATCATCATCGCCAGAGCTATCACCACCCGAACTATCTGCAGAATTACGTTGTTGATCCTTGTTATTTAAGCTATCAACAGTAGAAGGGGACGATGCTTTTACTTTACTAGCTGCATCGTAGCACTGTAAACACACCCTAACTGCTTTCCCATTTCCTTGCCCAGGCAGTAATAACTTCTTATTGCTGCATGGTCCACAAACAACGGCACCGCATTGTCTACAATGGTGCTGAAAATGTTTTATTAATGCTATAGGCATTACAAATTTATGTAGCATACTGATTTGAAATTAAATTATTATACCCGTCTATTTAGGACTGTAAATTGTGTCTTATTACAATGCATACAAATTGTAGCTTCATTATCCGGAACCCAAACAGCTGCGTGTACTTCAACTGGTTTCTTTCCACCTATAGCATTAAAAAATATTCTAATTGCAGACACATATAAACATACCGATTACACACGTATGCGCGTAAACATAAAGAAATAATAATAATAATTACTTACTTTTTCTTAACAAATCTTCGATACATTTTGTAATGTGAGCCATCCATTCCTGTTTTTCTGTTGCAGTGGCAGCATAAACAGCAAATGACTTTGTTACTGTCTTTATGAGCCAGCCATTGCGATATTCTATAAATAATGATAAACTTACTATACTAAATTATATAATTATAATACACTGGCAACATTGACTGCATTTGACACATAATAGTTCAATAATCTAAAAATTACACCTGAAAATAAAAAATGTTATATGGTGTTACATGGTAACTGAGATATTGCAGGTAACGAAGTTACTTTGTTCACCTTGATATATATATATATATATAATATTAATATATCTATACTGGAATAGATATATTAATATTATGTTTGTTTTGTATAGTTTAGGTATACATGTAAAGAATATATAAACTGCAGATTATTCATAAATAGAAACTCAACAAATGGTGGAAATGCTACTTACGACCATCATCAGCCAAAGACTCAAGTTTAACTTCTTCAAGTGGTATAATATGCTGTTTGTTATACTGTCAACATATGCAATACATTTAACGTACACTAGTAAAAATCTTATTTGTGAAAGTTAAAAAGTTTTCTGCATATACATCAGTAGGTATACGTATCCACAAATACATACCTTTTTCTTATTCATCATGATGTTTCCATAAACCAATATATCATTGAATAAAAAGAATTGCCTTGGTTTCGGTTTTTTCCTACACATTTTTGTTAATACACCTTCGCCAACTAAAACTCTTCCAGGTACGGCAAGTGGCTAAAATATACATATGTGTAAATTATTGATAGAAAGAAATTAAGTGAACATTAGGACCAGGTAGCATTTAGAATAATATTGGTATATTAGTTGAATCAATTACGATAACGTTAAAAAGTATAAACAAATAGGTATTCTTACCTGGCCAGAACTGCCAAAGCAGTTTTCAACCATAGCAATGCGCCTGGCATTAGCCTCGCTATTTACTGCAATGAATCACAGAAAAATAATAACCTATAACTGTTTTTCATAGAAACTTATCCGATAAGAAAATAATAATGTACTAGAAAATTGATTATCGTCCTTAAATACTTCACATCTTACGCCATCCAATTTAACTGTCAAAATCACAAACTACTGAATAACACCGTTATCCGATGCGAGTACACAAACCGTAGAATACACGAATTATCGGTATTCTAATTGAAAAATTCATGTGGGAATTATATATATTACAATTATACATTGGAATTAAACGAAAGTTTTTATGATGGATATAACATTAATTAAATGATAATAAATGAAATACAAACTAACCCAATCGGTCAACCATGGTCTTTATGAATCAGGGCTGACAACCAGGAAGTATGAATCATGTACATGTTTGATTTTATCACATTCAAGAAGAAAATATATTAATAAAATTATAAAAGTAACTGTTATACATGGAAAAAAAAATAATAAAGGAAAACGTATGCTAATATTTTAATAAAAATATTCTCTTAATTGTTATAAAATTTATGGGTCTCTAAATAACAGTTCGATTTCCCTTTAGTAACTAGGAAAGAAAATATATTAATTTAATGTTTGCATTTATTATTACCCGTAAGAATCATTTACATTTTCTTATTTTTCGAAATAAATCGTTCTAACTATGTACATATTATCATCTTAAACAATGTGAAAAACATATTTTCAAATTCCGGATATACTGTTTCGAGATATCGATACCTTGAAATTGCTCGTCAATAGAAATCATATGATTATCAAGGGTGTAGCAACGTAAGAGTAGTCAGAGACTTCTTCCTAGGTTACTTTATATAAAAGTAATAAAAAAATGAAGATATGTGGACCTAAGTATGCCCTATGCGGCTTGGTATTATCCACCTGGGGTATATTCCAATTAGTAAGTTATCTTGTTTAAACTAATTCCATCACACATGAATATATATCGACATGTATGACATAGTTTCAAAAAGATAAATAAACATTAAACATATTCAACAATGATGGTAATATATTTTATATTCTATGCTGCTATCCCTTATTTTGCTTAATTATAGGAATTTAAATGTTCCGAAAAAATAGATAGATTATCTTTCTGTTAAATCATTTTATTGAATCCAGAAAAGGACAATTTGTTATCCAGCTATTCCATTAAAAATCTATAAAAATTAATTCAAAGATTTATATGTATAATATATTTTGTATATTTAAACATATTTATAAAGATATTTGTTACATTCTTTCATACTTAATTTTCAGCTCCTGATGGGAATATTTTTTTACACAAAAAGCGTAGCTTTGATAGAGGATCTTCCAGTAGAAGGCCCTTTCAACAAAGCAACAGACTTCTACGCTGCGGCGGATAGAGGTTACAAACAAAATGCATATAATTGCTGGATTGCTGCCTGTATCTATGTTCTTACATTCCTGTTTTCGGGACATCAATTTTATATAAATTCAAGATCATCTTTAAGTGTATAAAAGATTAGTAGTATGGGATGCAAAACATGAATAATATATATATATATAAATTAATAAAACAATACTGTATTATAAAAAAACAGAATACACTTAAGAATATTCTATTAGTTATATTATAAACATATTAGCAAGAAATATTTTTTTGTTGCATTTTCAAGCAATAAAAGGATATGTTAAGGTATTATTAGTTGAGGTGTACGATATAACAAAATATTATTTTAATTTTAAATCCTATAACATGTATGAAATAGAAAATGTAAAATGTTTCATATTATTATTATGTATGTATGAAAATATATTATAAAATCGCTGTTAAATTTATTACGGCCAGAAATAAGTTATTACTCCTGCTCCTCTCAATAATGTTACAGCTTTTTAACTTTGTATTAATAGGCGTACTTTTTATTCAATAATAATTTATTGTTTTTGTTATGAAGTTTTGTAAGAACCTGTATTGTTTAAAACTTTATTAAACCTATATATTGAAGTTATCATTTAGCCCATTGGTATAATACATTGCACAGTGGTGATGTGTACATACATAATTTAAATGAAAACCAATTTTTCTAGCTATCAAGAATGAATCATGCAATTCCAATTATTATTTGCTATCTGAGTTAATCAATTTTGTTTCACTCCACTTACGATACAACTGTGTAAAGTTTATGCAGAAAATAAAAAAAGGTACATTCAATAATATTTATTATTTAAGTAATATCGTTTGGAAGAACGCCAAAATGACATGATTTCTGTATACCTACAAGAGTTGTCACAGTTCCGTTACGAGAGTGTGACAATAAGACCAGTTGTTAATTGGTTATGTACCGACATTAAAAATTTTTGCTTTCAGCTAATGATAAAATGTATACATTTTTTATTCTTCATCTGTTTCAATTTTTCGAATCATTTTCGAATAGATATTTTACCAGCAAGCTATGTCACGATCAATAAAGAAATGCCTAATACGCTTTCAAATACAAAGTAAAAACGCTTATATGTTACTGTTACGTGTATTACTATTTTGATCAATCTTAAATATTAAATACAGTAATTGTGCCAATTTATCGTATCATCAATTTAACGTTTACCAAATAGTTTACAAGATTTTTGCATATGTACAACCGTATGTAAATTAGATTGTTTTGTACAAGTGTTAATATAAAACATTTCTGTAGTAATTATCTTCAAAATGAACCATTCATAACATTGTATACCTAACTATATTTTATAACGAAATTTCCAGCTTATTATACAGAACTATATTACAATGGAAACCAGACAGAGAATTCTGACAAGAGATTATACTGAAATAATACAACGTCTTCCAATGTCCTTAAAATTATCATATGGAATAGGACATGTCTTAAACGACATTTGCGCTTCTATATGGTTCACATATCTATTAGTGTTTTTCCATCTGGTATTGGGATTTAATTCAATTTTAGCAGGTGTAGTACTACTCATCGGCCAAATAGCAGACGCTGTAGCTACACCTTTTGTCGGTTATCATTCAGATAAAACTGACGCATTGTGGATATGCAGATACGGTAGAAAGAAAACGTGGCATTTAGTAGGTAAATATTTCATATATTTATATATTGCAGAAATCTAATTTTAAAAAAATCCCTACATTCTAGGTACCTTGTGCGTATTGTTTGCATTTCCTTTTATATTTTCAAACTGTATTGGATGCGAAACTGCACACGAGTGGGCGCAATTAATTTATTATGCAGCGTTTGTAATAATATTTCAATTTGGTTGGGCCGCTGTGCAGATATCTCATTTGTCGTTAGTGCCAGAACTTACGCCTACCGAACATGAAAGAACTGAACTTGTAGCAATCAGGTAAAGTTTTATATGTTTAAAGTAATGTATGCTGATAAGTACTGTAGCTAAATTATGATCATGGATACTTATTATGACTTTGTACAGATATAGCTTTACTGTTCTTTCAAATGTTTTTGTTTATTGTATCACATGGACAGTGTTACACTTAACAAACAATGAAGATACCAATTCTCAAATTAATCCCAGCGATGCAAAGAAATTTCAAGAAGTTGTATTTATTGGAATGGGAGTGGGCACTGTGACATCAATTTTATTTCACATATTTGTTAAGGAAAATCTTGCTGATACTTCAAACGGTGAGATTATTTTTTGCAACCAGAGGCATATATCTTGGAGGATTATCATTTCTACTTTTCTTAATACCACCTATTGTATCATATTTATTTTAGGTTCTATGCCAAGGAACTCAAGAACAATATCACTACTACTAAAGGATGTGCAATTATATCAAGTTGCTTGTATATACATGCCTACTCGATTATTTATAAATTTATCACAAATTTATATTCCTTTATATTTACATGAATCATTAAGTCTGCCAGCTACATCTCTAGCTATAATTCCATTATTGATGTTTTTAAGTAGCTTTGTAATGTCCTTAATAATAGAAAAGTTAAATACAAAGTTGGGTAGAAAAATTGCGTATAGCGTCGGGGTCGTATTGGGTATATGCGCTTGCCTTTGGATACAATTTG
Source organism: Nomada fucata (assembly GCA_948146005.1). NCBI lineage: Eukaryota > Metazoa > Arthropoda > Insecta > Hymenoptera > Apidae > Nomada > Nomada fucata. The sequence continues at coordinate 2,493,494 of OX411279.1, forward strand.
GTACTGGCTTAATGTATACAAACTACGAAATCTATCCAGTATCCATAATATTAGGTATTCGCATTTAGTACTTTGCATCTTGTTAAATTATCATTTCGAATAATGCATTCAGAGATTCATTTTTTGTACAATAGGATTTGCTGGATCTGCTCTTTTAGTCACCAGCCTAGGTGTTACAGCTGATTTTATAGGACATAGTGTAGATAGTGGTGCATTCGTGTATGGCGTTATGAGTTTTGCAGATAAAGTTTGTAATGGATTGGCAGTTATGCTTATACAATATTTGTTAGTATTCAAAAATGCTTATTTGTATATAACTTAAATAATTGTATTACTGAAATTTCTTTACTTAAAAGTTAATAGAACTAATATACTTTTCGTCTTTCTTTTTAGAAGCTGTTGGGGAAGTTGCAAAAGTTACTATAGAGGTGTCTTAGCTTATGCTTGCGGTGCTTCTGCAATATTTGGTTTGCTAATGATGTTATATATCAAACCGTTTCAACAGAGTACAGGTATGTGTATAAAGGGTGCGTTTTCTAAATTTATTTATAGCGATACTATAATACAAAACATTTAAATTCCGCCAGAATATTGTACACTTCACACCGAACAAACTGCAGAGGGCGATGATGTACAGATTACTACAGCAACAGCAGTAGATGAGCCTGACAACAGAATGGAATGAGAGAATGTTATAGTGTTGAAAATAGCGTCAGCATAGTATTCGTTTCATGTGATAAAAAACACTTAAGATAAAAAAAGAAATTTTTATTCTGTTTTTAATATTCTTTAAATATTTACAATTAAACACATTTTAAGAATACTGGAACACTAAGAAGTTGTTACCAAAATATCATAAGCTATGCCAAAAACGAAAAAAAGGAATTTAGGACAGATACTATTCCTTGTTCTAACTTAAGAAACATTTAAAATTAATAAAAATAATTTATTTTAGGAGATTGCGATAATAAAGCAACAGAATATTAATCTTTGCACGAAATCTATTTCCCAACTATGACAACACATATACGATCGAACTGCAGTAATATTTTGTTCTTGAAACTGTATTATCCTAAAATATATATGTAATCAAAGAATAATATCGACTAAACAAACTAAAAATGTTTGACTTGGCCGATTATACAGACATGGCACATAAAAGAGCAGTTTCGAAGTTGAAATCTTTATTACTTGAATCTTACTCCTTGAATCCAGTTTCTAGGTAATTGAATACGAAATATTATTGTTAATAATTTAGTACGAAATTATATTCAACCAAGTTTATTATATTATTCATTAATCAACTAATCCTACACAGAAAGTCACACAGCATTAATGATATTCATCAAATTACTAACAGAACAGTTACTGAGTCTCAGCAAGGTACAATTGAAAACTGTATGATACTGAACAATTCGAAAGCAGGGGATTTTCACACAAGCATAAGTATATTTATATAAAATTTATATTTTACTCCTTGAAATTACTCCTTTTCGGTTACAGAATTTGTAGCATATCCTGAAAAACTAAATTCATATATAGCACAACAACAAAAATATATTCAAGAATTAGAACAGGAATCTCGGTTTTGTAGAATACAATTAACCATTTTACTTGATAATATGAAAGTGGTACAGTCTCTTTACAGCACTTATGTATGACAGTTATTTTTCATTGTCAAGTATAGCAACTTAAGTTGCTAAACTAAGAATTCTTAGCTTAAAAATTTAATTTCATTTTGGATTTTGGCAGAAAATAAGTCTTTACATTGCAATAATAAATCGGTATTATTATGTAAGAACATGTTTGATTCATATCACACAGCTATTAATGTAAATATGGACTATGATAAGGTGTCTACCAAAAAGGGGGGCAATTAATAAACAGGAAAACGTGGAAGGTTCTGATACAGTATTCAAATCAAGTATCAGTAATAGAATGGAAAAATTCAAGAACCTTGGATATATATTCTTAGTTTCAGAGAACGTTGGAAGTGAAGAGAAACAATTTGTAGATATTGTACGACCAGTTGAGTTTTATAAATATCAATGCGAAGCAGAAATAAAGAAATTGAAAGCAGAATTGCATAAGCATAAGGAAAAATTGATGGGAATTACAAGGGGAGGAGATATGCGTATGACTAGAGGATGACAGCAAACAGAATATAAATATACTACTGTTTCCTATTGGGGTACAGTTAACGGATCCATGTTGCAAGCTGAGAAGCAGCACAAAAAATTAACCGAGATTATACAGGAATTGTCTCAAATACAAGGCCTTATTGACAATTTAAAAAGAGAATATCAAAATAAAATATGTAAGTTTGATGAATAATTCTTAATTTGCACTATATCAATTAAATTACAATAATGCCACAAATGTGATAAAATACACAATGCAAATTCTTTATTATGTTTAGCAAATTTGCAAAATAGACTACGTAACGCGTTAAGCGAAAAAGATATTGCTGCACAACAAGTTCTGTCCATTAAGTTGGACATGCAACAAAAAGAAAGACAATATATGCAAGAAGAAAATAATTTACAATTGGCCGTACATTTATGCAAACAACGATTAGAAGAAACTAATGCTGAATTAATTCACTGCAGGAAAGAAAATGTAAGACTATTAGAAGAAATGACTTTATTGAAAGAAGAGGTAATATAACACATGAAATATAAATAATATTAACTAACACCTTTAACATTTGAAATGTTAAATATGTAGATCAACGTCAAGAAATTTGAGAATCGAGATCAATCTTCCATCCAAGGTTTACCAGTGATAAATAATAAGAAACAGCTAAATTCTATGATAGGTATGAAAACTAAATGAAAAAATATTTTTCCTTTTGTATATTGTATAAAATATTTCTTCTCTTCATTTGATTAATAAGATTGCAGGCATATTTTTAAATTAACAGAGTATTTTTAATTCTCTTAATAATTAGTACGTATTTCATTAATTTGTACAAAACTTTTAATTTTTGTTAATAGAGAAGGTCGCCTTGAGAAGGGCAACTGAAGTGGGAGATTGTCCTACTACATTAGCTCCAAATAAAAAACGCATTGTTAAAATTAATTTATTAGTGAAAATAGCTCCAAAGCAAAAATGATAGTTTATGATTAAGTGTACCTATCAATTTGTTTCCCTTTAAAATTTTTGTTCCATTAAAAGAACATTATTTAACTATGTTATCTCTAAAATATCAATCAAACAAAAATTTCTATAGCTCTATAGTTTGTATGTACATTATTAGTAAGTGTTCTCGATGTAGAGGGCTGTAACTATACTTACAATAAACGATTACACGGGAATTGTATTGTACTACATACTACTAATTGTATATTCTTCATAATAATTTCATTAATCGATGAAGACTGTCGAAAAGGATATTAATTAATAAATATGTTTATTGTACATCGATATATTTGAAATGGCTTTATCAGTTGGTAAGTTAAGCACGTGACTAAATTTATAACCTTGAAATACACAACATTAGAAAATTACATATGCATATATATGTTTAACAGAGTTATTAAAACGCTTGAATGAGAATGATGATCCTTTACCAAAGCGTTTGAAATTGGCAGAAAACACATTCTATGCCAATGATGTACCAATAGTACATAAGGAGGATCTCATTTTACAATGGCTTTGCGATACATGCTCCATAAATAATACAGTTTGGAATTCGTTAAAAAACTGTTTAAAGACAAGAAATTTAGATATCAAAATTGCTGTGAAGAAAGTGTTGATCGATCTATTTATCGAAGCATTTCAAAATGATACAAAACACCTGCATAGCGATATATTTGATTGCTGCAGTTTATTACTATCTAATATTGGAATCCAGCAATACTTCATTAGCAAACCGGAAGATTTAGGTCTTTTAACAAAGTCCTTATTAGAATGTACATATAACTTATATAAACATAATATCGAGGTAAAGGATCAGTGGACGAATGGGATAAATGTATCATCAATTAATGATGGTAATGATTTAATATTGAAAGTATATAACACAACAATTAATGTTTTGGAAAATATAATACAAATATTTAAATCTGCCCTTGCCACAAGAGATGCGTTAAGAATAACATTTGTACGTGACATTTTATACCCTTTATGTATTATAATTGATCATAATTGTACAGATAATACAAATAGGCTAGGTGCGATAACACACAAATGCGTGCAACAGATAATATTCGGTAGGAAATATATTCAAAGCGGTGAAATCCTTAAAGAGGAGGACTTAACAGGATTCAAAAGCTTATTGTCTGTCTTGACAGAAAATGCAAAGACAAAAAGTTTATCGCACAATTTATTAACATTTACGTTTTTCTTTCGTGTCGCAATTACTGTTTTGAAATCAGATTCCACTGTGCTAGATATAATATTGAGAGAATTAGTGGAATGTTCCGGGATACACAGACAAGAAGTTTTCAACTCTCTTTTAAAACAGTTAACTGATGTGACATTCGATTTCGACAATAAGATCAATGATCTTACATTGTTCGATTATTGTCAAAATATTATAAATGACATATTAATTCATAAGAGTATGAGCAATATAGATTATGATCTATTGCAACAACTTTCTTATTTTAATCCCCTTATAATTGAAAAGAGAATTCAAGAAATACTGAAGAAGGTCTTTCTTGGAAAATCAGCTATCAAAAATAAGAACTTAATGATTTCTATTTTGAATGCTTCCATACATTTAAGGCAAGAGGAAAAGTTAATATGTGCAATATTAATATCTTTAAAAGACTGTACAAATCAGATATCCACCACAGATGTAGACATATTTTGCCCCAGTGAATTTAAAGACAAATTAATGGAAGTAACAAGTAATATAACAAGTTCACAAGCTGTAGCTATGCTAAGAACAATGATATATCATTTAAAAACTGACTGTCTGCAAATGCTGGAATCTGCCGATACGTGTAAGGAATATAATTATAAATATGATATCAAATTCCAAACCTATTGATTTTTATATAATTTAATATTTCATTATTTATTCCAGGTAGAGCATACATAATGTTAGGTGTTACTATTGAATTACTGATTACACTTTTAAGTGGTGTACGCATTTTTCAATATAATGCTACATTTCTTTCCTACAAAAAGTTTGTCAATGCTTTTAACGACCTGAAGAACGTTTTATTACTTCTGGTAGATAAAACGTCGCATTTAAACTGTAATGAAAAAATTGCTAATGTATTATTAACTGCAATATATACATGGAATGAAACTCAAAGAGCTCTCAAGTATTATATGCCAAAAACTGTTACTGTAGAATTAGAATCGCCAATATTAAAAATGGACTGGTGCCAATTAATTAAAAACATCCCGAATATTGGCAATGATAATTGTCACAATAATGTGGTATGTTTTTGAAAAATTCTTACGATTTGTTATCTCGTTCAAAAGGATTGATTTCCCTTAATGCAATTTATAATATATTCTGACATTACCATTCCAGAATAAACTTATTTTGCAACAAGTTAAAATATCCCACAATACATTAGATGAATGTGCCACAACAGTTAACGGTTTAATAGATGGTTTAGAATCCTGCTGGAGCTTTATAATAAAATTCGATACAGAAGTTATACCGTTTTTGAATAATGAACAAATATCAAAATTGACACATTTATTATTAGAGGATATGACTTCTAACATAAATGAGTGTAATGGGTGGGTAAAGATATTACTCAAGGATGATATACAAGAAAACAGAAATTTTACAATGTCTCTATTAAACTCTGTTCTTGCACGAATTGTTCATTTGATACCAAAAAGTGTAACAAGACACTTCTGTAAATATTTGAATGCAGTGAGTATTTCATCAATACTGTGTACATTGTACTAAATTTATTATATTGAATTATTTGGGTAATGAAATAATAACACAATGATCGTTTATATCTTTAGGATCCTTTATTTGAAGCTACAACTATTGAAAATGAAGAAATAAAGAGGATACTAACGTCTGTAAAAGATAACTTGTTAAAAAATAAGTGGACACAAGTACAAGATAATTTTTTATATAAAATTAAAATGTACTTAGAAGTATTACTCCACTTACCATTGAAATTTCTCAACAGTGATTTAAGATTAATAATATTTATGCTCATATTCCTTCTTCGTTTGGAATGTGACCAAAGTGATGAAATAGTGTCATTATGCAATACATTACTTTCAGGTATATTTCACGTTTAGAGGTATAAATCAATTAATTGCACAAGTAATTCAAATCTTTTTTTAATTTTCAGATCTATTGGAAGGAGCTACTATCGATGTGTTCGAGCATATAGAGCCCGTTTTATTACTACAACAGTTACCACGAAACAGAATAATTCAGAAAACTTTGGAAATATTTTTACGAAATTGTTCGTATAAAATATTAAAAGATCTAATAAAATTTACCATTGACTCGAATAAAAATATGTCTTTCCTATTGGAATCAATGGAACATGTGAAGCCAAAGTTAAATGTCCAACAGAGAATAATAATTAAAAAAGCACAGAAGAAGCTGATTCAAGTCATAATGAAAACATTACCTTGCAAAATAACAAAACCAGATGATATGAAAATGTTAAATTTAATAATAAAAATTGCTATTGCAAATGAAAATATTAATGAAGAGTTAAAGGATGTAGTAGAGTCAACAGTTGGTAATATATTTATGGTAAGAATAATTGGAATAACATAATTTCTTGCTTTAAAACAGAATATTAATAAATATTTAATTAACAGGACGATATAAATAATGTAATTGCGAGTCAATTGTTGGAAGACGGTTTACAACTCGTAGTTGTTATTTTTCACAATAAAAGACTATTTCGAATTTCAAATGAGACTACAAAAGGAATATGGCATACTTTATTTAAACACCCATGTGTAGATGTACTGTGCCCATTATTGGAATCGTGCGAACCACAAGAATTTGATGAATTTTTACAAGAATTACATGCTCAACTGGTACGCTCCGCAGTTACAATTACATTTCTTAGTAATGCGTATAATCTTTTTAAGAAAAAAACATTTATTATTTTATTTTGTCACAGATAAAAACACTTTCAAGTGCCGAGGAAAATGATTTAAGGAACATTTGTGTTATGTGGAACTCAATATTAAAGACAAATATGTCTAACGATCGTAATAAATTACGTTTAACAGCTATCAATAATTTCATTCAAACAATCGAAACTATGCATATACCAGAAGAACTTTGGCCATATTTATTAAAATCAATTCAAAACATTCTCGTTACAAAACATTTATATCTTCCTGGATATATTATCGATATGAGTATATTCCTAGCTTTGAAATCATTGGAAGAAGGTTCAATACAATCTTCTATCGAGAGTTTGGTCATATGTAATGTACTATTAAAAATAAGGACCAATTTAATTATAGATAAAATACCAACATTGCTAGTATTGTATAGACGAATATTGAATGTTGTTGTACATAAATCGAAAACGATTGTTAATAAGCCTGAAGAGCATGCATTTAAATCTCTTGTATTAGACATTGAAAAGTAAGTAAACCCCTATTTATTTTATATAGAAAGTTATACCTGTACTTTAAACTATTTAATTTTCTGTACAGGTTTACAAGTTCCTTAATCAAATTTAAAAAAGATATGACTCGGATTAGTCCTTATTTAATAGCAGATTTAATGGGATTACTTTCAGAAACTGTAGCAGTAAGTTTTGTGAAGGTAAAATTTCTTGTATAGTATATTATGTGTAATGCATCAAAGTTTTATATCTCATTCCTTTTAAGCATGTTAAAATGAGTCTTATTTGAATTTCATTTGCTCTGTCTGTTTCAGGTTTCTCTACAAAATTGCATAAACTTATTAATTAGTATATGTGACCAACATGGAATTGCGTTTTTATTCCGTACGCTACCTATTTCAATGCAAGAAATTTTCAGAACACAATTGGATTTGTACAAAAAATTCTACAAGTTTTCCGGAAAAATTTGAATAATCATTGTATAACGATATTTCTCAAATATATATTTATACTGTCCAGATGTGCGATTAATGTTCTTCAGACTCAATGTTGAAAATAAAAAGAATCACATACTGCTACACATATATAAGTCTTACATTTCTATAAAAATAAAATATATACAAGCCTTTGGACATATTTTAATATGGAAAAGAAAGATATCAAAGAGTTCGACGTGTCTTGATATTTAAAATTGCTTTATGTTTGTTACATATTTCTAACCAAATATAAAAAAAAGTAATTGCAGGAAATATCAGACTGCATCTTTCTCTTTTATATAAGAACGTGTAAAGCGAGGTTACATTGCACCCGTGTATAAGTTACAAAGTTCTCCACTTTGATAACAATTTTGACGCGTTACTTTGCAGCAACAGTGAAGTATTTCTAAAATATTCGCATCAATCATGTTTCTTAATTTAACAAGGACTCAAGCTTATGTTATTCTGATATTAGGGTTGGGTAGTGGTTATTACATTTGGAACGAGCCATTGAAAGAATACAGTCGTAAAAATTTTCCCAAGAAGGACGCGAGTGAAGTAAGTTCTATTGATTTTTAAATAGGTACTGTAATAGGATTAAAGTTGAAAGAATAATAATGATTTTGTATTTAAGATTAAGAACTGTTAAATTGAAATTCATTTAATAATAATGCGATATATTATTAGACTACGGAATTTTGTTTATTTCTACTACTATAATACTGTATCGTTCTATTACAGGAAACAACACATGGCTCGACATAAACAAATAATAAAACCAAGAACCAAAATAGTTCTCGGAGTAACTGTTTTATTAGGATGTTTTTCCATTTATAAGTGAGTAATATTGTCTTTATTTTTATTGTTAAATAACATGGAGAAGTGTATCTATGGTGACCTATTTTTATTTACAGACTTTATCTCAAACAACATTTTAGGTTGCTTAAATCAAATGACGCTGAAAATTATGCAAATATATTATATGAAAAACGTATGAACAAGGAAGGAAGAATTACGGCAATGAAATCTGAATAGTCTTTTCGTATTTATATTATCTTTGGATTATCATTAATGCATATAATAATATCACATTTTATACTTATGTAACACTATACACTTTATTCATTGTAGCATAAATATAATACTTTCTAATCTAATTGTTGAATTTACTTCCATAAAATGGTATATATTTGGCGACTACTTTCCAATCTGTAAAATAAACCACTGCCAGTCCAGCTGTTGCCCCATATGTCATTGCAGATGGAATCCTAATTTATAAACAATCTGTATTACATACTGTGTACAGAAAGTTCTACAAATGTTTATATAATGCGCTATTTAATATAACGTTCATAGATATAACACAAAAATTAAAAGGAGGATCTGTTATGTAATTGAAGCTGCATTCAATTACTACATACAATTAAAGATATCGGATAAACATAACGAATTGGTTGTCGTACAACTGGAAAAAAAATTAATTTAACATTTACCATCTCGTAGCCACTTCGAAATGTCTCTTTCCTAGTTTCATTTCTGTAATAATAGTTAATCTCCTCGTTTAAGAATTGCAGAGGAATCCACAAATCTAAAAGATAAAATATCAATAAGTATTTGGAATAATTGATATATGATGTGTAATTCAATTTTTCAATCTCTGAAATATCTGAAACAACCTTCCTCTTTAGTCTGTCTGTATATCGTACGATATTTAAACAGTGATTTGATAATTTCAGAGTTGGCCGTTTCTGTCGTCGTTATTCTTCCTAGTGCTACTAACGTTGTGAATTCGCCCAAAGTTGTGCTTGAAAAAGTTATTCTTAAAGGTGAGAACATCTTTCGCAATTTCCTATTTATAAATTAAATATAGAATTTCTATTTAAATGCTGCGTTATTCGATGTTAATTTACATTTGTGACTCTTGAAATTGAATTTGTTTATAGAAAAATGTTCGTCCAAAGAAATTACGGTCAGAAGAAGTTTTCCATGTTTGCAAATATCAAAAGATTCTTGAGTACCGAAAAAAGTTCGGTTTATAATAAGTTTCATTGTTATGCTTCTAAAGTTATGATTTCTATGTAATTCTACGAGTGAAAAATAAACAGTACAACCAACTATAAATTTATCTTAAAATTAATGTATTTCTTTGATTGGTGGGCCTGCATTTTGTGCTTTTTATGGAGCTGCATAACAATACCTTTTTGCTCCATTGCATACACATTCGAACATATGAAATACACATTGACGTAATTAAAATTTGATATTACTATATGTAGCATGGGGGTGTCCCCTGAATTCGGCATACAATAATATTGCTTGATAGTTCCCCGTGGAAGACCGCTCAGAATTTTACAAGATCGTTAATCGTGAAGAATAATTAATATATGCTCCCGTTGTAACATTTGCTAGTACGTTGTAAGATTTTTTCAATTTTCTTTAAAAATAAAATTGCTAATAAATATAATTACGAGATCTTTATTATAGTCTGTAATTTACGTTTTACTCTTATATATATACATAGGTACTTACATTAAAAGATGTCATGTTTTATTTTTTTTAAGACAATGGAGGACAACGTAGAGCAATTTGTACCGAGAGCTTATCAAGTAGATTTATTTGAAATTGCACGTAAACAAAATGTAATTATTTATTTACCAACCGGTGCTGGGAAAACATTCATTGCTGTTATGCTTATAAAAGAATTAAGTGTGGATATACGAAGGTATTGTGAATTACATTACCCGCCGGTTTTTCTTGTTATAAAATAAATAATCACGTTACTGTCGCCGATATTAATTAACGTTTTTCCATCGAACGTTAAAACATTTTCGGGCGACCAAAATATTACTTGTATCATATTACGAATTATGAATTCAGATCGTACGCCGAAGGCGGTAAGAACACTATATTCATAGTCAATACCGTACCTTTGGTAACACAGCAAAGTGAATATATTGAGAGATTGACCGGTTTGTCATGCACGGCTTTATGTGGCGAAATGGGAATTGATTTCTGGGGAAGTACAGAATGGGGGATGACAGTAAAAGAACATCAGGTAATAGAAAATTGAATTATCTCCTATGTTATTGTTGCAATTATTCATAAAGTTTAATATTTTATCATGTACAACATAGGTTTTAGTAATGACAGCACAATGTTTAGTAAATGCACTTTGCCACAACTATTTGTTGTTAAGCAGAATAAATTTGATCATTTTCGATGAATGCCATAGAGCAGTGAATGATCATCCTATGAGACAAATTATGCAGCAGTTTGAACATTACCCTAAGGAAAAACAGCCTAGAACTTTAGGATTATCAGCATCGTTATTAAATGGTAATGTAAAGCTGGCAAAAGTAGACTCAGTTATACAGGTAAATTTTAAATATACTGGTATTATTATTATTATATATATGGTATTATTTAACGGATGAAATATGGTCTTCACATTTTATTGTAGTCCTTGGAAATCACATTCCATGCAAAGGTAATTACAAAAGATGTAGGATTTAAAGATAATTACGCAGTGCCCAAAGAAGTAATGGTTGTATTTGATAAGTATATCGTTCCTTATACTGGGCAGCATGTAATTAATATACTCGAGGAGCTTATTGAAATATTAAATCATGTATTTTTAAATGATACATTGAAATATATTAAATCGAGCGCTGTATTTAGGCCCCAATGTTTGAAAAAGAAACTAATATGTATAGCAAAGTCTATCCACATGCTGTTGTTATGTACAGGTATATTCACAGAACAAAATAAGTTTAATAAGTACATTATAATTATATATATGCACGTTTGTTTATACAATTGATGCAATTTTATTCTTAATATAGGAATTTATGGTGCAAGTAAAGCTGCATTGCTCCATTTAATTCAATTAGAATGTATGAAGAAATTTCAAGACAATCAGGTGCGTAAGTAGGAAGCTCATGATATTTTGATTACCTGCAAATAATATAAAATGTACATATATGTACTGTGTTATGTTCAGGAAACTTTAAATGTGTTGCAATATGTTATAACAGAAGTAACTAAATGTAGAAAATTACTCGAAAATGAAATGAAGGATAATGCAGAAGAAAAAAAAATCCACAGGTTAATTATTTCTATATTTATGTTTACTGTAAATCATTAAATGCCGATTATATTCCTTTCTTAACTATATAAAAATATGTAACTTCGGTATCATAAAAATTGTAGTTATTCATCTGACCAACTCCAAAAACTTTATGCGACTATGAAGAACTTCTATAATAACAGATCCGATAATCAGAAATTTTGTTGCATTGTCTTTGTGCAACGACGAGTTACCGTAGAAGTCATATATCAAATACTACAGGTAAAAAAGCGTTTTCCTGCGATTATAATTTATAGAACTGATTGTACCGAAGTTATTGTATATTTTTTATTATATTTTAGAAACTATCTATGCACGACGAAGAGTACAAGTTCTTGAAACCTGATTACATTGTTGGAAATTCCCAAAATTCTATAAGTCATAGGGAATGGCTGTGTGTATCGAAATGGAATAAGGAAGCTATGCACAGGTAATACATTGCTTGGCATTTTTTACAGAACAGGATACCAAAATAATTTACTCGTTGCACCATAACACACATAGCATAATATCTTGGTTCTGGGGAAATTCTTTAAGGTTTAGAAACGGCTTGACAAATTGTATTCTTGCAACTGATATTGTGGATGAAGGTTTAGATATACAGGAGTGTACGTTAGTTATAAGATACAATTTACCAATGGATGTGAGGTCATATATTCAAAGTAAGGGAAGAGCACGGCATTCGTCTAGTCAGTACATATTATTATTACCAAAAGATGACTTACAATATTTAGAACGATATAAAAATTTCAAGATGATAGAGTATCATCTAAAAGAGGTATGATTTTTCCCTGTATTTCCTGTCTTTTTTTATTTGTTGCAACTGCATTTATTTGTAACAGGAGATTAGAAATTACATTTTAGATTAGAGAGTTACATATTAAATTTAAAAAATTTAAGGAAGCGTAAGTTTACTCACCTTTTAATTAGCGTTTAGTGTATAACACGGAGGAACGATGCATACCAACAGAAGATGCAATACGAGCTGAGTTATATCAGTATGAAATAGAACCATACATAGTAAATGACGAAGATGAACAAAAGAATATTTTAACAGAACAGATGGCAATTAGTATCGTAAACATATACTGTATGTCTTTGTTGAAATCAAAATTTATAAATTTGTCACCTATTTGGCTACTACACAAACTTCAAGAAAATAAGCGGAATCTTTATAAGGTAATAAAGTTTAATAAACCTATTGTTATTTTAAAATCTGTTTTCTGATTCTTCACATTTCCGTTTTCGTCGACAATTAATAATTATTTCAATATTTTCATAAATAATTTAGGTTTCTCTTCAATTACCAATTATATCTCCGCTAAAGACTGTCATTTTCGGCGATCCCATGCCAACTGTTGTTACTGCAAAGAGATCTGCAGCCATGAAAATGTGTATAGAATTACATAAAGTTGGTGAATTATCGGATAAATTAGTTCCAAATACAGCAGAGGAGCTCCAAAAAAATGTTGATTATTTATTTCCAAATTGGAGGGACGAGACTAAAGAAGAAACTACATTGCTTGGAACGTACAAGAAAAAACGACATCATAAGTTACAGGTGAAATGAATTAGAATCAACTATTATTACATTGTTCTGCCAAATTACAATACAAATCTTTACAGTTTCCATCGGCTCTGTATGCTGCGTTCCCTATTCCAGAAAATACAGTCTACATTCATCTTCTTCATATTGCACCCAAATATTGTAGACCACATGGAGATAATCGACATTTAACATTTTATAATTTGTTGACCAACAATGCAGGGTATTGTATAATTTCTGCAAAACAAATGCCGCAGGTATAATTATGATTTATTTATAAACTTATGCTTGGTTTTCACTATTATAAACAACGTTTTATACATAATGCTTTATGCTGTAGGTACCATCTTTCCCTATTTTTATGTCTGTTGGTGAATTAAATGTTTCGGTAAAAGTAAATCATTTAAAAACAACTTTATCTAAAGAGGAAATTGGATACATAAAAAGTTTTCACACTTTGATATTTACTGAAATTTTACCAATTATCAAGCCATTTTTAGTATTTGATAATTACAATCTAGATAACTGTTTTTTAATTGCTCCAGGTAAGTAATTGCTAAAATTTACGACTAGAGACTAAAATAATATAAGATATCCATATATTAATTGTACATAATCTCAAAATATATCTTTTACTTCGAGGGTTTCAAATGTTTACTTTAATAGTATTTATTGCGATATGATAATATTATCGTAGTAACTGCAGTGTAAGTAATAGCATTTTTTAATAATAAATCTACCTTAAAATTATGATTTTTCAGTTGATGAGCATTGTAATATAAATTGGCACGTAATGAGACAATATACATATATTGAACGTATATTACCACCAGACCCCTGCCTTTTTAAAGCTAACGACTATGAGCTAGCATTAGTAGTACCAAATTATAGAGCTTCCGCAGATGTATATATTGTTACCCAAATTTGCGATGATATTACACCAAATTCATGTTTTCCAACCGAGAATTTCTACTCATATGTCCATTACTATAAAGAAAAGCATGGATTGACGATCAAAAATTCAAAGCAACCATTGCTCGAAGTGAAAGCAATCTCGAAGAAAATTAATTACATAATACCCAGGTAATGTGTGTGGGATTCATTGTGTATGCTTGACAAAATTACACCTAATTCTTAATTACATTTTGTGTTTTTTTTATACATAAAATAGACATACACAAAATGATATAAAGAATCGTAAATATGCAAATTTTCAAGAGCATTTGATACCAGAGCTTTGCATTAAAATTAACTTCCCAGCTTTATATTGGCTCAAAGCAACAGTATTACCATCTATTCTGCACAGAGTTTCGCAACTTTTAATTGCAGAAGATTTAAGATGCACTATTGCTAGGGAAACTAACTTGGGATTGTTATCGAGTGATCAATGGCCTCCGTTAGTAATAAACGATGAAGAAGCAGATGAACCATTTGAACCAGAAGTAGAAATGTCTGCTACAGAAGGCGTTGATGGTTTACAACCAGACCTACCTTTGAATGGACCAGAAATAGATGGTGTGTAGCTTTTTCTTGTTCCATTTGGAAAACAATGTTGCTATATGTTATTCACAATGCTTAATTATGTTTTATCGTACCGTGTTCATAAATATTGTTTGTTCTTGTACAGTATTAAATACAGAAGTGAATCATTATCCATGGCCAAAGGACCAAGAACCATCAGATTTATATAAGAACATTGAGGATACACAAGTGATTCAAATTGAACATTATTTTCAATTTATGTATGAATCGGAAGATAATTGTACCAACAAACCGGTAATGTTGTTACCATTTCTATACCTTTATTCCTACGGAAATGATTTAAACTGTAATAATATTTATTTTATGTTCAATATTTATGCATAAAATTTACAATTTTACAGAAAAATAAGAAAATTTATTTTCGAAATAACCCATTGGTAAAAGCACCCACTTTGCGAGTATTATCACTACAGAATTTAGATGGACCCGATCCAGTACAGATTATGTATGTAAGTACGTTTTTAATTTTAAATGTAAATACTTCAAATTGCAGAAAAAGCATAAAATATACGATGACAACTTGAACTTTTACAGGCATTAACAACAAAAATGGGACAGGATGCATTTCATTTAGAACGTCTGGAAACTTTAGGAGATTCATATTTAAAATTTATAACATCTTTATTTTTGTACACTATGTTTCCAAAATATGCTGAAGGCAGTTTAACAATGTTAAAAGGAAAATTAATTGGAAATCGTAATCTTTATTATTGTGGAACCGCAAAAAAAATTCCGGGACGAATGAAAGTTGATGATTTTATACCTTTAAGTAATTTCATTGTCCCAGCTTATACAGTATTTAGGCAGCTTCAGGAGCTTTTATTGGATGCAGCGGTTTGTATTTGTCAAGTATTAAAAAATAAATATACAGATAAATATCTAATGAACAGGCTATAACGTTCACAAGAAAAATCATTGAAATGTATTGAAAAATACAAAAACGTATATTTTAAAGTATTCTTTTAAACATATTTTTACGATTGATTAAAAACAACGACTAGACTGGTAAAAGGAAATATAATTCTGTTCAAGGTATCGCCAAACGTTTTATACGAAATTCAAATACCTAAGAATGAACAATTCGATGGATGTATAAGTGTATTCACAAAAAGTGAAATGCAAGAAAGGGTACTAACCTGGGAAACAGTTGAATCACAGACAGGTATGGAACAGTATCTTGGAGTACAAACTGTTTCTGACAAAACAGTAGCCGATTGTGTAGAAGCTTTGCTCGGCGTATACCTAAATGTAAGTATAGAAGAGATTTTATGATAATGTAAAAACTTTCATTAATATGTATATCTATATTTTAATAGAGTATGGGTATTAAGAATGCTGTGGTTTTATTAAAATGGTTCGGTATTCTACCAAATGACGTTAACGTCAGATTGTTATTATATGATGTTCCGCCCAGATCAATAATTTGTAATATAAATTTACACCATATCATGCCCTGGGCTTCCGACATAGAAACAAAAATTGGATATAAATTTCAGGACCTACAATTGTTATTGCAGGTAATTTAATACATTGTTTGTTTACTAAATACCAAAAAACTTTTTCGTTTTTCATGAATTATCGCAATATAATTTATACGACTTCAGACTTGTTTTATACATAGTAATTTCAATTAAAATTCTGATTGTTCCAACACGTTAAATGTTTTAGGCTTTTACACACCCGTCATATACAGCAAGCAATGTTACTGAATGTTACCAAAGATTAGAATTCCTTGGCGATGCAATACTTGGTAACAGAGTCTTTAATTTTCAAATTATTCTAAATATTGAACGCCAAGTAAACTGTTAACGTACTAAATTTGAAATATTATTTCAGATTTTTTAATTACAAGTTACATATATGAATATTGCGGAAATTTAAATCCTGGTGCTCTCACAGATCTGAGATCTGCGCTTGTTAATAATATTACTTTTGCATGCTTATCTGTACGACATGGTTTACATACTGCATTATTATCTTATGCGCCAGAATTGAACAAGATTATAGAACGTTTTGTAAGATTCCAAGAAGAAAGAGATCATGCTGTGAATGATGAGGTACTTTATACAAATAAAACTGTTTTATTACATTTCTTATGATTACAAGATATACACTATATACATATATTCTTACGCGTATGCAAAATGCATTTACTATAGCTTTTGTGGATTTTACTCGAAGAAGATGAATGTAATATGGCAGAGTATGTAGATGTTCCAAAGGTGCTAGGAGATATATTCGAAGCTGTAATAGGTGCAATATACGTAGATAGTAAAAAAGATCTTTCAGTAGTGTGGAGAATTATATATTCCTTCATGCATAAGGAAATTGGTACGTATTTCTAGAAATACTTTATTAACAAATAAATGTAAAATGTAATCTTGTTATTCATGGCGATGCTTAACTTAGAACAATTCAGCAAAAACACTCCAAAACAACCAATTCGTGTGTTGTACGAAACTCAGGGCGCGAATCCACAATTCTTGTAAGTGTAGTGTTCCTTCTATTATAATCTTTTTTTTACATTACTTAATTATTACTTACTATCTTTTTCAGAAACTCAGTTATTATCGAAAACACAAACATGATCATGGTACCTTTAAAAGTCACTGTTGCTGGGACTGTTAAGCTATTTCATGGGTTTGGCGCAAATAAAAAACAAGCAAAATGTGCTGCTGCAAAACAAGCTCTGAAATGTTTGTTGTATAAAGTTTAGGTCAAACTTGTAGAATATTCTGAGTGCTTTTTTTCTACAATTGTTACTTTAAATAATTGAGAATAAGATGTTTTTATCACATTAGAAAATCAAATATCCGGATAGTAGTTTACAAAGTATTATTTTATTAAAATTAAAGAGTTTTATTATATATCCCTAGTTTGTGCTTTTACGCTTCTTCAATGATGGCCGATCAAATATTTGCTTCATTCCTGCAGCTTGATTGTTGTGGAATTTCAAATTTTGTGCAGTTTCCGAAATCCAGGGTGAATCAAATTGAGTAGTGTCTTGATCTACTAAATGAGTGTATTTAGTTCGACCACTGCGACCAAAGTTTTTCACTTGCATAACTTTAGGCAAAATAGTTTTATCAAAATGATCCTCCAACGTCGCACCAGAGAAATCTCGTTTAAATATATTATCATCTTTATCCAAATAGAAAGCACCACGGTGATAATATTTTTGTAAGAATTTGTACTTTCCTTTGGCTGCCTTGTTTGTAACAACCTTGGGATTTAATCGCGCTTCTTGTCTCCGTTCTTCTTCCGTCATATTACGTATTCGTTCAATTTCAAGACGCTCTTTCTCCAGCCTAAGAAATGTAACATATTTAATAAAGGGAAATATTAAGTACTTGCATTTTTAATGCCAATGACACATACTGCTCCCTTTCTTCACGATCGCGTTTAATCCTCTTCAATTCTCTTAATTTCCATGCTTCGTACTCAACTTCATCATTCTCATCATCTGTGCAAACATCTTCAATTTTTCCTTCTTGATCATTTAAGTTTTTCCCAACCTGTGCTTCCTTCCTTATTGATTCTTCAACCATCTGTATAGTATATGAAGGGACGAATGTTAGGACTATACAATAATTTATCTATACAATAATAATTACCCGTAATGTTTGTCGTTTTCGTTCTTCTGCCATCTTTTTGGCCTCAATTTCTGCTTGCTTCAATTTCATTGCTTCCTTTTCCTTTTCCATTACTGTAATTCTGTCTTTTTTACGTACAAAAACTGGCTTCAATCTTGGACCGGTCTCTTCTTCCGAATCTGTATATTCTTCATATTCTGAACTTTCATCTGACGTATCGCCCGATCTTTCATCTTCCTCTCCATGAATTAATTCTTCTTCGTTTTCTTTTTTAGACAAAACTCTTTGCTTTAACGCCTCTCTTCTCTTTTCAATTTCAGAGTCTGAAAGTTCTTCATCTTCCGAGGAATCTGAACTTTCTAACTTGATTCTTTCCCGAGTCCGTTCCGGTTCTACTTCAATTAATTCTGGTTCATGAATATGCCTATGTCTCTCTGTACGCACTTCTGTATTGGAAAATTCCTTTTGCTTCTCTAATCGTGTTAGCCTCCTAATACGTGGATCATCCTCATCTCGTACTTTAACTTGAGACTGTGCAGGTGTATCCGCAGAAACTTCATTTTCATCATAATTTTTATGCACTCTTCTGTCTAAAAAATCTTCCTCTTCGGATTCTTCGTCGGAGCTAGCTGCTGGCGCATAATCAGGCCGTTTACCCGAGACATAACGATGCACTTTTACTTTTTTCATAGAAAGTTCACCTACGAGGAAGGATAAAGCGTTAGATGTATATATTTTTATTTAACTTTTTTTTCATGATCATTGAAAGGAAAAGTATTTTCATGGAAACTATATCATATGTTGACATATAAGTAGTACTTTACGTAAAATACAGATTAAACACAACAATATTTGTAAATAGATAACATAAATATTACGGACCCTTGTCATTTTTCACAGGTACAGCACCAGCTGTGCTTTGAATTCCCATAGGTGCAGGTGCTAAGGAATTATTTGTTACGAAGTAATCCATCATCATTTTGTTAATTTATAATAAAATCCTTCGAAACAGTATAAAAACGAATTTTGCGTTATATCTTCAATTGGCTATAACAATAACCAAACACTTTACGTCACGAACTAAACGTGATACAGATATACAAGATGTACAATTGGTCGGACTCTTTGTACTGTAGCAAACCAATTCTTGTGATCGTGGAACCGCCATTACGTATATTTCGAATCTATGACACGAAAATTAAGAAGAAATAATAAAATAAGATAATAGTATTTTTGCAATACAGCTAAAAATTTTACTAAATGGAATTTATATATCGTACTTTTTACACATATGTATAATTTTCCGATATACTCTTATAAATATCGTAATTGACAATAAGAAGGTAATCCGAAATGCATCGAATTTTGACAATATTATGAAAAACAACACTATGTTGTACAATGTACAGAGATGAATCTATGGAAACTTATTTCATGATCGAATCTGACTTCTATATGTGCGGCGCTGTATGAAAACTCGGGGTTGTTCGCTACAAGTTGGCGCGAGACCATAAGGCGTACCTGATACATGTATTTCTTTGTAGAATAATTCGTTTATGTATATATATATATATTACTATTTTACATGCATAAAGAGTCTAGTTGTTAATATTTCATTTTACGCGAATAGAAGTTAAACAGTTAATACAGTCAAAATGTTTTGGGGTAAGTAAAAATCACAGTTTTACTTTTTTCGATCAAAACTTGCCGGTAGACTGTTGTAAAATGGCGTCGCCATGTGGTTATGAAAAACGATCGCACTTTCAGAAAGAACAGATTTCATTGTGACAGATCGATATAGTACTAATATATAGAACAATGGCATAAATTAATACATTTTTCATTTTGCTTTTTTCAGGTTTGATATTGGAACCAAATAAGCGATATTCGCAGACCGTTGAAAAATCGTTCCACGTGTCAATGGCTAGTTTAAATCTTCCAGCAGCCGGTAAGATTAATTTTTTTTTGTAATTTAACTTTTCTCCCACGAATGTTTTCTTTCTAGAACAGGAAAATGAAAATTCGAGATAGACTCAGTTAAAAATATTAATATTAAATGCTGTGCCACTCGTTGCACTCAGAGAATTGATAGAAATATTGTTATTATCTGCAAAACATCATTTGAGTTTTTTATGTAAAGCCTAATGGCAGGCAAGAATTGCCACTGGAATGCAAAGGATTAAAACCTAGGAAGTAATGTATTTATGTAACATTAATAATAAGTAATTTTGTACTTGTTTTGTTACAGATGACAATGTAGTACAAGTAATGTTGTATTATGAAAATAGTATTTATTTGCTATGTAATTTAAAGAAAAGTTCAACATGGCAAGTGCCGCTCGACCTAAATTTCCAAGAGGGAACAACAGTAGCATTCGTATGCCAGGGTCAAGGTCAAGTACATTTAACTGGATATTTAATACCCGATGATGATCTAGGTCTGGACGAATTCGAGGAAGAGGAAGAGGAAGAAGAAGACGAAGCACCACAGTTGGTCGATAAGCAGTCAAAGAGAAAAGCTGTGGAATCCTTAAAAAAGAATGTTAAACGTTTAAAACAAAAAGTTGAACCAGAATCTTCAGACGAGGAAGTAGAATTAGATGGTACGAACGAGGGAAGCGATTCTGATGGTTCCGAAGAGGAGTATGACGAAGATACCAATGAGGATGAGGAAGATGAAGATGCGGATGATGATGTGGAAGAGAAGAAAGTAATGTCTCAGCAAAAGGATAAAAGAAATAAGCAACAACAACAGCAACAGCAGCAAAAGAAAAAAGAAGAAAAGAAAAAATTAGTAAATGGGAAAGAAGTAAAACAGAAAAAGAATAAAGGGGAACAACAACAAAATGACCTGAATGTTCAAAGTGAACATAAAAAACGGGTAGTAGAGGGCGGAGTGCAAACAGTGGATTTAAAAGTAGGTAACGGGGCACCTGCAAAAAGTGGCAAGTTCGTGTCTGTGTACTATGTGGGCCGTTTGAAAAATGGAAAAAAGTTTGACTCAACGATGCAGGGAGATGGATTTAAATTTAGACTTGGAAAGGGTGAAGTAATTAAAGGCTGGGACATTGGTATTATAGGAATGAAAGTTGGTGGAAAAAGGCGAATTACAATACCTCCTGCTTTGGCGTACGTATTACTAATTTGCCAATAAAAAAATTCATTGATATCTATAAGTTCTATATTAACATACCGATTTCTTATAAATAATATGGTTTTTGCAGATACGGAGCAAAAGGTTCACCACCCGTTATTCCCGGTAATAGTACACTGATATTTGAAGTGGAACTTAGAAATGTACATTAAATTTTACAAATATTTCATTGACTCTGGAGTATTTGTTAAGTGATGTATAATGTATTTTAAACTAATAAACGTAATATCCTTTTTTTATTACCTATTAAAGTTTCAATTTTCATCTAAATACAAAACGACAATAATATGCACATTGACTAAAAACTGCAATATATCAAAATTTATAACAAGAAATTTTATATGATATACGTATGTACAGTATTTACCAATTTATTAGAAGGAATTCATTTTATTACAGCTTGATTAATATGAAATAATAATTAATAATTTAAATAACATGTAACAGTACAGTTCGTCC
This sequence comes from Nomada fucata, assembly GCA_948146005.1. NCBI lineage: Eukaryota > Metazoa > Arthropoda > Insecta > Hymenoptera > Apidae > Nomada > Nomada fucata. The sequence goes on from OX411279.1 coordinate 2,515,930, forward strand.
AGAGCTAAATGAAAAAGGTGGTGTAGGGATTTCTCACCCCACTAAACGAACTACAAAGCTCGACCGCCCGGCGAACCGAGCAGGGCAGTGCCATGCCAATTTGAAATTGGTGCACATATACAGTATATGGTATACTGTTGAACAATGTGCAAATGGTTTGAGACAGTGTCAGTAGAACGGACCCCAATTTTTTGAAGTTCGCGGTTCGCTTTTGTCGGTATCGCTAGGCTGTAAAGGAAAAAAAAAGGATAGAACGATGGCCGAGGCAGTCGAGAAATTTAAATGCCACCGTGTCCGTGTGATTACTCAAATGCAAAACAATGCTATAATAAAAACGACAGCTTAACTTTCTATCATGTTGTTGAAATGCTTCCGATTAAAATGAGACCAAACATGATATATTTCAGACCATATTGTATCTTTATTTTTATAGTAAGGCATGTATTACATGAGATTAAAAAATCAAGTTTATTAATGTTCAATTTATTATGGTTCACACGTTAAAACATTAATAAATATTCAAATATAATAGTTTGTTAAAACAAAAGATATCGCATTGGCATGGCAACTCTACAGGCGTTATATATCGTATACTACAAACCAAGGATAATACTGCCCGAAGAATTAAAATTCTATCAAATACTTAAAATACTAAATAAGGTGTATAGCTATACTAGTAATAACTGAACTACTAATGTAATTAGAAATTAATTAGTAGCTTCTCATCTTATTGCTTAGAACGCAACATCTGCAATGCGCGACAGCCCTGTCGATCGGCAGCATCAATAGGCCACTCTCACTCCACTTTTTTCATTTAGCTCTGGACGAACTGTACATGTACTTATAATTAATGAAACAGTTATGAATTAAGGTATCAGACTTGATTACCATTGTAATGGAAAACATTATACACAATGTATTCAAAATAATTGTGTTTACATTCCTTTAATCTATTTTTTTATTGTCTGGATCTTTTTTCCATGATAATGTACAAACTCCATTTTTGCATTCTTTTGTCAATTGCGGCGGTTGATCACTATTTGTAACTTCTTTTTGTTTGTTTCTGAATTGCCACCATCTTACAAGTATTGGTTGTATCAGAAATCTCCATATAATAAGCAGTATTGGTATAGCAACACAAGGTACGCATACCATTTTAAAGTCTTTTAGAGTAAATGCTGGAAAAATATACAAATTACATGCATCATATATTGATGTCCAAGGTGATAATAAGTATACAATATTCTTATACAACCTAAGTTACTATTACATTACATATTCAATATAAATATAAACAGAAGTTGAATTTTCTACCTTAAGTTAAAGAAATGTATTTCTATCTTTTTAGTAGCGTCCGTAACGAATGTGTAAATAATTCAATGAGAGGATACTGAAATGTATACAACAATATAACCTCTATGTTGGGGCTAAGTAATATATATTAGACACACAATTTTTAAAATTATTGTGGCATTCTAAATGTAAAAGTGTTAATTAAATATTATTATTTTTTATGAATACAAATTTTGTATTTACCAAAATGATAACGTCCTAACAAGTTCTTAGACCACGAAATGCATTTGTCACAACTTAAAGGCCTCATTCACGTTCACATAGAAGCATGCGCAATAATCGATCGCGCCTTAATCATTTAATTTGAACACGAATTAGTGTTTCTTTTATATTTATTTGATCTGGGAATACATTGCATTTTAATATTTATACATAAGAACATGGTCACAGCCACATATTACTAACAGGATTTTTATCCTGTTAATTTTACTTAGCATTATAAGGTACTAAAAGAATACGTAAAATAAGTGTCAGGCAGTACTATTACTATGGAAACCGGTAACGAGGGTACTCTGATTTAAATGAATTACATGCTTCCAAATACTTTTCGACCTCTCGTGACGGTCAATGAGACAATGACGACACTTAAAACGAAGAAGACTAGTCCGAAGAAGGCGGTTAGGACTCTGCACCACTGTCGTTTCCGTTTTGCTTTTGCGATCGCACGACCCAAGCGTTCTGCTCGCGACACATCCAGCGTGAAATCTAAATCTCTGGCGAATCCACGCATACGATAATCCCAATTATTTTTCCTGGATGAAAAGGCTATACCCTTGTTCAATGAATCATCGCCACGGTCCTCCAACTGCTGAAACATCAGTCTTGATACGTTGGTTACATTGACATTATGAATGCTGTTACTTTCACCTAATGTTATATGTATAAAAGAATGTGTTCTGCTATATTCAATAGTTATTGCATGAAATGAATCAGCATCTATTATACAACTGTGCGTGTGCAATATACTCATCTAAAGGGTACGGAAATACAGACTTACCATTGTATATTCTGGATCGTTAGGAATAATTTTCTTCCGATTTTGTTTGGTCCCTTCGTTAATGTTAATCGTTTTGGTCGTAATACTCTTAGTTTGCCGATTCGGGTACAGATTCTGCATTCTTTTATCATGAAGGGTTGAAGGATTCGCACATTTGCAGACGTGCGTTTCTAGTGCGTTTTTATTGTTTTGTAATCCTGCTTCTGAAACTGTTCGTTGATAATGATCATCCATCAAAAGTACAACCGGAGGATTTTCTTTCTTTTGCAATTCATCGCCTGTTTCGACTTGTTTGTCACCGTTCGAAGACGATGGAAATTTTTGGATATGCTCACAGTTACATAAACAAGTATACCACGCCGGATTGTGCAGATAAAAGTGTCGCGTATTGTTGTAGAGTTTCGAGTTTACTGGATTAATCCTCGACGAAGTATTTTTATTGCAGTTTAAGAGGCACGAACTCTTGTCGTTGAAGAACGATCTTTTGCTGGACAGGGAGGAGGAATTATGATAGACGTACTCGTACAGTCCTCCTTTCAATCCAATTCCTTGGGCAACCTTGTGCGATATATTATGCAAGATCTCTTCTGGAGTCATAGCATTTTTGCCTTCTATCACAGAATTCAGAGTTCGAGATAATTCAATGAGAACATCATGCGCCGATGTGTAAGCAGACTTATCATGATCCCAGTCGCAGTACGAGTAAGTATATGTGCAACCGCATCCACAGCACGCGTATAAAGCTATTATAAATTAGATTATAAATGCGTTTTGTTATAGAAATTCAGTTTTATGTGCAAAAGCAAACACTGATACTCACAATCATATTCGGGATTTTCATCATTGGGATAAAGTTCACGAGGGTTTGGAAACACTGTCGGCCAGATTGGACGTGGTATTGCCTCGGTCTCGTGTATTACAGCGAGGCCACCGCAAAACTGATCTTTCATTGCTAGAGGTACCCCACGAAAAAAGCTTTGACCGGGGAATGCCGACGCGTAACAAGAATAAGAGCCAGCCGACAATGGCGGAGAATGGCTGGAATAGCCAGAACTTGTCGACGTTCGACAACATCTTCTTGGATTATTCCGCGTTGTCGTTGTCGTTGCTGTCGAAGAACCGGCAACGAATCTTGGAACATCAGTCTCTATCGAGTCAGCTTCTACCCTGAACACAAATTTAAAATATAATGTTTTACACCTTTGAAATATTATAAGGGTGCCACTTGATATCATAACAGCGTATAAAAAAAGCAAAAACTTTATTTACCATTCTATTCCGTGTAAGTCAACTCGGGGCACAGCGTATAAATTATCAGGATTCCAAGCGTATCGCTCGTTTGGCAGATGTAAGGACAACTTGGTAGCCTCACTGTCAGGGCTAGTACAGTTCCCACCTGAAACTGCCAAGGCCGTTGCGATTGCGGCACCGGAACAAAATTTCCCGCGTTCCAGCATCCCCTGTTACGGTCCAGCAGTATCACCTATCATGAATATTCATGAATGAAGAAAAATTGATTAATGATTATGCAAGTGTTTGATTTATGAATATGAATGATTTAACTTTGATTTGTTTACGCATTAGAAAAAACAAACTACGTAGGTATAACTTATACGAACTTATGTCCGCATATGCGAATCTATAGATATTATATATTATTTTACCCCGATGGTTCGTGGCTGATGACGGTGTTACCGCATGGGTCAGATGCAGGTTCGTCTAGGGCAAGCAACCACCGCTGCATGCTCTTTTAAAATGTTTGGCCGCGGATGGAAAACCGCACGCTTTCATTCTCAAGTTTCTTTATTTTCATCATCTCTCTTTGCTTTCTGATGCAGCACAGCTGCTAGAAACATGATAATACAATCAGCTTCAATTGCAATTATATATGTTTACATGATAATTATTATTTGTTTTCACCGATGGCAACATCTAGCTAGATTTCTTTTCGACACGCCGTTTTAGTATTAATGCGGTGGATGATCCAAAGTTTCAAGGTCGCTTTCACATTCGTCATCTTCACATAAGAAATTGGACAACGTAAAACGGGTACATATTACGTTATTCAGGACATTCCTTGCACGCGGAATACACGATAATGTTCTAATTTTTGCGATAATCGATGCTGATATAAAAATGATCGCAATCAATTCTAAACAAGAGATAAATTAACGTATGTCCGTCAGTGTACTGTGCAAAACTGCCGGCTGTAGTGTTCCCTATTATTCATTGAACTTTCCAAGAATCTCACAACGCGATAATACCAATTACTAATCTTATAATTATATATTCTTCTTACAACACCATCGATCCTATTGATGTAACGATCACGGTTTAATGTGTCCAGGAATCTTGGAGCACATTGAACAGCAACATGTAAAATACGATGACTAATGCCGCAAATTGATTAGCGTAATGCAATGCACCAAAGTGCCCTCGATGCTTACTGACAAATATACATATACAAGCATGGTACATACTCCAATTACCTAGTATCATGGATCAGCGTGTATGCCGTAGCGACCAGCACTCCGCATTCCGCCACTTCCAGCCGGCCACTTTCACGTTCGCCGAAGTCCGCTGCCCGATGTTCACGTATTACACAGTGCACCCTGGAATGTCGATTGACGTTAAAAATGTCCAGCGCGTCGAGAAGAGAATGCGACTTGATCCAGAAGCTCAATATTACATGGACACGTTATGTAATCGGAAAGTTTCAGTACCAAAGTCGCAAACAATAACTCCTTCTTACATGGACAATTTACAAGCCACGGCGGAGACAATAGTAGTGCTATTAAATTCAAGAAGCATCCTATGACAATTTCCTCTTTTTTTTCTTAAATTCAACATTGGACATTGATACATTATAACAATGTGGTTTATGTTTTTAATGACTCCAGGTGAACTGTTCAACTTAAAAAAGAATTGCAATCGTTTGCTTTTATTTTGTTTTGCAACACGTGTTTTCTACCTCTGTTCCCGTTTCGTTGCTTGTTTTATGCAATTTTGCATTCCATTTCGGCGGGTTCGCATAGATTTAATGCACCCAATTGTGCACAAAAGAAAAGAGTCATCTTCGCGTGTTGATCTTGCGAAATTTCTACATGTCCTATTCGTTGCCAATAAAATATAGACAACGGGCGGAAGCTTATCTTATCGGAAGCTCGCACATACGCGAAGTCTCGCAAAACGAAGTCGCAAAAAATATTTAACTCAGGAACTTTCACTCGTACTCATTCAGGGCCGTCCCGTGGAAACGTACCGCCCCACAACTCGAAAATAAATACTTGACTCGCTACTTCATTCCGTTACGCTGCTCTACTACCGATCCGAAACAGTGCACTTATCTTTTTTTAGTTAACAGACCCGAAGAAAGATTCCCCAGCCTACTTTCACAGTATCGAAAGTGTTATACATAATTTTCTTTATCGGATAGATTCCTCCCTTCCTCAAGATCCAGAATTTGATTTCGATGTCATCGGAAATGTACTTTACAGATATCATTTATCACGAAGTAACTCGGTTGCATTAATTAAAATTGTAAATCGTTAGGCAATTAATAATCGACAATTTAAGGTCATACCGAACAAGTACGAAATGAAATCAATTTTTAGACTACTGATATGTAGGGCACAGATTCATACGATACCGGTGAGAATTTTCTCTGATGGTACAAGAAAGGTAAAGTAGCCTCGGGCAAGGCACAGCTTTCATATATGCAGATTCATGTTTCGTATCATTGAGTGGATGCGAAGTTTGCGTTCGTATCGTCTAAACGGCCGGAGGCTAATATGTGTAGCTTTTCTTTTCACCGGAGAAAGTAGAAAGATAACAATTGCTTCGCGGCAATGAGTTTGCTCGCATATTCAACGGGGGATTACGTCAGTTTTGCTGGGCCACGCACGTATGAACTTTAGTAGCAAACGCTCCCCAGATCAAGAGATATATCATTTATCTTTCGACCCTTTGATCAAGATTATTTATTACTTTGGGCTTCCTCTCGGGTTTTTTATCGGGCTACAAATGGAATGGAGAAATTTAAAAGGATATATTAATTTACATTATATAGAGTAACATGTTATCTACAATATACAGCATAACTAAAAAGAAAAAAATATTTTTTAGATATACAATAAAGTACTCTAACGTTTAATGTGTTTTGCGATATTAAACAATTGTATGCTATTATCTTTCGTATCATTTGGAAAGCCAATAGGGGATACACTAAAAAGTGTTTAAAAGCTATTTAATGAGAGCAATAAGTAATATCTGTGCAAGAAATAATCATTACTCCGAAATAGCGACAAAAGCACAGTAAATCTAAATTATATGGCGCCTTCGTTTACGTTCATTGTTCCCCTCCCAAAGACGGAATTGACCATCTTCTATCTTGAATAACTACCTCCTTCATCAACTGTGAATGAATATCTTAAATCGGGGCAATGATTTATGTATTACATCTGCACAGCGATTGCCGTGTAAATTGTCTCTAATTTCCTAAGCTCACTTGTTAGCGAAAGTTCGAAAATTCTGCGTATAAAAGTATTGTGTATCTTTGTATATTATTACATATAGAAAAATCTATTATTGGCCTCACGATTCCATTAAATTCTACTAACATTGAATATCGCGGAACATTCGTGGTCTTGTTATACTTGCACAAGAGCAACGATGAACGATCGATGGGGGTACAAAAGTGTAAACGATTGATTCTCGAATCACGAAGTCAACGATCAAAATTCCTTCGGAGGGCGCATTTAGCTGTTGTGAAAGATCGACTGCGTGGACAGACCCTGACTTTTCGACCCACGGCACGATGATACGTGGACCATTGCTCGTCTCATGTGCTGATATCCTCGTCCTTCGACTCTAACATATAGCCGTTCTGTCGAGCCTCGTTTCATTACGAAACCCTCCATCAACATAGAGTATGGAGAAACTTTTTCGAAAAGCAGTTCTTAATAAAATACTTCTTTTTTCCCTTCTTAAATCATTTTAGCTTCACTCAGCATCTCTGTGAATTGCATCATGGAGTTAATCTCATTTTGCGGCGAATCAAATGATTAATATTCTACTGATTACTAACACAGATAAATAAATAATGTTTCGCGTAATACGATGACTCGCAAAATCGACACAAAACGCGGGGTTGAAATATAAGTGCTGTTGAATAAAGAATGAACGAAATTTAATATACGCAATTATCTACGTGTGTTTAAAGGTAAACTTTGCAACCGGCTGAGTATTCGAAATTGAAGATACTACGCAAATGATGTTAAAACTCTAGCCCATTAAACGGGGAACAAAGTAGTATCATATTAATATTATCGACAGGTGTCCAAGCGATTGATGCAAACAAAATTTGTTATTAAAACAGCAGTCCACGTCGCTTCAATCAATATGACTAATGGGTTCTGTGTTTTAGTCAGCCTATGGGTTCGAATTTTCACCAAAAGCGAATTAATCGTTCTTCCTACATATCCTTAGAATATATATAAAGAAAGCAGAATCGCGAACACACCAAATGATTTCCTTGCAAAGAGATCTTCTCATGTTATCAATGAGTTTCAACGAAAACGAAAGTTGTACGTGCCGTATACTGTTCATTTCGTCTTCTTACACGCACTACTGACTGCGAGTATTATGTATAACGTATTTCATAATCATGCTGAAATAAAACGATTACCGTTATCCCGTATTCAAGCTCGTACATTCGTAGAGATTCAATATGAAACAATGATAATATTTATAAACGTGGCGCCGATTAAAGGAATAAAATCCTAAGAAAAGGCAAGATTAAATTGGATCCTATATTACATGCATTGTTCGTAAAAATGCATATATACATATATTGCAGATATTTTGAAATACCTGTGCCTCTGTCTCCTATTCTTTTCGGATCTTGATTGAGAATCGTACACGAAGGAGGCTGAGCTCACGGGAAACTTTCACGCGGGTGCCAGTACGACCATTACACTTACGATGTTGCAGTCACAGGCGTTCGAAAGAAACTGAAAGTCCTGGTTCTTCGTCGCGTAAATCGGGCTCAATCGGGTGCCCCGGCCCCCCGATGTATTTTCACATCAATGCAACGAGGATAAACAATTCCATGATCCACCTGTCAGTTAACGTGGGTTTACTGTAATCAATTAAGGGTAGGCTCACGTTCGTGGCGATTTGACTCACGTAGCGCTTTATTTTGCAAAGTACTCACAATCTTTACATACCTTTTACGGTTTCTACCGAAGTCGATAACTACCTGTATTTCATGAATATGCGTTTGCGGCATGTGCGTTGTTTGGGGATTAAGATAAAAAAAAGTAGAACATATCTTGATAATAGTAACTAATGGCAATCGCTATGCTGCCATGTACGTTATTTGTTGGAAGAATTTAGGAACGAGGTATACCTACTTTACATAGTGCTTTCAATCGTTCGTCAATACTGTAATTGCTATACTTTGTATTTGGTTGAGTATTTTGTGTCTGCGGTATTAAGCTTCATTAAGCTTCACTAGCAGCACTTCGTCCATTTTGTAAGCAGCCGCTTGAATGTTTAACCCCGCGATGATAACTATTTATCGAAATTTAAAATATATCGATAATCGATTAATACATTCGATAGACTCGATAGTTTGATTCTAACACGAGGGAGCGCTGCAGAAATAAACACTAACCTTGTTGCTTGAGAGTTGGGTTATACCGGAGTTCAAATTTACGTTTATAATGGCTAATTTTACCGAAGATTTGTTTGATGTTTTCGAAGAAGTAGAAGATATAGTAGAAGTGATTCCTTCTCCAGTGAAACCAAAATCAGATGTGAATGTAACACCTGACAAAAAGTGAGGAAATTACTTCTATAACTTCTTTACTTTATAACCTAATTGATACATTTAAGTAACACATTGAAACGAAAGAAATTATTATCTCTGCAGGAAAATTGATACAGACAGTGGAAATAAACGAGAACACGAAAATGATTCGGACGAATTCAGTTCTAAAAAATTAAGACCTGATCCTCTGTTGGAGGATTTAAAGTAAGAGACCGAAGCATTGTTATGTATTACAAACTAATACCTTTCGTAATGATCTGTCTAATACCATTTTAAAATTGTATTTTAAAGTATTTTCTATATTTCTTGCATTTACATAGCATAGAAGAATTGGCACCGCGTATTAAAATCCATACAATAGAGACAATTGAATTGTGCACACACGAGGTTGCCGTTCCACCGAATTACGAATATGTGTCCTTGGAAAAGAAACAGTCCAAACCAGCTAAAGAATACAAATTTGTATTGGACCCTTTTCAAAAAGAAGCAATATTATGTATTGAAAATAATCAATCTGTTTTAGTTTCTGCGCATACATCTGCTGGTAAAACTGTTGTCGCAGAGTATGTATCATAGTACAAAGGGGAGTAATAATTGTTGAAAACTTCATGTATCATTAATTGTATATAATTTGTACAATTTTTCAGATACGCCATAGCATGTTCGTTAAGGGATAAACAGAGAGTTATCTATACAACACCTATAAAGGCGTTAAGTAATCAGAAATATAGGGAGTTCTATGAAGAGTTTAAAGATGTTGGATTAGTAACTGGAGATGTTACAATCAATCCAACAGCAAGTGTTCTTATTATGACCACAGAAATTTTAAGGAACATGCTTTATAGAGGATCCGAGGTTTTTTTTTTAGATCTCTTATTAAATTTACAAATAACCACTACTATTTTTGTAGCAATTTAAACAATAAGTATACGATTTAGGTAATGCGTGAAGTTGGATGGGTTATATTTGACGAAATTCATTATATGCGTGATAAAGAGAGAGGAGTTGTATGGGAAGAGACACTAATATTACTACCTGACAATGTACACTATGTGTTTCTTTCTGCTACTATACCTAATGCCAGACAATTTGTAGAATGGGTTGCGCATTTACATAAACAACCGTGTCATGTTGTTTATACAGACTATAGACCGACTCCATTACAACATTATATATTTCCTGTTGGTGGGGATGGAATTCATTTGGTTGGTAAAATATAATACAAAATAGTATTTGATATAAAATGAACAGCTTATACTTAAAATGTGTGTACATAGGTCGTCGATGAAATAGGACAGTTTAAAGAAGACAACTTTAACAGAGCAATGGCATGTTTGCAGCACGGTGACGCAGCTAAAGGAGATACCAAAGGTCGTAAAGGAGGTGTTCGTGCGTCAAATGCCGGGCAAACGAATATCTTTAAAATGGTTAAAATGATTATGGAGAGAAACTTTGCGCCCGTAATTATATTCAGTTTTTCGAAGAAGGACTGCGAAATTTACGCAATGCAAATGGCTAAACTAGATTTGAATACGATAGAGGAAAAGAAGTTAGTAGACGAGGTGTTCAATAATGCCATGGACGTTCTTAGCGAAGAAGATAGACGTTTGCCACAAGTTGAAAATGTATTGCCACTTTTGAGACGCGGAATTGGTATCCATCATGGTGGACTTCTACCTATACTGAAAGAGACAGTGGAAATATTGTTTGGTGAAGGATTGATAAAAGCACTCTTCGCGACTGAAACATTCGCGATGGGACTGAACATGCCGGCGCGAACAGTTTTATTCACAGCATCTCGAAAATTTGACGGGAAAGATTTTCGTTGGATTACATCTGGTGAATACATACAAATGGCGGGTCGAGCGGGTAGAAGAGGCCTGGACGAAAAAGGAATAGTAATATTAATGATAGATGAACAAGTTAGTCCAGTCGTTGGTAAAGCAATTGTTCAAGGAAAACCAGATCCCATCAATTCAGCGTTTCATTTAACTTATAATATGGTTTTAAATCTTTTGAGAGTTGAAGAAATTAATCCAGAATACATGCTTGAAAGAAGCTTTTATCAATTTCAAAATCAGGCCTCTATTCCAGATCTATATAATAGTAAGTATATGGGCCATTTATCAATTGTATGTACAACACGGGTTACATGGAAATTTTATTTTCGTAAACGATTATAGAGGTGAAGCAATTGCAAATTGCGTATAACGAAGTGACCATTGATAGGTATAATCAAATATCTTCCTATCATGATATTCGTGAGCAGCTTGAACGCCTTAGCAGTGACTTTAGATCGTACTTAACGAAGCCAGAATATCTACTACCATTCTTACAACCTGGTAGATTGGTGAAGGTACGCGCTTTTTTATATTTGTATAATTTATGATAAACAGTAATGTCTTCATGTGCACCGAATGATTGCAGGTGAAAAATGAAAATGAAATGTTCGACTGGGGTATTATTGTAAATTTTAAGAAGAAAACTCCGAAGAATCCGGCAAAGGATGCTACAGTCATTATTATTGATATTTTACTTCATATTTCTAAAGAATCTAGTGAAGGGTGCCCGGTACCTTGTCGCAAAGGAGAAGAAGGCGACGTGGAAGTAGTCCCTGTCATACATACATTAATATCTCAAATTAGTTCACTCAGGTTGTACTATCCGAAAGATCTAAGGCCATCAGATAATAGGAAGAGCGTGTTAAAGACAATTCAGGAAGTAAAGAAAAGATTTCCAGATGGACCACCATTGCTGAATCCTGTTACAGATATGCGCATCGAAGATGATACTTTTAAAGATATTGTTAAAAAGATCGAAGTTTTGGAAGAAAGACTATATGCCCATCCGTTACACAAGGTGAATTGATCATTTATTTCTGTGCGTTATTTTCCAACAGAAGAGCGCCACAAATGTTATCTCCACTTTTTTAACAAAAACATTTGATATTTCCATAATCATCAGTTTTTGTCCATATAGGATCCTGATGTAAACACTTTGTACGAACAGTTTCTGCGTAAAGAAGATTTAGGTACCCAACTGAAACAAATTAAGCAGGAACTGAAGCAAGCTAAATCAGTATTACAAATGGATGAATTAAAATGTAGAAAGCGGGTATTACGAAGAATGGCCTATTGTACGGCTTCAGACGTTATAGAATTAAAAGGCAGAGTGGCCTGTGAACTTAATGGAGCTGACGAATTATTAATGACAGAGATGATTTTCAATGGATTATTTAATGCATTGAGTGTACCGCAAATGGTAGCGCTGATCAGTTGTTTTGTTTGTGACGATAAATCTAACGAGATGCCTAAGAGCACTGAAGAATTAAGTGGCCCACTCAGACAAATGCAAGATTTAGCACGAAGAATAGCAAAAGTATCTACAGAAGCCAATCTAGAATTAGATGAGGATGCATATGCTGCAAAATTTAAACCGTATTTAATGGACGTTGTATATGCATGGTGTAAAGGAGCTACTTTCTTACAAATTTGTAAAATGACAGACATATTTGAAGGTTGGTCAAAATTTCGCATCATAAAGAAATTTAATTTTGTTTTAGTAAACGATGAAATATCTTGAAACACTTTCTGATCGATTTATTTTGAATACATTCTAGGGTCAATTATAAGGTCTATGCGTCGTTTGGAAGAAGTCCTTAGACAATTAAGCCAAGCGGCAAAAAACATTGGAAATACAGATTTAGAGAATAAATTTAGCGAAGCAATTAAACTTATAAAACGCGATATTGTTTTTGCTGCATCTTTGTATTTGTAATAAAATTTCATAGAAAAGTGAGGTATTACGCAAAAGATATATATATATATATATTTTTATTACAAATTCCATTTATATTTTTTACAAAATAAACTGTTCTTATGTATTTTTAAATGCTTATTGCAACGATGGTAACGACAAACAAAAGGCTGCTTTTGTTTGAGGTTTTTCAAATGTAATTTATTTTTAAAAATTTAAAATATACAATGCACATGCATGGAAAGTATTTTCTTTATAATATAAAACTACATTTGTACGAAAAAATACAGCATAAAAATGTAGTTGCACAATGAACAAAACTCATACTAACTGATAACTATTCAAAACTTGTTAAATAAATAACACTTGCAGAATATTGCAATGCTTAGTTTCTACATTTTAATTTAATTACAACAAGTTACTTATCGTTCCTCTAAAATTACTGTTTCTTGAGAACAGAATTTTAGATCCATGAGAGTGAGTTCCGAGTCCATCGATGTTAACTGAAACAAATATTAAAAGTATCTTTGCATAAAATTGATCTGCACAAAATATTGAAAGTTTCTTCAATGTTTTTTTGTTCTTGAATCAGTCGAGCGCCAAATGTGTCTAGATAATAAGAATGTAAGTGCTTACATCATCTACTTACATCCCTTCGAGGCCAACTACATAAAACTTTGTATTCTTCTGTTGGATAACCTTCCACAATCAGAAAATTGAGAAGAGTTTGTAAAGGTGTATCAGATTGAAATCTACGTTCCAGAAATTTTCCAGCTGGAAGTCGCACTCGTACTTTAAGCACTCCATCACTAGTTCCTTGTGGTTCGGGCGGTAAACTTGATTCTATAGCCTGCCTACGTGCTTCTTTTCTTCTTTCTTCGGCCAACCTTTCATTTATGGCTTCTTCTATTAGCTGTTTCTCCAATTGTTTTGCCTCTTCTTTGGCTCTGGAATTGCATTTCATTGATAAATTACTTCATAAAAGGCATTGTACATAAATTGGATATTTATGTATTATATTTCACATACCTGTCTGCAGCTAAACTTTCTTGATATGCTCTATCTTGCTCTTGTTTTACTCTTTCCCTAGCTTGTCTTTCTTCCTCAACAACAATGTCTGTACGTCTCTGTTCCTGTTTTCCAGATATACAAATTAAATAGGAGATATCCGTTTAAAAATGTGTATTAGTTTGGTATAGTGATATATATTTTTATTTACCTGGAACACTTCAACTACATGCATTAAATTAGTTAATAGTTCGTTTGCTCCCACATTGGCATGTAATATAGTAAACATTTCCGTATTGGATTTAGTCCTCATTATAATTACAAGTGCGGGTAAAGTGTCAACATCTATATTTTTTATAACTAATGTTGCAAATTGTCCTAGTGTATTATTTACAGACGAAAGCAATCTGTAAATTACCAGCACCATATAAGAGCAAGATCTCATGCCATGAAAAAGTACGATTTAATCTGTAACTATATGTACCTTCGCTTATTAGATTCGAACGTAATATCCCAACCCCATACAACGAAATTTGCAGACAAAACTTGGAGTATTGCTTCACGACTTAACAATTGTGTGCAAAATACATTAGCTAATACACTATTATCGTGATGCAAATATACAGCCAACAATTTTCTCTGTAATTTTAATAACACAGCATATGTTAACAAAGTTAAAATTGGAATATGAAACTAGTAATGATTCTGTTGATTACAAACCTCCTTTGCTGGCTTCAAACATGATTCTTCCACGGCATCCTTGAATGAACCAGTAAAAAACTCTGGATGTGCTCGTCCATACCTGTTCTCGAATTCTTCTGCAAATTGCATTGTACCTACTGTTTCATCTGTTACAAATTCTGGCACTGCAAAAGAAAAAACCAATTTTTTTTTCGATTCAACGTAATATCGACATTATCGATATTTTCTGTATTTTTCGTTTGTTTTATTCTCAATAATATAAAATTTTATTTCACTTACTAAGATGCTGAGTTTTTGTATGTTTGACATTGTCTACAAAGAAACCATCTTCGATATCATCTTCATCTACAGAACTATCACTCTCAACTAGGTCTATAACATCCTGAAAGTGTAAAGAAGCATTATTTTATTGTTAGACGACAATAATAATACAACTGATGTACCTTCTTGTCCTCTTTCAGAGGAAGTTCATTAACAGATAGATCATGTTCTGGATAAGAAATTCCACTTTGAGCTAAAATAATGTTATCATTTTTCACTGCACTCGGCCAACCTTTCCATTGCTGATTTCGAACTGGAACATCTATTAGAGTATAAATGCCAGATTTTACATCCAAAATTGTACTTGTTCCAGGGAATTTCAAGTTATATATTTTCTTATGAATTTCATCTTTAACATTTAAAGTATATGTTTGAGTCATTTGACTTGATAAACTCACACTGAAAAAAAAAAAAAATAGTAAATGTATTGCACTTCTTAAATGTAAGCAAAGGAAATATTACAGACTCATATATATATAATATTTTTCAAAATGTTTACTTACATGTCTGTCGATAAATCAACATCTTCTGTTACAGGAGACATATACAATGTGTTTTCTTTAGGTAAATTTAACGATTTTAACGTTGTATTAACCGATACTGGTTCTTCTTTCCACCCGTGAAGACGTTGTTGGCAAGGTGAAACATTTGTTTGTTCCCATATAAGCTGTTTGAGATCCTCTAAACAAATATATATGTATATAAATATATTATTTTCAATTTAATCATCAAGAATGAATGTCAAAAGAAACAAGAATCACTTACTCAATGTTGAATGTTCTGACAAATTAATTTTATATTCATTATTAAGATGATTAACATGGAATGTAAGGGTTCTTTCTCTTACACAAGCTTTAGGTTTACTTGTTCCTGGTTTCGAATTTTCTGTTACTTCGACTTTTGAATTACTTTTCGGACCACAAACTATTGGAGGCCGTAACGAGGATGAATGCGGTATCGTTTCAATCTCCTCTATCATTTCTACATCTGAACTTATTTCGGAAGATGGTTGTTGTGTACCTCGAAGCATAGCTTGATTTACTGCCGCCTATGTGATACAATATAATATTGATTAAAATCTAGCCTACTTCTAAATATATGAACAAGAAAATAAATGTAATAAATTTACCAATAAATCCCAATTCGATTCCTCTAAATATTTGATGGCATCGCCGACATCATCGATTCCTGTACATGCCTATAAACAAAGAAAATCGCATACATACACTGTTACTTGTTGATAATATGCATAAATATTAAAGTCACATTAATGTTCCATAAAATGGACCCATAATGAACCACAAAACTATTATTTTCTGATATATTTTTTTCCCTTTTTTTGGTTGCGATTTAATAGTTTTTCTTATAGAATTTCATGACTCATAAAGAATGATAGTATATAGACAAAGAAGATTATGTACACACGAATGAATGAAATATTACATGCTATAAGAATAAAATTCTATAAAAATGGGGTTTCTATATTTTTAAGTATCATAATTTTGACAGGTCGTGGGAAAAACAGTGGAAAATATCGTATTATATTTGCAAATTCCCACTACTGTCAATGTCATACTATGCATACATCATAACCTAAAATTATATTGTGTATATGAAATTACTGTATAATCAGATTTCCAATAGATCACCTGAAAGTTAGCTAAAATTTCGTCCCGGATTCCAGCCATATCGTATCGTCGTTTGCTGTCACCGCTAAGAAAATACACGACCCCTCGGATTCTATCTCGTTATTTTTTTCAGTCGTTATAAGAAACACGCACAGCGAATGTAAGCCATTGACGTCTCGAACCTCACGCTACATGAAACGAGGGATCAACCATCTATATAGTGTTTATATATTTTCCCTTTTGCAACATCAAACGATTGTTCGTATATTAGACGACAGCAGGAAAGATAAATTTTCACTGAACAAATAGTTTTCTTCTGTGATGAACAATTATGATTGGTAGAGAGTAAAATCGTTACAAGGGTTCTCCAATCGTATTTAAACAACAGAGAACATATGCAACAGACTTTAACATTGTAAATTGTGTCAATTATACAACGTTACATTTATCTGATATTATGCAATTTAAAAATATAATTTTTCATCACATATTACAGTATTTTTTCATGATTTATTAATAAAAGAAAATAGTGCTAACAGTAATTGATATTTCCCAGTTTACTACGTACATTGTAACTGATTTAAACTTCGCTCTGCTTTTGTTTTCTTTCGTCAATTATGAAACGACCAAATTAATTAAAACCATTACGTGTAACAGTTTACACCTTGTAATGTGTATGAATTACAGATGAATAATTTAAATCATTATTACAAAAAGTTATTGCTTAATTGTAAATAATAAACCATGCAATTTTTATACATATTGCAATGCATGATAAACATAAATGAGATACAGGCTTTATTCTATTGCATTGAAAGATGGAACTTAAAACCGTGACCTTAACCGAAACGTGTTCTGGTCCGTCCACGTGAAATCAGTCGTAAATTCACAGTATAGTTGTTTCCATTGTCAAAAAGTTTTGTTGCGTGCATCGTAGCTGCGCGCGTGGCTGATCGAGGAAGATTTTTGTGCCTTCCACACTGGGCACCGCCACTCTATCATGATAAAATTATTTTCGTTAAAACAGGCGAAAAAGGATGGCGAATCGCCAAAGGCTGGCACCCAAAAAAAGGCATCCGCGGCACAACTGAGAATCACAAAAGGTTTATTGACGACTACTCATTGTCTACCTATCAATTTCAGTTTCATTTTCTTGTTGTTAGAAATTGTATGTAATACACGAATAATAGGATGCATCAGTTGAATGTCTCTTGAAATTTTGATAAGTAATGTGAGGATTACAATAAGTTTCACACAATATAGTAGTCCAGTTTGTTCATTTTTTTCAATATCATTATACGTATGTATATTTTACATTTAATTTTCATTGCTGACGTATCTCGCGTAAAGGTATGTGCAATTATTACACATTGTTTCTTTTTTGGAATTTTGTTAATATCTCTTAATTCCGTGTATGGTAATTTGTATGAGATATATAGAATAACAGATTCCTTGTCTAATATTCTAATGAAAAAGAACATTTATGAACGAGAGCAAACCGTACAGTGGAAGTATTTTAGTGAAACTTTGATCGATAAGTAAAAAATGTATTGAATATTATGAACAATTATTTCATTACAATTCTTCAACACGACTGCGCTGTACATAGAAAGTGGCGCTTAGAAAGTTACTTTCAGTGCAAAAGTAATACTATACTCTACATTTTTAGGGTATATAGTCATTTTCAAAATTAACATTTACACAGTGTTGTTAATGTTAATATTTTCTTTTTGTTTTTTTCCAAGTATTTTGACCTTTCTCTAACCTTGAAAAATTTGATTTGAAATATGATTCCTTTTCATTCTCTAACATACGTTTAGAAGTTTTTGTTTTATATAGATATAAATGAGCTCAATCTACCGAAAACATGTGGGACAGAGTTTCCAGATCCAGATGACCTCCTTAGCTTTAAGCTGATTATTTGTCCAGATGAGGTACTAAGAAATGATTGTTTATTTTTTTTTTAATGAGCGCAGCTTGATCATTGTACTTTAATCATTTTTAGGGATTTTACAGAGGTGGCAGATTTGTCTTCAGCTTTAAAGTTGGACCAAATTATCCACATGAGCCACCTAAAGTAAAATGCGAAACACAAGTTTATCATCCTAATATTGACTTGGATGGCAACGTGTGCCTGAATATTTTAAGAGAAGATTGGAAACCAGTCCTTACAATTAATTCTATTGTTTATGGATTACAATATTTGTTTTTGGTATTTACCGTAATATACACATTGATCACATTCTTTAGAATAAAATATTGTCAATATAACTGTTTATTTAAATCAATATTGTTATTTGTAATGTCTATTAACGTATTTAATGGATAGTACGACTATGAGCAAATATTATTTTGTTTAGGAACCAAACCCAGAAGATCCATTGAACAAAGATGCAGCAGAGGTTCTGCAAAATAATAGGAGAGCGTTTGAGCAGAATGTAGCAAAAGCAATGAGAGGTGGACATGTTGGCACATTTTATTTCGAACGGTGTCTCAAGTGACATTAACGTTCATTACCTCCGAGGACACACCGAGGAAAAAGATCGAGAGTAGAACTCCTCTCTGCTCTAAATACGTTCCTCTCGTCTGTACTCGTTTGTTTCAACGGGCCTCTCTCCGTCTTCACGAGTGCTTCGTACCTTTGGTCAATAAACCATCGGTCAAAAATGCCACCGATGCGCTGTTTTCTCGGAGCTGTGGGATACTTTTCTTTCTTTTTTTCTTCTTTTAAATATAACAAGGAATTGAAATTGTAGCTACATTTGCAAGTTTCCCGTTTGATTAATAATTCATTGACAAACGTAATCAAAGTGAAAATAGCTTAAAAATTGCTCCATTTGCAATTGATGTAATTATTAACCATTACTATTTTACTAGGTATATTTTGTACACGTCTGAATATGAAAACAAGTTTGTGATTAAAATTATCGTCGTCATTATAGAAAATTGTTTGTCGTTTATAGTCATTCATATTTTAGTTACAAGTTTTGTTGCAAGTATGTAGTTACACTTGTTTTCAATAATGTTAAGAAATATGTAAGTGTATGTAGGTGTATATGAATTTGCAAATGTACTTGCAATTTCAATCATCGATGTATCTCCACCCTGAGAATTACTTCGCAGGATATAAATTATTTTCCATAAATGGATATATGCATATATCCTGCTAAGCTCTTCATTTGAAATCACGTAACTTAACTTATGTATCGATCGAAAGTGGAATATAAGGCTGTTAAAGAAAAAGAAACTTCTTGCGCTTTAGTGTTAGCTTCCACCTGTTAATACAATTATCATTTTTTGTACGGAAATATTATGACAAGATATTATTGTGTAAAACTACTATTAAATTTCATTTTATTTCAGTAGTTTAATTCAAATTAATAAAAAATAGTCGGTGATGCATTATACAATTTTATACAAAAAGGACATATTATCGCAGCTGATATTATTTATAAATTCATTAATAACACTTACTTGAAACGTAATGTACAGAGAAAATATTATTTTTACATTAATTTAATTGATTTTCCAAAATTTGATTACAATTCATAATAATGAAATGAAGGCTGGAAAATTTCGAATTAATTCTTCATTTTTAATTAGCATTAATTTATTATACTTTAGTACAGTGTTTACGAAACTTACAAACTAGAGAAGCGTCCTAGCCTCGATCCAATTTGCTGCCTTTAAATTGAGTCCCATCCGCGTCGAACGTGTTGAAGGCACTTTTTCGAGCGCTTCAAGAGCGATCGAACTATACTTTCCCCCCTTCCTTTTTTTATTTCTTCCTTTCTGTACCTCTTTTCTTCATACACACAAACGCATTCATGCAAACCTTCTTACTCGTTCTTTCACCATTACATTTTCACACATGCCCTTTCCTTTCTCGTATAAAAACAAAAAAAAGATTCGATCGCGCTGGACGATAGATTGACGTGAGCTCGGCGAAGAAGCACAGCGTTTTGAAAATCGAGATCAAAACATATTCCCTGGAATCTGGAAATCGAAATATACAATGATCAAAAATGTCTTTCAAACATATATATAAAAAAACAAAAAACAAATAGATATAAAATAAACTATTTTTATTAGCATTAAATGCATTTCCCTGCTCTGAGAATTAATTATATTTTACTATTGTAATATGAGAAGAGGTGTGCTTCTCCGCAGGTTCCATCGTGGAATGCACTTCCAAACGCTCGAAAGGATGCTACACAATTGTATGCACCAAGGACATAATCATATAGATTCAGAAACACGGCAAAAAAAACGGAAAAAAGCAGGCCTGCTTTCATATTCAATTTAACTCGTATGATCTCGGTTTTAACGGAGTGGGAGCATATATTGCCTTGTTCAGGATACTTGGCTAGGATACTTCGCAATTTATTTACTTACTTAAGCTAAAAATATAAACGATCGGGAGTCTATCGGCTCAAAGGCGTTCCACCAAAATTGAACGACGTAGGTACAGTCTGCGAGTGAAAAGCGTAGCCTGCAATAAAAATAGTAAATAAATATTTTAATATAACTATACATTTTGAATAGTATTAATACAATTAATGGAACACACCACCGCTTTGTTCGATTCTTTTGCTTTCGAGGGCTGCCTTACGTTGATCTGCTAGGAGGATAATTTCTTGTAATGCCTTCTGCTGTTCCGCAGTTAAACGGCCAGATAATGCTGTATACCAGACTGTGTCTGTTCTTTCAATATCTGGAAAAAAGAATGTACAAGCGTTTCATCACTCAATAAACACAATGTACGTGTCTATAACGTTGAAATGGATCAGTATTATAATTGTTTTACAAAGTACAAAGAAACATAATCAACTACTCACTCTGCATGACTTCTTTAAAGACCACGTATTCATCTTGGTTTGTATCATCAGAATCTAAAGGAGTGGCATAACATTCGAGTGGAGTTTCTTCATTGGCATCGTAATCCGAGTCATCTCCATCGTCGTCTGATCTGTGATCACCGTGTCCATCTTGAATCGAAGTAGATACATTGAAGCCATGTTGTGTAGATGACCTTGTCACCTTTTCTTGTAGTTTCTCCAAATACTCTTGACTAGCATCGTCAATTTCATCTTCGTCCGATGATAACACTTCTGCATAAATACAACGGGATTATTATTCGTTTCTCAAAACGTAAAGATAGACTAAATGGATGAATGAAAATGGATGAAAATAAACTACCTTCATCGATATCGCTATCGTCGTCTTCATTCTCTTCGTCATCGGTATCAGATGCTTTTGCAGCATAAGCTCGTTTCAATCCATCAAAAAGAAGAATTAAAGATGGGATGATGTGTTGAGCGCATTCATTTACTGCTGGTGGCCTTGCTGGACCCATACTAATTAACGTACACAATCCAAGAACGCAAAGCTTTCTGTCATGTAATCTAATATAATAACAGGTAAGGATTTTAATACAATTATTGCAATTAATATTCCATAATTGTTAAATGTTTGCCATAATTTAAAAGTAAACAAAAAATTACCCTAAGAAACAGTCCGTATCGTGTATCCATTGCTTAATAAAGTGTGAAGCAATTGGTTCCGTGGACTGCCCAAAATTGCCTTGCAATCTATCCATTGTTTCGAGACATAACGCTGGATTATAATAGAGGGCCGCAATTACTACTTGCAAGCACATTGTTCTCAACTCTGATGTTTTAACTTCACGCATCAAACGTTCCAATACCAATTGCACGAACGAAGGTATGCACTAGAAAATAGTTTTCTATGTGAAATTTGTTAAATTTTGATTAATTAAAACTAATAAAAGCTAATAAAGGGAATATACAAATTTGAAAAGGAAACCTTACCTGATCGATATGACCTTTACATTGGAGAATTACAACTTCCAATAATTTAGCGGCATGAGATTCTGGATCCTCTCCAGCATCCCCCGTGAGAACCTGTTACATGTAGAAAGGAAAAAGTTAATTTCAATAAGATAATGTTTTTGGAGTTTAAAATCAGCTAGATCGACACATACAGCTTTACACATGTTGAACATTGCCAAGACGTGATTCTCATTAGATAAAAATGCTGGTGTATCAACAGTGATATAATTATGTAGAGCAGGCATCATATCGGTAAAATACTCAAAGCCGTCTTTTTGGAATAGCTGATACATCATTTCCAAAACTTTCCACATATCTCCCGAAATTGTCTTCCCAGTCAGATCATACACTAACGAGAGGGCTTCTTCGTAGAATTCTAAAAAACAAGAAACAAAAATTGTTAGCAAAATTTGTAATACTAATTATAGTATTTCAACTTATTACGTTCGTATTTTCGAGCATCCCAATTTAACTTACCCATAACACTCTCACCAAAAATATGGGCAACAACTTGAAGCACAGTTGGTTGTAACAGTGCCATAATTTGCGGCTGATCTTCCATCACAGTTAATAAAGTTTCTATTGTATTTAATAAACCCATGGCAGTTATAGCTTTTTCGTCACTGCCTTCATCTGTTTCGAGTACTTGTGTGAAAGTTGCAGCCTAAGTGCATTGAATATTTTTCTTAATTTGAAACCATACTTCATTCGGAAATAAATTAAAAGTTTCATACTTACAAGATGTTGACATATCTGTACTGCAATAGGCATAAGCTGTTCTGAATATGTACAAACAATCTTTTGTATAACAGTTGTTAAATCATCATTTTCTGTTTTTCGTATAATAGTTAATAGTTCAAGGGTTATGGGCTCAATTAATGGTTCTATATATTTTTGTGCTTTCTCTTGAGCAGAAAGAAGCATTTGCAAAGCTATTGCAGCTTCCACCTTAACTGGTAGATCTTGGTCCGTGAGAAGCGCATTCGTCGTTAAACGAACGGCCTCAACTAATATTTGCTCTTGCTTAAACTTTATTTCCGAGAAATAGTGCAATACCCAACATGCCTGATATAAAGTAATTATAAGACAATTAGAAATCGAGTAACCGATTTAACATAAAATTTCCATATATTATATGCATGATGCTTACTCTGGCTCTCATATGTCCATGAGGACTATTAAATTCAGGAAAAACATATTGCAATAACATTTTATCCATTTGCTCCTTATAGACCTTCTTCTTTAACAATACATCCGCTAGACTTCCAACCTAGAGAAAGCTCGTTTTTTTTAGCAAACGTTTACCTTCTTACAGTATAAAGTACTTCGCTCGTACAACAATAATTACCATATGTAATGCACCATCCTTTTGTCTAGGGTCTGCATTCGGACTAGTTAGTACTTCCATACAGAATTGCATAGTTTCTTGAAGCATATCTTTACGCTTTTTACAAGCAGAATGTAACAAAGTCTGTGCTGCAGTTACCGGGGATACGAAATCTTCAAATATGTCTAAACAGTAATGAATTATTTAGTTCCTTAACGTTTCTGCATGACCAATTAATTAATAAAAGAACCGAAAGGAAACAAAAGGGAAGGAAGAATATCTCACCGAATTTCACTCTAATGTATTCGTACGGATTGTTATTCCAAAGTTCTTCGTCTGCAGCGGAATATGAAAGGATTGGGAAAAGTACATCGCGAATTATTTCAAACATGTGAGGCTTTAAGAATTTCCATGAATGTGCATGGCTCACTCTACGGATTAAAAATAGACAAAATTTATAAATTCCAATTTCACCAGATTTTCGTCCAAGTCGATTCACTTTACCACCTACCCTTGATTAATGTAATTAATTGATTGTTGAATCACTCGAGGCGATACATATATCTTTCTCCGATATTGGTCCAAAATTTTCAGAAGAACTTCAAGTATCCCGCCGCTAAAGGTTCTTAAATACCATCCCGAAAACTCCTTGTATTCCTGAGTTACATTTCCAGGACTTCCATATCTCTCGAACATTCTGTGCAGTATATGAAGTGCCCATTTTTTACATTTCCACCATGGCAATTCTGCCCGTTCATCATCATCCAAGTCTGGGTTATTAGTTTCAGGTGGAACAGGCCTGTCCGCTACTTGTCGAACCACGTCCATCCATTGTGAAAAAACTTCTTTCGAAATCAAATCTAAAGGGAGCGTGTACTGAAAGACACGTAACAATTTGAAATGTTAATCTTAAACAAATTCCAAATATTCTACTAGAAAATGAATATATATCATCAAATTTTTATATACCTGTGTGAGAGCAAAAAATATCTTTAATATCTGTTTCTGAAGCAATACCGACTGTTCTGATGGATCAGGTAGAAGTCCTAATATTAACTGATAAATCATAGGAAACAAAAGATTCATTGCTTCATTTAATGGCCCCCTTTCTTCTGCCTTTTTATACCTAAGGAATACAATAATTAATTCCAACATTACTCAATAGCTACTACAATAATTTAAGAAGAACGTACAGTATTTCGCTCTTTGAAATTATTCACATCAAACTCAGTGTTGTCTTTTTCATACAAATATCAAATGAAGAAAATCAATAACATACTCAAAATTTTGTACAAGTTGGTGGAGTGCAAGAAGAACACCTGGCCAATAGGAAGCGTTTGAATTCTGTAAATATATTGTGATTTTGTCCACTATTTGTGTCCACCTTCCGGGAAAATCATGCTTCACTATATTATTAACACAAACAGCCAATTGGACTCTATATCAATAAAAAGGTGGAATTATTAATATTGCTTAGACACATAATATATTCTATATAGTGTTTAGCTGTTTATTTGAAAATGTGATTATATTAGAGAATCTGACCTGATGAGTTCTGGTGCATGTACAAGAGCTTCAACAATTGTATCACGAATCATTGCACGATCTTGCTCGTGAATAGTAAATTTAGCTGGTCCATTTTCACTGTCTTTGTCAGCCCAATTTGTTGCAATTAAGTTCTTCAAATATATTACACCTGAATTGGCAGTGAACGATCATTAATTAATTTGCAATTTTAGTCGGTTTTTTTTAATGGTAGGAATTTTTATTAATTACCAGCTTGTCGTACAGGCATTTCCCCTGCAGTCATTACCACTTGAAGCAATGTTGGTGCAAAACCAATAATTTTATGAACCTGAAAATATCCATCGTAGTTATTAAAGTAATAAAATCCTGCGATTATTGTTATTATTATTGTTCTTATAATTCCTCTTACAACCTATTATAATGTACAATAGTATCATATATAATACATAAATATAAAGTAGTATAATTTTAGTAAAGGTTTTATAAGTTGTATCTACATATATCAGACCCAATGGGGGGTGAATTTTTCAATCGTATTAGTGATTTAAAAATTGTGCAACGACTAAGACAGTTGAAAATGTTAAAATTAAGACTCTATTATTAATTATAAAGAATGCATGAAAAGATTAATGAACAAAAAAGTAAAATTCTGTGATCGTACATTGGTTAAAGGTCATTCCTGGAAAGTAATGGTACCGTTAGAATGAAATATCTGGTTAGATCTGGCGAATAGTAATAAAAAAAATATTTTTTTCATGATTCTTTATTAAAGAATTAATGGTATATTCTAAAAGATAAATGATAATAAAGGAAAATGATAGTGGAAAGGCACATGTTTCTGTCGAAGTATCGGTCATTCCGAGCACGTTTTCAATGAGCTGACCGACCTGTTTTAGTTGCTCTTCAGCTTGCTTTTGTTGCGCTGGGTCGATCGTGGCTCGCAACAATTCTGTCACTTTTCGTACATCCATCTTGTAATTGGTATCCCGACAGACGATGGTGTCCAAATTTTTGACTCTTTCTCACGAATTCGACCCGGCGCATTCACCTCGGTACTCCTCGTCACGTGACACAACAATATGGCAGCCGAAGCTGATGTGCGTTATATCCGGCCATAAAGTGCATAAAAATTAGATAGGAAACCCGCAAAATTAACTGGAATGTAAAAATGTAGATAGCAAATTGCGTTGTAAACAGATACATGTGCAATAGCTATATTTGTTTATAGGTCATCGGTCGGTCAAAACATTGTATCCACCGTAGTTCAAGCTGCACAAAACACTTTGCACTATATTTTGTTCACTTAAAAAGAAACAAAAAAAAGAAAAACTACAAAGATACAAAATTAACCGAGTGACAGTGTTACAGGTTTCATTGTAAAACAAATACAGTGATATGTTGCAATTAATAAATCTCCCTGACATTGTTCTGGAAACAATTTTATCTAACCTTACGTACGATGAAATTTCTCGATACAGAGTTGTAAGATTATTTCATTTCAAGTCTTATTATGTTATTATTTTATTTTGGTTTAAAGCTGTATATCGAACTGTTGAATGGAAAAAGGAAATGTTTAATCGACAGGTTTGCAAACAATTTGATCGTATATGTAAGAAACTATTAAATCGAGGATTTAATTTGATGGAAAAATATCACGCACAATGTTTGCGTGCAGTAAAAAGTCAATTACCAAGAAGAGAGTCAGAAAGAAGAAGTCATCCTTTAGCACGTCATTGTGATATATTAACGGCAATCGAAACAAGGATATCAATGTTATCTATGACATTTGTAAAATATGTGGATCTTAATTTATGTTGTTTCATTCCTGGAAAGGTAAGCTATCGTTTGTGGTATTATCATTTTGATGTACGTCCAATTAACGTATGTTTATGTTAGGTAATCGATGAAATTTTTCGTGTTCTTCGTTTGATTCGAGATTCTAAAACTCCACCCAGGGCTCATGAAATACTTCAGGAATTAAGAGACATCAGTAGTATGGCTATGGAACACTTTGATGAAAAAATTTTGCCGGATCTGAAGCACAGTATTTGTACATCGGTTGTCAGTAATGTAGGCTCGTATGAATTACCCGGAGCACGTTTAATGATTTCTCATCATACTACTAATACAAGTAGCATTCCACTGCCGCATAGTTTTAACTCAGAAAAGTTGAATCAGACTTTTAAGAAAATTTATATCCGTACAAAAAGAAACAAATTATCTGTTCTATCTCTGCGGGGTCAGATAAGTAAAATGAAGCTTAGAATGAAAAGGCAGGGATTTCAAATGAGATTGCAAAGTTTAAAATTGCAAGAGCAAGCAAAGAAAATACATGACCAAGATACACAATTGGCTGATATGAGAAAACATCTTGAAGAGTGGGAACAAAAAATGGTAGACTTAACAGCAGAGTTAAGTCGTGCGCGAGAGGAAACACAAAAGCCTGATTCTATAGAATCTTGTAAACGAAAGCATATAGATATAATTAATCAGAGAGAAACTGATTCTTTACAAACAAAAGAACTCCAAGCAAAGAAGCGTAAATTAATAGTAGAAAGAATATCATCTACGGATGCAAAAGACGTAAAATTTAAAAAATTTATGACTGATCTCCTTGCAGGTAATGCTTTAGAAGGGTATCCTTCAACTTCGAACTAAATTATTATTTGTATATACTGAGGTTGTATATGAAAAACGAAATTACTACTCTATGTGTATTTGCATTTTTTATGTTAATATTAAATAAATTTAACTGTTCAATCATTTTATATATTTAAATGAAACCTATGTTTTAGCAATGCAATTTAAAGTTGTTTGAAATAACAGTATAACAAATTATTTAATAAAACGATTGTATGCAAAGTAAAATTCAAGTTTTATTTTGAATCAATCTCTCGTTCAATAAATCAACAAAGGCATCATCATTTTCAATTTAGAGAATTGTAGTAACTTGTAAATACGAGATATATGAACAGAAAAATATGCTACAAATTTGTATTTTAATGCAAGTATGTTCTCAAAATGAGATATATCAATAAATGTATGGACTTTACATTAAATTATTGTATAAACTTAAAATACAATGGATATATGTAGCAATACTGGTAGCTGTATACAAAAGATCTGTTGTATATTGTTTTAAACTAATTGCAAAAAACGTGGATATTAAGTAAAAGTTAAAATGTTAACAAAATAAAAGAATAAGTTTAAAAATTCGAATATATTTTTATTTCATGTGTCATAATTTTTCTATTTACATAGACAATTTCGTTTCATATCAATTAAAATACTGTGTAAGATTTCTTGTAAAATTAGTGACAATAAATTATGAATAAATAACAAAATATCAGGTGCACATAATTCTAGTATATACATACATATATATACCTGCATTAAGTATAAAACCTGAAATTTTTTCAAATTAGAATCCCATGTAGTATCCATGTTCATATCATCTGTAATAAAATTATAATTAATATTAATTCTATTATACTTTTTAAACGATGAAATATGGAAATATTTGAAGGGGGAACATACTGAAATGATATTTGATATAATATTCTCTATAAATGTTTCAACATTTTCTAAAGAACTAATATGTACGGATTTCAATTCTGCTTCTGTAATGCATATTGTTGAACATGTTTTCGACTAAAAGAATATAATACAACATTAGTTAGGAAAAACTCACACAAGCGTTCTACGCTATATTAATAATAGGTATTACAAATTTTTCCGTATCTAGTCGGGCACTAGAATCTGATTCGTTGTTTTTTTCTTCCACTGCGTTACCCAAAGTGTCTTGAACCGATGGCAAATTCAATATTTCTTTGTATATAGCAGCATGTGCATTGTGTAAATAAGCTTGTTGTTTTTCTCGTATATTTTTTCGTACAGTGTTTTTTTCCACTTCGGGTAATACGAAATTGTAAATCATATTAGCTACCAATTCCTCGTCGGCCAATTTTGATGCACTAAAAAAATAAAAGAGTAGAGAATGCAACTGTTAAATATACGGATACACAATTAAGTCCATTAATCATACTTCTGTTGTGCCTCTTTTGATACACTGTCTACTTTGTCGCACAACTTGGAAATGTATACTTTGGTTGCTTCATCGGATACCCATTCTATACCTTCTTTTATAATATCTTCTAAGTAACATTCTACAGATTCTTGATTAACTTTTATGATTTGCCTGAACATTTCATCGAATTCCCTACGACGGTTATATTCTAGTTGACGTCTTCCAGCTTCAGCTGCTTCTTTCATTGCTCGTTCCCTTTCTGCTAATAGTGCGAAAGCGTGTATTCTACGTTCATCTTCTAATCTAGTTAATTCCTTTCAAAAAAAGGTAATGGATATGTAAGCAAACCTACTCTTCTTTAGTTATAAACATTTGTGATAGCAGTAGGAGGTAAATTTTACTTTACTAAGGTAGTCCAGCATTCCTGATACAGTCATTCCTTCCAAGGAATTAAGAATTTCGCACAAACGATCTTCTTGCATAGCTTTCTCACTTTTCTGGTGCTGTAATTCTAATATACGTTTTTTTTCTTTCTGGTGCTGTGTTTTACTTTGTTCTTCCAATCCATAAGCTGATTGCAATTCTCCAATTAATTCTCTACACCTGTTACGACCTTCGAACATCTAGAAACCATTTTAATTTGAATACAGAATGCTAACTTAACGAGGCGCTCTATTTAATGATTACCATGCACTGAATAGCTCTCCCTCTGATCATTTTTTGTATAAGAGTAGAGACTTGATCTATATTTGCATTTATTCTATTTTCCGCGCTGGTTATATGTGATACAGGAGGCAGAGGTGGTAATTTATACTTGCACTTCAATAAACTTGGTACTTCTATTTTCTTACCATCAAATCGAATCGCTTTTAAATCGGAATGCAATTGACTTAATTTTTCTTTCGTCCACCTTGTCTGTCTGATACAAAGATCAGCTGCTTTAGATTTTGGCTGTATTGCACTAAGTTCTTCGTGCGTTGGAAGCCAATTTGGTAATGTACTTATTTCAGATGCATCTAAGATAATGACTATTAAAAAGAACTGCCTCACATAATTGCATTTATCATTAACATTAGTATACTAGTATCTACATTCAATACACGTTTCTCCCAACAACTCTTTCTGTATTATTTCATGCCTCCTTTGTGGATGTTCTCCATAACGCATTTGCGGTGCATATAATTCAGAAGATAAATCGGCATACTCCTTAATAATATCGTGTTTGAAAGGCTGCTGTTTTTCTTGGTGTTTCCTGTGCAGCTTTCTCAATTCTCTTCTAAGATTGTGTTGGACAGAATGTATTTCTTTGTCTCTGCGTTCAAATAAAAACTTTTTCAATCTATCAAACCGACCCTGAAGTTTCTCTTCTTTTTTATGTTCATGTGATTTAGATATTTCTTCCATTAATTCAGATCTATAATTCTGTATTGCTTGAATCTCCTAAAATCAAAAGCTTGTACTTGTTGTTAAGTATGTTGCTGTTACTAATGATCATAATTAATTGCATAATTTAATAATGATATATTTACTGATTCCCGAAATGCCCATTCATCTATTTCCATTGCATGTATTAGAGCTATACGTCTTTTTATGTTAGCTGGTGTATTCATAGGAGGAAGAACTGCTTCCAATTGTCTTTTCTTTCTCAATCTGTTTATGACTTCCAAGTCATGAATTCCAATTCCTAAACCATGATTCCAAGTTAAATGTGCTATTGTTAGTGCTTCAGGATTATGTCCTAAAAATACAATAATTACGTTATGTAATATACAAATATTATATCTGTTATGTTAGTTGTATTACATTTATATTATACCTGGTTTAATTACATACGGCGGTTCCCAAGGAATAGTTTGTGATTCACTATCTCGATAGTCTGTTTGAGTTTCCACACTTCTGTATGGTTCTGGTTTAGGTGAAAATAAGTAACACTGCTTTTGGGCATTTGTCATTATATTGCTCAGAATATCATGATTAAAACGAACACAAGTATCTATATTTTGTGCTTTAGGTACTAAGAATGGCACAATAGGTCTGCGAAAATATTTATAATTGTTACAGTACATCATTTTAGTAGAATTATGTTTTCCAGCCATTATCCTACAAGTTGTAGATATAATAAGTAATTATATGTACTCTTGACTTCTTTGGAATTATGTTATAACATAGAGAAATACTAATATGTAGTTAATGAAAATATTGTACCTGTAAAAGAAAGAATTATAATGTTAGTTCATTATTTCCAAATTCAACTTAAAAAATATCAACTTGCTTAAACTCTGAAATCCAACTTTCGTTTTTACTATTGCAGTGTTTATTCAAGCAATGTCGTAAATATTTCTCTGTACTATTGTGCATGGGAGTAATATTCTTGCGTGCATCCTACAAAATTATAAGTAGAAAAATCTTGAAATAATTTGCATATATATATGATGGAATATTTTTGAGAAATTGATGAACATACAATCTTCGTTATATCAGGACCTTTAAATTTTGGTTTGTTACCACATGCGGTATAGGAGGATTCTGTGTAATTATAAACTTATCAAAATTGTTCATTTTACGATGTTAATATATTTTATAATATGCAACTTACGGTTAAAAAGTTGGTTTGCAAACATAATTGTTATATATTCACAATCTTGAATAGTATTTTAGTACTTATTTTAGTACTTTCGTCCTTTACCAATTATTAATATGTACGACAAAAACACAGGAAGCTCTTGCAGCTGTTTAGACAAAAGTTGTTGGATATTGATCAAACATCTAACTTCAGAATATTATAAATTGATACGACAGCGGTGTGATTTATTATTATATCCATAATACGCAGAAATATTATAATTTTTAATAAAATTGTTCAATTGTAAATATTTAATATATAATTACCATTTTGGACGAAACAAAAATTCAGTTCACTTTCATTATAATTTTATTAAACATTATAAATATCTCTGAAAAATAATACGTGAACGATGTAACTTTACAATAGATTATAATATTATAATTTACCACATATTTATATAAGTTAAATAATTTACGCCATACATACGTGCCATTTGAAATTTTATGGATAGTAAAATTTATGCAGAACACTTAAAAAATAATTACAGTATTTGAAACTTATTCAAAGACTTGTCTTGTACGGAGGTTTAAAATATCCATTTCCTCGCGAACCTAAATATTCAGACCAACTTTGATGCAGTGATATATTTTTACAACTTTGATTAGGCAACATATCGTCTGGACATATGCATTCTAATTTCAATCTGTAAATTGTCATTTGTCCAAAAGGGATTTGGAAATTTTCTTCGTCAGATGTCCCTTGATGTGTCTCATAATTAACACCACGTTCATTTAAGCATTCTTTTATAATATCATCATTTTCCTTATATTGTAGATTTTTCGCTGATAGCACTTTCTTCCAATGGATACAATCTAAATCCTTTTGGGTTAGTATTACAGGTTTATTGGAGGAAGGTAGCCAAAATGTAGAAAATACTAAGTCGGCGGAAGTTGTGCCTTTTGATTCCAAAATCGAAGGTAATAATATTCCAGTTGGCGATTGTTTCTGTACACCATGTATCGAACGGACTTCTTTACCTTTACTTTTTGCATCTCGTTTTATTCTTTGCATTTTCAATTTGGGTTTTGAGTTGACGTTAACATTTTCGTTGAGAATAATTTCCACTTCCCGGGGTGTATCAGCATATAAATCACGAGCGCCGGTGTGTAGAGTATCCTGAAATAAAACAGCAATTATTCTGTAGTTTTTCTTTAGAAGATGTCCCTTAGTAGTTCAATTTTTAATGTATGGTCAAATTCGTACTACAAAAAATCTGATTTGCCTTTTTATATTTTACCTCGTTTATTTCGTTTGTATCACGTTGTAATGATGTTCCGGTTTCTGCTTCGTTGTGTTTAGCACTCCAATCATCAAGAAACGTATTTTTTTTATTTATATTTATGTCAGTTGTAAGCATTTTTTTAACACAATGACTTGTTTCCTTTCCAATATTATTAATAAATCTACGCTTTACATTCTTTCTGCGTTCCCGTATTTCATCTACCTCTTGATAATCTGTTTGTTGTTCCTCTTGCACATTTAATTTATTATTCCTATGATATGACATGTCATAATCATCACTTGTTTCGACATTCCGTTGCATAAATTTATTTTGGTTTTTCAAGACGTAATCATTCTGTTCATCAACAGGATCAAACTGTTTATGTTCTTTCTTTGGCGATCTCTCAGGTATGTAAGGAGTACTCGCGTCATACTCTATTCTTGAGTTCATGGAATTATTATATTCTAAACTTTTCCAATCTTCAGAAAAATATAATGATACACCAGGTGGACCAACATGTTGGCTCAAGGCGTATAAATTTGTAATTACAGTAGAATTAAATCTCAATTTGCATAAATCTGCACGCGATTCGGACACAGGGTCCTCATTTTTTAAAAACTGGTATTTTTCTTTAATACCTTCATAGTTTAAACAATCAACGGACCAATGTAAAAACCAATCATTCCCAAATCCATCAACAGTAACGGATAAACCAGCCATTTCTTTACTTAAGCTATCTTCTATGGGTTTTTCCAGCAAAGATTTACCGGTTTTCCCATCTATAATTGTTGCGACTGTGTAGTAATATGTTGGGAAACCCGAGCCGATTTGATGTTTCACCATAAAGTCTGGAATATTATCATCATTGTAATATCCAGGAATAGGTACGCTTATTATTTCTGAATTAGGAACTGTATAATTCCAAATAGGCTCAAACGTTAAACCATTATAAACTATTATCGTAGAATTAAACATAGCTGCAACAATATCCTCAATACCATCTAGTGTTATATCCACTAAAATTGGGGGTAATAAAGTTCCCTTTCCTATAGCATGATGCAGCTTCCGTAATTTCTGTAACATGCATGTTATTATAAAAATGTGCAACGACACATTTCTCCATTGTCTTTAAATATTAGAGAAACTTACCAAGTCGCCGTACATTAGATTTACTTGGGGGATAACATATAGCCCGCCTGATTGTTTGTAACTACTTGTTACAAGGACAAAAATACTTTCTCCATCTGGGTGAACTAATTTCTGAGGTGCCAAAAATAATTGTTCAGCATTTGGTAAAACTGAACTGTGTATAATGGTTCCATTGATCCCGGATATTATAAGAATTTCACTTGAATGAATTTCTCTCGATTGTATAGTGTGTGACGCAATAATATCTCCAACTCCGTCTCCATCAATGTCAGCAATAAATTTAGCATCGTAGATATCCGACAGTTTCCATTCTTCTGAAATTGATAAATCTCGAATTGGGATTTCCCATATGCTGGTCCCATCGTGTCCATTAATTGCATGAAATATTCCGCCCCTTCCGCATATTATACAATCATCAATTTGGTCGTTCGTTAAATCTAATCCGCAATCAACTGAAAAAATTGCATGCGCTGTCCAATGTATCCAAAGGGTATCCCCTGTGTTACCATTTAGGGCTAACACACCACCAAAGCACGGAATTTGCCCATCAAAGTACAATGTACAAACGTATTCTGGAATGTTCATCATATCCAGTCCTGTATTCCAAATATGTAATATTAATTTCTTGAAATAATTTTACGATTACGTTAGTATAAATGTATATATATTTATATACCTCATAAATTGAAATATTCAGCGAAATCATAAAATGAAAAACTGAAAATCAGTAAAATAAGGAATGAAAACACAATATATCTACTATAGCATTTAAAATAAAGAGATCTTAA
The DNA here is from genome assembly GCA_948146005.1 of Nomada fucata. Taxonomy (NCBI): domain Eukaryota; kingdom Metazoa; phylum Arthropoda; class Insecta; order Hymenoptera; family Apidae; genus Nomada; species Nomada fucata. Next base: position 2,551,045 of record OX411279.1, read on the forward strand.
GGACTTATAGAGAATAACCTGTACTAAATCCAACAATAATGTCCTCGATTCCATCACCATTAACATCGTTGCTTCTTAATGGTGATTCCGATATCAATTTTGGTAATGATCTAGTCCACAGAACTTTTGTTGCGAGTGATGTGCATGGAACCACGGTAGATTCAGGTGGTGCACTTTTAAAATCATGGGACAACCATTTCTTTAAGACTGACATTGGCATAGGAATTATATTGACAATATATATGCATAATGTAATTAAGCATAATAATATTATTAATGCCAAAAACCCATAGCATAAAGGTACATAAACCGCTCTATTTGAAAACCTGTATGTCTCAAATTGATGAGACTTTTTGTATTTCCTGCGGGGTGCCATTAATGGCTGTTTAACTCCTCCATCCTCGTCCAATTTTAGACAACCATGCTTTCCATCTCGAATAAAAACCTCATCGTCAATATCCGTCAAATCTTCATCATCGTAGCCTTCTCGCACTACTAATTTAGGAAATGCTGGATAAACAGCAGACATTTTTTTACCTGTAAAGGAACATATCTTTTAATAAAATGGGATAAACCTAACAGAATTTTACATAGTAGTGTGACATGTTTTATAAATAATTAAATTTATGTCCTAATGAACACCATTAGTACGTAATAAACAAATTGTTACAAACCAATATGGATGTTCAACGAAAACAGTTTGCATTTCACTAATACGTTTATTTGTGAATGTTTAATAAATACAAATATAACAAGATGATAAAAATATACGAAAGTTTATCTAAAAAATAAAATACGAAATATTAATAATAATATAAAAGATACAATGCGTTATACTTTGCAATGATATTTGTATTTCGCAAATTGTTATTCTAAAATAAAGTTCTTGTCGCTCGATAATAAACAATACAGTTAGAATTACATGAAGAACTAATGTACGTATTTGTTATTTACGTGTTTTCAAGAGTGTCCTGAATTTTGGTTTTGAAAGATAACTGGGCAAACCATTTGCTAATTCACTATATGAGGTGTAGTGTAAAATGAATGCAACAAGTGTGATCAGAGTTATTCATACCGATTATTATTAAAATTAAAATTGATAATGGTAGTACAATTACGTTAATTTAACAAAGCACATTTGAAAGCAGTTGAATAGAACGTCAAAATTGCCCATAAAATTTATCTTATATTTTGATAAATAATGTTACTAGAAGTCTTTTTACTAAAAGACTCGATTTTACATTTTAATAATTTACATGTCTTATTTCAAAATACATAGGTGATAATTGCACAAACGCAATTGAATTGCTTAAGCAATATCATAAAGAACCATGTACTTCGGTTACAAGAAAGACGTGTTTCAAAGTCTGATATATAATTTAATATTTTAAATGCCTGTAGTGTAGCAAATAAATTGTTGATATATCCTTTTTTAAACGCATTACATTTATCATTTGTTCCTAGCGTAGTGAAATATATCGTATTTCACTATATCGTAAAAGAGACTTTATTCTGTTGCCAACTATCGTTGATTGGATTTAGGCTTCCTCCAGTAACCGGCGGTGTGTATCTACGGTACCGGTGGATATTAATTGAAATAAAATGTCCTGTTCTAAATTCAATCTTTTATTTTCGATAATATGCTGCTGCTTATTTTTGTGTCTTGTACATGCAAGCATTCAAACATCGGCGAAAAATACATTCGCTGAACAACTCACCGAAGAAAATTGGGATCGTATGCTGATCGGAGAATGGATGGTGGAATTGTGAGTTGAATTGGTTCTATGCCGTCAAATTTGCTGGCGTGTCAAGAATTCTATTACAGAAATATGCATACATTTTAATACTTTACGTGATATTATTTATGCGAATGATATGTATGCAGTAAAAAGAAACGTTAAGACTTATACAATGGTATAGGAAAATATTTGGCGAGAAATAGATTTGAAATTTTCGATGCTGAATAATCGAACTTCAAATTATTACATATAATTTCACTATTTTCTAATTTAGTTACGCCCCTTGGTGTCCTGCCTGTAAAGCGCTTGAACCAATTTGGGAGCATCTTGCTGCCCAAAAGAAGAACTTGAACATCAATGTGGGAAAAGTTGATGTCACCGATTCTCCAGGACTTAGCGGAAGGTTCATGGTTACGGCCTTACCAACGATATATCAGTAAAGTTTTCTTCTCTTGAGATAGAACATTAATGTCACTTGTAATATGAAACAATCCTCAATTGCATTTTGATATTTGTTTTAGTGTTAAAGATGGTATATTCAGGCAATATAAGAGTCCCAGGGATAAAGATTCGTTAATTGAATTTGTATCCGGGAGAACTTGGGAAAAGATTGAACCAATCCCTGGCTGGAAGAGTCCAACTTCTATCCAAATGTCTATTATTAGTCAATTCTTTAAAATGTCACAAGTTTTACGGGTAAAGATTTCAATTAAAAGATTTTAAGTAAAGTGATAGAGCAACGTCTCAAATGGATTGTAAACTAATTCATTAATACTTTTAGGGGATACATAACAGATTGATGGAAGACTTTGGATTACCTACGTGGGGAAGCTATTTAATTTTTGCTATTGCTACTATTGTGTTAGGGGCAATATTGGGATTGGTAAGTTTGGAAAACTGTAAATGCTGTTCATTAATACTAATTACTAATTATTATTTATTCCTTGTAGTTTATCGTTTGCTTGATTGACTTTATATACCCACCGAAACCTGTGATGTTTCAAGATAAAAAGAAACAGAAGGAGGGTTCAGGTGGATTTATGCAAGAGAAAAGCATGCAGGATGAAGAAATTGTTGAACATGTGAAAGATGATCTAGTGGACGAAGAATCTGAACAAGATGGTTTTGAAGCAGAAGAGAAAGAAAAGGATGCGGATAAAGATTCCAAAACTGAACCAAGTAGTCCAAATATTCGGAAACGTAAGCCACGTAAAGCTGATTAGACATACCAATTTGTTGTATGTAAATATTTAACAGCTGCAAAGTTTGGTGAATGATATTTAGCAGTTTGTAATGTCAATTCATTTGGATAAATGAAGCCGGTGACAACAATACGTGATTATTCTACGTATATTGTTTGACAAAAAGTGTGTTAGAGTTCAAACTAATAAGATGAGAATGGTCTACGTTATTGACAATTTATAATTGTTTAGAACATATGAAATATTTACAAATCTAACGGTTGAATATTAATATCGCATAGGGAAATTTGTATGCACAAGGCTACTAACCTCAGGTATTCTGTTTCAAATCATAGAACCTTAATCTTGCAAAGCAAAACGATATTCAGAATATTTTACTTATCAATTTACTACATCGTTGCTTCCAAATTCTTGGATACTTAACAGGTGCAAGTACAGACTTGCAACTACATGTATCAATGTTCTTTTAATGGAAACTTTGGTAGCTATTACGAAAAAACAGGACAGGAACAGCATTGTATAATTTCTATATAAATTCACAATTCCGAATGTTTGATATAGTAGACAATTATAAGTAATTAATATATTTTTTTTGTACAAATTCTTTTATTTATAAGTTTTACTTACTATATTGCAAAGCAAATGGACAATTATGTATTATTTATATGAACACTTTTTTTACACTAACTGGCATATAATAGTTGTTTTTCGACACTAAAGAGGTTTAACAGTTTATTACATAGGCTGACAAGTTTATAAATTTTCAAATACTTGTATTGTACAATGTATTTTCTGTATTTACAAAACTGCTTACTTCATAGGGAACATCGAATTCGTTAAAATAAGAAAATTTTGAATTTGACTGAATTATCCTGTGGAACTCTGTGTGGAGAACATTTTCAGTACTAATATTAAATATTTAATGGATTCTGTAACTAAATAATTAGTAAATTTCATAATCAAAATTATGTATCTTCTTCCTCTTTTTATACTTTTTAATACAGGTGTGAAGATATTAATATAAGAGCGATCTTCGTAATTGTAAATAATTCTTAATGACTGCGTGTAATGGATTGTATTAAATTTTTATAATAATTATTTGATACAGAGCAAGTTTTTAGGTTTATGTATACACAACACATACTAAATCAAGTGAAACATATATGCTTAATAATAAAAACAACTTGACACATTGCATTTACACTATTTATGAATATTTTAACATGATAGTATATTTATTTAATAACTATTAAATGTCTTCCATGTATGTTACATATTTCTATTCTAAGATAATAACATTATGAACTATAAAAGTGCTAAATCTCATTTCGTTGCATTTCATTATTTTATAATTGAAGTTACAATTTGAATTGAATTCTGAATGAATCTATATTGCGGAAATTTTTAACATTATTTAATGGTAAGTTTGCATTCTTCTGGAAAAGATTTTAATTAATTCCGGGTACAATTTTGGATGGCATAGTATAAAACTTGTAATAATGACTGCCTAATAAACGTATTATGTGATAGAAGCATGTGCTTTTTTTAGTAGCAATGGGTTGTAATGCAGGTGTTGAAAAATCTAAGGAAATTTTGGATAGGTGTAGTTTCATGAATGGAGTTATAGAAAAGTAGATATATATATGTTCACTAATTATTAACTTACATCGAATAAGCTATAATTTTGCAATAGTTAATTTTTGAGTTCAAAACTGAATAATTATTCTTTTGAACGGAAGTGACGTAACGACCTACATCAGTAATAGATTTATTCTATTCAAAAGGAAGAATATAGCCAATTACAAGTTTTATATTTTAATTAGAACTTAAAAATTAAATATGTACGGTTTTTATAACAAAATAAATAATTGAACATTTTAGGCTTAAATTACGTGTAGCGAATAACCATAAAGAAGTGCGCATGCGTGCACAGGAATCCAATTTGTACGCTTCTACGCAGAGTAATACAGACGCGTGTTTAGCTTAACCTCGAAAGTTTATACTCGACCACGTTGAGGACGGTACGACGGCTTGTTCTTCTGAAGCACAGTAAGTATCTATTTGGCCGTTTTATATTGCTTTTTCGTAGTAAAATAATTATTGTGTAATAAATTATTAAAGGATTCTCATAAATTATCATTTATTACACTTGATTCGAAAGAAAAAAATCCTCGATATATATGATTTCGAAGACTAAACCGACTTTCATTGCTATAGCTCCCATTTTTTTTTACACGTGTTTATATTATAGAGATATTAGAACCATGCGTTATAAAGTTATATATGTATTTTAATTAACGACTCTAAAGTATAAATCTAGTTTCGAATTAAATGCTCAATAAATTAAATACGGCATGTGTACCGAATTCGAAAGTGTGCTACCCTACACTATTTTGTAAAACATCTTTTTTTATTTATTCATTTGTAGAAAATCGATTGTATTCTATAGACGGCAATCATGGTTCAGCAAAAGAATTTTAAGAAACGTTCAGTTAGTGAATCTGAAACAGATAAAAAGAAACCAGTAGAGCAAGGAACTGTGAACATAGTTTCCAAAAAAAAGAAAACAGAAAATGGATCTGTTCAAAATGGACAAGGAAATAAGCAAATGAAAATGGATGTATCCAAGAAATTTAAGAACGAAAAAAAGGCAGATAAATTTGTAACTGTCCAGAATCCCAAGAAACAAGATACAAATGAAATTGGTCAAGTGGTAAATAAGACGCCAGGAGTAAACAATGAAGAAAAGAAATTGAAATTGCTGAAAAAGAGGCAAGAATTTCGTGAAAAACGTAAATTAGACAGACTAGGAAATCCCAGGGGCTTGGCAATTGATATGTCTGTTGAGGACATTAAAAAGAAGATTCAGCAAATAGAAAGTCGAGAGAAGGTAACAAAATCTGCTAAGAGGAAGTTAGCAACACTGAAAAAGAAATTGAGGATCGAAGAAGGAACAGATAAGCCCTCTGTGGTTGTCAAGAAAGAAACAGGAAAGTCAAAGAAAGAAAAGTCTGTTGCGATGCCGAAAAAGAATGAAGTCGAATATAATGAACAGAAGAAAAAAGTAGAACCTAAGTTAATAAAGAAAGAGAATAAGAAGAAGCAAAATATAGTATTACTTTCAAAGGTAAAGAAAGAGGAAGAAGAAGAGGAAGATGAAGATGTGGAAGATGAGGCAAGTGAAGATGAAAGTGAAAGCGATGTAGATTTGGAAGAAGAAGAAGAAGATGATGATGATGTCGATGAGGAAGAGGAGGAAGAGGAGGACGACGAGGATGAAGATGAGGACGATGAAGATGATGTGGAGGAGGAAGAGGCAGAGGAAGATGTAAAGATAAAGATTGAACAACATAAAGATAGTAAAGTTAAAGTAAGCAATGTTCAAAGTCCAAAAGAAAAGGGTAAGGCCAAGAATAATGAAGATGAAAGCAAGAAGAAAAGATATGTCCTTTTCGTAGGAAATCTACCATACACGTAAGAATATTATCTTTTTGCATAATATATTTATCTTTTTTTACTTAGCAATACAGTTGTATTTACCTTTTGTACTATTTCAGTATTACCAATGAGGAACTTAAGAAGCACTTCTTAACCAAAGTTGGTCACATTGTTGATGTCAGGATACCGAAGAAAGATGCGAATACAGCACGTGGATTTGCTTATGTTGAACTGGGGAACAATGTAGATTATGAGGTATGTTTGTGCACACTTGACTATTTGATATTTCATGCACATAAATTTTGTATAATCATATATAATATTATTGTTTGTTTAACAGAAAGCACTTTCGCTGCATCACTCGTTCGTTAACGGAAGAAGGATAAATGTGCAATATTCTGGAAATGACAAGAAAGCTGGTGTTGCAAAAAATTTCAAATTGCATGCCCTCAAGAATGCAGGAAAATTGGCAGGCGGAAAGAAGGGGTACAATCAGAAATTTGGCGGCAACAAAGGGAGACAAAATGTGCGAACGACGAAAACATAATTGTTGAATTAATAGGACTAATTTGAAACAAATTTTTAAATATCAATCCTCACTACTTCTTTATTCAGATATGTAGAATTAAGCTTTTTTTTTTATGTAATCAAGATTCTTGATTGTAAGGAATGATGTGCTGGAGAATATAGATAAACACTTTATCTATTAAAATGTGTAATCTTTCATTTATGTTTCTTAACCTTCCGTGTGTGTGGAATGTTTTTTCTCATTTCTTGGATACACGTTTATGAGAACAAAAGTTAAACTTCACATGTTTATGTAAAAACGCATGATCAAAGGCACGCATGCATATCAGATCGATAGATTAAAAAAATTTGATATCTTTTTCTGATTTTAATAATATTAAATATATATGTGTATGTATGCATGCTGTGAATTTGTCACATAAGTGAAGATCTTTAGTACCAACTTATAGTGCGACGGAGGTTACTTTAAAAAATTTTAATAAAACAGTGTAAAGGATGTCTAAGTCTGAAACAGCATATGCAACGGCACAAGATGAAAGAAACAATTCTTTAGATTTTAATGCGTCGGTCCCATGGGCAAAAGAATTGACCGAGGTATACTGTATGATCTGTCGCAATACATGCCCCGTAGTCCATTAATTGAAAACGTTAATGAAATAAGTGTAAAGAATATTAACATTTTTAATTTAAAGGATAATTTACCGGGCAACATTATTTTTCCAAGAGAGTTAAATTTGTTTTTACGAAATCGAATTCAGGTAAATAAATTCAATGTCTTTACAATTATCGATTCAAACAAAATTTGCTGGTATTACACGATTAAATCATACAAAATTAACGACAGGACTTAACTGCCGAAAATGGTTGTTTGCGTCGTGCACTCGAGGAAGCGGAGGAAAAAATTCAGAGGAAGCAGGGAATTATAGAAACAACGCAAACGACAGTTTTAGGAAAACCCAACGAAGTTGCAACCGCGAAAATAATCGAGCTTAGCAAAAGGTGTAGGGAACAAACAGCTGAGATCGAAGTCCTCAAGTCTAAGTGTAAAAATTTCGAGATCAATTTGACTACCAAAGAATTAGAATTGGAGAACGAGCGGCAGGAGAGAGGACGGTCAAAATCCACCGACCCCTGCGTAGAGAGTGAGTTATATTACGAATGGTTGAGTCTTAAACGAGATTTTTCTATTGTTACTTTATTCCACCATCATGAATATTATGATCGAGATCCAGGATGGTATCCTTGACAAAGGTACCGTGAATAATCAGGCGAGGGAGGACGAGGATCGAATCAAGCACTTAATCGAAAAATTACAACAAACACAAGCGAAGCTGTACGAATCTAAAAATACTTGTGCTACTCTCAAGCTGGAAATTAACAAAATGCACAAGGTACATCGCATATGCGACCTGTGTGGATTTTTTACCAAATCGAGAAAAGGATAGCGGGCAACTCTTAGTGGTGTAAATATAGTTATTGTGTAGCGAAGTAGGCGATAATGTTAACATGAATAATCTGTCGAATCAACCCGGTGGATGGCGAGGGAGGGCCGAACAGATTCACCTATTGCAACAAAAAGTAATGGAGCTTCAATCGAGATTATCAGATTATGAAGGAACGCAGAAGTCGTCCATTGGTACTAATGCGGAATTCATGAAATTTAGATCACTGTTAATAAAAGGTACATCATTTCTCAGTGTCTATAGATAGAAAGAATCTTACGAATCTTCGAAACGTCGAGAAGGAAAGGAGGCGACAGATAGAGGACTCAGCGAAACAGCTCAGACAAGCGGAGGTCGCCGTTGAAGGATATAAGAGGAAATTAGAAGCTTTAAAAGCAAGGATAAAAGTTCTTGAGCACGAGTTGAATGTCGCGAAAGGTAACGTCGCGATACTAAATGAGAAGAGATCTCATGACGATCATTTAATCGAGACACTCAGCGTAAGTTGCAATATATCGCGGCGAGAATACTCCATTCCTCTTGGTTATTAAAATACATTCAAATGCTCAGAGCCGTTTGAAAATTGCCGAGATGAAGCAACAGGATCGCGAGACCGATACGAAGAATAGGGAAGAGAAGATGGAACGTGAATATACGAATTTGAAAAATGACTTACACGCGGCGCAGATTCAAATTGATCGATTGCGTAGGAGATTAGAGGAGCGGGAGATCGAGATCGATAAATTGAGGTGTTTCATTCGCAGAGAGTATTTGGTGTTGATCGGTTTTTGTAAAAGCGCGACATTCATTTCAGAAACGGAACAGTTCCGAGCATCGGGGACCTTAAAAATCGAAAGAGTACGCAATCGGAAGTGTTTCTAAATTGTTTCAACCACGGTAGCCCCCCGCAAAGTTTTCGAAACAATTGCGAACCGAACGAGTATGTGACTTTGGCTCTTGCCGCGGAGGCTGAAAGAGAGAGACTGCTGGAATTGATCACAGTACTGAACAGGCGATTGGATAAAGAAAGAAATGACACGAACATTATTTCCGTGAGTCTCCTGCCATAATTGTTGATCCGTTTGTTCGTTAGTTGAGCGTGCAATAAAATCGGATGTACACAGAATGCATTGCGCAACGAAAAGAATAAGTCAACGAAGTTGGAAGTAAAAATTCGAAAGCTGGAGACTGAAAGAGTCGGAATCGTCAGAATTGATACAGGGTACAGAATGAAGTTGCCCAAAGCATTGAAGGCCAATGATGAAGCGATGGACGCGGAGCAAATGCGACTCAAGTAAGCTTCATCTAAGATACAAAAACTAATAGAAAGGTTTTTTTTTTCATGATTTTAATCGCAAATTCAGAATGGAGTTGCTTCAAGAAGAGTGTCTTGCATTGAAAGCAAGGTTGGACACGGTGCAACAGGACAAAGCCGCGGATCTTGCGACCTATAAGCAGATGCTTGATCAAATTCGAAAAATTTTTCAAGAATCCTGCAGGTGCTTAAGAACGATCTATAAAAATCGAAAAATATGAGGGCCGGTAAGAAAAAGTGTTTTTTCTCTTTCAGGAACAAGCCATTACCTACCATTGGCAGCCGTTCTACCATCACGGTTTAATTATGATCTAAAACCAACTTATTTTTATGACTATACAATACAATGATATATCGTAGTTCCTTCAGTGAATTATGAATTAACCGTCGACACTTACTGTTAGTTCCTTCTGATCGAAAATTGTGTAAGAACTACAAAACCGTTTATGATGATGTAACTGGGACACGAGATAAGGTGCAACGCTCCACGTAAACGCGCGTGACATCGTCGGAAGAACGGTTCCGTTTCTATCTCTCGTTAGTCTTTCTCCTTTTCCGTTTCAGGGAACCTGTGTTTACTCTGAACCACTGCGTTTGCTTTTGCTATTGATATCGCTCGTCAGTTCTACACCTCTTATTTTTTTTCAATTCCCTTTCCTTCGATATTCACAGTAGAAGCAACTTGACGTCCAATGCTCGTGTTACATTTTCCGACACGTTACATTCAAGGGTTGCAATGTTACTGGAAATGAAGAAAAGGTGCACATACTTTCATAAAAGAGGACTCGATTGCCGATCATTTTCATATTTCTCAATGACCACATACAGTTTTTCTTGCACGAATTATTTGTTACAAACTGAGCGTAACCGTAACATGTATACTTAACACAGTTCGGGGGTTGATGGCATCTATCGAGTGATTCGTTTAACATCGGAACAAAAATTCCTATCAGGCTAAAACGATTGCAGTTAGTTAAAGTCGAACTTTCCCCCCTGATCTCTTCTTGTTTAATCGAACTTCAAAAGAGAGTTCATCTTTGAATCCCAGAAAAGAAACATGTTGCAGTTTCAGTAATCGTAATCCATAGGATACGCGTGCGTTGAAATACAAATCAAAATAAGGGTGCACGCTAAAAGTCTGATCGAAAAACAGATATACCTTATTTGAAACGCATGTTATCGATAGAGTTTTACATTTAGAGACCTCGGAAGCGAACGAAGATATCAATTGCAGTGCCGGCGAGAATAGGAGCATCTTTTGTAGGAAAATTCAATTCAGGGCGTTCCCATTTGCGCTAAGCTCGGTCACACAGGTGCGAGCTTACAGGTGTTGGCGCTTATGCCTGATAAGAAGCATACCCGTGACGTCAGATCAACGCAGGTAGAGTATATGAGTCGGGCCGGAGAGGCATTCACGTCACTCGTTCTTGAACCTCTTCGTTCGTTTGTTCTGCAAAAGTTGTTCGTTGGTTATTATCTTTCTGGTCGGTTCGTTGTACGCCCCTTTTCGCATTTAAGAATTTCTCAATATTCTCCCGATGACGTCTACCAGGATGAAGGTCCCGAACGGAATGCACGTCCATCAGGAAGTCGAACGATACCAGCCGCGTTTTGAAACCGGGGTGTACCGATCAGGTAGGTCGCAGAGATTTTTCGGTTTTTAATAACTGCTCGTAGATTGGACTTTTCACAGTTTCCCGTTCTCATGCTGCAAATTGAGAGAAGAAAAAAGACATTATTGGTGAACATGGATCATTCGCGTAAAGAATATCGAAGTTAAGTAGAAAGTGTCCTTACGTTGAAGGCGTGCATATCTCTATCGCCGCTGAAGTTCCCGCGACCTCGTGTACTCGACAGCTGGAATTCTTCGTGCTGTAGTCTTTTCATGTGTAAATTCGAGGGATATAATTGTTACTAGAGAACATACCTTGGTTCCCCGTTTTAAATTATGATTATGTAACGCGCGGGGATATGGGTAATGAAACATTTTAACGGCCACCGCGATAACGTCGTTAAATTTTTCACATATAGGAGGTATTTTGTTTTATGGATACACTACCTTTGAAATGAATATTCTTTGTAAGAAATAAGAACACCGCGCGTTACAAGATGTAGTCGATAGTCTGTTGATTTTGCATTTTTTTTAAAATGATTGCCATTCATTGTTTTTACGTATTATACATACATACGTATGTAGCATGGAGGCGGATCAAGTGTCAGAATGTAGAATCTCGATGGACATTTGTCCAAGTTGATTCTATTGATTTTAATTGATGAGCGTGCCGCAGAACACGTCGGTGTTGATAATAAAATTGTTACGATTACAGCGATAAGGTAGTTAAACTGTTTTTGGTATTTATTTAAATGGTTGCAATATTGGAATTGAGAAATCGAAGAACTATATAATCACGTGCTTTGTTAATATTTCATTTCGTTAATTGAGGCACCCGAAAATATTCCATATACAGGCATTGCAATTTAGAAGATAATACGAAAGTTATAAAAGTCAGTAAACACACAACGGTGCAGTAAAAAAGGATCAGTGTATCGTTTAATTTTATCCTGTTTTATCTTGTTGAAAACACTTTTATAACATTCGTTAAGAGCTTGACGAAAAGATATTGACAACTTGGGGAAATTTTTCTATTTCAATTTCAATGCAAGTAAAAACATAATCGAAGACGACTATTTCTTCCATTGCTGTACTTTAATATTACGTACGTCTGCTTGAAAATTAAACAGAAAATTCCTATTACCAGAGGATTTTCGGTAATACCTGTGTTTGTTATCGCTTTATCGCAACGTCTACTGATAACGTGTAATCGTTGACTTCTTCCAAAGACGATATTCGATATTTGTCGTCAGGTTTAACCATCGAGTATTTTTATTGATTCTCCGAATACACAGTGAAAGAATATGAAAAATGCGGTATGAACGCTGGTAATAGTTAAAGACGCGTGTACTATATTGCGCAATTTTCTGAACTTTTCCTTTGTGGAATAAATGTATTGAGGAAGAACATAAATATCCTTAAGGTGTTGGGAAAATCTAACTTATGACTAGCTTACGTGATTTTCTAATACTTTTTTACAGTTTAAGACTGCGCTGATGATTTCATATTAAACAATCGAATAGAATTAAGTTTTAACGAACGCATCGGGTTACGCTTCGATACAAATATTAAAAACTAAAGTATCTTAATATTCTGATCCTCGCAAGTTCGACTGTAAAATTCACGCATGTGATAAGAAGAAGAAGAAAAGAAAGATATGAACAGGATACATGTAAATATAATTAAACTGCTTCGGTATAACCAAATGTTTGCCTGTTTAAGCAGTTGCTCGGAAACAGTAAAAATGTCAACTGAATAAATAGAAGTTTCGAGTCTACGGTGCTATCATTGGGAAAGTTTCAGCGTTCATTCGTTTCGGTTTATTTGGAAATTAGCTATTATCCGTTAATTATAGCTGACATACAGTTACGAGCACAGTTACATACATATTGGCAATTTACGATTCGGTTAGTCACGCTGCAAACGTGTATTGTAGATGGCCGGTATTTTTTTGTTTAGTTTTCAAAAAAATTCCTTACTGGTTCTTTCAAGGGCCATTGAATTATGGTTTGCCTTTAAAACAATCATGACTGTTTCTTTACCGACAAGTGATATCAGATAAATGTTATCGACAAAACGAATTATTAAAACTTATCTCGGTTTGATAGAATTATCGATTGATTTAGAGTTCGACCTCTTGTATCGAATTTGACATGACTTGAAATCTATTATTTGATTTTATCGTAATCTTTGAATGATTCCTTTCGGACTGTTTGCTCGATAAAATCTTGATTTGCGATTTAATGTATTTTCAGGCTTGAACGTTCGAGTGAACGCATAGAAATAAAGGAGGAAAGGAAGTGTTAACAACTCCAGGCACGAGCTAAAGCACGGAGGTTATGTTTACCGCGCAATCAGGTGGCAGCGCTAAAGAGGAAGAGGCTGCTCGCACCTTCCTGATAACAAGCAAAGTTGCTGTGCTCTCGCTACGCTTCACCACGGCGACAATTTCTACTGTTCAGCCTTTCCTTTTCAATACTCGATATTCTCGGTTAACGCATCGTTGAAATACAAATACTTGCATATTTCGTAGTATTTCGAAAGTTAATTACATTAATTGGATCTTAGATTAATCTTGATCAATATGATACATTTATTTGATTAGAACAGAGACCAGTTTCTTGTTGGTATAAATTGCATGTCGATAGCGGCTATTGTTTAGTAAAATCTTGCATTTTTAGGATAATGTGCACGATAAAAGAAAGAATAAAGAAGAAAGGCGCGCGCTATGAAGAGAGCTATCCATCGACAGTATGGTGATAGTAGACACTGTCATGGAGTTGCTCTCTTTGTGGACGCCGCTAAATTCGTCGATCATCAAAGTATAAACAACAAATTATGGATCGCTGTAAAGTAGGAGATTAAGAATTCCGTAGTCAAACCACGAATTTCTATAAAAATGAGGTTCACTGATTACTCGGAAATGAACTTGGTTCAGAAGTTCAAATGGACATAGTTCATATTTTGTGTGTTATGATCTCGCTGTTACAATTACCTTCGACAATAAATAAACTTTAATGTTTTTGTTACTCAAAGCAGCATATTGTATATAATAAAGTTTTTACTTACCATTTCCGTTGAGATTTGTATTTGATCTTGTTTTTTATGCTAAAAATTCGAGACCTTTTCACAACTTCATGTAGCCGCGCACATGCGTCTAAAATTGTGCGCGCGCATGGAAGAAATATTGGCGGTTGTTTTCAGTGAAAATAGTCAAGCATTCGCGCTTCACGGGCTCTTGATTAAGTTATGCTTTCCTTCTCTTCTCTATTATGGAAAACTGTTTTATGCGGTTTATATAAACGCACAGTTAATTTTGAATAATTTTATTTGACATAAATTCATCAAGTATATATATGCAATCAGTTTTACAAGCAGGAAGTAGCTCGTTAATACTCGGCAGAACGTAGCGTGTAATACAAAGTAGCGTACTGTTGCGAAATTGCACGTAACTGGAAAATGATTTCGTCATTCTGAGCATCTATAAAGCATCCAACAGGCACCAGACAGCAAACAAAAGATGTTAAAACTATGATATATTAACTGCGATAGCGCGTGCGGTAATACAATACAAAGACCCATCCGTGCTTTGAAGACGGTAATGCCGCATCGTAAATAACTTCATTTAAAGATCGTGATAAGTTTATATTTATGTGTATAATCTACGAAGTAAGTGCAGGAGAACATGTTTAAAGAAATTACAGATATTTCAGAAATTATTTGAAACGCTGCCTTTAAAAAAAGCATAATCAATGCAATGCAATATTATATAACTAATTTTTAGGATATCACTCTCTAAATAATAGAGTAGAGATATATTGGATGATTGTTATGATTATTTAATTAAAGAAGAGGAATAATTTTGGAAACTCAATCGGTAATGCAGATTTTTCGTTGCGAACATGGCAATAAGTGAAATGCATTTGAAAAGTGTTACCAGTGCTGTCAGAAAAGAACTGAATTTTAATTTCCTTAACATTTGTAGCACACAAGGAAATGCAATTTTTATAACTTTTATGTGCGAAGTAAATGAAACTTGCAAGGCGTGAGAAAAGTTTAATTAGTCTTCGATTTAAAATAATTGCGGGCAATGGAAATGATACATCTAGGAAGTTTTTAAAATTATAATTTATGTATGGCCATATTGTATTGTAACATAGCAAATGAAGTTGGCACAAAATGGATGCTGCTTGCAAATACTTCAATTTCAACTAAACATCGACACACAAAATGGGAAATCAATTAGTTGGTATAGCGCCTAGTCAAATATTTCCAGTAGAACATTATTTGACGGACCATAGTGATTTACTATTCGATGTAAAGTGAGTACTTCGATTCAATATTGTGAAAGTGATAGTAGTATTTATATCAACCTCTGTGCTGTCAAAGTTTTAGTTAACATATTCGACCAATTAAAATATTTTACCGGCACCATCTATAGAGGAACAAATCTCGTACTGTCGGTCGTTGCAATTTCACACACAATAACTGAATATAAAGATTTCAACATATAAAATGCATACGACATAGACATTCTCGTATATTGTTATTTCTAACAATTGTTCTTTAAACACTTGTAGCTTAGGAAGTACTAGATTTTTTAAAGTGGCTCGGGCCAGAAGCCAAGAGGGTCTTATAGTAGTCAAAGTTTTTGCTATTCATGACCCAACACTTCCACTGTCTGCGTATAAAGAAAAGCTTGAGGAGATTAGATTTAAGTTAGCATCTGCTGTAAATTGCCTACCATTTCAAAGGATGATTGTGAGTATCTTTGTTGAATGTTTATATTATACAAGATGTCATACATTATATATTATAAATAATTGTATGTTTACATAAGCTCACAGAAAAGTCAGGATCAATAATGAGGGAATACGTAAAATATTCTCTTTACGACAGAATTAGTACTAGGCCATTTTTGACGAGTATAGAAAAGAAATGGATTACTTTTCAAGTTTTATATGCTTTACATCAGGCTCATAAGGTGAGATAATAATTGGAATACCAAAAATTATAAATGTGTTCACTGTTATTGTATTAAAAAATTATTATTCAATCATTTTTAATTGCTAAACGAATGCGTTGACATGCTTTTCACACCATTGAGTAATGAAACACATATGCAATAATAATTATAGAAGTACATACCATAGGTACCATCATCTTAATTCCCTGCAAAGAAAATTAAAATATCACTTCTTATTTGACTATACAGTTTGGAGTTTGCCATGGTGACATAAAACTAGAAAACATTATGATAACTAGCTGGAACTGGATTTTACTCACAGATTTTGCAAGTTTCAAACCAACTTATTTACCCGAAGATAATCCTGCTGATTTTTCGTATTTCTTTGATACATCTAGGAGAAGGTACAGAAGTAAATAATTATATCCTCCAATCTACTTCTTTCAAGTTACTGTAGTAAATTATATTCCTGTTGAATTATACAGAACGTGTTATATAGCTCCTGAACGATTCGTGAAAACATTGTCCTCTGAATTAAGCAACACACTTTTACTATCGGAGCAAGAGTTAAAAACGGGTGACTTACATCCAATGATGGACATTTTTTCTGCGGGCTGCGCATTAACAGAATTGTATAACGAGGGGCATCCACCATTCGACTTTTCTCAACTACTAGGTGTGTGTAAAGTTGCATAAAGTTCGTGCATAAAATGTGTATGAAATTGCTCTAGATAAATATTTGAAAATCCTTTTATTGTGTTCTATTAAGCATATAGGAACAATGAATATTCGGTAAGCAAGCATTTGGATAGAATAGAAGATTCAGGGATACGAGAATTGCTTGCATCTATGCTAGAAAGAAATCCGGCAAACAGGAAAAGTGCAGAAATATACTTGGCTCAGGCACGTGGGATAGTATTTCCGGAATACTTCTATTCATTCCTACAATCTTATATGCTTATTTTCTCTGCTGCTCCAATTTTGTCACCCGACGAGAAAATAAATAGACTGAAAAAAGATATTGGTAATATTATTAATATTTTGAAGGCAGAAGAATGCGAGAAAGTGAGAAATAATATAAAAAATACGGAGGTCACGAAAACTAGTCAATTTGGAAACAACATAGAATCAGCCAAGGACGAATCTGCTCACAGCGAGGAGAACACCATCGTAGAAGTTGATAGTGACCAAAGCTTTGATAAAAGTGACTTGAATCAATTTGATACGAAACCTGCTTCGACTAAAGATGTTAGAAATGGTAGCGAAACGAATCAACAGTCAGAAACCGTGAGAAAATTACCAGAGGATCAGAAGCAAAAAATAGATTTAGTTAGTGAGAATAAAATGACAACTACAGAATCTCTTGAGGGATTAGTTATTATTACACAGCTCGTTACTTCATGTATACGGGGTTTGCATCACTCTCAATCCAAATTGCAAAGTTTAGAAATATTGCTTGAGCTTGCTGAAAATACATCAGATGAAACAATATTAGATCGGATTTTGCCATATATTGTAAGTATTTTAATCGGAAGTCCCTTCTAATTTTAGTGATATTAGTGGAATATATCTAATACATTATGCAGTTTCATTTAGTTCACGATCCTGCCCCACGAGTACGTGTATCTGCTATACATACTTTGACAAAATGTTTACATCTTGTAAAATCAATTCCGCCCTCTGATGTAAACATCTTCCCAGAATATATCCTACCTGGTTTAGCACATATCACGCAAGACGAGGCAGTAATTGTTAGAGCTGCTTATGCAGAAAATATTGCTCATTTGGCACACATTGCATTGCGTTACTTAGAGAACTCACATCTATCTAACTTAGGTAACAAGGAAGGACCAAAGCCCAGTTATGATAATGAACTTCGAACGCTGCACGAGATGGTATGCAATTGAATCATTATATATTTGTATAATGGATGTTTGACTACATTTTATATTAAAATCAACATTAATAGGTACAACAATCGGTATCCATGTTACTAACAGATCCTCAGAATTTGGTCAAACAGACACTGATGGAAAGTGGAATAAATAAACTTTGCGTATTTTTCGGAAAACAGAAGGCCAATGATATACTACTTAGTCACATCATTACATTTTTAAATGATAACGAAGATAAAGAATTGAGAGGCTCATTTTTTGAGTGTATCGTCGGTGTAGCTGCGTACGTTGGTTGGCATAGCAGTCCTATCCTTATGCCTCTTCTTCAGCAAGGACTAGCAGATCTCGAGGAATTCGTAACAACAAAAGCTATTAATGCAATGGCAACTCTTACGGAACTAGGTCTCTTACATAAATCCGCTCTTTATCAACTTCTGTACGAGACTATGGTGTTTTTGGTAAGCCCCATTCGATGCTGGCAGTTGAAGAATGACAGGTTTATTAAAGATTTCATGTGCCGATTTCAATTATTTCACAGGTACATCCGAATTTGTGGATCAGGCATGCGACCGTTGGATTTATATCTGCAGCAGCGAGAACACTTAATTTAGTAGACGTACAATGCAAAGTTCAATCAATGATTCAACCATACTTAAAGCATCCATTAATTCAAATAGAGAAGGAAATTCTATTGTTAGAGGCGTTGGTATCTCCTATACCAAGAATTGTTTATGACTCTGTTGTTAAATACAATGATGTAGAGGAACTATTTCAAGTTCTCGAGCAAAGACAAGCGGCTCGCGTTAAAGCTGTAACAGGAATAGTACCGCAATACAGTGAAATGAGTACATCGTTGCGAAATGTAAGTTGAAACTGCTACTTGTGTCAAATTTCCGATTTGTGTAAGCAAAGTGTCTGTAGCTTTTCAGACGGTTAAGTTCAGAATCAATGACGGAAACGGTTGAGGATCAATTATTGATAATGAAGCCACATTTAATGAAGATCAATAAGTATCGTAATTCGGCGGACGCGAAGCAAAGCACAACTAAATCCATAGATGGAAAACTGGAGCTGAATTCTATGAAAGATAGAATACGGCATCATATAGTAATATTGTATCCTGATACAAAAATCGATCTAGGCCTTCCGCCGTTCAAACGGTTAGATCGTAGAACGTCGGACAGTGTCGGTACATATGCTACAATGAATCAAGAATGGCGTACAATGTTCGCGGCTCAAGATAACGCCCAGGTAATTATAAAGTGATAATGCTCTTATTAATTTTATGCAGTAATGATTAATATTCTTTTGATCTTCTACCATAGCATACTGTTAAAATGTCGGATATGACAGGAAGTAGTGGAAGTCCAAGTCAAAGTTTACATGGAGGAGATATCCATTTATCTCCGCAACACAGTTTGTCCGATATGAACAGTATAAACGATCATTCTCTTCACGAACGTTCATATATTCAATGTATGCATTTTACAAATATTCATTATTTCAAGGTACTTCTATCTGTATAGGATGTAATTTTGTAGATAGGTGCGCACCCTGTAGATTAGAAGTGAGACAACTGACATACAGGAAGCAAGAGCAACATGCTGCAGCGTTGAGAGCACAGCATTGGGCCGATAATATTGCGTGGCAAGCTGGTAAATAATGATTATAAGAGGTGTACCATTTAGACATAACGTCAGTTTTGCAAATATTTATGCTCCAAAAAAAAGGTTCAAGGTTATTACCTAGTGGATGGAGGCCACGAGGGGTACCAGTTGCACACCTTCATGAGCACAGAGCTGCAGTAAATAGGCTGGTCTCCATACCAGACACGAGCTTATTCGCCAGCAGCTCCGCAGATGGATGCATTAAAATATGGGATGCTAGCAAAATGGAGGGCCGAAATATTGCCAATCGTTCTAGGTAGCGGCATTATTAATTTCCTTAATACATCGTTATCCGATTAATAGCATCCTATTCCTTTTAAATTTATTAGGCAAACTTATATTCATAGAGGTGGTCCTCTAGTTGGTTTAACTGTATGCGATCAAGGACAATCACTAGCAAGTTCTGCTAGCCAGTCAGGCACAGTGTTTGTTTTACGAATTGAATCTAATTCTAGTAAAATGAGTGTTATCGGTACCAGACAACTGGATCTTCAGGTGAGACACATTTTCTTTATCTATATTTAAACGTTTTAATAAATCAACGTTGCAAATCTAAATGATCGCTTTTAGGAAGAAGGATGCGCAGTTGATCTGCAGTATTTAGATTCTGGTTCACAATCGGTTCTTGTATATGCGTCATTGTACGGTTCATTGGTAGGATGGGATTTAAGATGCACTGGTACAACGTGGCGTTTAGAAAATGATTTGAAGCACGGAGTAATCACTTCTTTTTGTGTTAACAATTATCAACAGTGGTTGACTCTTGGTACAAGTTCCGGAGTACATACTTGCTGGGACTTGCGATTTCAATTACCGATCACCAGTATTAAACATCCTACGAGTAAATTGATAAACGTTCTAAGTATATATGAAATAGTATGCTTCGAATTATCCTTGATTCTTATGAAATTTATTTTGCTCTCAGATGCAAGGGTCAGGAAGGTAATCACACATCCTACGGAACATTCGTGGATTATTTCGGCTGTGCAGGGGAACAACGAAATTTCAATGTGGAATCTGGAAACTGATTTTCGACAAATGGTCCTATGGGCGTCAAGTGCACCACCGCTTAGTCACTCGCAAGGGGGTCATAGTGTATGTGCAATGCATTCTGGGTCCATTGATCGTTCAGGTTTCTTGTTAGCTGGTGGTACCGACATGAGGCTACGTTTTTGGGATTTACATACACCTAATGAATCGTATGTCGCGTTACCTGCCGCTAATGATGTTACTCCTCCAAATTCATTAGCATACGAGTTAGTGTTTGTATAACACGATAGTGTTTAGGGCACCCTATGGATTACAGTAAATCTAACGAGACGATTTAATCGTTTTACAGGCAACGTTTAATAGATGGAACAAACGTGGTGCAAGAAGTCTTAGCTGGTGGTGGTCCTACTTCGTCGTCTAGTGGAAGTAGCAGTGGTAGGACAAGAAACTCAGAAGAAGGTGGCCAGGGACCTGAAACTCCACCGTCTGGCCACCATAATACAATTTCTGCCATAGCCATGTCAAACACGTGTATTCTTACTGGTAGTACAGATGGATTAATACAAGTTTGGAAATGATTGTTTTCTCTTTCATCGTGCAATATTCGAAAACAGCATTGTACAAATTTTTCTAACGCATCACAGATATTTATTCTGGGAGAAAACAATCGTAATTGGACATCGAGTTTTTTAATGATTGAATTTGTGTGCTACAGTAATTCTGTGATTTTTATTTGTACATAACATGTAATATATTTATATACCGTATTTAAAATCATATATAGTTATAATAATAATAATAATAATAATAATAATAATAATAATAATAATAATAATAATAATAATAATAATATAGTATGCATTTCTTGAGCCGGATATAAAACTTAAATTACTTTAATGCAGCGATCCCTGTGTAATATAAATGATTTATTTTTGTACGCGAAAAAGGAACAAAACAAAAGGAAGAAGAACTTGTTGAATGTAAGATACGAAGACGTTAAATTAATGACACTTAGTTTTAAATAGACGTAACGTCAACGATTAATTGTACGGACATAATACAGAGGAAGACATACTAAAGCATACAATTAATGTACAAAAAGGGGCAACATTAAGAAATGTATCCCTTCGTACATGATTTATACTGGCGAGTATGTACGACTGCGTAATTTTAATGTCATTAGTTCAATAGTAGACTTGTATACCGAGTGAAATACTCATTACCAGTGAATATATTTGTATTCCCTGATATTGTTACAATAAATTGATATTTTCGACGCAACTTCCTAGTTCGCCCTTGTTGTGCACCCCTTCGTAAAATAAATTTACTTTGTCACCAGGGACAAACTGGTCCAGCTGGATAGGGTGCGCGGCCCGGAAATGCGTAAGGATCAGGATTTATCGTCCTGCAAATTTCTTTCCATCTTTCTTTTCCTTCTTTTCCTTGGCGTCGTCTGTATTGTTGATTCTTGTAACTTGGTGCCGGGTAATTATAATCCGGCTGCTCACCGAAAAGAATGTCTACCCAGGGGGCGGCAGACCCACCGGCAATCAATATTAAAAATAGAAATAAAATTTTCATTCTGTCCAAATTATTAGCAGCTTTAAAAATCAGCAAATATCTGAAAGGAAAACAAATGAGCAAGTGTACACGAATAATTGTAGAAGGACGTAGGATCAGCGATACGTAGTTTCATGCTAAAGAGCTAAATGCCAAGCTATTACCATGTATATTTGATTGTCTCGTATTTTTGCTTTCGAACTTCACACTTTCTGAACAAACTGATTAGCGACACTTCTACCTATAACTTATCTTCACAGCTCGCACGTAATCAACAGAACTGGCAAGAGTTAACTTTTACGCAAATATATATATATATATATATATCTTTTTTTTTTATTGTTTCAGTCTAGACTTACGAAAGAGATTGAGCTGTACTCGCGGTAACAAGTACACTCTCGCAATGGAGTGATGCTGGATGCTTTCTGCAGTTTTATACACGAACACTACCCTGCCGCTCATGAAAAACGTATTGGACCGTCTTGTAAACACGCATACATATATCTCTCTAATTCTTTGATATTTCTTATGAATAATGTGAACGTCCGTACTCCAATTGGTCTTATCTTTTGCCCAGAGCAATTGAACTTACTCAGCTAAGAAAGCTACTCTTTTTTTGGCAGGATCAATTAACTTCAATATCTTCCATTTGATCAATGGCTTTAACTTTTTATTTAAAGAGGCGAGCGTCATATCATAGTGTATAAAAAAATGCAATTATTAACTGAGAAAAAATTGTTATCGCACCTGAAACAATGGAGGAATTCGCATCTTCCCATCACATTGAACTTGGGGGAAGGCCCTATCTACATGTTTGTTTTATCTGAATCAGTGTAAATACTTTATTCACGACGCGTACCCCCGTTTCTGTTTGTATTCTACGCGCGTACAAATTCTGTCACAAGAAAACACTCGGTATAAGGGATACCGGCTTAAATATTAGTCACTCATTTATGCTTGGAATCCAGGTGCGCAGTTCTTGCGGGTTCAAATAATTGTAATCGCACCTTGCATTCTACGTTCAACTGTTGCTAGAGTATGATCTTTAAGCTTTAATACTATCCGTTCATTTGCGATTTCATTCATCTCCCCATATCTATTTACGGTTTAAATCGTTGCCCAAAAGTTGTGGGAAGTAAGCAAATGATTCATTCATAAGACGCTGTTCAATTAGATTATCATTCCAATGGTAATGAAGTTGATTACAGATTGCCCTACATTTACCGCGATCTTATGTCAAGGTTGAAGCTTTTGATATCAATTTATACACAGAAACGTATCAAAATGATAGCATACATATGTTTATGGCAATTTTAATCTTTCTTCTGGGAAAATAAATAATTTTTTTCGGCATCTGTGAAATTGTATATATTATATATTATTATGTACTATTATATATTCAGATAACATTTTAATCACACATGCAGATCGAAAGGTGATCGTCTTACATACATTGTTCCTAAAAATCGCGAGATATCTTATAAGTAATCTTGCGCGTGTAATCTCACTTATTAAGGTTCACCATGAGTAACTGTTACCATTTCCTATTACTGTAATATGCAGCTGGTTTCCAAGCCTGCCGAACTATTAATAGCGTTTGGCAGAGAAAGTACTCTCCACAGTTTTGCTCAAAGGGGTTCGCGATCCTCGAGTGGCTTTCTTGTATTTTAACGACCTAAACGCCTGATCTAGCTTTTGCGATAGCTATTCATTTTCGAATATACACCGAACGATAAGGAGACTCGGGTCACGGTAAATACGTCGAATAGATTTTTGGTCAAATACAATTGCATTTATAATTGCCACAGGAGAAGACAAGCTGTGTGTCCCTATGGACGATCAGGATTATATTTAGCGGGAAACGGAAATCCGAGCGCAAACCAGATGATTCATAACGCGTAGAAGCTGCGAGAAATAAAATATATTTTATGCATATTCGTCTATTAGTATTCACCACCGAACACGCGCATGAAAATACACGAATAAGAAGCAGCTTCTATAATAAGACGTTCGGTGGATGAACAAGATGCGCCGAGGAATACTTTGTACACGTTAGTTCTTAAGTAAATAAATCATTCTTTGTTACAATTTCTGATGGAAGATGTGTACCACTCTGCTGACATCCGTTTTGAGACACTGTATTCGGTTTCGTGGTATAAAATGGCAAACTTTGGGAAACAAAAGCAGATGGAAGCATTACAATTATATTTGATATATTTTATTTATTTGTCAGACGCGAATTAATACGTTGAATAATCTCTTGGACCATGTAATTTGAAAGATTCGCGAAGAATTTAAGGCTCGTGCAGGAAATTGTGCAAGCGAAAACGCAGCTAGCAGCACGTTAAATTGTCTAAATATTTTGAATAGCCGTTTCCTTGAAGCTGCTTCTCGGAGGCAGCTGCACCACGTTCGCCAGTTCCGTTTTACGTCCCATTCAGAAAGCTTCTGCATTTCGATTTTGCTGAGAATTTTATTTATCGCCTAGAGTTTCTTGTCCCTTTGATTGCCTCCTTAGCTGACCCTTAGACGATTAAGAATGGTCACAGCCGGGTAACGCATTTTCACTTATTCGAACGTATACGCCGCTTCTTGTTTCCTTTATCACAAATATCCTTTTCTTTTTTATTCCAGAGATCTTTAACGGGCGGAATTGTGTCACGAGAATGTCCAATTGTTTCAATATCAATAATAAGAGTAACCAGAAGATCCGAGACCGCGTAAGTCTTTCATTAAAAATGCAACGAGGCTTCAAGAAAATGAAGAGGAGCTTCCAAAAGATAACTGGTTTGTCGGCGATAAGTATAAGCACTAAATTTCTAC
The DNA here is from genome assembly GCA_948146005.1 of Nomada fucata. NCBI lineage: Eukaryota > Metazoa > Arthropoda > Insecta > Hymenoptera > Apidae > Nomada > Nomada fucata. The sequence continues at coordinate 2,576,222 of OX411279.1, forward strand.
TTGTACTTGTATAAACGTGATATTTATTACATGCGCCAAATTACAGTTCTTTAAACGGATAAAATAGATCATTGGACGTCACGATTGATTGCGCATCGCTGCACTATAATTTGCTCTCTTTTTGTTTGAATCTTTTGCACCCTGATGCTATAGTATTGCAGACCATTTTAATGGAGTAGAAAAATTATCGTACAAGATTATTTTCAATACTTTTAGAAACTTCGTCGAGTGTTCAACCTGACTGCGTTTTCGTAGAGAACATGCAAGAGAATGATAAACAGCCGCTGTATATATTTCCGGAACGGCTCTCTTCTTTAACGTGCAAAACTGGATTTTCGAAGGACGAGATACGAAAATTGTATCGTGTATTTAAGCAGTATTGTCCAAGGGGTGCTGTAACAACAAATGATCTGAAACCGGCTTACGCGAAATTATTTCCATTAGGAGATTCTGCAAAATACACGCAAATCGTTTTCAATGCCTTCGATAGGGATGGGGATGGTATCGTCAGCTTCGGGGATCTAATCACTGAGATAGCTTTCATCACTAATGGTGACGTAGATCAAAAGCTCTCCTGGATTTTCAGGTGATCATTTAGACGGGGCCAAATTATTTGATTAGCTCTTAATGTTACTTTCTACTCTTGCCTTTCATTAGGTTTTACGATTTAAATGGAGACGGTTATATCACTAGAAAGGAAATGTTAGTCACAGTGTCTGCAATTTACGAGATGCTACATAATGGACGCACTATTCAGCGGATGGTGGATAGACACGTAGATAAGGTTTTCGAGAAGATGGATGCTGATAAGGACGGAGTTATATCGCAGGAAGATTTTATGAACAGCTGTAAAAATGTGCATTCATATTCACAATATTCGTTCATTTTAATCGTAAATAGTAGCGTAAAGGATAAAAGAATTAACATATCGGTTTTGCTTATATTAAATACTTTTTTTTATTTCAGGATACTGTCATTCAAAATCAGTTGATAACATTTAATCAATTTTGGTGATTATGTATTCAAATGCCTTGGAGCTTCTGAAGTGAAACTCCCTTGTTTCAGAAATATTTTCCATGATAAAATAGTACAATTACAAATGATATCCTTATTCATAAGTTAAATAACAAATAACATTGTAAATAAAGTTATTAAAATAATTTAACCACAGTTTAGAAAATTTCTTTTTCAACGAAAATGCGGCCTTCACTGATTCTACATGTAATCTTTGCACTTTCAAAACAGTCTTTTTTGTAAAATATAAAAAACACAGGCCAGAAAAAATGCAAATGCCAATGCTACTAAAGCTTTATCTGTAACTTCCCTTCTTCCATATTTGCCTAACAGCTTTCCAGATTGAACAATAACTTGTTGCTGATGATCTAATTCATTCTTTGTACTGGAAACTTTATCTGACGATGTGGCTGAAATGTTTTCAAGGTAATAAATTAGTTATGACACTTTGACATTTTAGATTCTATATACAATAATAATATACGTACTTAATGTGTCCAATGTGTCTGCGCTTCTTTGAGTTGTTTCAGCTAAATGTCTAGATATACTTAATAGCTTATCGGACAATTGATTCGAGGTATTTGCAAGACTTTGCTTGTCACGTTTTCTACGAACAGCAGCTTGTTTCTCTTCAGGTATCGAGAGCAACTCTTCTTTAGCAAGTTTGTCTATTACGCATACACTAACAACATTAGCCTTCCGAAATGCAGCTAAAGAAGTATTAAGTTGCTGTTTATATGTATCTACTTGTGTCAATAAATCTGTTTTCCTTTTTTCAGAAGGTTCCCTCTCAGCTACCAACGCTAATTTATCTATAGATGTTTTTAACGCTGCTATTTTTGCTCTTCCTTCTGCATTTAATTCGATAAGTAATTCTAATGGGCCAGTGCATTGTTGAATGTCCTGCGAAACGTATATCGATCAATACATCATAATAAACAAAGGTTTAAGTTTGTTTATATTTAACCCCCGAAAAGATACATTTTACGTACGTATCAGATATTATAACAAAATTTCGTATCAATTAATTATTTATAATTAATTTGTAGATATGTACATATACAGATTATCGATAATATAACGAATATATTTCGCTTATGTCACACGTTGTTATTAAACGATCTGTGCAATACTGCATTGTATTTCAGGTTATACCGCAATAATTTTAAAGAACTTTTGCTCTACGTAATATTTACTTGTATTAAGGCTGTAACTTGGAAGTGATTTTTCACGATATCTTGATGAATAAGTTCTAAGGCATGATGTCCAGTGTCCATCGAGACATGTGTTTTTTGACAGTTCCTTTATGTGACTTATGCCCTATGTAAAACGGAATGTGCTACGAATGATAATTTTGACACGTAAATCAGGATGAAGGATTTTTTACACAGATAATTCTTTGCCTAAAATTTTTAATGGGAACATACATATGTATTTGCTATCTTCGATATTATTTAATTAATTGTCTCTACAAATTAATGCCATCCTAATGCATCTCTGATAATTGACATATTGCTTTATGAATTCCTTGAGTCGTATAAATTGCACAGAGCAATATGTATAATTAAAGATATAATAAGGTTATGTTATAAAAAATTTGATGATAAGAAATACGAGGTAGTATAATTTATTAATGTACAATTCGAGTATTACATTATTATCATACAACTAGCATTGGTTATTACATACACAGCTTCAGTTATAAATATAGTGTTACACAGAACAATGTTGACATTACCATATATAGTATACATCACTTTTCAAATACGAATCTAAATTTATAACTTAGATTTGAAGCAGACATAATTTAGGTAGAATTATTGTGATGGGATAATACTATGTAATTCAACATAGTCAGATGAAATGTTTCTGACAATATGAAACGAGCACAGTGCTCTCATTCTATGTAGGTCTATGTTACATAAGTCTTTATATAGTGACCAGGAGTTCGATATTAACGAAGAAAATTGATTACGGCGGCTGTGAATTCGGTTGTAGAACTCTGTCCGCCCAAGTCCTTTGTTAGTACTTTTCCGTCGTTTAGAACACGATTCAACGCGTCTTTAATTTGTTCGGCATGGCGCTTCAAATTCACGTGGCGTAAAAGTTTTACAGCACATAAAAGCATAGCAGTAGGGTTTGCAACATTTTTACCTACAGCTTCTGAATACGTGTGCCTTGCACCCTGCATAGAAAAAAGAAGAAGAAAACATTTCATATTATCATTGGTTTAGAAAATATTTCGTTACTTTTCCAAGGCATATTAAATAATCTTACTGGTTCAAAGACAACACATTCAGGACTAAAACTAGCACCAGCAACCACACCGGCTCCACCAACTAGTCCAGATGCAAGATTGTCTAAGATATTGCCATATAAATTTGGTAATACCATTACATCAAACTGGTGTGGATTAGATACCATTTGCATTGTACAATTATCCACGATCATTGTTTCAAATGTAATTCTGTGATACCATAGAAAAATGTGTCAATGCTATGTACTGAAAATAATCTGGGAGATTAAGCACAACATTTATAGTTACCTAGGATACATTTCAGCAATTTCTTTGCACGATTTTAAGAAAAGGCCATCACCAAGCTTCATGATGTTGGCTTTATGTACGCAGGTAACTTTCTTACGATTGTGTTTGACCGCATAATCAAATGCAAACTTTGCAATCCTTTGACTCTTAGTTGCAGTTACGATTTTCAAACATTCTACTACACCCTTTACAGATTCATGCTCTAATGCAGAGTACTCTCCCTCTGTTTGTTCTCTAATGATAATACAATCAACATTTTTATGACGACACTTGACGCCTGGCAAAGACTTTACATGGACAACATTTGAATACAAGTCTAGACTTTTACGTAATTTCATGTTTAATGTTTGAAGTTCCCCGGTATGGGAATGGTCTGGCGTTGCTAAAATACCCTAGTGAACAGTGATTAATATTTAATACTGGATCTTGTGATTAATAATCAGCGATAACAATTTGAACAGTGAATAGAAGAATACCTTCAAGCATACTCGATTCCTTGCAATACTGTTGGATACTTGTTCGAGTGGTGCGCTTAATGTTGGATTTACTTCGGATAAAAAGTAGGGCTCAAACTCAACCGGTACATTTGCAGCTTTGAAAACATTTTGTACAGACACTACCAGCTCTGGCCCTACACCATCTCCTGGTATAAGAGTACATTTTATCCTTCCTTCGTGCTCAACTGTCTAAAAGAATAAGCTATATACAGATACATCGGTCATTTTTCATATAGCTCGATACATACAGATTCCTGTAGACGTATTGCTCCTACGTGTAATGATCTAACAGCTCCTTTTTGAGTGGTCTGTAAATAAAAATATTGCAAGCTTTTACTTTACAATAATTGATAAATGAAGGTAAATAAACGTGAGTGAGTAATGAAGAACGGAAAGTTATTTTTTCCCGATATAGATAAGCTAGAAATATTACGCTGAAAATGCTATATTTATAGCAATACAAACGTGAACGTAATGATTGAATAACACGATTATTGAAGTCGTCCGTTTAATTCAGTTTGTTCACTTTTAAATATGTTACAGCAACAGAATATACGTTTGATTTCCTACAGTGCATCTGCTATTAGATCCAAAGATTGTCAATCATCGTTGATAAAATATATTTTGTATGCAATGCCCTTGCAGCAATCGTAGATAGTTTTTGTTTCGTCAATTCAATGACTGAATTAAGTTTTGCGATATCTTGATCTTGTAGAATTTACGTAATTGTATTAATTTTCATGACAGTAGGAATTTTATACTCCAATTAAACGTACGTTACCTGGGAAAATACCTTGCAAATGTTTCTTGCGAGTAAAGCCATTTTTAACGATGGACCTTAGCTGCCTGTCTCACTCTAGCATTTGTACACCAGTGGTGTATCAAATTTGGAAAGAACTGGGGACATTCAGCGTATATTATTTATGGAAAAAAAAGCTCAAGTGACTTGCGATTATGTTGTACAAGAAAGTCAATGTGAATATATCTACGTTAATCTTTCATTGACAATATTATTTTTGAATATTTATAGCAGTACTCAAATACTATAATTTGCGTATGTACGATCCTGTTATTCTCTATCATTTTATTTTATATGTTTCGGTGTGAAAACAAAATTACTAGAAAAGTTTAATACAATGCTGCCAGTAAGTTCAAACGTTGCTGTTAGCTTAATTATACTTAGTCTTTTCATTTTTTATTTAATGAATTGTGAATAAGAATTTTTATTATATCTTTGTCTTACTAGAATTTTTGTCGCCTGTATTGTATTTTCGTTTATGTTTTATACGGTGAATATGAAGGGAGAAATACAGATATCTTATTCTAACTGTAGTTTAATTTTTGTGCGGGCATGTCTGTGTAGGTATGCTGCGTGGTCTGGTTCTACTGATAAGGAACGAGATAAGCAACAAAAATGCTTTTTGTATGTGTAAAATGTTCCTCTCCGTGGATTACAAGAATATTAAAAATATGATTAAAGTTTGAACTATTTGTTACGCCGCGGAGGCGATACGTAGCCACAGGCGAGATTCATATATAAATAGACTAATCGTCTTATGTACTTTTGTGGTCCAACATGACTGCCATACCGACTCAGAAATCCAACACTGCTTTGAGCGTCATCTGCTCATGAAAAATTATCAGTTGAAGCACTATTATTTACTGAAGTAGTGTTGGGGACAGGAGTCATACAATTGTGTGTGAATATATGTGGATGCTATGAGGGGAATCAGGGAAGCAATTTCCACAGGCGAGTTATATGAATTCTTATATCTAGGCCAGACAAATATCAGTTTGACCGAAATAGTTTACCTATTCTATAGTGTAACAAACATTACAATCATTTTATTACACAGATGCGTTTATTATTACTAATAAATATATTTGAATCACACTATTCGACAGGCTATTCAAAAACACCCGCCTTATGAAAGAACCCCACTCCCCAACACCCGTTCATTAACCAGCCAATTAGCGCAATCTATTTCGAAAATCTGCCTCTTTCGCCCAACGGATGTCGTAGTGGTTTGACGTGTTCAGAGTGTCCATCGAATTAAGGCATGTAAGATATTCTAATATAGTCTTGAAGGCAGGAAATTATATAAATTATTTTCATTTCCCTGTCTTCTAAGTTTTCTGTGGTTTCTTTGTTAATATTACTGTATATTTCGCAAGAAATTAAGGAAGTATTGTGCAGTGAATGGGATCACACCGCGCGGCGTGTATTTTCGAATCTGTTCGAGAATTCATATATTTAGCGACTCCAGTATGCATATCGAGTATTTCAGTTCTATATTCCATTCTCTTGCAATATATTCTGCAGTTTTTAGCAATATTATTACAATATTGATGTATCTTAATATATTTATCTCTCAGTCAGTTCGATTCTGTTCAATGGCGCCCCTTTCGCTTGTTTCGAGAATTAAATTAGAATTGGCGGGAACAAGACGCTGACAGCCGGGAATGCGCAGGAGAATCATGGCGCCATTTCGTGCAAAAGTGTCAAACGATCTGGTTGACAGGTAAGGATTTCTCAAATTTCTTCTAGAAATAAGTAGAATTGTACAAGTACTAGTACGTTACTATACCATATAAATCTTGTGTGATATATGTACAATTGTGTTGTAAGCTCGCCTACACGTTTACAAATCGAATGCTCCCGTTTGCTATAGAATTCGAGATGAATCGTTAATTTAGTATATCACGATTATCATCACCTTCGGGCGATTGTTTTGTTTCTATGTTACTCTTTGTATGTACGGGAGTGTGGGGAGAGTTGATTTCGCGGAATAGAGTAAGTCATTATCTACAATTACGGGAAATAATTAATTGCAACCGATGTGTTTGTGCATATCTGACATAATAAATTACATAATAAACAAATACATAAAATGAACATATTTTCTTCCAGATAAATTTATGATCGCGCGCAATGCGGTCGGTAGAGTCAGTGTTTGCTCCGCAGTTTTGTAGTATTTTCGGAGCAAATAGCTCTGCTAAAATTTTCGTTCATACTTTAGCTACACGCGATTATAGAGTCAGTGTTTTGACCTTACTAGTTATTAATACTATTATCAAAGCACCGGTGCTCCTTTTCAATTACTTCAATGGCGACAGTAGAATCTTAACTTGTTCGCCGATATAATTTGCGGTCGCGTACATAGTCTTTTAGTTTTAGTTTCTTCTTCTATTCGCTATCGGAAGTAGAGTCGGTGCATCACGGACGGGGATGTTTTAGGCGACACTGATAAAGTGAGAAATGTAAGTATCTTTTAAACAATTCTTAGCTTTCTATGAAGAATTAAATTATGTAGATTTTAATGTTCTTTGCGTTCCTGTTTAGTTACAGTTTGCACACTTTCCGACTGTTGAGTTCGATTGAGCTGCCTCGGTGATGTTCCTGATGTTCCCCACGGGTACTCCCACTATCTTTGCAATCAACGGGATGGTGAGTCGCATGCTTTTTGGTTCCTCCGGTCCCCAATCATGCCGTAGGACGATTAGTCCAAAACGGCACGGGTGACTGGTTGTATTTTTTGTAGATTTGCGAGCATAGTGATCGCTATTATTTTCTTGTGTATTATTTCTTATATGAGATTAGATCTGCCTTCTTGTACACCGCGTTTTTTAACATAAAAAAATTAAGAACAATTAAAAGTTAAGAATACATTGAACAAATGTATATGTATATATTGAGGACATTGTACTATATATACAATTTATAATTGCATTTATAATGAATTGAAATTTGTTTTCACTGTTAAGTAGTGCAGAAGTCGGATACCCTCCGACTTCGTTGCTGCACGTGCTTCATGATTATGGCAGTCATGTATTAAAATAAATAAATATAACGATACGTACATTAAAATGAGCATTGAATATGCATAGCCAATGATGGCATTTAATATTAATGTTCATATGCTATAGTCGAGTCCTTTTCGTCTGAAATTTATTACGCATTATGTACAAGAGGGCACTTTGTATACGGGTAGTTTTTCAAATCGGAGTATCTATCTTGAACAATTTGCTTCGAATAAAGAATCACCTGAAGCTGTTTTTCAATTTTTCGGGTAAATATTTAAATGCATTTATTTCTTAATTGCGTTACTTATTCTACTAAATTCAGTTGGTAATGACAGTCACTTCTCTTAATAAATAAATTATTTATCAAACATTTCAAGTTTTTATTGATATTTCATAAATTACAAAGTCGAGTCATTTTTAAAGAAATTGAAAAAAGAATACTATTAGCTATTACAATTTAACGTGTACTAATCATCTTTTTAGATCAGGATTTTCAGGTTTAACCCCTTCCGTGTTCATTGTCAGGAACTCACTCACGTGCCCAGGTGCTACTTGGGTGAGTGAAAGGCAATGGGCACGATGATCATTTGGTTTCTAAATTTATAACAATGTATGGCGGCTGACATTTGCTAGCGCACCGTGCACGATGTATTTTCCACATTTTGTGTGTATGTGGTTAGGCTGTGGAATTGCGTCGGCTCGGGAAATTGATAATAAATTATAAACATATTCAGCAATATGTTTCACAATTGCAAATACATTGAATACCATAATGAATTATGAAAATATGGCAACGAAATACGAACCAAGTATACTTGGTTAAAAGAAAATGTACAACATATTTTAACAATCAATATTTTACACGAAAGTAATGCAGAAGCATATACGTTTACGCACATTTATGCAATGGTCGCTAGCCTTTGTCAGCCGATTTCAGGAATTGGTACGTACCCTTAGAGTGTGAATGATTGTATGCCAAGCTCGGGTGTCGGAGGCGTCCCGGGACGTCTCTCTAGTGTAGGCCCTTGCTCCCGGGTGTTTGAGTGAGAAAAGTGGAAAGATGTGTGTTTGTGCGAATGCCTTGCCATTTTTTAAATATAGGTCTAGGTAGGATAGGTAGTATACCTTCTGGTGTGTCTGATAGATGTAAGTAGGTAGGGCCGGGCAGGTTGACACAGTCTCTGGTCGGGTAGGCAACGTTTCGCGTGTTCAACCTGTTTCAGGAAATTTGATTTGAAAAGTCGACGGTGGTGCTGTGGCGCGAACGAAAATGCGTTCGCCTCTGGCTTTGCCTATCGATTTTTCGAATTTTACGTGGTCGCGATCGCGATTTGGCTCCGAAACGAACGTGTTGCTTTATGCTCGAGGCTGCGCGTGTAGGCGAAGATCGATTACAATTTTACTCGTAATCTTTACGATTTTCCATAATCGGAATTTTTACGATTGTATTTGGTCGCGATTCGTCCACGTGTGTTCGATTTAGCTACGCGGTATAGGTTTTTATATTTTTTTTCTTATTATTTCCGAATAGAGTCTCGAGCCTAGACTAAGTTTCAGCGGGCATTGCGCCCGAAGAAAAGAAGAGGCTAAAAGCTGAAGAGGCCCGACAAACTGTCGCTCAAGAGGGCAACTACCAATGACTCTGCATCCCCTGGATGGAGAGCCATTCTTTGTTACTATTTTGTCACTATGCTCGCTTTTGTATGCTGTAGTTGTAGTTTATTGTTTTTCCCGCACTCATCGCGTGAGTGCACGTCGCGTGCGATTTAATACGGTGCCCATTAGAGTTGTGACAAAAATCAAATCGCGATTGCAAATAGAGTTGCGGATAAAATCAAATCGCGATTGCAACTAGAGTTGCGGATAAACCCAGGGCGCGGTATATTTTTACAGGTGCGAGTAAGTATTTTCGGAGTTAAAGTGGAGTATTATACATTGATACAATGGAAAATATTATTTAACACGACTTGGAGGAAATAATGGAAACAATCGCGCTATCATACCTAAGAAATATCACTAAATTCTTATGAATTTTGATCTGTTTCAGGTTGCACGATCACGATTTTGATGAAAGAAGATTCATTATAAAATATCCTTTCCCCCTTTCTTTATATCTTTTATATTCTTTATATTAAGTGAGGCAAGTGCTTTCATGTATTTCAGGTGCATGATCATAACTTCCATAAAAGAACACCAAGGACATCTTTATATATATATATCTCCAAATTTTCAATTGATTAGCATATTTCTAAATTAAATAATTTTTCAAATATGCCGGCAATTTCCAAATTAAATTAGCTTTTTACTCAGGTAGGATATTTTAAATTAGAATAGATTCTCAGTTAGGTAGGGTGCTATTAAATAAGATCGTACATAACGCGAAGTCAAATCTTAGTTTTAAATTAGGATATTTAATTTACCTTAAGTATAGGTAGGATTTATTTGAACTACGTACATACTAATTTATGTAAGAATCTTTATTCTTTATTTTAAGTCAGGTATAACAGAATTTTTATTTTCAGCTTTCCTCATAATTAATTAATTGTCTGATTTGTCTATTCCGTGTCACGTCGGTGGTAATTATCGATTATCGTTCACCATTTTGGATGTTTCGATAAAATACACAGCGTCCAATGCTTGACAGCTGATTGCTAAACAATGTTTTTTGGAACGAGAGACTTTCATGAATGACATTGTTTAAATAATTGTCAACAAAAATTACATTTATTTGTGTGCTTCATTTTTCACCAAATTCCGTAAGAAATTGTTAAGCAGAATCATAGTAACATACATTATTCTTCAAGTTATAGGTTATGATCATATTTTCTACGTGGTTATGTTTTATTTACGTCTTTATTAATATTCACAGGTTGTCTCCGTTATAAATAATCTGTAAGCATGTCAGATGACGAAGATTTGGTTTATGTCAAAAAACAGAAAACTGTTCACTATGGTTCTCTCGAAGAAGCAGAACGTGCAAGATTGGCCGCTGTGGCGGAATCTTCCGAAGATGAAAAAGATGCTGGGAATTTGGGAGACACTATTAATGCAGCAGTCGCTCTGGGAAATGTTCACATTTCTAATGAATATATGGAACTGGAGGATGAAATGTCCAAAGATAGACAAGCTCTCCTAGAAGAATTTGAGCGTAGAAAGAAAGCTCGGCAAATTAACGTGTCCACAGATGATTCAGAAGTAAAGAAAAATTTGAGACACTTAGGAGAACCTATTTGCTTGTTTGGCGAAGGGCCTGCAGATAGAAGAACAAGACTAAGAGACTTATTGGCCAATCTAGGCGAAGATGCGATCAAAAGGAAGCACGACGAAGAGGAGAAACCTTCTCATACGATCGAAAGGGATACAGAAACAACATGGTACCATGAGGGCCCAGAATCCCTGCAAATAGCTCGTTCCTGGATTGCTTGTATGTTAAATTATTATCTTTAAACTGTAACGTATTATTACACATTTACCCATTACAATTTCATTTATTTCACAGCGTATTCATTACCCAGAGCAAAGGCAAGATTGGATAAAGCAAGACAGGACTTAGAATTACCAACAGCTGCGCGTACGGCTCGCCGTCAGGAACTTCTAAAAAAGTTGCAAGCACTGACAATATATTGCTCTCAAATCGGTGACACTAGACCAATTTCTTTCTGCCAGTTTAGTCCAAACTCCAAGGTGCTTGCTACAGCTTCATGGTCAGGCTTATGCAAACTATGGTCTGTACCTGACTGTACTCTGTTAAGAACGCTTAAAGGGCATCCTTGTAATGTTGGCTGCATTGTTTTTCATCCAAAAGCTACTATTACCGAAGATGTGGTAGGGGATACAGCTGGACAGACTTGTATATTAGCTTCTTGTGCCTCGGATGGTAAGTGGGTTTTTATATATTTCGCCTATAAATTCGCATTACACGGTACAGGAGAATATTGCCATCATCTACACAGGATCGGTCAAATTGTGGAGCGGTGGGTCAGGCGAGGAACCATTGGCTGAGGTCGAGGGTCATGAGCCGCACAGAGTTTCGAGATTAGCATTCCATCCTTCTGGTAGATTTCTTGGAACTTGCTGTCACGACGCGTCTTGGAGACTGTGGGATTTGGAACAGCAAGCAGAAGTCTTGCATCAGGAAGGCCACGCCAGAGCTGTGCATTGTATTAGGTATCAAAGATCAAATATACTTCGTACCACGAATTTCGTATGATATTGTATGTACCACAAGGGTTGCTGTTGTTTAACATAATATCTTTTTTTTAATATGAACTCTATTTTACAGTTTTCAGTGTGACGGTAGTGTCAGCGCCACAGGTGGTCACGACTCCTTCGGCAGAGTCTGGGATCTTCGCACAGGACGGTGTATTATGTTTATGGAGGGCCACTTGAAATCTATTTTTGGTATTGACTTTTCTCCCAATGGCTTTCACATAGCGACAGCTAGCGAGGATAACACCTGTAAGATATGGGATTTACGAAAAAGATCTTGCATATACACGATACCCTGCCACACAAACTTATTGTCGGACGTAAAGTATCAAAGGATAGAGGGACAATATCTCGTCACAGCGTCATATGACAGTACGGCAAAAATATGGTCAAATAAAACCTGGCAGCCACTTAAAACACTACCGGGCCACGACGGTAAAGTAATGTCAGTGGATACTTCACCTGATCATAAATTTATCGCGACCAGCTCGTACGATCGAACGTTTAAATTATGGGCACCCGAAAGCATGTAAAAAGTCTTCGTTGAATAAAGTGTAATAGAAGCTGAAGTATATTCCACACAATGTTGATGAAGTGCATAGGCTGAGTTTTTGTATTATAGACAAATTAATAAAGGTATATTCTTTATTATTTGGTCCTTCAAATATTACCATATTGTCCATTAAGTTTATCAGCCTTAGTTGTTCGAATTTCTACCTATTGCCATCCTGGTATTTTCCTTTTGCGTTATACGAACAGAATAGTAGAAGGGATTGACAAACAATGCGCTTTCCGATCATTCATGCAACAATCGAAGTATTCCAGCATTTCTAATCAGAAATATTCGTTACCGATGTAGTCGAGATTGATTTGTAGGTCCCTATACTAGTCGTATTTTTACTTTTCATTCGAATCGATTCGAATAAATTAATTTTGTTTCTCGTATACATAGGGTATACATGTGTCTTGATTTCCATTCACGTATTCAGTAAATATCTGTAATATCGTAAAGGAAATATTGAAATCTAGGAAAGTTCGCAGACATAAATAACTTCCTTATTACTGGCTTGGATATTTGTGATAGAGGCAACGTAAATGGACAAGCGTAAGTTTTCGAGCTGATGGTTCAATGTGGAGTTTCGAATATAACCGGGCGACTTAACTTTTCGCAACGGCTGGAGTAATAACTGTGAACAGAAGAGCCTCTTCAGTGCTCTTACTTTATTAACTAACTTCGCGATAAGTTTTCTGAACAACCAACCGGATGATTCCTTTTCCGATAGAAATTCATCTCGTATTTACAACAATTCTTAAGGACGGTCTCTCGATGGCCCTCTCTTTTCTTCTTATAAATCTCTAAATTTCTTCACAATACGCATGAATGAATGAATTTTCACGCGATGGTATTTTTTTAGTACAGGTGAATCTTTTCGTTAAGTGATAAAATCAATGTTAAAAGTATAAATCAAACAACAATACATTTGTACAATTTTAAATTAATCATATGGTACATTGGTTTCATTTCTCTTAACGCATAGATAGAATTGTCTCAACAGGTAAACAATTTGTCTCATATTTCATTCACGGCAGCAGTTCTTACTCAATAATACTTACTCTAAAACAAAATTCGATGTTCATACATCGAACGCCATATTCTTACTCATATTCTTACGATTACTTAACATTTTTTGTTCATCGCCACAGTTAGCTCAGCAGCGGCAATTTCGTAATATTAATGATAAATAGTAAATATTTTTTAATCGAAAACCTCCCTATCCTTTCACGCGGAATCGTGCACGCTAGTTTATTTATTTCTTCCGATTTGTATATATTTAGCAAAAAATGTTTGAATGGCGGACCAAAAGATACGTCTTAAAGGACTTTCTCCCAAGGATTTGCCTCGGTGTAAAATTGTCTCTGTCGCGTTGGTGACGATTCCCATTTTTTTGACGTGACTGCATTCGGTTCATGCAGATTCGTTCAACGGCAAAGGTTGATGGAGCCAAATTTTATCGCCACCCTCCGAGAAATCGGCAGCTGCGTGGCTGTTTCCGTGCAGCACCCACTTTGTGGTCAAGAGACCATCGACACCCACTGGACCACGAGCGTGGATTCGAGCGGTGGAAATACCGACCTTTTGAAACGATACGAAATTAGTTATGATGTGATGTGACTTTAAATATTCAGTTGAAAAATTGGAGAATTAAAATATATGGATATTCGAAGATGAAAAAGTGGAAATATTCAGATGTTTGAAAATTTGAAAATCTGAATGCTTAGTTACCTCGGCACCTAGACCAAATCTGTATCCGTCGGAGAACCGCGAACTGGCGTTGTGGAATACGCAGGCACTATCAACCTCCCTCTGGAAATGTGCAGCGTTTTGGTTATTCTCGGTGACAATGACATCCGTATGCCCACTGCCGTATCTGTGAATATGATTTATCGCGTCATCGACGTCTGACACAACCTCGATTGCACATTCGAGGGCACCGTATTCCGTCTTCATACTCTTCGCGGCCGGTGGGCCGAACGTCAGCAGGTCCCTCAATTTCGGGCCAGAATTCACTTTCACCTGAAATTCCATCGCAACAAACACAAAATAATGACAATGACACATTAATCTTGATGCCGTCCATGCGCAGCATAATATTCTTCGAACTTACTCCTTCCTTTTGAAGCATGTTGCAAACATCTGTAAAGAAGCTGCCCTTCATGTGCGTCTCGTGAATAAGCAGTGTCTCCATGGCGTTACAAGCAGCGGGATAATCGCATTTCGAGTCACGAACGATCTTCAGAGCCTTGATCAGATCCGCGTCTTTATCAACGTACACGTGACAAATACCCTCCGCGTGGCCCAACACAGGGATGTGTTTCGACTGTTCTTGAATGGTTCGAACAAGATCAGAACTGCCCCGAGGAATCACCAGATCTATGTGTTTGCCCATTGATAGTAGATCACCAACATCCTCCCTGGTTGAAATCAGGGAAATAGCGTTGGCTGCTCCCACTGTGTCCAGAGCTTCTTTCACCAGCTCCATTAAGTATCTGTTACTGTTGGCAGCTTCTTTGCCACCCTTGAGAAGGAGACCATTGGCGCTAGACATCGCTAGGGCAGCTACCTGCGGTAAACTATCCGGCCTCGACTCGAAGATCACCAGCAGTACACCGATAGGTACAGTGATTTGTTTCAATTCCAAGTCCACGGCGAGTTGGGTTCGTCTGAGCACGCGACCGACGTTCGTCAAGGAATCATTAGCAATCTGTCTCAATCCGGAACTTAGAGATTTAAGTTTGGCTGGCGTCAATGAAAGACGCGAGAGTAGTGCTTTCGCTAGACCACTTTTCTCTGCGGCTTCAAGGTCCTTCATGTTGGCCTGAAGAATTTGCTTTTCCCTAGACTCGAGCAGATCGGCCAACGTGTTTATACAGCTAGCACGCTCCTCTGGACGAAGAGCTTGTAGAGTCCTGCTGCCTATTCGAGCTGTAAATCGGTGTTAATTTTGTGTCTGAGAATGGTGGTCCCTCTTCTTTATTTCTTAACGATAGAATTATAATAAGGAGAACATTGAGACAGGGATGGAAATAGTACAGGGATACTTGGAAAGAAGATTGATTATCCTTTGGACGGGATACAGGATTCGTAACGCTATTCAGCCGCA
This sequence comes from Nomada fucata, assembly GCA_948146005.1. Lineage (NCBI taxonomy): Eukaryota > Metazoa > Arthropoda > Insecta > Hymenoptera > Apidae > Nomada > Nomada fucata. The sequence goes on from OX411279.1 coordinate 2,591,953, forward strand.
CGGTCGCGAAGAATACTGTATTAAATAAGTTTTAATGGTATTTTCTCTAGAAGAAGCCTGCCGAGTTAAGGGAATATTCAGCTACTTTTCTTTTCACTCACTTTTTCAATGGGACACGGGAGTTGTTCGAATTAAATATACCGCCCGAATAATGCGACAATTTTTTGTTCTATATCTTCGGGGAACGCGGTACGTGTCGCGGATAATTGTACAATGACCACGATACAGCAGCCGTAAGCCGTTTCATTTCTACCTTCGATAATCGATGACCTATATCGCTATAGTCGGTAGAACAAAATGACGCGACTCCTCGAAACCCTCTACGAAAAAAAATTCACCCCGCGTAAACGTAATAATCTATTCCCCCCTTCCCCTCCCTAAACAACCCTTTTCCTAAAAGTCGAATAAACCGATCTCATAAATCTTTTTAAGGGATGACAAAAACGGAAGCACTTAAAACGTCCGCCCGAAGAGCAACATTTGCAGCCGGGAGTTCATCGTTTAAACACCGTAAAGCACTTAAGAGATACAGAAGCTGAATAAAAGGAAGAGTTGCCTTACCATTTTCAGCGACAACCTCGACTGGCGTGGAAGATTCGGTCGCCTGCGTGAAGAACGTGCCGATCTTTCTCCCAGATAGTATGCTCTTTATCGCTTTCTCCTGGGTACCGTTGCAAATCACCACGGAGACACCGCGATCCAGTGCCCACAGGGCGGCATTGACCTTCGAGTCCATGCCGCCGGTGCCAACCTTCGACTTTTGCCCGAACTTGATGGTGCCCCTGAGGTCCGAGTTAAACGTGTGCAACATCTTGGCGCCGTCCTGCCACGGTGGTAAATTATAAATTCCGTCGACGTCGCTCATCAGAATTAACAGGTCCGCTTGGATCTCTGCTGCCAACATGGCGGCCAAGGAATCGTTGTCCTTTATAGAGATGCCTCTTCTTCCTCCGCTGCCAGCTACTTCCTCGTCCACGTGTGGCGGAGGTGAGACCGCGTCGTTCGTATTGATTATGGGGACTATATTCAGACTGAGCAATTCGCTCAGGGTGCTGAACAAGTTTTTACGTGTCTCCTCGTTGTAGAAATCCGGCTTGGTGACCAACACTTGGGCCAGTTTAACGCCGTACTGGGCAAACATGGCGTCGTACAGGGACATCAGACCGGACTGACCCACTGCAGCTGCTGCTCTAGGTTCCAAAGGTGTGCCTGCGTGAAGATCAGATCGAAATTACCGTACCATCCCGCCGCCACTGTATCGTGGGGGTTGGATGTGCGGTCAGTAGATCGCGGTGAGGTGCAACGACAACTGTTGTTCGGTGAATGGTTTTTCCTTGTTCGTTCAAGGCCTTCTGGAATCTGTCCAAAATTTGACCGCGTATCCTCGTTTGCCGATAGAGGTTCGCGATGGTGGGATTTCTGTCTTTTTATTACGCGTTTTGGTTCAACATCGAGTGATTATAGGTGACGACGATGATTAATTTCCACGGCAGCCAAGTGTGCCGATAATTGAGGAACATTGTAATTAAAATCATTCACTTCACTCCTTACGAAGGCCAGGAAACCCGAGAAAAACTAATTACGCAAAGAACGCGGCAATGAAAACGTTCAGTCGCGTAGAATCAGATTTTATTCGCGATTATTATATTGCTGCACAGCGGTTAGTTGATTTTGGACAAATTGCAGGATCAATGCGATATCGTGTATCGTATGGGGCTGAAAAGATAATGAGCGGAGGGAATGCGGGTCCGATTGATCAGAGTTGAAAGGTCGGCCCTCTTCTCGCATGCTTTTCCGGCTCTGGCGTATTACCCGGCGAGGTATTCGCACATCCACTGACAATGAGTCACGCGACAGAGAATGATTGAGACGTACTTTGAGTAATTGATCCTCTTTTAAGCTCCCAATAATATTCGCGACAGTCGTCGTGCTTAAACATTTTCTTAGCGAAACAAGATCGGCACGCTGTGTTATAACCAATGTCCCTTTTATTTCCAAAACGTGGCAGGATAATGTTAACATGCTTAACCATTTTTCCAGGAATAATAAGAAACGGGGTGGCACTATTTTCTCAACAATTTCCCTCTATGGCGTTCAATCGTTGTCTGTCGAAAGGAAAATTGCCGCGAATGTTTTCCCGAGCAAATAGAATCTCGAAGAAATTGCCCGCAAAAGAATTGGGCGGCTCGCGGTTGTTGATTTAACCTACATGGGAGGAGAACCGGACATTGTCGAGTTGCCGGTGGAGTCCCTGGACATCCGGAAGTACCCCGGGGACGTAGCGACGCTTCCTCGCTGGCTTTGAAATTTACGAGGCCGCCCCATCGATCTCTTTCACACGATTACGACGCGAGCCAAGCGGAACAGAAAACGAATTTACACCCTTGTTAATATAAGCAAATGAAGAGCGGAATGTCTGCGTTAACTTGTGTCGCCGGGCACGGTGATTCGTTCTCCAGAGTGAACATAACGTGGCAGCGAGGCAACGTTACTTATTTATGGATTTGGAATGGAATCGCGCGAACTAATTTGAAGAAGAAGATGAATCGCCTACGCTCGGATAATTTGATCGTGACAATTCGTTGGAATTGCTCGGCCAATCGATTCACCGCGGACGATTAAAACACGGGCGTGCATTGTACTTCCCGTGTCTCGCGTGACCACACGCGACACGCGCAATTATGACTAATTAACGGAGCGTAGGTAGAATACGCAGGAACAACGACGGAGAAACGAGCGCAAATCTGAACTGGTTCTCGCTATTCTCCGGACTCATTAGCGGCGGAGATATAAAGAAACCAGGATCACACGAGGCGAGGAAAGTACAGCCGCTGGGATCGTGTACTCCAATTTGCAGTTAGCTGGTAATATTCTGGAAACGAAATTCTCGTCGAAGCGACAGAATTCTGGCCGGAATTACTGTCGGACATCCGAACCGCTGCGCTCTCGTCGAACGCGAAGTCTTCGCAGTAACGAACCGTGGGCAAACTCGATCAGAATCGTCGGACACGGCCAACGATTTCACGCGATACCATCCTAATTTAATCACGATCAGCCACGAAACCTTCTACACGCTTTATACAATTCCCGTATTTAACAAGATACAAAGCTTTCGATTGTATTATGAAACAGCGGTCTACCATCGAGACGCCTTCAAATTGTAACAAAATGTTAAGAAAGTGTGCGCGTGTTCGCCAGGCCGATTGTAGTTAGTTCCCGCACGTTTTGGAAATGAGTTCGCGAATGAATGGGGATGACGTAGAGGTATGTACGTATACAGAACAGTTATGTACCTGAGCGTTTTCTCAGGTGGCCACCGGGACTCAAGGTTTCCCTCATCGATAAGGACATCAACAGTTCCTGAGCGAGCTTCTGTTTACCAAATGCAACCGCTCCGCTTGTTACCATAATACATTCACGGCCTCCGTTTTGGCACTCGGCTACCTGCTCGACTATGGACGCCAAGCGTCCCAACGCCAGCCCGTGTTCATCCTCCCTGGTGATAACGGCACTTCCCAATTTCACCACCAAGCGTCGCGTATAGGACAACTGGCTACGATCGTTGAACATCGCAGCCTTCCGTGGCCCTTCCGTCGTCTGCAATTCTCTGTGTAAGTCTACACGATTTCCCTGGGAAAATTAAGCAACATAAATGACTTCTCTCAGCTGCGTTAAAATATGGTCGTGGCGCCGATGGTTCCTTTCGAATGAATCACGTGTAATTCTCTGCACAGGGTAACAAGGTTTTGCAAAGGTTTGTCGTAAGACGCGTCATTCGTCGGTTCGTTAGAACCCAAACCGGGGTTCCTTTCGTTCGCGAATGACAAGGGTCTCGTAAACGTTTCTATACTTTCCCCGTAGCTGATCGGGGTGGTTTTATTGCTAGTTATCCTGTACGAAATCGAAACGATTTAATTTGCATGCACACGCAGATACGATTTCCCGTTAACGTCAATGAAATATTTATCGCTAGCATTTTATCGACAACCGGGCAGAACTCGAGGAGCAGATATGCGTTCTCCGAGATTACTTAACCAACCGCGGGACGCCTCTTTAAACCATCCCAATCTACGATTGTGTGTATCTACCATCGTTCGACTCCTCGCGCGTTATCTGTCTGTGCAACACTTCAATTGGGAATCAAAAAAAAAAAAGAAGAAAAAATTCCCTGCTGTGAATTTCTGTTCGATTGCCACTCGACATACTTCCACGCGTGCTACACGTGTAAGTGTTCGCCTGTTGTGCCGTCGGTTACATAAAATTATACGCGCTTTATCAATATGAATATTAAAGGGGAGAAGACTGTTCCTTTAAAACTGAGAGCCCGAGTCGAACGGGAAGTCGAATTAAAGAAACGGAAAGAAGAAAGCAAGGACAATCGCTGGGGTGGATGCGTAATATTCTTTCCGGATTCGCCCACCGTTTTCATTAATCTCCATTGACGAAAATGTGTTCGCTGAATATTTATTCAATGACGAAACGACTGGTCCGTCGGCGACAACAATTCGACCCCGTTTTCGTTACATCCCTCGTCCTCTGTGCTTTTCCCCGTCGAACGTGCACCTCGTTACCAGCTTTGATTCGCGTTCGGAATACCGTCGAAATATTCCAGCGTTTACGTGGGAATTTTTTTTCACCAAGATCTCGCGAAGAACCATTCACCAGTAACGTACTGGCGATTTCGCGTCTCTATCGATGCAAATTCCGTCGGTTTCGCAAGTCGAATGTTAACGATTGCGCGTTTCAAATCGTATCGTTCTGGCCTCCGTTATCTCGTTTCCCGAGACGCAGTTTATTTGCAACGATATCAAATTCTGATTCTAACGTCACACGGAAAGGTCTGCAAGGCCAAACGAGTCGATAGAACGATAGTAAATATTTTTTCCGTTGAAAAGTCCGCCGAAATTGTTGAAATTGTTGTACGCTGTTGGTTTCGGAGGAACCGTTGTCCATTTCGACCGTTCGATTTCATCGGATCGTTGTGAAATATCGATACGTTCTTTAGAAATCGAGATGCAGGAGACCGCATTGGTCACGCGAATCATTGATGCCTTTTTTCCCTCATCATCACACTCGTAGTACATATCACGCGTAGATCCGAGTTCGGCGATAGTTGAAAAAACATGATTCTTATCGACGCGAAGCACTCATCGCGTGGGGAAAACGAATAATGCGTGACGCATCGATCAGCTTGAACGATCAATCGCGGGATATTTTCAATCGATGTTTCGATCTGATTGAAGAGGATGGAAAATATGTTTAGCGAGAAAACCGTAAGAACAGGATGGTCGAAGAACGGGAGTAACGAGTGCAATAGCGTGCGTTATTTATAATCTGATGATTGGGTGTATGTGCGGTACGATATCGGTTGTATTATGTATTCGTGATAACGTCGCGTTACATTTATTGCGGTGCAGCTAATTAAAGTGGCTATCAACGAGATCGAGCGGTGCATTTTGCGTTCAAAAGTGAGTTTCGTGGAATGTTTTTTGCCGCTGGGAAAATATCGGCGCGCCGTTCGTATAACGTGTACGAAACGAGGCGACTTCTGCACGCGTTAATTCATTGTAGCATTACCCAATTTATCCGCGGCGATTGACGTGCGGTATTGGGCCCGGGGGTATAATTAAGTAGGTGGAATAGTGAAGAAAAACTTCAACTCACGCCATACCGTACGCTTGTACGCGTTCAAAAATTTTCCGTTGAGCAGCTCGTCGTCGTACAATTTCAAATGCGTCAAGCAAACGTGGCTTTCGTCGAGAACGAAGGAGGAATTTCGACCTTCGAAGATCGCGCATTAATCATTTATCGGCACTTATTCGTTCGTTTTTAAAATCGGCACGCAATTTTTAATGAAGCTTTATTAATACGTTGTTTCCCGTCCACGCGTACGATTGGGCAACGTGCAGTCGGCGATCCTATTAATTGCACCATCCGGCGACGTAAAAGCGTTCGTCGAGTGGCAACGTTCGATTAAAAATTGAAGCGATAGCGGGAAGCGCGGTCGATCATTGCGCGCCTGGCAGGATCGATCGATCCCGGCGGCCAGCCGCGAAGGAACGAAAGAGGAAAATAAGAAAAATCGGACGTACCGTTTGGTCGTGAATCCTCGGCCCCATGGACGACGAAGCAAATCTCCTTGGAAAACATCCAACCCTAGTGGATCTTAATAGCAACAGTCTCGCGTACATGGCTGCCCCTTGAACTTCTCCTTTGCTTGCGATCTCTCACAGTCACGGCACGGTTACGATTTTCTTAATTAAACGGTCACTGGCGCCCCTCTTTCCGCGTTGCCGATAACGACAAACGGGGGTAGAAGAAACGGCGAGAATTCCGTCAATTAGCGATCCGAAGGACGGGCTCCCGAGTTTGGAAAACGTGATAAGCCGTAAGGCGATCTTGCGAGATATTCGTTGCTCGATTATTCAGAACGAAACGTTTGTCGATCACCGGTCGATGAAAAGGGGTTGGGACGGTCGAGAAGGTGAGAAGGTGACGGAAGGGAATCAAGGAGATCACTAAGTAACAGCGTAGTCCTCGGCGTGTACGTCGAGGTAGAGCGGTCGCCACGGTGGTCAACGACACACTACTACTCGTTCCTCGGCAGCAAACGTTTACGTTATCGCAAGCAGAGATTAGAAGTCTATCCTCAAATAAATGCGACGGGCACACTAGCAATAAGTCGGGTGGGGGATTCCCCGGGAACTTGAAGTTTACGCGACGGCCGACCTTACGGTAGCGTGCCCCTAAAATCTTTATGACATGGCCTATACAAGGCCACGCAAAGTCCGTTTCATTGTGCACCCTTTGTGCATCATAATTCACGCACAAGTATGTACGTGCAGCAACGGCGGCCAGAGTCGGCGAACTTTGACCCGAGAATCGAGCAAACAGAATTGCTATCTAGCTTAAGTTTGACTCATTCTTTTCACCGATCCCTGAATTGCGTATCGCCGCGTTCGTGCGATAGATTCCACCACGATAATTCGTTAACGACCGATGCCATGAGACAAGCGCGTGAGTTGCACGTAAACGAGGAAGACCGATAGCAATTTGAACGGTCGTTTTCGCGGCCTTACGCGAGCGATCATTTTGCATTCGCTATTTGATAGAGAATCGGGCGATACGCTAGAAGGGGGATACGTGATCGGTGCGCGAAGAGGTCGTGCTCCCCAGGGAATTGCGCTTTCTTCTCTCCGGCTGGACGAAGCACTTCCGTTGAGCAGGGAAATAACATTGCACAGATTTTTCAAAGACACGAGGATGTACAGGGGAAGTCGGTGTAGCCAGCGTCGCTTTCGCATTGTCCCCGAAACTCTTGGACAAGGCAAACGCGCGTGATGTCGAGGGACAAAGCGGTCCCGATTAGGAAATATTTTTCAACCGCCCGTCGCGGTTATCGTTGGCTACGAAACGCCGAAACGGTCGTCTTCAAGAAACGGGAAAAATAACGACGCTTCCTCGATCCCTTTGTCTCGCGGAAACACGTTTTTCATATTCTCCTTTTACAACGGACGAGAATTATCGGCAAGAAACGTAGGGGAGGGACGATACCGGGCGACGCGGCGTAATTATGAAAATTGTGTAGAAAATGCGGGTCACGGAGGGATACAGCCGCAACGTTAGAGAGCATGAAATATTCTGTCGCTGTTTACGCGAAGGCGGACCGCGGCAGTCGCTTGTCCGAGCGCGTAATTAAAATTCGGACAAACAGCGATGTCGCCTGGAAGGCGAATCGCACTCGTTGAATTTCGAAGAGCTCGTAATCCGGCCCGATCGACTTCGTGCAGGCGGGTTCTCTCGGTTTCTGTCGTTTTCGAGGAAACGAAAAATCCATTCGGAAAACGAACAGAAAAATGTGAATCCTGATTCGCAGGACGCTCGACGGGATTACAATTTTTATTTACGCGAACGCGTGTCCACTGTGTATCGCGTGTTCCTTTTCTTTCGTTTCGAAAGTATCCCTTCTGGATTCCCAATGGCGGAGGATCCAATGGGAGTGGTTTATCAATGTTCGTCAAATGCGAAGATTTCCCTTGCGAAAGTAAGTTTTCCGAGTCGGGACCGTGGGACAGCGTTATCCGTTCGCAGGCCGAAACGGCGAGTCCTTTCACGGAAAGCGTGGCCCCGAAATATCTTCGAGTGTCGATGAAGCGTAGCCGTGGACCAGAGAAAAGGGAGACCAGACGCGTCGTTGGATAACGTGTTCCGTTTCCGAATGTATTTCCCGAACAATCTGCCGGCACGGATAAAGTTTGGCTTTTCGTTTAGCTACAACGCGAAGTTCGTGTATTTTCCCGCGGTTACAACTTCCGGTCGGGGGATAGTTTGAACGGCGATAGTAACGTTCACGCCATTTCGAACGTTCGATCGCCGCGAAATCTTTTGTCCAAAGCTTTTCGAACACATCGGTACGGATCGTACACGTGATATCAATGTTAACACAACGCGAAACCGAAGCGTCGAGGTATTGAATATTCATCGTGCGGCTCGCTCGAAGCATTATATCCATCTAACTAATTTCCCATCGTTAAAATAGAGATGGGCTAATACCGTTACAGGGAAAGTCAATTTTCACTTCGCAGTACGGACGAATCTAATCTGTAGCCGATATCGAAGGGTGCCGACGATGTAGTGTATTTTGGAAGAAAAATTCCGAGAAAAATTCAATTTAGTACTTTATCCCGTCTGACGCATAGTTCGAACGAAATTCCCCGTCGTATAATTGAAGATGACGATTTCATTTACTCGAATGGATACTATTCACAAGTAATAAGACCTTTTCTGGTAAACCGTTCCGTCGAGGGAAGCCCTTTTTAAAAATGAACGGGAACAATGGGGCCGAAGTGATCCCTTTTGTACTTAATCCTGAAACAATACGATGTCGCCGATTACCTACATTCGACAAAACATTCCTGCTGCTGTGTACGTTTCGATTGTCGCCCGTAAGAATCGTTGTCGATCGTAAATCATGTCGACCCCACAATATCGGCCGATCCGTAGGACCGATCGCCCTGTTTATCATTCCCTCTGTCGAATCCATTGTACCTAGTGGACTACTTATTCGTCATTGTGGACAACGATTTGACGCGATTTATTGGCGTGTGCGTTTCGCGCCGGTAGAGATTTGTCTGCCCGATACCAAGGGGCACGGATTCGACGAAATGCGTGTTTAATTAGCCGATTTCGTTCGACGAAACATCCCAAGTTGACTGTTTTCGTAAACAATCGGGCAACGCGTGTCGCTCGCACGTCGTCGCAGTCGTGATCGCCGATGAAAATAATTAACGCCGTCGGCCGCCGTTTGCACGCGACTTTCGCTACTGTTTTCGTGTATTTGTTGCAGATGGGAGACCGATTCAAAGCGGACGACGCAGTGGCGTTCGCCGGACGACAATTTCGCGGGGGTAGTTTTTTTTCCCCGCGAAGAAGATCAAAATTTAACGCAGGAAAATCGGAAGAGGGATAACGCCGTGGAAGGAAAACGGAACACCTTTCGTTCCCCTCGTTTCCTTTGATTTATATCGTGCGCGGATTCTTACGCGAAAAGTTGCGCTCTGCCGTACACGATACCTCGAGGAACACGAGAAGGAATCACGAGAGGATGGAGAAACGCTGGGACGGATACGAGGAATAGCCAGACATTACGTTCGATCATGCCATCGAACGTTGTGCTCGATTACAGTGCACGGAAACGCGAGGACACGAGAAAGGATTGCAGATCGAGGATGGTGCGGCGCGAAACGAAGATGGTACATCACATTGTTCCCATGGACAACGTATATACACGTATGTATGTATATAACAAGTATGTACACATCTACCGGATACACCCTATCGAATGGTCTATTCGATTACAGCTCGCGTGCACGAAACCACGAGAACGTAAGGGCGCACTGATGTAATTACAGCAGCAAGAAAAAACCCAGCAGAATAAACAAACAAAAATATATATATATAAGGTAAAACAGCGAAGGTGGACTAGTTCATTCGCCATTTAAAAACAGAATAATTGCACTCGCGGCTGTGGAGAGTTTTGAAAGCTATTTAAAGTCAGCGAGCTTGTTCGTTTGTTTCGACGTGGACGGATAAGTTGGCGAATGCACTTAGAATTAAAGAAACGTTCCTCGCTTATAATGGTGAGAGACTCCGCGATGCTCGCTTCTCCCCCGTTTCTTTTTTTCCTTTTATTTTTCCCACCGTTCACGGCGAGGGGCAAAAGTTAGCACGGTCCAGGCCAATGTTCTTGGAGAACAAAAGATAACGGGAAGAAGTCTAATGGTAAATTCTATCTCGATCGCATTGTTTCCAAAAGTGGGGATCGCCCGAAAACCGGCGTCTGTTTTGGCCGAAATTCTCTAAAACAAAGAACGGGTCGAGTGATTACGGAGAAAAAAGCACGCTCGGCTGGGCGGCGCTCCTCGAGTAAAACCTTTTCATTTTCTATTCCCTGTATTTTCCTGGCCGCGCTATTCACCGTGCCCGCGCCTGTAATTCGTGCAACCACCGCGACACAACGTAATATTTGTTGCCAGGTGGACGGTCGCGTGCAACGGAGTCGGCGAAAACAACGGGGCGAGGATGAATATTAAATACGCAATCTTCTGGTAAGATGTCACGGCCTGAGGAGACACATTTGGGTTTAATATCTCGCGTAAGCATATAAATACACTTCTCGCGCATGAAACCTAAACGCGATGCATCCTGAGGGAAGGTGTGCAGCTGTTTAGGATTTTCGTGTGCATCGGACAGTCGGGGGGGAAAAGGTTGCGTTTCATAACTAGCAGCTCGCACGTACAACCGAAGGGGCGGACGAGGGAGGTTTAGGAGGCAGGAAAAAAAAAGAGGAGAACGCAGAAAGAGGAGTACAAGCGAGAAAACAGAAGTAGCAAAACTGCAGCGAATCGTCGCGTATTCTGGTCTCGGCGACCTCCCGGCAGAGCAACAAAAGCCGCCGGAAATCCCTGCCGGGGCCAGAAGTGCAAGCAAACAGAAGATTCAGCGAATTAAGCTTGAAGGGAGGGTTTAACCACGCGCTGCGGATTGATGTATTTCGAGACAAGCGTGACATGGATGAAAAAAGATATACATATGTATATATATATATATATATATATATATATATATATATATATATATATATATATATATATATATATATATATATATATATATATATATATATATATATATATATACAAGAGTCAAACGAAGCTGGACGAAAACGTGAAACAACAGGAGGAAGATTGGACCGGATCGAACGTAGACGAAGACAAGTGAGTGGTTAAGAAAGGGGGGGTTGGGGACAAAATTTCAAACGGAAGCAAAGTAAGCAGGACAGAACGAGGGAGGATAAAGGATAGGCGAATGAATAGTAGAAAGGGAGAAGAAGACAACGCGAGGAAGATGATACACAGGAGGGAAACAGGGAAGAAAGTAATAGGTTGAGAGGGGGTGGGACAAGGAGTTAGAAAGAGGACATACGTTTTTCAGAAAACACCGCCCTCCAGATCTTCGCCCTTCTCCCCTGCGGCCTCTTCCTTTTCCCTCGGCCCGTTTTCCCAATTCTGGCAGCTCTACGAGGAGAGTTTTGTTGGACAGGGGGATCCGCGCATGTGCCACGGGGGTGGCAGCCTCGAGGACGTAACAGTGCCGGAGACAATTAGAGGGAGCAGGAAAGAGTGCAAGTGGTGTGGATGCGGAGGCTGTGCGAGCAAGAAGGAGCGGCGGGGTGTGCATGGGGGTTACGAGGGGGTGATACGTGTGAGAGTACCTTGAAGAGTGGCGTCGGTAGTACGTGGAGGGAGGAGAGGGGTGTATGAGGGGCGGGAGGCGACCGTTCACGTCTTTTCGACGTCGACGCAACCCCGTTGGCGCAGAATAGCTGCTCAGTGCTCGTCGAACGGCGCTGCGTCGCGACGGGACCATGCCGTCGCACCCTGCACCACCGATCAACCGATCTCAGGTACGCGAGATTCATTATCATTCTCGAGATATCGGATCATTTTTTTTTTTTTTTGTTCTTTCTCGAACGAACATCGTCGTTCTTTCCGGTTGACACGGTGGCCGACGTTTCGCTATCGGAGGCGTGCCGCGTTAAACGAAACGTGCCTCTCGGTTAGGACAGGTCGGGTCTCATGGAAGTGAGATGAATCTGTTTTTCGCGTAGACCATATCGCGTCGACCGTTCTACGCTCGGTTACGATTTTGTGCTGCTGTACGCGGTGTGGTCCACGACCAGCGGCAACCCTTCGTTCATTGCGGTTCGGGGGTGCGAGAAGTTTGCCTCCGATCCGTTGCCGTTCACCGTCTCGTTGCAGTTTCTGTTATGATCTCTCGCGGTTTGGTGGCTTCGGGAAGGAACACGCGAGGCCGGGATAGATTTCGCAGCTGCACGTTGAAACTTCGCCCGGGTGTAATCTTGGTTTAGTGCTTGGCGAACGGATCGAAGCCACGCGCCGATCGTACGATCCTCGGGATAAAATTCGATTTCGACGCGGTTCCTCGTTCCGGTGTAACCGTACGCGATTTCCTACGGGGCTACGTGCATTCGCCGGACGGTTATCGATTTATTATAAAACAAAAAAAAAAAAAAAGAAACAGACAGAAGATGGAAAGAATGGGAACTCGAGAGAGAAAATTGTTATCGTTACAGCCAGATGCGTCTCCGGTCGGTGTCCTTCTTCCCTTTTTTCCAAGGGAATCGTCCTTTTGCACTCTTCCTCCCACGATGTTCAACGATCGCGATGTACCTTTCCTATCTTCGTACGGATCGAGTTTCGCACCACTTCGGTGATCGGGCTTTCAAAAAAATCTGTCGAGACTACGAAACGGGATTCCTTAATGCACCGTGGGAATTGAAATCCAGATCGGAAGGAAAAAAAACGGCAGGGCGCGGGGGAAGGGTTCATGCACGTTACATTTCGGTCGGAAGTGTTATTTGTCCCTGGAGGGCTTTCACGATGTCACCAGGGGATGGAGGAGGTGGGGGGGGGGGATAGGTGAGAATACTTTTTGGCGGAGAGTACGAAGTGGGTCCTTGGGCAGCTTGCACTTTCTGCTCATTCTCGCCTTGTTAGGGGCGTTTTGTGTACGCACGCTGAACTACGTGTGAAATAATTAAAATCGTCTCGCGGGTAGTCGTTCTGCATGCATGGAACGCGTGTGTATGTGCGCGTCGATGATCAAAGAAGCGCGAAAGGATTGTATAGCGGATTTCCAGCGGATTCAGAAGGGGATGCTTTTGATGAAAGGTGCCTCTCGCGCCACGGACGGTTTACTTCGTTTCCTTGCAAGCGGGGACCGATCTTTTTCACGTTTAAAGCATTCCCTTTGGGTGGATGTGTACCGCGTGGCCAGCTGTGCTCTAACGGGGGTCCACACTAATTAACGGCTAGGCAATGGTGCACGCAAATTATGTATATACCCGTTGCGCCGTTTCATCGAGATATTTCTGTGGAGTTGCCTCGGGAATGGCTACATTATTGGTCGAAAGTTTTGTTGCACACCCTGTCGTTTCCGTGAAGGAGGTAGCTTGCATTTTCAGTGGTCTGTGTTCGACGCTCTTGTCCTCCTGTGAAAAGTTAAATTAATGGAAAATGAAGAGAACAGAACTCGTCGAAAAGTTGAAGTAGTTGGTCGATCGGTTAAAGGTATTGGTTTTCTTCGATTGGCACGAGAGAGAACGAGAGAGAGAGAGGGAGAGAGAGAGGGAGAGGGAGAGAGAGGGAGGGCCCGTTTTCTTTGATCGGCGCGTAACTTTCTTACGTGCACGTTTCGAACGGATTATAAATACACTCTTGTTAAAAAGTTGGAAATAAAATACAGCGGTGGTAGTTAACGTAGTTATATAGGAGTTTGGCTGGATGCCCCGAGGAAAATGGTTCTCTTCGGGTGTTTAATCGAACCGCTTCGAACTGCTCAAACAGTTCAGTAGCGATTTAATTCCGTGGGTTTCCTCTTTTCCGGAAGTCGATCCATATTCACGACGTATCGACGCGATATACACCCGTTCCTCCCGCATTCTCCTCGGTCCGACCGCGTAAACAGGCGGCGCGGAAAATAGAAATAGAGAAGCATCGGGAAAAAAGTCGGCAAAAAAGAAAAACGCTGCTACTCCCGGACGAATAATGTAACCTCGAAATGAAACATAAAAGGGATTTATTGTCAAGGAAAATGACGTAGAAGTGAGCGAGGGTGGGACCTCTGTGTAGCTATTGTCTCGCGTTTACCATCGTTGCGACAAATTTCAAGTCCCGCATACCGTATAACCATCAACCGATGAAATTTCATTGTCGCGCTTTCATTATTATTCCACGTCGCCGTTATTTGAACGCAACGAATGAGAAAGAACGGGGCGGGCGCGCGGAAGCAGCGCGACAGAATGTAAGGCGAAAGGCCGGTGGAAGAAATGTGTGAAAGAAAGGAGAAAAGAAAAAACGAGGAGAAAATAGGGGAAGCAACGCCTCGCCGCGTTCCTTTTTCTTCCCGTTTCGTTATGTTTTAGCGTCACACGCGGCCGCTGGTGCGAGCGCGGATATCTCAGCCGTTCCACGGGATAGATATTTCATTGTTACGGGCTGGAATATTTTTCGCCGACAGGAAATAATGCTCGTCTCCTCTTGTCTCGTTAGGAAGATTCCTGTAGCCATTCTTGCACGTCGTTCGCGCGCGAACGGATTAATGATACAGAAAGGAGAAGATACGTTTCGGATGGCCGGACGCAGAGGGTGGCATTCTCCGCGGCGAAACAAAGTTTTACCATTCGCGTCGCGGCGGTCGCGTCTTTAAAGAAAAAGGAGAGCCGCTCTCCGAGCTTTTGCGCCCTGGCTCTCGGTGTCTGGGCTTCGTCGCGCGATCCGGAAGAAGGCCGCCTGCACGAATGAAAAAAAGCTGCCGCGAAGAATGACGTCCGATAAAACCGCAAAGAAATTGCATTTCTCGCCGTTGCGCGTTTAAACGTCCGCGGCGTTGTCGGTATCCGCGCAGCGTCCATCGGTTTTCGCGATTAAACGCCACGGAAATACTGCCCGATTTTCCACCGCCGCGTACAGCGAACGTTCATTATTTACTTCGCCCGGCACCCGCGATACCTATAATCGATTCGCCACCTTTCAATTATTATCCTCCCCCTCGATATCCTTCGAGTTGTTCAATAATCATTTCCCCGGGCGCTGCTTAGACCGTCGACGAAACGTTTCGCGGCCCGTGAAATTATCAACGGGCATCCCCGTGAATTCGCGACTCCGGTGTCGCGCAGCAGGATCCGGTGACGTTCGTTGCGTGGTCAGGCTTCGATAAATATTCGCCGCCCCCCTCTTGTTGTCGTCGTTCGAGAGGGAAGGTTTCGCACAAGTGTTCCCCGAGGTGTTAGTGAATTTTCGCCGCGCCGGGGGAGAACGGCATAGGTTATTGATTATCGTGAATGGCTTTATAAATAACCGATCGTATACCAGCAGCCGCCGGACGACGCGTAAATATCACCTCGTCGGGGTGATTCTTTAAAAATCGCCGCGCCGCCGTGGAAAATGCTCACTGCGTGCGAGATGAAATCCGGCCGCCCGTTTGATCGATACCCTCGTAATTCGCCTGGAATTCTCATTTTGCTTCTGTTGTTATTCGTGGACGGTCGCGCAGAGAACGAGGGTGATACGTCAGACGGCTGGACGATGGTCGGCGGGGGAAGCTAATGTTCCGTGTACATTGTCGTGTTTGCACAACGACGTGGAGGATACACGGTGAGGGGGCGAAGAAAAAAAATGTCTCTTGTTTGTCCTGCTTATTTTTTAGCCATTCCTTGAACTCGATCGCTCGGCTGAACGGAACCGTGCGATCTATTCAATTATTTCGCCGGGATAATTCTCCAACATTTTCTTCTGGCGCATGTGAAATCTCCACGTTCGTCTTTTCCCTGTTCGTTTCCCCTGTCGGTGCAAACGTCGAGAATTCTAGCTCGATCGCGGCGCGTATCAACAGAACTGATAGTGACGAGCACCTGTCGCACGGTTATCCGCCATTATTTACGTAACGAGTCGCGCTCTGTTAAATTTCCCGAGAAACAAAGACGTAAATAGTGTCGTGTTTTGCGTCAGTTAAAATAGCTTTAATAAGGTGAGCGGCAACTCGAGTGTCTCATCGGCTGCCGCTGGATCGTCGTTGATTGTACTCCAGCACGGGCCACTTTCGACCCGTTGATTTTCATTCGGTCTGCCCGGGTTCGTAAACAGTGTGAAACGGAGGCGCTTGGTGCTACGAGGTGCGAACCTCGCGAAATTGTCGCGAGTCGTGCGAAAGCAAGTGACACACCTGCCTTACCTGGTTGTATCAAAGAACGGGTTCGGTATCAATATTGCCTTCTGGTTAGTCAGCAGTCGTCACAGGGACGATTGTTGCAACGCCAAATGTAAATATTTGCTCGCGAATGAATCGTGTCTTGATTCATTCACCCGCCACTTGTCATCCTTTGTCTTTCTTCCTGACAAATTTGCTGAATCGTTCACACGAGAGCAGGGGACGCGGCCGATTTACCTTTCACCTCGACTTGTCCGCGAAATTGTATTTCCTACGGCGTTTTGATTACCGGGACGCTGCTTTATCCGTGGAAACGCAGGTCATCAAAGAGGGATTAAAGAAATTACGAAGGAAACTCTGACGGCATTTATGTTGGTTTGCAATTACGAGATAAAAGGTTCGTAATTAATAAACTTTGACCCGCGCAGTCATTGCCTCGGCTCGTCGTAGCATCTCGAAACCACCCTGTACACGCATACATAGGGGAAATTTGTTCTGAAAAATTTGGAACTGATAAAGTGTTTTCCAAAGGTCCTACGAAGTTCCAAAACTCGAAAATTAGCAATTTTTCCGGTAAACAATTTAGTGATTCTTGAATTCTGTCGAATAGCGTGTATCGAAAACTCGAGGGCAGTCGAACGGTCGACGTTCGTTAAAATTTCCGCAACGCGTTCAACAAATTCGTGACGCTCTGCCCGATTAGTAAATGAAAACGGCTATCCAACAATTTACTAGAATATTCCTAATCATCTCCGCTTACCCCCTTTTCCGGGTCGACGGTATTCTCAGTGTCGATGTTTATAAAGACAAATTAAACAGCCGATATTTCGTTCAAGTTTTGTATTCTTCTCGATTGGCGGCATCGGATATGCAAATGGCGGTCGACGTAACCTTCCCCGCCTAACTCAACAAGCGGTCGCATAAATTTCACGTAATGGCGGGCAATTACAGGGTAATAGTGCATTCGCACCTAAATAACAGTCTCCACCGTGGACAAGCCATAAAAGTGAAACGCGTGATTACACGGTAAAGGGAAAAAATTTACTCCTGAAAATGAAGCGGCCTGTTAATCCTTTCCCGTCCCCGCGATTTTCTTCGTTCTACTTTGCCGGGGTGGTGGGGGGTGTTTAATCTCTGGAAGAATGCTCGGTCGGAGTAGATTATTAAAATCAACGCTTTTATAAATCGCCAAAAAGAGAACGAAGGATCGTGTCGTGTAATATTTTCTGGTTTGGTTAAGCGCAAGCTTCGGTACACACAGTGAGAATAAAGATCGTAATACTTTTAAACGTCCATCGTGTGCTCCCTCCATAAGACGAATTTAACTTTTAACAAGCGAAGCAAGGTATTTCTGAACGGCTGCCCCGGCAGAAGCTCGATTGAGAGCTCGCTGGATTGTCCGGAGCGGTTCCATTTTACTTGCACTTTTTCCTTCGATAAAACTTATCGTAAATTGTAAACGGCGTTCGAGCGTGAGAATTTCTGGCCCCCTTTGCAACGACGATCCTGCCGCTTTGGAGTGTCGATCGGCCGTGATGAAAGTGCGCGCGAAATAATTAATCAGAGTACAAAGAACCGAAGTAGACGGCTGGGCAAATCACCTTGCTCGGTTAGCGATTTATTTTAATTAAAACTGTGCGCGTGCATCGGTTCGGTTGTTGTTCTTATCTCCTCTATTTTTATCGTCACACACGTGGTCGTTGAACGAAACTGTCGACAATTTAACAGCGAATAAGCTGCGCGTTCTCGTTTCGGCTAATTGATTTTTCGTTGCTCCACGCGGTTTGCCCGTACACGTATCGTCAACGTACTAAATTCTGTCTTTCCCTTGGAATTTTCTTTATCGCGGTGGCGCGTAAGTGAAAATTCTGCGAAACTTATGAAAATGGGGTGTGCGGATGACGCGCTCAGGTGTTGGATAACGTTCTCCTCGAGATCGCCCGAGGCATACCTGTCGTACGAACCGATGGGGACCGATTGGTTGGAAGTGAGTCGCCCATTGTAATCGCACGGAACGTGAAAAATCTCTCGCGTACGCGACAGTGGTCTTGCTGTCGCCGTTGCCGATAGAATATTCCCGTCGATCATAGAATCGCTTTATCCCATTTTCCCTTTCTTCACTTTGCTTCCCCCCTTTCTGTTTCTTTCCATCGGACGATCATTCCCACCCTCTCCCCTAGAAGATATTTAAAGGGCGGCAGTCGTACCTGACCTTTCTCGAAGCCGAAAATTTTCGAGACGTCGCCGCACGAATTCCCCGTGAAATCGGTAATGGTATAGGAACAGAGTGTCATCGGATAGCGGCCACGTGAAACGCCACGCCGCTCTTTCTGCTTACGAAATACGTTTTAAATGGCAGATCTCTCGAGTCGGCGGAATATTTCCGACGATATGCGTTCCGCCGATGCACGAGCGCGCACGCGAGAAACTTCGGCCTCGATACAAGAGGATCCACGCGATTTACGCACGGGTTATGGTGATACGAGAGGGAAAATTGACGGCGCCGGTATCACCTGAAACGGCATTGAGCGAAAAATCAATGGGGCCGGGGAGAGGAAAGGCCGGGCCGAAAATGTTGCGGGCACACTCGATTTCCCATTATCTCGCTACTGGAGGGAAAATGTCACGCTCGATGCTCCCGTTATTGATGCGAAAGCCGTTCTTAATCGCGAATTTAACTTGCAGAAGAGGCCGGGGGCCGAATACCAGTCGTGCTCCATTTTCGTAAGTGCTTAATCGGTCGGAAATGAATCGCGATATTCAATCTGTATCGAGACACTGAATCCCCCAAATATGTCCAAAGTATACTCCGTCGCGGGGGGGGGGGGGGGGGGGGATATAATATAACGGGGAAACGTTGGAATCGATACGGCGTGCGCAATATTTTAGACCGTTGCACATTCGTGGACGACATTCTGGCAGCTTAAAATTATCGAGCACCCGTCAATTCCGTCGTTTCCTTTGCGCGCGTGTGACTCCATTAATGCTATCGCCTCCTTGCCATCGCGTTGCAACGTCGCGACTTAAATACGAATTTAAG
Source organism: Nomada fucata (assembly GCA_948146005.1). Classification (NCBI taxonomy): domain Eukaryota; kingdom Metazoa; phylum Arthropoda; class Insecta; order Hymenoptera; family Apidae; genus Nomada; species Nomada fucata. The sequence goes on from OX411279.1 coordinate 2,611,283, forward strand.
TCGCGGATGTGTCTCGATCGGCCGTCGGGCCACTGTAGCCGGAAGCTGGCGTCGAACTTTAATAGGATCAACCGCGGTGACAAAATTCATTGACGCGATGCGAATCCGATGCGGGCAACTTAAATTGCAACCCAGACACCATTGTGCGGGCCTATTTCGACCGAAGAACGGCCGATAGAATATCGTTGCAACGAAGCTGCGGGAAAAGTTCATCCCGCGGTAGTCGCGACGCTTATCTGCCGGCGAGCAGACGGAGTTTGCTTTACGTATGTTAGGGAAACATTAATTTGCAGGCAAAAGTTTGCCCCGCGTCGCGCTGTTCCGCATTGTATTCGAGTTCGTCGGCCACGTTTAGCCGGCGTTTGGGTCGCGTTCGCCCCGACTGATTTGCTCCTCGTTTTTCGCGATTACACCCAGGAAACTGGGTTGGTTCGTTAGTTTCTTAACAGCGGGACGCGTCGACTTCCCGATCGATAATGCGATACGTTCACGTGATTACCGCGACATCGCGATGTTCCTTTCGAAAATTTCACGACTCCGTTAGACGCGAACTCACCGTTAACTTACATAAATATCGAACTTTCGCGACGACAGCACGCCGCTCTAACCCGATCAGCGTACGTGCACAGGGCCACGTGCGCGCTTGTCCTACCTGCTTAACTTGTGCCTCGCCGCTCCGTTTGTTCGCCCACGTCAATTTCATTCATTAGTCCCGAAGTCGCGGAGTTTATGGCTGTCGAACAGTTGCTGACCTCCCCCGACCAATCCCCGTTAATATTCATGCAGTCTTTGCTTGGGAAATTCGCGCAACACGATTTTGGGATTATGCATTTATCGCGAGTGCTATATTTGCCAGCGTTATTCTTCATTTGGAATGTTCCTCCGTTTCTAACCATTTTCGATCGAATTGATTGCAATCGTGCGGAGAGATTGCGCTATCGATGCATCTTTTTTATCGTTGGAAACACCGCGTGATTTAACAACGCGCGGAGGGGTGTTGTAGGAGCTCGTATTATAGGTGACAGATTGTAAACGAAGGCAGCACGCATATCTATTTTCAACTTCGAAATTCGGTCCGTACTCGTGCCTGTTACCTTCTCGATGTTCTTATTTTCGGAAACACGCGGAACGAGCCGCCCCGTCTTCCTTCCTTTCGTTACACCTGGCGGGTCAAAGTTAAATCGCGCCTACCCTTCGAGCGACAGAGTGTTTGTAAATCGACGCTTTGAACTTGAAGGCTGGAGACGACGGACCCCGACGATAGCCAAAGGCCTTTATGTAATTAGAGAGCGTTGAAACGGGGATCGCCTCGTTGCGTATCCGTGACAAGAGTTCTTTTTAGTTTCACGCTCGTTGTGCAAGGAATTATCCAAGACGTTCTTGGCTAGAACGTTCATAATTATCGAATGTACGTGCATATCAACCCCGTTACGTCCGGCGTAACTTCGATTTCTGACATTGCCCGATTGCTGTTCACCTTTCGCCGCATTAATTAACGCAATTTTTCATCGCAACGCAATCGACGGCTTGCTGCACCGCGTATTCGAAAGCTGATTTCCGCGGCCGCATTTACGCCGGCCATCATGGAATACTTTCCGCCGAGAATTATGGAATACGAAATAGCTCGCGCGCGGGTGAGATTACAAGGATACTTTGCAAAATTAATGGCACGGAAATTAATTATTCCGCTCGTCTCGGTGAAACAGTAATAAACGTCGAGATCCGTCGAGTGGCCGTCGTTTTAAACTCACATTCCCAAATGTGTGGCTTCGTAACTTTTTTTCCATCCCCACCCTCTCTCTTCCCGGGGGTCTCTTTTTCTACCAGATATTCTGCGCCCTTGATACCGCGAACCCGAGTACCGCGTTGAATTTACGTCCAAATTGAGAAGCAAAGCTCGCCCCTCTCTCTCTCCCGTCCCGCGCGGCAAATTAAATTTTCTTCGTCTAACATTGTTTGCCAGCCTTGCAAAGGGGCGACAGGTTACTCCTTCCGCAGTAAAGAATCATCCGAGTTTATTTCAGCTAGTCGCGGCCAAAGTTGGACCCGGGGAAAGTTTCGATTATTCGAAAGGAATGGTCTTCCACGTTCCTCGAATTCCACGGCGGACAGGGCGATATGAAATCGACAATCGCCGTGCGTCCTACCTGTTAGATAAAGTCTCGTCTAATGCGATTCAATCTGTTCCACGGGACAATACCACGTTTCTATTCTCTAAATGAAAGCCCTTAAACGGTGGCCTAGAGCGTTCTCGACCAGGCAACAGTTTGTCCAGGAGTCTTTTCGTTTCGCCGTGGAAACCATGAACCTTCATTTCGCGGTCGTATCGTCCGTGGCTACGTAAGGGAGGGTATAAAGGACGCATCTATCGCGGAGGCTATAAAAATACACGGCAACGAGAGGAAGAAAGGAAAGAGGAGAGTTTCAGCGAGAATGTATCCGTCCACTGCTCCCCATAAAAACGATAAGGCTGAAACTCTATGCAACTACATCGAGGCGAGAATCTCCCGTCGTTTCGTCGATTGTTCCCGTTTTTTCGAAACGACCACCCCTGCGGCTCGGTCGATTCACCGGCGTCGCGTTTAAGTTTTTGCCTCCTCGGTGGATTAGTAGCCGCCCGCGAGACCACTTCGTGATAGCGGCGTTCGATACAGAATTGAGAACACCGTTCGAACATCCTGGAGTCTGGTTCGAGATGAGCTTCGGAGCATTTCGAGGATGCGATGGGCGCGAGGTTTGTTCGCGAAATCTATGTGCTAACGAAGGGGCCCGAAGAATGCGCGATAACGAACGGTGTAACCGATGAGACGTGCTTGTGCCGTGGCGACTCATTACTGAAATTATTGCTCTTAATTGCTAGCGTCCGTTGCGGATGAGCGGATACGTTTCAAGGCGTCGCGTGATTTTCTAAAATATTCTATAATTCTTCTTCGCGTGCGATATCTGCCGTTAATGACGAGATATTGTTTCAGCGGGGAGCGATAGCAATCAGCCAGCAATTATTTGGCACCGCGCGATGTTTCGTTTTATTTGTTACTCGCGCTGTCGTCGTGCGAAAACGAGGGAACGACGGTGGAATTTGTTCGAAGCTGAACGGATCGTTCATGCATAACAGGGGGGTAATATTTTTCAATCGAACGGTGTACTCGGTGCAATCGGGGCGGAAGTTACACGGAGGTGTAATATATTTCGCGACGGTATGCCAGTATATACGACGGAACGTCGGGTTGCGTTTGTGCATTGGGTCCCAATCGAGTTCAGCTTCTTACGTTGAACGTATTTCCATCGTCGAGCTAAAGAGAGGGAAAAAAAGATAAAGAAAGAAAATTGAATATCCGATTTACGATCCGACCTGATGGAAAAAGTTATTCGAACGGATCAACGGTTCGCCAGGGAGGGTGAATAAAATTTATTTAGCTGGATTGGTTCGTTGATTAATTCGTCCTTTGGAATGCACGCGTCCGATGAGTTCTTTCTTCCAACATTCGCTGGGAAAATCGATAAAGGATCAACAATTATTCCCGTAACATTTTTCGTCTTCTACGCGAAGGATCGACTATCGTTCGTTCATCGTTCTCCATCATCTCGAATCCCACGATTGCTCGAATCGAACACTTTTCGCCATCTTCGAAAAGTGAATCGTCCTTTTGTCGGCGCATCGTCGATGCAACCGATGCAACGTTAGTCAGAGACGTTTCGCGGACGGATCGAGTAATTAGAGGTTGACTTGGCACGCCTCAGACATTAAGTAGTCACGGTATAGCGCGAGGGATTTGTCAGGCGCAAGTAGTAATGGATCGTCAATGTCAGCCGTCCAGAGTGTAGCGCTGGGATTTGTCAGATGGCAAACAGTAACGGGGTTCGTAGATTGGCTGTTGTTTGTATTCAGTGCTCGTTTACTATAAACTGATACTTTTACGGGTGTTCGGTAAATTTGCCCTCGTGCACGCTTGGATGAGAAGCGAGTCTCGTCGCCGACGAAACGAAGGGCGATCGTGCCGGTGTATAATTGCGAGCGTGCAGCTTGTAATTTAAATTCATCGCCGGCGATCAACTGCAATTTAGCTGGTTAAAAAGTGCCCCGATGAATTATGTCCGGGAATTTTTAAAGGAAACTGTTCAATCCACCGGAGAACACCCGATTCTTAGTCTTCGTGTATCTCCGGTAGGATTTATTGATACTGGCAGCGCGTTCGATTTGATCGACTCATCGGCCATTTATTTTATAAAGAATTTCGTACATTCACGGAACGAAATATCGTGGGGACAGAGTGACGTATTGTAGCTTCTCTTGAAAATATTTGACAAAATAGCGAGGTATCTATCCGGCGTTCTTTCGAAGTGCAATTCTTCATTCTCCCCGGTGCCTCGTAAATGTTTCTTAACGGCTAACGAAATAATGATGCTTCTTCTTGTAAGAGAGCACACGGCTGGCCAGTTTCATGAATATAAACTACAAGGAAGACGAATGTTTATTGAACAAGGTTCGCTATTACTTGGAGCGGGCACGCGCATTAGAATGTCTGAGAATTTTGACGCGAGAAGATGCTGAACAAATTTCATAAAACGGCAATATCGAGCCATGAAACGTTCGCCGGGCTATTTTACGACCGCCCCTGTAGAAATACGGGGAACGTCGGCTGCCGTCTGTTTTCTTCCAGGTGTATGCTCGCCCGAACGAGATATTGCAAAGGTGGATCGAAAAATTGTATCGACAGATTCGCGACGGTGTTCGTGCAACTTTTACGGAAACTTCGTCGGTCGACGAGTGAAATGGACAAAGATCTGTCAGACGGTCGACGAGGATCCTTTTGTTTCGTTTCATGAACTACTCTGCTCGTCGATTCTACTCCAGATGCATTGCAAAACGCAATATTAATAGGAAACGTAATTAGAGGGACTGATAACTTTTAATATTATTCTGATTTGCAGCGTACCACTTCCTTTTCATCTCTCTTATGCTAGGATATTCGTAATGCTTCGTATTTTTCTGACAATTCATCTTCATTAATATACATTACACAACGAATATTAATTTCGTACGGACAATATATTTTCGTCAATTCTGACGATCCCAGTCGTTGTGATACCTTTTCCAAAAAGTGCACATTTCCTAGTCGAGCTCCTCCATAAGTCACATTCAATATGTGCATACATTTTCTGGCGATCGAAAATCTTGGAAACGTATGGGGTTCCGATATGGTACATCGTTCCAGGGTTAATCATGTTTGTCGTCGAGGCGCCGTCGCATCGATCGAAATAGACCGAGCAAGAAAATATCGCGTGATAAGGGTTGAAATAGATCGCAGCGGGGCTAATTTTTCGAGCTCTTTACGCAAGCCGTGTAAACCGTACTTTTCACGGTACCCTTCAATGGAAATATTTGCAGACAGGCGACGCCCCGCGGTGTCGTCGTCGCTCCCCCACTGTGTCCCTTGATTTTGCTCGTGGAATTTTGTAAAGTGAATCGGTATCCGTCGATATCTAGCACGTGTGTACATTTGCGAGTAAATATGCTTGAGGAACGAACCCCCCCAGAGAGCTTGGAGCCACATGGCAGGCGATTGCGCGCTTCGGGGACAACGCTTGAATAGCAAACATCGGATAGATTTAGCGAGACTATGCTTTCCGATAAAAGTATCCATCTTGAGCTACATTCCGATCTTTTCTATCGCACTCCATCAATTGTTCGTTTTTTGCGACTAAAAAGTATGATTGCATATTTCATTTAATTCGAATTGTCATTAGAACCGGCGCTTAAACTACTACTCCGATACACGGTTCACGAATGATGTTCAATTATGCCTCTCTATACTTTTCACGGGAAATTTAACATTCGAAAATACCGATATCGTGAATCACTTTAACACTACAAGACAACCGCAGGTCCCGAGATATACCGTCCCGATACCCTCCTTATCACCTGAAAGCCAAACTTTTATCCCCCACATAAAATCATACGTCACGTCGACAACCCACACATGCGCGGCGTGTTCTAAATGACAGAGAGAGGTTTCCTTGTTTGCAGACTTCCCGATACTCGACGACGTAGCCCGGTTTCCGCGTACAAACTCCTTTAACGAAATCCCGCGACTGAATTCCGCTCGTCGTCGGAAGGTTCGCCCTCTTTTCCCCGACACTTTCTTTCTGTTCCTTCTCTCTTGCTCCCTCTCTCACCCTCTCTCTGTACTCTCCGCAGCCGAGGCTTTTGCTTGCACGTGGAACCGTAGAGGGGTAGGAAGCAGAAGGGAAAAAAGTAAGTCGTATCTCGACGAATCGTAAATGGACGTCTTAGCTGCACCGTTTCTACGTCCGCCTGTTTTACGCTGTAAATAATAAACGTGATGTTCGCCTTGCACCGTTATGCCACTCTTCCTCCGCGATGTTACCTGTCCCACCGTCGCCCTCGCGTTTGTCGTAGTTTCATTTACGACGCGACGCGTTTGATCATCCCGCGCGGTTCCCACGCTCTACGGTTATAGAATTTCTGATTTCGTGGACCGTGTTTCGAAGTCGGAGACCCCAAGCTACCCGTGGGAGAATCTTCCGTAACGGATGTTACATAAACTTCTGCAGTCTGTTCCATCGCCCGTTTGAATCGTTAATCGTTAAAGTGCGGCAAATATTTGCGAGGAATACAGCGAGCAGACGTTTCTCGACGTTAAGAAACCAGCGGAACATTTTAATGTCGATGCGTGGAAGAATTGAACGAGCATCGGGGTGATCAGTGCTCGGTGTTGATAAAACGTGCAAATTGCTGGAAATTTGTTCATTCCTGATCGACGTTCCCCGACGCGAGTTCGATAAATGGCGGTGTGCATGAAATGCCGACGAAGGGGATAACCGCGATTCATCTTGGGCTTCCGCTAGTTTCCATTAGAGGCATTCGTTCAATATCGCGACTTCCGAGGCGAGAATTTCATTTTCCAGTGGAAGCTTGCCAGCAACGCATCGTACAACGGTGTGTCGCGGCTTAAATACACCCTCCGTACCGTTTCCCCTGGCTTTTTACACTATCCGTTCGTTCCCTTTTCCGTGTAATAGCGCCGCAGGGAATTCGTGACGAACGCACGATTTCAGTGTCGCTTTCAAGAAGGCGGGCCGCTATTGGCGCCTCGATTACCTACTGGAGAGTTATTGTACTTCCGGAAGTACCTACTCGACCCACCCCCTGTATATCACCTTTATCGAGCAATTACGGCCACTCGAACCTGATCTCCGCTAGCGTGAATATAACACAAAGGGCGGCTGGCTTTCCTGAAAAGATTGTCGTCGGTGTTGCTCTTAGATTGTACTTCATAATTTTGTATCGCTGTTTATTAAAAGAGGATAGGTGGGTGCAGTCTTTGTTGCCAAGAGGGTGTGAGACTTGGTGGTCTATTAGTGACATTTTACTTCCGCTCAAGGGAACACTCGACTTCCGAAAGGGGCACAGGGGAAAAAGATATTTCGAAGCGTTGAAACGTAACGTTTTAACAGTCGACGAATCGCTCCGTAGTCCCTTCACCGAGCCTCGTTATTGTTTCCCCGTTTACGGGGAATTACACACGTTATCGGAAGAGGTTAGGCATTCGAGTTTAGTCGCACGTGAAACCGGCCGGCTTGAAAATCGTCAAACGGATTTCCCTCGCTGCCGACTTGGTTTCCTTCGATATACCAAAACGTCGAGGGGGGTGCCCCAGAGTTTTGGAGTGCTCGTAAACGCGATTGAAATTCATGTCTCGCCATGAATTCGCCCTGGGTCGTTCACCTTTCTGCATTTTCGGTGCATTAATCCGTCGCTATCGAGAAGCTCGTCGTCAAACGACATTGAGTCACGAAAGTAAATGGCGGTCGCCACGTTTCGCAGTGGCAGAGCTGGCGAGAAGTATGAACGGGCTCAAATGGATCGCGGAAGGTTTGTAAGGTTGACATCGTTTCGTGTAACGGTTTTATCGTGTCGCAGCCAGGGCTCCTCTTTGCGAACCGTTTCCGTGGCGGCGATGGAAACGTCGCGCTCGTCGTGTTAACGTTAATCTACGAAAGAAGTTAGAGGGTCGCAGGTGTGCTTGACTGGACAGAGCGTGTTGATTTCGCTTCAAGTACACGCAACGTGAATATGTGTGTGACGCGGCAGTTTATATCGGTACAACTATTTAAGCTTCTCCATCGCGTATTCATAAATTCCCCAAGCCGCGCCCCATCGCGCATGGAGGATCTCTTAATAATAGTAATGTGTGTACTGCGCTTTACTGCTCTAAATTCGTACACGAGAATAAATTGGTAACGACTTTGTGCACGCACGTATACATATGCATGTATGCGCCGGGGGATGGGGACGAAATATGGAGCAGCGCGCCGTTGAAATAACTTTGAAAAATGCAAAATGTATGTCGCGCGACCCATCATCGAATTTTCTCGTCCACTACGAATGTGGAATTCGTAATGAAATTACGAAACGCAATATTGAACGGGGCACATTTGAGCGCTTCAATTTCACATCGGACCAGCAATTCTCTCTCCGCGGTACGTGTAAAATCCTTTGATCGAGGCGAGTGTGTCTGTTCGCTTTCTTTTCGATAATAATCAATAAGCAATTGAATTCGCGCCGGTGACGAAGCTCGAGCCGGCTCGAGCCACAGGGGCTTTCTCTTGTCAGCGAGTACGGCATGGCCAATCACTCGGTCTATTGCGTTGTTCACGTTGCGCTGACATGCCGGATATCAAAGGGAATTTTTGAAATGAAAGAAACGTCTTGGGGGAGGAGCTGCGATTTCTACGGAGAATGACGGGCGAACTCCAAAGCGGATTGGAAAAAATATTGCGCCCAGAGTTTTCGTACTGCCGCGTCCGAGACGCGTCCAACGTCGTATAAGCTTCAGTTTCACCTGGCGGGGAGATCATATGGAACGTTCTAACGATACGGAAATACGCGGAGCGATATTGTCTCGTGCGATTCGAAGAAGCGAGCCCGCTTTAATGTCCGTAACAGAGGGCGATTCGATTTTGTCTGGATTGGTTCGGGTAGCTTTAACGAGACAGAAGAAAAGGAGGAACGATGGAAAGGGGTCGAAAGCGCGGCGCTATGATCCGCGAACAAACGCGAACAAACGCGAGCAAACGCGAACAAACAGAAAATTTATTTATTACGAGATAGACGACGAAGGCGTTGATCGGTCGAAATTGATCAGGGACGCCACGCAGCGCTGTACATACGATTCGTAGTTGTCGACACGAAGATTGAACAGACGATTGCGGGAACGCAGCAATGTTGGACGTTCCGCTCTCGCAACGAATTTGCAAATAACAATGCGTCCGCGTTATCCGAGGAACGTCGGTGAGCACGTTGACCAACGAGTCGATGTGTGCTCGCGGGCCAATGACTTCATACGAGAATATCGTTCGATACGAGAAACAAATTGCATTTTCGTTTAACCTTTCGGCTGGGCACACCAGTGACTTCGATTTAATGGGCCCGATTGAAGCAACGCGAATATCCCGTTAATCAGCGCATTCTGTTTTCGATTAAAACCAATAACGCATATTGCGAACGTGCTCTTGATAAATCGTCGCGGCGCAGTTACACTACTCGTTTTTTCCTATGGAAATAATGGCCGGCTTCGTTTCCCAGCCTTCGCGTTAATAATCGCTCCCCTAAATTATGCCCGTTCGCGAAATTATTATTATAGCCCGTTTCGTTTCCCCGACGCAGCGCGATGGAAGCGTGTATTACCGAACGGCTTTCGTGTAACTCCGATTGAAACGAGGTAGAAACGCGACTGGCGACAGCTTCTTTTTCGATCGACTTTACGACACGTACGTGCAACGACGACGTAACGAGGGGATCGGCGATTTCTTCGGAAATTTACGCGGCTCCACGATCCGTTTGAGTGCTTGACGTTTCGCGCGCACTCGATCGGGGCTCGACTGATTCATTGCTACGCGTTCAATCGTAACACCTGTTCGAACTCGACTTGTTCTCCGCATAAAAGTCGGATGAAGGCGAAATTTCAACGGGGACATCGGAAAGCCAAGGGATAGGGTGGTTGCCTGAAATACAAAGTAATCCGAGATCCCATGTGTTCCGTAGATCTGCCGTTCCATAGTGTCAACCACTAGACTAAACCTTTGCACACAGCGCACGCGGCGCCGTATACGGAAGATCAATCCTCCGTCTCAAACACAACCCCCGATCTACCCAACTGTGTTATATACTTAACACTGGGATTTCCATTTCCTACCCGGCGTCGCTGTTCGAGGCAAGTGAGCACGGAATTGCTTGAATTTCTGCCTCCGCGAAACTTGAATGCTTCCTGCCATCGCGCGAATAATTAGGGATCGAACAGTTGAAACGGGAAACCACGCGCATTGGTAACAACCGTGCAACATTCTGCACACGAACCATTCATTTTTCGGAGCGCTGTTCAATAACCGACCCGGAAGCTTCGTGCTTCAATTCGTAGCGGAGAAGATTGTAGTCTCGTCCCCGTGGGGAGTAGACGGTCGGATGCACGGTTATCGCGGTGGATGGTTAGTTCGTTGATACAAAAGCAATTTCGACAGACTCCTTGGCGGATGCGTCGAGGTATCGACGCAAGTTTCGTGGCCACCCCACGGTGCCCATTCTTCTGAAACTGGGTTGAGACTCGAATGAAATTTTCCGTCCGCGGCCGGGATAACGCGAAATCCTGCTCGTCTTCGTCGGGACCGAAGGTGAAACGGTATTACCGAATCGCTCGTCTAGAACCAAGCAAACGCGTTTCCGATTGAACGAAACGGTCGTAATTAATTCTGTCGCGATCGCCGAACTTAACGCCGTCCGAGAGCGTTGGGACGATTTTCGTGGAGAATGTACGATTATATTGAGAAAGAAGCTTCCTCAAGTGTTTGGATAGTTGGTAACCGAGTTGAGGATTATTCGTTACCATTATCGTTCGATAGGAAGCTGCGCGTTGCAATCAGAATCGAGAGCAATTAGTTAGTCTATACTTGGCAATCAACCAGTATTCAGAGTGGTGTTTGTCGGTTTCGCGATCAAACAGGAGTAACTCGTATGAGGGGGGTTCGTTAAGCTTTAAGCAAGTCCCTTAACCAGCCGCCTCGCGAGTCGGAACCGTTCACAATCGTTCGGTCAATTTATCGTAGCCATTCTTGTGCGCCTCGAAACTTTTCGTCGGAACGATAAACTCAGCCAAGGCGGCGATTGTAGGAGGGGAGGATCGATTGTCCGGTCTAAATAGAATCGAAGCTGATTTGGAAATTAGCAGCAGCTCGGATTGACCGACCATTAATCACCGCGAGTCATTTATGGTTTTATCGTCGCCGCTTCTCCGTTGTCTCGCTGCTACGACAGAACGCATAAATCTGACGCGACGTCGCCGGTCGCCGTGTCCTTTTTCAATTTCCCCGACGAGATATTCGATATCGCTGATTGATGAACGAAGTTACATTTTTTTTCCCCCCACCCCCGGCTTTGATTCCTTCTGTTTTGACTTGTGCAGGCAATATAAAGCGCGATAGGAATTGACGATCTGCTCCTGCCCGAGCAGCAACCGTGATTGACCGATCGGGGGGCCGATTATCGGGAACGAACGACCAAAAATGTGACGCGCGGTGGACACTTGACGGCCAAAGCTCGAATAGAGAAGACCGAAGGATTACTGGGAGTGTGGCGTTAGATTGACGGTGAGTGCTATAATCAACAGTTATCGCAGCGAGGAGAAAGATACGAGCTTAGTTTAATTCCCAATGAATCGTTTCGTAGAGATCTTTGTCTTACAATTTCTCGCACAGATACATCGCGGTTCAGTTAATTCCGTGATATTTTATATTTATTTCAATTTATTATTATCTCTGAACCGTACGAAAACTTGATTTGCCAGAAGTGTGTATGCATCGCGGTTGCATTCGCACGGGCGTCGTATAGAAAATACGGCAGCCGAGTGCGCGATTCGATTTTAAGTTCCGCGACGCTTGGACAGTTCCGCGATATCACCAGGCGTTCTCCGGCCTTTAAAGCGACTTCCGGAGCAGGAAATACGGCGTGCCGGTGTCTCGTTTTCACTGCAAATAATGGCCTGATAGATTGCATAATTTATTATCGGCGGCGGTGTCTCTATGCTCGTGCAGCATCGCGAACGTCTTCGATAACTCTTCATCGGGACGACGGGACGCGCCACGAAGAGCGCGATCGAACTGTAAACGAATTTCTTCGTTCACGTTCCTTCAAACGCAAGGAAAGAGAGACTACGATTCAGTCACAACTTCCGCCCGATTGTAATCGGAATTCTTCTAACAAATCGTGCGGTTAATGCTTGAGACAAATGGTTCGTTGTTCCCGTTACGCAATAACTCCTCGCGAGTGTCATATTTTTATCCGATATACAGAGTATTCCTACTCATTTTTCACGCGTCCAATCCTGTATTTCTTTAACGAGGAAATTAGTCAGCGGGTGTTATGTCGTTTGCGTTGCGAAACGCAAACGCAGCTGGCAATGCAGCTGGCAATGAAAAACGTTCGCAACAAAAGAATCGTCTGGTCCGCGGTGTACTGTTTGAAAAATTCCACCGTTATGCAGCGACAGCGATGCTCATTAATCGGGACTGTAATTGGAGGTTTAATTCGTCACTTTGAGCGTGCATAATGGGAGGCCGCGTATTCGATGATTTAAATCGCGGAACATTGGCCACGGTAACCCGTTTATCCACTCCATTGTGCAGTCAATTGTCTATGCTCGATTTATGTAACACTTTTCGTCTGGCACCCCGCCCGCGTTTTTTATTCGACCTGCTTCCTGGTGGTACGTAATTTCCACCGGGGCGCACGATGTCCAACGTTAATACGCGGCGGACGCGAAATTATTATATTGAATCGAGTTCCCATTGAAATTACTCGAAATAATTGAACGGCGAACAACGCCGCAACGAATGGGAAAGGTTCGAGGGTTATTCCGCGGATTTCCCTTCAATATCGTTGAAAGTTCCCCGGCTGGCAACGACAGACTTCACGTGAAATTTGTTCGCCGAACGCAATGGAAAGCACAGTGGCAGAAACCGCACGATCGGGTTTCTCTTAGCGCGGGTCACGATATAACAGCCCTCGAAAATTTCGGAGCAGCCGAAACCGTGACCTGATTCATCGATGAAGTCGATGTAACGGCGAACGTACGAACGCTCTCTCATGTTCGAGTCAATTAAGTTCTATCGATTGCCATGTAGACAAAGGGGCGAACCCAGAACCGTGGAAACGCCGCCGTGACGTGGTCCGGGGCGACGTTTACGGTTACTTTATTAACGGTTCCAGCGTACCCGAATTACGATGTCGCGGCTGGTAAAATGTCGCCGCGGTCGATCGTTCCCCATCAAGATGCGACGATCGTGAAACGCTCGTAAAGTCTGCGGGAGTACTCGATCGGTCCTGGCCGAAGCGATTCAAAATGACAGGCGTCTACTTTAATGATCGTCGGTGTATACGCGCAGATATGCGCGTGTAACGAGCGTCGAGGCAATCGCGATACGCAAAACGGTTTATCGCGATCGTGACAAACGGGAAACGTATTAATTAGCCGTCAGACTGAGAAATTTAGGTCAGACGGGGGCGAGCAAGGATTTGCATCTTGAGTTATATTGTGGCACTCCAGAAGGGGAATTATTCCAATCAAGATTTTTTTGATTACCATGTTGTTGCGCTAACGATGGCCCGGTAATTTGAAAAGCCCTCCTTCATTGCTTCGCGAGCGTGCACCCAGTCGGCCAGCAATTTCTTCCATTTCCACCAACGAAGGACCGCCGTGACGCGACGGTTTAAAGCCAGTCTTTAGCGTGAGCTTTATCGCTAAAAGCAATAAAGAAACCACCAGCGGGTCAACGCATTCACCGTCTCTCTTAGTTCCGTCTGTATATTCCAGCGGTCTCTGTCTGTTCCGAGGGTTGAGTAAAGGCTCACGGTCTTTCATACATATACGCAACCCTCTTCGTTGGCGAGGGTACCCGCACCCTAAAGCCTTGTCCCACTTTTGTCCCGGATGAATTCTAATTCTCGCGATACGTATTTTCATTTTTGATTCGTCGACTTCCCGGTATCCCGTGAGCGCCGCTTGTCTGATTTAATATTCCTTTCGCGGAGGCGAACCTCGGGAACGAAACGACCGGAAGAAGAAGAAGAAGAAGAAAAAGAAGAAGAAGAATACGGCGAGGGTGGATGGGAACGTAAGGGGATGGGTTAAATTGAATTTTTAAAGAAAATATGTATTTAGGATCGAGAAGGTCGAGGTTCGCTGGGGCAGAGGAAGTGACGACAAATCGCTTCCGCCTAAGGTTCTTTCACAATACACTCCTCCGCGCGAGCGATATTATTTTTCAATAAAATCGATGTATCGTATCAATCCTCTTAGAAATTGAATCGCCCGTTGCTGAAGTTGATCCTCGTTTCGCGGTGTCTGCGCGAGTACCCCGTGCCGTCGTTGTTCGACGATCTTGCGCGCGACTCCTTTTTTCTTCTTCAACCGAGGTTTCCCGTGGCGAAACGAGAAAAAAAAATCCCCATAATAGAAACAAGGCGAGCGAGAATCCGTCCACCCAGAAGAATGCGGCATTAAAGCGGCACATTGTAACTCGTGAAGCTCCATTCTTCCGTGGATTCCTCCATCTGGGGGGGTGGTTACTGTAAAATCGTGTCCCATCCGATGAATGGAGGGCCGCAAATTCTATTGTGTTTTACGTAATATCGAAAGTAAGCCGGTCCGGAGGACAGATCGAGATGAAATATATCTGCGATGCACGAGCATCGATATTGGAACGGACCGATGGCCCTGCGCGGAAAGAACGGTCGGGCTGAAAGATGAAAATTCTCGTGGAAGGAAAACGAGGAAAACAGAGCGAAGGAAATGCGTTCTTTCTCGTGTCGCGGAAAATGTGTACCGCGTTCGGTGCACGGTGCGGCCTCGCCAGAAATGCAATTCGCGTGCGCTCTTGGGGAGGGTTTATTTTTTACGCCCCAGAGGGTAGCGGGAATAGTGGGCGAGACCGTGCCGAGTAATTTGAAAAATAGTAGCCGGACTCGCGAAGGGAAAGAAAAGGAAAGATCGGGGGTGTCGTGACTCTGGATGCACCGTGGCGCATCCTTCGAACGCGAGCTGACGAAAGTCGCGACACGGAGAAAATTCGTGAAACGCGAGCCGCTATTATACGGTTTCCCGGTGGTGTTCGTTTTCTGGGACGGAAATTGTGACGCTGTGATCCTTTACGCGAAACGCCACCCCGTGATAAACGAGTTTTGCACTCCCGTCGCGTTTGGATTACCGCGACGTCGTTCAAAGAGTCCAGGCTTCTCACTTTATTTTCGTTCCTGTTACCCGGAATGATTCGACTGTTGATTGCCGCGAGGCGGACGACGATACGAAAGCTCGCCGGAACTTTCTGTATAACGAAATTTATTGCGTCAAGGAAATCGAGCCTGGCCAATATTCCTCGAGCGGAATTTGCAAAAACTTTGCCGTAGAACAAATGGACCGTTCGAGCTTGCGGTCGGTGAGCGCTGAAAGATCGACAGTCTCAGCCGTTCGATGTCGAAATCGAATTGCGATAACGCGGAGTCGTCCTCCTCAGCGTTATTCCGGGGAATCGTCAGCTCCTTCGTGCCTTCGTGTTGAGCAAAGAAAATGTACTTTTTCCTTTCGTCGAGCTTGAAGTTCGTCGAATTACTCGCGGGGAGAATCCGACGGGGAAAGTTGCGAAATGGGAGAGTTTTTCCCTTCTGGCGAAAACGTCGGGTCGAAGCTGTCGGTGGGATCGAAACGATCGTCCTTGATTCTTTTCTACCTTCCCGTGGAACTCATTAATCCGTTTTCTTTTTTACCGCGCACGCGAGTCCTCCGGACGAGATTACGCGATAAATTAGCGAACCGGCCAAGTCGAGCACATTTTTTCACGTTCACGTGCAGAACCACGGTAGATCGTGCAAGCGTTATCGAAAATCACGTCGAACGGTCTGGTCGATCGGGGGTGAATTTTCGCAGCGATTCTTCGACGAAGGAGGAACTGTGGAAATTTCAAAAATCGACGGATTTATCGCGCGAGATACATTACGCGTTTTGTGTTTCCAAAGAGTCGCGATTCGATCGTGGGAGAGAACATCGGACTCGTCCTCGTAACAAACTAATTTCCCTAAGTTATTCCTCCTCGAATTCGAACGTTCCTGGATAGCCCGAGGGTTCGAGCAATTCAGGTCGTGTTACATCTTAATCTAAATATTCTGCGGTCTCGGACGAAGTGCAGTTTCGATTACGAACGAAGGAACAGGAGTAACCCAGAATTTCTCTTTCCGTTCTCTTTCCGCAGTTACGTTTAATGGAATCTTTTTTTTTTTATTCCCCCCCACTGACCCGCGATTGAAGACAAACGAACCTCGACGAAACCAATCAAGAAATCGGCCATTATCGGAAGATAAACGTATTTGGCTTTCGTTAAATGTTTCCGTTGGTACGTGGCCGTCGTTATCATCGAGGAGGGGATGCGCCCGGTAATTGGCTCTTAATAGGTCGTTTATTAAAAGCCGGATTCCAGTTGGCTTTCGAAAAGTTTCGAACGGTCCTTGAAAATTTCTAGCGAGCACCGCGCGACCCTCGAGGAATCACGTTCAAAAGTGCATGAATGCAGAAACATAGTTGGCCGCGTCACGCCACGCTATGCCATATCACGCCAGCCCACGTGAAACGGAATGCATTGATTATGTGGACTTATCTCACGCTCCGCGGACCTTCTACCAGTATGCTTGCCCTCCGCAACATTGTACGAAATTCCGTATAATTAAGACATTAGTCAGGGGCAGCGGTTCCCCTATCGATCATAAATTTTCATTGCAACCCAGTTTCAATGCGCTATCGTTCGCGGTGTTCGTCTGTCGTCGATAGTTGCCGTCGAAACGGATCCTCGGAGTAACAGCCGGGAGAGATTCGTTCGTGAACTGATCGCAATGTAACTTATTATACAGGGAAATGCATTTTTCCCGGATAAACGCGTACACTTTTCAGACGTTGGAACATCTGCGTCTCGCAGCGGGGAACTGTCCTATCTTGCACAGTTTATAATGCCCCCCCCCCCCTCCAGAGATTACGGGATTTCCTGCATTTGCCGGTCGCTTGATTTGTCGCAGCTCCAACAAATTCTACTTATCATCCCCCGCGAGCTATCCCCCATCTCGAAGTCGATTACCACCGCTATGAGAAAATTCTCTCGTACCAGCATGCAGTCCCCGTGGCATTCTGATTCGACCGTATAAACAGTGCAGCCCCTGTTTCCTCGCTCGCCGTAATACCGGGGGGCTCGCGTAATTTCTTGCGAGCGTCCTTCTTCCCTCAACAAAAAAAAAAAAGGGAAAGAGAAAAGAAGGGAAGGAAAACTGGAGGCACAGAAATACCGGGCGCACATAATTTCTTTTTACCAAGTGTTTCTACTACGGAACAAAATTGTCGAAACGCGGTCGGTTCTATTTCGACCCGTTTCAGTTTTCCCGTTACCCGGCCGACGCACCTATTCCCGAGTGAATTGTAGACACGGGCGTAAAGGTGGCCCCGTAGTTCGTGATTCGATCGCGTTGCAGCGGTGCAACTTGATAGGAACAATGTTTGACCACAGGTCTGCGTAGGATGCGCGGTCGCGAATATGTACATGTTTCTCCGTTGCCATCCATGGCAAACGCTGCGATTGATTCATAACGTGTCCCGGGGCGATAAATCAACTGGAGCAACGCGCCCGCTCGCCGCGATGTTTAATTGGCCACGGTTCCCTCGTAATTCGTAAATAGTTGCACGGTCGCAAAGCCTCGAATTTTCCATTTCGCTCCAGATTTAGTATGCTGGCCCGTAATGAGAAAGAAATGCCACGGCGATGGAGCAACGTCGGCGTGTGATTTGCTTTGTTCGCTTCGAAAGTTGTTACGGTTCCCGCATCGGTAACGAGTAGCGAACATTCTGTTTCCCACGATATCATAAATTGATATTCAAATTCATAAATTCAGCCCTCTGCGGAAATCCTAAACGCGATACACCGACGGCGTTGTTTTTGCCAGGATTCTCGCGTTCGCGATTTTTCGGATGACCCGTAGCTGGAATTTGTTATCGTTACGCGTTGAATCGTGCCCGGCTATGCTTTCGCCGGGTTCATATTTTTTTTTTTTTTTCTGTGAAGCTTGGCCCGGATGGGTAATGGAACAAATAGCTGTTCTCGGTATAATGCTCGTAGGATGAGAACAAGCTTGTGAAACAGTCGCGCGAGTAACAGCAAACGGAACGGTCCTTCCTCTCTTTCTCGAAATGTAATCGGAAACTCCGCCGTTAGGAAATTTACGCCCGTCTTGGGGATGATTTACAATTTCCCGTAATTTCTACCCCATCCGTTTCATCTTTATTGCCCCCTAAATTTGAGAAACGATCGTTGTCGCACAGCACAAAGTTCAACAGGATTTTGCCAATCAATTTATCAATAGTCGTTCGCGCTAATTCGATTATTTTATACGCAGAGCAGCACCAGCGTACGATATCTCATCCGCAATCCATTTCGCGTGGAAGTTATTTCACGATTATCCTAGATCACCAAACCTTAACCGCCGTGGATCGAATCGAATTTGCCGAACAACGGATCGTTTCTATTTCCGTCTGTCCGTCTTTCATTATTTATGCGTGCGCCGTCGACCATTTGTTCGTACCTCGCAAAAATCCGGGACAAATTGGCCTCGATTTTTATCCCATCTGCCCTCGTGTACACTAGAATCCGGGCGACCTTGTTTCCCCTGGCCGAATTCGCAACGAGAACAAGGATCGGTCGAATGAATTGGTTGAATGGATATCTCGTTCGGTACCCAGTCGATCCTCGGGGGGATCGTTGCTGAAGAGACACTATGCCTAGGGGGGGAAAAAAGGGTCTCGTCTGTTGCTCAAAGGGAGACGGAAATGAAACGGATCCACGGTGTACGGAGAAGAACGTTTTCGCGAAGAAAGTTTTAATTGTCAAAGCTACCCTTTTATAGCTGGATAATTGGGCTTTCCGGTGCGTCTCTCTCGACGCGATGTTATCCACGACGGATAGATGCGTTGCTCTTCGTCGGGGTTCTTAGCGCGACCGACTGTATTGAAATTGCATTGTCCGTGGGTTCTTCGTATTAATCCCTTGGAATCCGTGAGGGTTCGCCTCAGAGGGAGAAGCAATTATCTGCGTGGCAGTTAACGCGCGACCGTGAAAGGAAACGGGAATAGTGGAAGATGGAAATTGCAGGATGGAAAGAAATTCTTTGGAAGGGCTTTCAGATTGATGGAGAATCTATAGGGGCGTCTTTGGGGTAGCAGAAACTTTTTATTTCGTCCGCGACGAGATAACGTGTACCACTGCGTTCGAAATGCGTCTTTAATATCTGACGTGGATGGCCGCGATTCAATGAAGTAATGTTCGATAATTTTACCTTCATCGCTTAATGGGATGTTTGTGTTTCGAACTTTGAAAGAATCCACTTTCTTTTGTGGCATTTTCGTAAAAGTACGCATCTTCGGAAATATCTGTGTCGGAGGACGTGCCGGAGTTCGTAAAAACGACGGAGTTGCAGATATTAAAGGTTTTCCTGATATGGATGTTACGATATCTCAAGATATAGTCGTCCGATTGACCTGAAATGTGGAAAGGTTCTCCGGCAGACTTGTCGTTGTTTGCCTAATTTTTTCTAATTTTTTGAGAAATCCCTACTACGGAATATAACCACTCTCATTCCTATTCGAAAAAGAGGCCTAAAAAAAATGACGTCAAAAAGCACAACTACCCTCTTGAGAACAATGAAAGAATAACGAGATCGATCTCGTCCCTTTCATAGGATTTCCCCAGAATTTCGATCCGTTACGGATGATGTTAATCCGACAGGTCTTCTGTATAATTCGCATTCTGCAATTCTGACTAGAATGCCAATGAAAGGCGAGGAGGTTCACGATACCTGAGAAACGATCGCTCTTGGCGACGTCTACCCGACAAACCGTGGAGCAATTGTTCTGAACGTGACGCGAACGTCTCACGAACTGATTCTTTCATCCCTTTCAGAGTCATTTTCATCGTTTTATTCCCGTCGCTTTTCGTATTTGTGACGCGGACGGTTTCCCCTTTGTCGATTTAATTAGCATCGTTGCAGGACTCGCAGTCAATTGAATGAAACGAATCTCAGCAAAGTAAACGCGTCTTCGAGCGTGTCTCCTAAATATCCGTATTTTTTCGTCGTTCGATCGGCCGCGACAAAGAGTTCCGAACTTCCTCGAATCCTACTTTAAATTCCGGTCTCGTTGTCGCGGAAACTCGTGGGTACTGGAATTTACGAGCACGAGCGGCATGAGTGGCCGTTCAAATTGTTTTTAAATCCTTCCTTCGATCTCGAAGATTTTCAAATTAGTCTTCAGTTATAAAACGAAGTCTACCGCCGTTCTATTGAATCCCCGACGACCCAATTCGCTCGCGCACACCTTGCCGCTCGATCGTTCGCCTACGAGAAAGGTGTCGTGAAATTTCTGTAATCAGAAGGTCGAAGGAAATCGTCCCCTCGAAGTCACGCGAAATTGTTCCGCAGAATTAACGGGGACTGCCGACGAATAGTCAAATATTTAAGTAATAATGGTAATAGTAGTTCCGTGTTACGGTACTACTGTTGGCTTCGCAACGGCTCCAGGGTGGGAGGGAGGGGGGGGGGGGGGAGCCTAATTTCGATGCAGCCCGATTAACTTTGCACGAAGCGAGTAGATTAAAGAGCGAACGGGGCGACGATTATATTATTATGACTGGATTAACGTGGACGCGAACGAGCAGGGAAACGATGAAGGTCCACGGAAACGCGATGGAAACGGTGTTCGGCGAGTCTTGGAAAATTTGGCTTCTCATTCGTCAACCCAACAACGTTCTTGAAGCGTTCCACGGCAAAACAGGGGCATCGATTAAACCGTGAGACAATGGCGAATGCCGATAATCAAAACGAGGCAATCTTACAAGTATCGTGCACAGTTAATTCTTGTTGCACAGCCAATCAACTCCGGGGTGGGGGGAGGGGGATCTTCTTCTGTAAATCACTCGAGTTACTATTTCCAGACGGAGCAACGACCAGCCACGCGGCGCAACCGGTAGGATCAAGCGATACCCGATTAAATAACTTCAAACAGAGCTATTCGCGCGGCTTAATTACCCACGGGGAATCACGAATTAAACGCAATCACACGCATGGAAAGTTTTCAGCGGTATCGTGCCAGATAATCTGATATCTATTAACGCTTCAATTACCATATTCGGATCGCATTTACCCAATCGGTGAACAAGTAACGCGCGTTAGACACGCGATCGTCCTTTAATTCCAAGTAGCCAGGCCGACGAGGAACACATTTCCGCCCCGTTGAATGTTTAAACGCACGACAGCTCTTAACCGTCGTCATTAGGGGAAAAAGTTTTGTCGCGTTCTCTCAACGTTGCTCGGCCCCCGAAAGGGAACGTCGGTTACGAAAACGGGGATATCCTGGGGAGGAGCGATCCGCGTGGCCATTTTCGCCCAGTTTCCGAAGCGGCCACACTTTCCTAAGCCGCGCAGTGGTACTTTTTGCCGCGGCAACGAGGAAATTATTAAAAGCTACGGTGGCTTGTTACCTTCTTGCGCGCCTTTGTCGAGGAAACTTAAACTATTCCGCGGTAATGGAAGAAACAAGCGAGTGCCTTAACGGAAATGTGCCGGGGAGTTGTGCCACGGCCCAAAGGGAAAAGTGAAAGGGTGAAGGGGGAAGATAGAAATGTGCCCGTCGACCGTTGTGTCTTTATTCAATGTTCCAGCGCTTCTAAATAATTTAGCGTTATTACTGTTATAAAGGGTAATCATTTCTGCGCCGCGAATTACTGTACACGGGGCAACGTAAATGCCCCGCGAACACGAGCCCGTAACGAGCGTAACGCTGTACACGGCGAGCTTTACAGTCCCCCATTTAATTCGCGGCTAAAATTACGTTTTATATTTGCCACTGCGGCGAATAGAAGGGTGGGGGCGCGGTGCAACCCGCTGTTCACTTTAGAATTACCGTTGATTCGTAATTGGCTCACGAATGGTGGTCCATCTCCGCTATTTCAGCGGCAATTAATTGAATCTTACTTTCGTATAAATTAAAGCGCGAGAAAGTTTCACTTAAACCCCGACCATTTAATTATCTCTGCTTGCCACGGGTTTATTTTCTTTGCGCCCGGTCCGTCCGGCCCCCCTCGCGAACCAATAACCCAGGGAAATTCAATTTCCCTGGGTTACAAGTCGATTTGCAGGATGCTTCTCGGGCGACAGCTTTCCCCGGAAACGATGAGTTTGTTTTACGATCGCGACGATGATCAAGATCGAACGAACCAATCGACGGGTCCGCGCTTCCCGTTTGCACGCACTGGCTCGGTTACACCGGACGCACACGCGTGTGACGAAACGGTGAATAGCGGCAGATCTGAAATCGAGGCATCGGTTTGCGAACAAATTACACGAACGCGATTGCATTGCTAATGGGGCCAGCCCGTTGAAACTTTGTCGACCCTAGGAATCACGAACGTTTCCACAAAGTTGATTTGTCCAAACACTTGACTGCTTTGCGACCGTGCGTCATGTGCACGAGTTTGTTGTCGTTGCATATGCGGTTGGACAAAATTCGCGTATTCCTGATCGATTAATCGCTGACGGGTTGCTGATACGATGGGTACGCAGGCGTTTCAGACGAGTTTCAGCGGTAGACAAAGGAGGGTGCTTTTATCACGGGGGTTTAACATAAAGGAGGGTGCAAGACGAACGGTTAGGTATGCGTCGGTGGCGAAGTCTCGATAAAGTTTCTGTGATATCTAGGAAGAGCGTTTGAAAATTTAATTTCGACACATTTATCCATTTCATGTTCGAACGTACATACTTAGGAACGGGCGAAGAGATCGTTCTCTCGATCAAGAATGAAGTACATCAGGAGCACAGAACATCCATCTACAAGATACACGCCGCAAGGATTGCACAGAATTCCTTGCTGTGCTCACCTGGAGGCAGTGACAGAGTATTCAACCATCTCTGCCGAACTTACAAAGGAATAGCGCGGTAGCCAGCCAGATTTTGTGCAAGCATCATCTTCTATAGTACCACCTGGCAGTTAGTTGACGCGTCCAAAGTATCATTATCATCCTTTATGGCGACGACCAAACTGCCTCGGCGGTACACCATCGTTGACCCCGTCTATCTTCCCACGATTTATCACCGACGAATTGTAACACGTGCAAAACGCTCTTACGGATGCTTAGTATTCGTCGCGTCTCCCGATTTCTTCGCTCAATCCTTCTTACTCGAATTTTTGCACGTCCCCCGTCCCACGTGATGCACTCTATTTTCCGTCCCTGGTCCTCCCCTTTTGTCTATCTTTTTTATCATCGCCCTTTTTCCCCTTCATTTATCTTCAACATTGTAATTCTCTTATCGAGTTCTTCTTCTTCCATTTTCTCCACCCACGTCGAGTTCTTGCCGATCCTTCCCCCGCAAGAAGAAAGTTAACACTCGAATCGATCTTTTCCACGTACACTCGCCGCCCAATAAGTGTGTCACCAATTTCACCTGTCGTACCGTGCGTTCGATACACATTTTCCTTCGATCGATAACATCCGCCCGTTCGTTCCGCTCATTACGGTTTTAAGTGCTTCCAGAGAATCCCTTCAACGCGTTCGTCGCTTTTGAACGTCGACTACCATCAGCGCTGCCGCCGGATGAAACGTGGCAGTACATCGTTTGAACTTTTATCTCCTAAGTTTTACTACACTTCCCTTTGATATCTTAATGGCCACGAGCGCCACTGGATACGCCTTCGAAGGAGGGGAAGAAGAAAAAAAAGCGAATCGTCGTTGACCCAGCTAATATAAAAGAAAGTTCGTCTTAACGTTAACATCCGGCAAGGATCGAATCGTCGTCATCCGACGTCGAAAATTTAATCAAATTAGCCGTCGTCAAACGACGGTCGAGACGTCGGCGGATCGTGAAGAGGGAAAACCGTCACAGAATTGTGTATGCAGTTAGGTTGAAATCGAGTCCCATTTCGCAGCCGCGCACCGTCGGGGTTGGCAGATCGATCTTCCCTTTGAGAACGAGGGTGGGTCATGATGGGACGGGCGGGGGGTATTAAAAATTACGAAGACAACGAAGGGGGCTCTCTTGCAGTCTTGTTTGCACGGCACTTGGACTTCCTCGAAGTTCATTTCTCGCGAGGAAAAAACGGCTCCAGGTGGCGGTCGGTTCTTTCTGTTCCATCCCCCAAAGTGAAACGGGGTCGTTAATGACGAAAAGCGCTGCTTCGTGGTACACGTTTACCGTCCCTCCGTCGTCGTGTATATTTCATAGGGTTGTCCCGATGAAAGCGAAAGGTCAATAGAGTGTTCCGAATCGATTGACATTTCTGCGCGAGCACCGGGCGAGGGGCGCGTATACGTCTAATGGTGTGCCGCAACTCGAGCATCTTCAAACGCGGGCTTGTACTTCATCGTTCGAGTGTAATGTCGCCTCGATAACGGCGCTGCCTCGTCCGTTCGTTCAACGCCAGGAACCGGTGATTTTGGAGGAAGAGCTCGACGAGTTTAAGCTTCTCGCACGATCGCTTGGCACCGGTTGGCACACCGGTCGAAAGGGTTGGATCGGTGATTCCAGAGACACGGGGACTGTTGTCACGTACTATCCGCTTTGCATTATCCGTTCGTCTCGCGACGAGGATTCCAAGGATCCTCGAGATCGGGCCGAACGAATTTCTTTATCCCTACCGGTTCACTGTGCCGCACTTGGACGACACGAATGCTCCATTCGACGTTAGTCGCGTTCCGCCCCTCGAGCGTTGTGTATCTATCGCGGGCGAAACATCGATGGAATAACAAGCTGCTTTCCAAAGCCTTCTTAGCGGCAGAAAGTGTTACGCGGGGACAAAGTATCTGCGATATACCGTTCGCGTTATTGTCGAAATTATTTCGGCCGGCAAATGGACGCGGCGACGTTGTAAATAAAACATCGCGGGCCAGTGTTTCGCCGATAATAATATCAAACGAGGCAGTAGTGATGACACGGTAAATATTTCTCCGCGATACAATAAATGACAAAATTTATGTCGCGCACGATGGCAGGTACACGAGAAAATGCCTCGCGTTTTCCGTCGTATATTGTTGTCCACCCAACGAATTGTCGAAAACAGGATCGGGAATCAATTTATGCGTATTACACTTTTTACGTTCGTTTGAACGACGCCAAGCGCGGATGGGCGAACTGTGCAAGGAACACGGGACCAAATTTACCGGCGGACGTATAAATATCGGTGAAAATTTCGCCGGACGCCCGGTTCGGCGTCGCGAGATATCGAACGATCGATGCATATAGTTGATAAGTGCTCGTAAACGCGCGTAGCTATTTTTATTCATTATACATGGCCGTCATCGGGTGCATTCAAACGGGTAGGGGGGAACAATACGGGCACGAAATGAATCTCCGACTGTGTCTGGCCGTTGAAAATATCGATCGAATTGTAACACGCCGCGGAATCCATTAGCGTTTCACGGCAATATCGCATTCTCGATCTTTAAAGTCCAGATTGAATTCCGCGCATTTGAACAAGTAGAGCGTATCTGCATTTCGCCCCGGATCATTGCCAATAATTATTCCCGGTTTTCGAAACAAAGAGAAATTGGAACGTGAAATCGAAGGGAAACGAAGTTTTGTTATCGTTGCGGGAATATTTATCGAAACGTAGATGCGGCCGATTGGAGAGGAAAGCATGGAGAATTTAAAGAACGCGAAAATGCCGGCGGAATCGACGGTGAAAACATTTCCATTTATATCCGAACAATAGACGGCTTGGGAAATTGATGATTAAAAATACCAGTTTACCGAGATTTACGTGTGCGCCGTTGGAGAGGCACGCCGAACGGGCCATCGAAATTTCTTGTAGACTGCATGGATCGATACGTCGGGATAGTCTTTTCGTTAAATAACTGAATTAGTTGCAGCACGGAGTGATCAACACTTTTTCGTAGGAAATGCACCGTAGTGAACGGTTTAAGAAACCGCGAGGCTCCACGTCGCACATTTTGCACAAAAATTGCAACTGCTTCGGCGATGTTAATTTAAATTTCTAATGTACAGTGATTGCGTACTAAATCTGAGGGGGTGCACGCAGGAAACGGTTTATCGAGATATCAGTGCGCAGCCCTGTCGAATGGACGTTGAGTTTGTTTGGGCCATAAACGGAAAGCGAGTCTTTCGATAAGCTAGTTGCGAATTTCATGGTAACCGCCGGTGTAACGTCCACCCTCGTGCACTCGTTCAGCTGGCCAAGACGCGGAGAATACTGGCACGGTAAAACAAGTACGACAATCGTTCAATCCACCCCGTAGACGGCCTCCTCCTGCACATTCGGAACCATTGTTTTTCCATCCGATTATTCTAACTGCACGCATCTCTGGCGAAAAATTCTAGGAGAAAATTCCGTTGTACCGTCCCTTTTTTTCTCTCCCATCCTCTTCTTCCCTTCGCGTTTCCTACTGGCGCGGGTTTGCGGTACATTTATTTGGTTTTTCGCTTAATTGTTTCCGAGGATTATTCTTTTCGTTAACGAGCACGCCCGCTTCCAAGGAAGGAACACAGCAACACGCGCGTTAAATCTCGTTACCGTTTAGATAGTTAGCGAAAGTAGAATATAGGGGGTAGAAGGGCTCGTAGATTGGCCGGGAAACGTTGCTCGAACGGATCCCTCGGCGAAAGGGATGGCGCCGCTTGAAACGCATCTCGTGACACCGTTGCTGACGCAAAACTTGCTCCAACAACCCAGAAGAGAGCTTACGCAGGTTATCAGCGAAATTCTGATATCACCGATCAAGGATTATCCCCCGTCTCCCGTCGGATTATTTTGATCTATCGCGCGTAAAGCCCAGGCGCCCCGTCGTGGAAAAAACAAGCGGAACCGGATGAAGGGACCCCGTGAAAAGCGGAAAACTCCGTCCCCGTTGTTGACGTTACGATTCGCGATGGCACTTAAAGACCGCCGCCGCGACTCTCTCGCATTATTTTCCGCGCGGCCTTTGAAACGGGCCGATCGCTTTGAGACCGCGCGCGTTCCAACGAACGGCGAAGCCTATCGAACACTTTGAGTGAAAAAGAGCTGCATGCCAAGCCGCCCCAGAGATTTTCTCTCCCTTTCGTTCTTTCGTTAAACACGCGCCGAACAGATACACGCGAGGCACATGCAAGCCTGACCGTGCGAGCTCCCCGTTGTATTAGTACGACGCTTTGAGTTATTCTAATGTCGATGGCACACTTTCCATTGAAAGTGCGGCAAGACGGCAACAAAAAATCGTACTTTATTTTAGCTCCGGTCGTCGCGAGGGGGACTACTTCGATCGTCGAATCCATAGTGGTCTCGGTCGTGGGAAAAATGTTTCGAAGCCATCAACGATGTTCGAATTTGTACAATTTTAGAAAGACGAAAAGAAAATCTGACCTCGTCGCAAAAATATCTTACTACGATCGAGATCTGAGACGAGCACAGGCGGATCGTAGTAAGATTATTTTTCACCAAGTTACATCAGGTTAAATATCGCCAATCTTTTGTCGAAAATATAAAGATCGTCCGACGAAATTTGATTTGGCACGCCGGTGCATTTCTGCGCAGTTTAATTGGTCAACGCCTCCGTAGGTAGATTATTCTAACGATCCCAAAACGAAACGCAACGGGCGTGCAACGTATAATTATCCTCGCCACCAATGATTTCGGAACGCCACGCAATTGTAGCAACACGAATTTAATTCTAATTGGAGGAGATCGAAACTGACCAACCCTCCCTTAATCGGATCGATACGGGATCCATTCTTTACGCGCTAACGAGCACCCATTGTTCCAGGGTCCGGGCTGGACAACATGAACTCCAGCGGCGAGTCAGGCGGCACGATGACCGAAGACTACGAGGTAACAGGCTGTGGCCCACCGGAGGAGGAAACAGGCTCAAACTTACCGGTCTGGGAAGCCGCAGCCGCCTCGCTGACACTTGGATTCCTTGTCCTGGCCACGGTATTGGGGAACGCGTTGGTGATCCTGAGCGTGTTCACCTACAGGCCACTGCGAATCGTGCAGAACTTTTTTATCGTGTCGCTGGCAGTAGCGGATCTCGCAGTGGCCATCCTGGTGATGCCGTTCAACGTAGCCTACCTACTTCTCGGCAAATGGATCTTCGGCATACACCTGTGCAAACTATGGTTAACGTGCGACGTTCTATGCTGCACCGCCAGTATCCTGAATCTCTGCGCGATCGCGTTGGACCGTTACTGGGCGATCACGGATCCAATTAATTACGCGCAGAAACGGACCCTGAAGAGGGTGCTGGCCACGATAGCCGGCGTGTGGATCTTGTCGGGCGCGATCAGCTCGCCGCCCCTGGCCGGTTGGAACGATTGGCCGGAGGAACTGGAACCGGGAACACCCTGTCAGCTGACCAGACGGCAGGGCTACGTGATTTATTCGTCCCTGGGGTCGTTCTTCATACCCCTGTTGCTGATGAGCCTGGTCTACCTCGAGATCTTCCTGGCGACGAGAAGAAGGCTCAGGGAACGGGCCAGACAGAGCAGATTGAACGCCGTGCAGTCAACGAGACACCGCGAGGCCGACGACGCCGAGGAGTCCGTTAGCTCGGAGACGAACCATAACGAAAGGTCGACGCCTCGATCGCACGCGAAGCCCTCGTTGATCGACGACGAGCCGACGGAGGTGACGATAGGCGGCGGTGGTACCGTCACCACGTCCTCCAGGAGGGTAACCGGCGGCGGTAGGGCAGCCGCCACTACCACCACGGTGTACCAGTTCATCGAGGAACGACAGAGGATCTCTTTGTCGAAGGAGAGACGAGCCGCGAGAACGTTAGGGGTGATCATGGGCGTGTTCGTCGTTTGCTGGCTCCCGTTCTTTCTCATGTACGTGATCGTGCCGTTCTGCCCGGATTGCTGCCCGTCTGATCGTATGGTCTACTTTATCACGTGGCTCGGTTACGTGAACAGCGCCCTGAACCCGCTCATCTATACGATCTTCAATCTGGACTACAGGAGAGCCTTCAGGAGACTGCTGCGTATTCGTTGAAGCGGAAGAACTTCAATAACCTGTTTCGAAAGCCGTGGAAAACGTTGCTCCTCGTCCTCGCAGTCCTCGATACGGTCGGGGTTGCTAGACGGCGTTAGACGACGACCGGGGTGTGTTCGATTGGTTCGCGGAGGCGTGGTTTCTTCTTTTCGCGTCTCTCGCGGAACGATCGAAGGGACGTCCATTGTTCATTACCATGCCATTGCTTGCGAGAAAGTTTCTGCGGACGCGAGCTGCACAGATTGACGATCGTGCGCGATTTACGGACGGTGGAGAAATTTCGTACGGCGCGGTCGTCGGTGGCCACGAGGACGTAGACGTTAACGGGAGGGGCAGCTGCGGGTTTGACACGCGTCGACGATCAAGCGACGATAGTCCAATTCGCTGGTGGCATTCTCGAAGGAGGTCGTTCCATTAAAGTTGTTCCATTAATCCTGCTAAGTGGCCGGGGAAACAAGCGCGCGGATAAGGGATCTCGAGGAAATGAAGTCACCGGTCGCGTCGTCTCGTCCAGTTGCGTCGGTCGACGTTGCTTCCTGCCGCGATGCCCGGCGCAGTTTCGTTTCGCGATTCACAAAGGGGCGAACTGGCGAATGTGACCCTCGTTCGAAAATCGCTCGATCGTGGAACGGAGGCCCTCGGTTCTGTACAACGGACGACGCGGTTCAAAGGGTAGGGATTCGTTCACAGCGGCGCCGATCGTTTCATTTTCCGCGCAGCTTCGCGGACCACCGCGAAAAGGAGGACTCGAATGCGCCTCGTAAACGAGGACGGGCATAGGATCCGGCCAGATTTTCTCTACGAAGCTTTCACGATTTTCGATCGTCCCCGTGGACGATCGCGGTAGAATAGGGTAACAATGGTTCGGATAGTCGGGGAGGTCGTGGAACGATCGTTCGAACGACGTGCCGTAACACGAAGCGTCCAAGATTCTTCTCGCCGCCAATCACGAACGCGAGCGGAGCAATTCACGTTTACGGATAGGAATTTTCTACGAAATCGACCAAGACTCCAGTTAAGACGTTTAGACGATAGAGTTACGTATTCTAGTTGGTATACGCGCACGTACTGTATCGCACCTGTCGCAAGATCGTGTCACGTTAGGTGGATACAAGCCCGCTCGTGGGTTCCCCGGTTGTCTTCTAATGGCGGAAAACGAGCGGGGATTTATTCGCGGAACAATAGAGGACGGCCACCCTCCTCCTGATGGCCGATGATCGTTCTCTCGAGCAGTCCTTGTGGAAGAACGTTTTGTTTGAAGTCGAATGCCTGTTTCCTTGATGTTCAATCTCCCTTCTTTTAAAAGAGTCATCCGGGCAGAGTGCCGATGAAATGTCTGAATTCACGGTCACAGAGGCAAGCAATTGGAGGCCTCCTGCTATTCGATAGTCGTAAACGAGTCAAGGTTGATTCTTTGGCGAAGAAACGCCTTCGATAAGCTGGCCACTTTCACGGCGCTAATTTCCTGTTAACGATCTAACCGATTTTTCTACACGGCAAGTTCTGTTCGACGGACGGTACACAGATTTTATTTTGATATCGTATTCCGCATTTGTACGGCGATGCAGCCATCGCGCAACGGTACGACGTTCACGGGGAATCGTTCATCTCTGCAGAGACGGGGCGAGAAATAGGAACCGTTGAGTTTTTTTCTTAGCAACGATAACAAGCAAGTAGAATCGCGTACCTTTGAACGCACGGTACACATTACGTACTCCTTTCAATATAAATCGCAAGTATTATCGTGAATATCGATTACGAAGAATCCAAGCGCTACAATAGAGCACCGATGAGATAAAAAGGAAACAATATTGAAATGATAGCGTCGTTCGCCGCCGACGAGGACGAAGACGTCTCTGCGACGTGCGACACGCAGGCTCACACCGCGTGGCGAAGAAATGGAAACGGAACGACAGAACGTTAATGCATGCCTCTGTATAAAATTATACTTAAGTCGACTCCGAATCTTCTTTGCATTGACACGCAGCTATAGCGATACGCGCAAAGACCCTTCGTGCAACGGCGTTCGTCGACGTTTCAACGGGAGAACTGTTTACGAAGACTCTTTAAAAGAGCTCGACGGTACATATCGTGGATCGTAATCGCTAACGACGGTTCGTCTTGAAAACAAGAAAAAAAAAAAAAGAAGAAAACCACGGCGACACCCAAATATGATACAATAGGATGCGAACAATACTCGTCGGTAGAGCAACGGGGGCACTGCATGCAACGCGTGATGGATTATCGAATGAACCAGTTTATTTCGTATCGGCGAATGGTCGAAGCGCGATGGGTCAAGTCGAAGGGGTCGTCGACGATTAACGAGGGGATGAACGACACGTGTGCCCTCCCCTCGAGTGTCGCGCCAAATAAAATAAAGGAGCAGCGTAGACGGAGAAAAAAAAAGAAGATGAACGTGGAAAAAGAAGAGTGAGACAGGAACAAGGGTAATATGATTGGCGGTCGATCTTTTTTTTTTTTCAACGAGAGATATATCTCAAGGCGGGCAACGCATCGCGAAACGAGATCGTTTGAAAGGCTGGTATTGATAACTCGATCTCGTCACCAGGGCACTCTATAATAAGGTTGTGATAAGGTTGTGAGAAAACGTTCGTAGCCGTGCTACGGACAACACAAGATTTTTAATTATTAGGATAGACAAATGAACATTACTTTATTCGTGGCACTGTCCAAACGCGGCACGAATTCCTATCCAAGGAGGAATTAAACACAGCGGTTGAATAGTTTTAATTGGACGTTAAAGCCGACGCCGTGCTTGCGTTTCTTTAATGCAGCGATGACCCGTGACCCGCGGGCCACATTCGGCCCTCCAACCGCAGACCCGCGGCCCAACGGGTTTTTCACGTTTGGCCCACTGCGTGCAAAGGTTGCTCATCACTGCTTTAATCCTTTGCTAGAGTTCTGTGCCACTTCCTCGCCCTGTCCCCTTTCTCTTCCCTCCCTGTCACCACTCCATCGTCAAGGTTTCCACCCTTTCATTCGGCTCGCCTCTATTTAAAAAAAGACGAACAACTATCCCGTGTTCTCCTTGTACATATATTGTATTCTTGCATATTCTGCGTGCCACATTTTTCTACCCATTGTACGTTCTAACCCATATTTCGTGTGTTTGATCATTTTTATTGTTTCGCTTTTTGCACGTGTCCACGCTTTTTACGACGGAAAACTTTGTTAACGCGACCGTGAATACATATCTCGCGGGGTTGACTCGACTTCCAGCCGGACTCCGCATTCCTGCGGAGTGCTCGTAAAATTTGCTGGCCGCGTCGTCCCCTTCTGTATCGCTGAACTTGCAAACGAGAGGTCAGGGAAGTTGGTTATCGCAAATTCTCCTGGTTAAACCCTTCGCGTCGATTTCATGAATTCAACTTTACCGAGGAGTGAAATTCGCTCGGGCAATGACCGCCCTTAAAACATATCTAAACATATTATCTACCTTCATTTGCAATTCGAGATCCTCCCGTTCGAAAAGAGAGAGCTATGAGCGATTTGTCAATAATCGCGGCGGAACAAAAATTACCAGAATATTTTACGTCGCGCTCGTTTCAACGAGTCGTACTCACTGTCCAGTCCATGGAATCGTTTCGTTTGTCTCGTTTCCTTTACCTCCGCGCAAAATGACGAGGTTTCCCGGTAGTTTTTTTTTTTTTGGAATGCACTTAACGTTCGTTCGCGAAATAAATACGCGTGTGTCACGAACGGTCGCCGATTAAAGTAGTACAGTTACGCGTCACGGAGCAATTAAAAAGTTTCGCGAAGGACAGCCGCTCGTATCAGTCGTTTCGTTTCGTTTCGTTCGTTTACGCCGATTCGCGACGCTGATTCCCCCTTTCCCCGTTATTAATCGTTCCGGTCGCGTCGCTCGAAGTCGACAGGTCGGACGAATGTTAAGCACGCACTACTGGCGCCAGGTAATCGAGCATCCGTCGTGGACAGACTTTCGAATTATTCGATTCTGCAATTCCCTTACCCCTCCCCCCTTCTCTTGCCACGTTGATTTCCTGTGCGTTCCGCGGAATTATTTCACCGCTGAAACGTACCGAAAGCAATCAAACTCATTTCCGCTTTTTGCCCTGTCCCCGAGTAATTTCACCGAACGTTGCGTTTCTTTCGATAGGAGGAAGAAATTAAAATCCGTCCCGACCCCTCCCCCCCCCCTCCCCTTCCACCCAGAACATCTTCGCGCGACTGTTTACATTCGTTCCGAATTATTCGATAAAATGTATACGATGTATATTTTAGATAGGATGTACATACAGCGTTCCTTTATTCAGACTGTTTTCAGGCGTCGCGCTTGAACGTCGAATGTTTGTCGACCATTCTTGGATGGGAAGTTCGGCAGTGCGTAGATATATTATTGTACTACATATATTACATTAAACATTACATTTACGTATACATCCGCATCGGCAGATTGATTTTCGACGAACGTTTCGCGGATCGACAAGCAGGCAAATATTTGCTCGTCCATTTCTCTCATCTATGCATTGCCCCTTTCATCCTCGAGCTTGTTCCTCTGTGTACTCGAGGGATGCGATTCACGAAATCGACCACCATGTCGAAATATTCTTGAGGAATTTCGCCGTTTTTATACGTTCTCTGGTGAACTGCGAATCGATCCGCGGAACGCTGTGACGATCTTATATAAATATATATATATATATAAATTATTATGCAAATTGGGCCTGGTCGCCCGGTCGAGAGGAACTCTATGCTAGATACGTATAACATATACATAAATATACTATATATACACATCTAGTTATTAAACTAATACTCCATTGGTTGTGATTTACAAGTATAGCAATACTGGAGCTCGAATCTCGCGACCTGAATCGCGCCAGGGAGCTTCCCTCTCCAATGGATTAATCGGATTAAACGCGCGTACCAAATTTTGTCGCGGACGTCCAACGTCCAGCTCGATGTGAAAAGATTTGTCCTGTTAATTTGTGCCCAAGTTTGCTGCCGAAAGTAAGCGGAACTCCGCCAAAGTAATTAACGAATTTTTTTTGTTGTTGCCTTAATTCGTTTAATTGACGCCGGGGCGTCTCCATTTATTTCGCGCGTACCGCCGCGTCACTCGTAAATCAGTTGGAAATATTTGCGAAAAAAAAAACAAAAAAAACATTGCACCCTTCGTTACGCCGCAGCCGTGACAAAATTATTCCGAAATATCGTACGAAGAGCGCGAGCTCCGAATCAACGCGAGCATATTTTCATTCAGCTTTTCGATATTAATTAAATTCACGCGAGGATACGCCGTCGAATAAATCGTTAACGAAGTTTATCGTTGCACGGTGTTTGGGGCGCGTTCGACGCGTGCAAAATTTTTTGGGGGAAATTCTCCTCCCCCCACCCCCTTGAAACATCGGCCCCGTTCTTTCAACGACCCTTCCGCGGGATTTCGCTTCGAAATTCAGTTGATAAATTCCGCGGAAACTCGTTCATTACGGCCCCATCGTCGCGCACAGGAACAGCGTTGTTTGTCGAGGCTTCGATAGAACTGCAAAGAGTATTCCGTCGGTGTTTTGGTTCGAACATAATAATTCATTAGCAATTAATGACACTTTCGCGATAGATCTGAACGAACTTGTACACGAATGATTCCGTGGAGAACGGGAGAGGAAGTGTTCCCGTCGCGTTCCGGAAACGCGAACCGTCGAGTGTTCACGTGAGCCTGCCGCTTGAGTGTGTAAATAGTAAAATAAAACTAACGAGGACGAAACAAAAAGCATTCGTGTACGTACGTGTGCGAGTAGCGTGTGATGGATAGCGTGAATGATAAATCCGCCGAAGCAAATCGTCGATTTTCTTCTCAACGAGGAAGAACATTGTTAAGCGAGAAATCTCCGTCGACACATCGGCGAACGCACGAAATCTCCACGCGAATCTTTTCTTCCCCATTCCTATGGGTTATGAAGTTCACGCGCTGTTCACCGCGCGTCGAGCGAAAATCTGCATACGATACGCGGACATGAATATCGCAAAGTGGCCTTCGCGGCGAATCACCTCTAATTATTTTCAACCTGGAAGTCTGCCGTTCCCCGATTTCCATATTTTGTGTTTCGCGTTTCACGCGGATTAACCGCCGCGGCGCGACGGGTCGGCGTACACGACACTGGTACGAGTCCACGAGTTTCGAGCTTCGTTTTAGCGCACGATTCTTAAGCAAACACTCGGAAACCCGCCGGCTTTGGACAGGGTCGAGTGGAAACTTAATTCGCGCAATCCTTTTTCCGCGTCTTTGTTCGACGATAAACGATCGACTCGATTAAATCCTCTTCGCGCATCTTCGAGGGAAAGATCGTCCCGCGAATAAACTTGGCACAAGTCCGCGAAGCGTTCGAGATAATATTTTGCACCCTCTGACTCCGGGGTGCTCCGTCTCAAACGCTAACGACCCTTTATCGTGCGTATGAAACGGAAGTAATCGCCGCACGATCGTGTGTGCCCGTAGTCCGTACAGATAGCTTTCGTCGGACGCGCACACGCGTCCATATCAGTCGAGGATTAATTACTTGGCCCCGAGGAACGGTAATTCGCGCGGAAATGCGAGAGCACGAATAGAGATAAGAGAAGAAACGAACCCGTTACCGTTGTCCACAACGGTGCTCGTTTGGAATTTCGTGTGTTCGCCAGGACGAGTGAAAAGTGGAGAGGAAAATAAAAGAAATATATATATATACACACACTCTCTCTCTCTCTCACACACACACACACACACACACAAACACATGCAGTATGTACCAGTAAAATGTGGAAACCCTTTTCGAATGTGATTAATCTCCTGAAAGCACCCCCCATTCTCTCCAGCCCCCGTCCATACATATAGTTGAATGGCTATTCGAAAAATGAAACTGAAGATATTCCGTCGGTTCTCGTGGCTCTCCGTTACGCGGAACGGAACGGGGTTTCACAAAAGTTCGCGATCATTTTACCCGCAGAGCATTCGTGCGCGATACGCGTGAACATTCCGTTTCAATGTAATCCACTAACCGATGCCCGTTGCCCGTTTCTGTTCCCGTTGCGAAATTACGGTAAATCACGAACGATTTATCTGTGCACGCGTTGACGTTTCATTGTATCGAGTATCGAATTCGACCAGATATCCGTACCGGCGAACTCGCCGTTTGAAAATTTACGCGGACGTATTAATCGCGTGCGAAACAATCGGCGGCGATTCGCGCATTAACCCGTCGCAACGCGGCGCACCGGTAAATGATCGACCGACTCGAATAATCTTGTTCTGTCGCGAAACGGTGCTTCTTTTCACCACGGTCAGCCTCGGAAAAGCGCAGCGAGATAAATGTTTCTGCGGCGGTGTCGCGGGCTTGTTCGTACATGACAAAGGATGATCGATATATCCAGGACTCGCTTCACGTGTCCGGCCCGCCCCTCCTCTGGAGAGACTTAACACCGCAACCACCACTTTACTGCAATTTTATCCAAGAGGCCACGCTTTCGCACATCGCACGCGACGCTCTTTGAATCGCCGACAAATGGCCCCGTTGGAATTGCCGGGCCCCTTTACTTTCGCGTGTTCGTCGGTCAGCCGGCGCAAGATTTTCTTTCGCGACGTGGACAAATAGGATCGAGATTGTTCAGGACGCGTCGAACATGACGGCGAGCAGGTACGTCGGATCATCAAGTTTTTAAATAAATATTGCGACACCGCGATTCATCTCTGCGGGGTTAATTTATTGCTTTTTACGTGTTCATTTTATGTTGAACGGGGATTTACGGGGAAGCCCGTTCAATTATTCGAACGGACGGGAAGAATAGAAACGGCGTTCGTTTTGTAATGTTTATTGTCTGCGAAATATCGATCGTTCCTGGTCGTTTCACTCAATTCGTTGAAAACTATATGCGTAAATTCCGACAGTTAAAAAAAGGTTCGATTCGTTCTCCGCTTCTCGAGCTGTACAAGTCCATGAATTATCAGAATGTGACTCCGCTTTGCCAGCGATCGCCCTGCTTGATTAAAGACCGTTCGTATAGCCGATCTACGGCTGTATTATCGTCGCGCAGGCTAATTTATCGATTCACCCGGGGCCCGTCACGGGGAACACGGTGGATTCGTGAGAAATTTAATTCCGCCAACTTTGCTTTCGTTCGCAAACAGACCGCGGTTGACGAAGATACAAGAGTGACGCGGGGGAAAATTTTTTTACGCGAACTCCAATATTTGTGACGATCAAACAAGTCTGGCCGCGGCTGCCGGTTGATTCGTGCTGTTTATTCTTCTCTGGGCCGCGCGCTAGCCTAGCTTACCACCCATAAAGCCACAGAACTTTTCGCGATCTATTTTTATACGTACAGAAGAAGTGTGTAGTTGGGAGGAAGGGAGGGAAACGAAGTCGAAATACGCATGCAGGCGACCGGACGGCGAGATTCGATGAAAAATACATGAGCGCTCCCTGGCAGAACTTCGTTACAAGGTAAGTTGTAAAATCCGGGCAAGCGGAGTGTCCGCTAATATCTCTGATTAATGTTTTATGCATAGTGACGCCACTCCTTTCGCGAGCTTTCCAGTTTAAAATCACTTCCGACCGCCGGACGATTGCGAGTGGTTCAATTCAACTTTTTTTTTTCCATCCCGCCCCTATAAATAATTCCAATTTCCTCTTCCAGGTATTCCTGGCTTGACAGAAAAAACAATGATATACCGGTTTCGCGGAGCACGATTAATAAAAATTTGTCCCGTTCAGAGCGAACAATGCTCGCGAACGAGCAAATCGTAATCTCTGACGCAAGTTTATCGCCGAATTCGGTCGTCCGCGCGACTCCACCTCCAAACAGTCATTACGTTTCCGTATAATACAAAATACACGCTACGCTACAATAGCCTCCCCCGAGTACACGCAGCCGTTTGCCGTTTCGCCCGTCCAAAGATAACTCTGGATGGCAACCGTCTCCCCGCGAGGGCAGGTAAACCAGTGAGCAGTGTTCGTCGCAAAGGGCCCCAAGGAAATCCAAAGTACGAGACGGCTGTTTCGCCTCTGTCCTTAACAGTCCCGGGCGAAGCACCTCGTAACCACCTTGCGTGCCTCCGCGACGACGAGAGCAGCTCCTGCGCGAACGAAGAATTCGTGCGAAGGTGTGCACGGTCCTGGTTCGAGTGCTGTTCCGTGAAAGTGGGCCGAAATTGACCCCGCTTTCTCGCCGCTCCCCTTCGAACCACGCTTACTTGCGAGCTTAATTTCGAGCGGCGGTGCGCGCGTGAAAATTTCGGCCGCGCCAGTCATCGTCGTCGAGAAATTCGCACGCAATGGTAGAATCACGCGCGCGGATCGCACGATCGGGCCCGTTAATGCGACCATTAGGCATCGGTTCCGTGGCGCCACGCGAAGATCGAACGAGGTAGAGAACGTGCATATCGCGATAGGGGAACGGCCGTGCACTTTTCTGCCGCCACCATACCGCGCCGCAGTTTCCGTAATGAAACTTCCACCCCCGAGATCTAGATAGGCGTGCGGGCCGCTCTTTCATTTTTTTGTCCGCGACACCGCGACCACTGCCTTTACGCCCATTGAAAGTACCCTGGAATAGTTATTACGATTTAGTTGGCTACCTCGTGATCGATCCTCCTTTCTTTCGTCTTCCTTTTTGTATACGCTTCGCAAGCGTCGCTTTATGTCGCAGGCATCGACCAGAGTTTTCTTTTCCTTCCTATCTCTTTGCGTAATATATACGACGTTATGGTTCGTGTTTGTTCTTCAACTTAATAATTTATCGTCCTCTTCTTAATGGACACGGGAGGCAGTTTACGAGAACAATAAACCACCGATGTTAATGGCAAATTGCAGCACGAAAGCGACGATAAACTGTCGTTTATCTGGACACTGGCTACGAAAGGGGGGCGGTTTTGAGCGTGTAAGAATCGATCGCTCGACGATACCGGTTTATTAAATTCTTCGATGCACGTACGCGACCGCGGTCCGGTCTCGTTTTTATCGTAGATCGTATCTTACATGAAGCTGATAACGGGGTAACTCTTATTAAAGCTGCGATTATCGCGTAATACCATTTATTTAGTCGATTATTCAACGAGGGCACGCATCGACGATAAGCGGAAAGATATTTCAACGGGTAAATATGGTTTCGTTGGAATGTCGGATATTTTTTCCCCCTTTAAGTTCGGTTCAATCGATTGGAGTGCCTCGAAGTTTGCGCACGTTGATTCCTGAGATGAAAATGGAACAGCGAGTGAGCATGCACATCGAAATTGCAAATTGCGCGACGGTAGATTATTGTGGACGAGTTAGGAACTGGGAAACTAACGACTGGCATTATTAAATCCTTTGAATTCTCGGCTCCCTATAGTTGTGCGTCAGGAATGTTTGGTCGAAAATTATGCCGTCTCGCCGTCGGGGCTTCCGCCTGGTCCAATCAAACTGTAGTTTGCATCTCGATCGTTTATCAATTACCGTGGGTCCGATGAATTCTGTGGAAAACAATTGTTTTGTCATTTCTGCGTTTCTGAAACTCGGGTCGGCCATTCTTAATGAACACGCAGCTTACGTCAAACTTACCATTCTATAGCGTAACGCAACGTTCTGTTTATTAAGCAAGGAGCACAAATATATTTCACGCTCTATCGAGAATCTATGTTAAGAACGTGCTCGACGGGGGAGCGTGTGCGCAAACATTCCCAAGAAAATTGACGATAATGGTATTCTTCATTTTCATAATTGTTACTGGGAATACACATGCGATAATCATACTTGATATTCGCCTCCAGGCCGGCTTTCACGTTCGTTGTAGTTCTCGCTGCAGTTTGTGCGCAATTTGCATGAGCCGTTCCAATGAGGAACCCATTATAAAGACTAAACCGAACTCGAAATCGCAGGACGAAAGTTCTGCAACCGGTTCGGCAATTATGCACGATATATTATATTTCGAGCGTTCTCCTGCGATTTAGACGATATTGCTGGAAATACAGTGTACAGTGATTCGCTTTTCAACCTCGAGACAATCAACATTATAAACGCCGCTACCTCGATTGCTTCCCACGAACTCCGAACGTTGAAGAAATTAATATAGAATTGGAAATCATTCGCCGCTCCCTTCTGTTCCGACGTAATTTGGGAATCATATTAGGGTGACGGCGGGGGTCAATTTAAGGGGTCACGGCGGCCATGAAAAATATGTTCGCGGCGTCGCGTGACCTCGGTCGTGTTTCTCGCGCCCCCATAACGAAAGAGCTTCTGATTAAGAGAATCACGAATTATGTCAATTTCAAGAAGGCAAATAAAGAGCGCAGACCATCCCCGGCGGGAATGAAATTTATCTGGACCGTGTTCCAATTAATTTAACGATTTCAATTAGCGAGGCAGCAACGCGTCGAGGCGGCACCGACCGGAATATTATATTCATAGACGGTACGACGGTTTTGTCGTTGAAACGTGGATCGACTGACAGGCATCCAAATCGAGCGCGGTCACTCCGTCTCTCTTTATCGCCGCAAGAAATTATTTATCCCGAGTGCGCTACGCGTTACGCGCCACGTGGTTAATTCCAAATTAGCCGAACGAGAATGACGTAGGAACTTATTAATTCATAGCGAAGCTAGCGAGACGAGTGTAGGGAAATTGGCAAGCTTAATTGGCGGTTAATTGGGCAAGAAAGCACTTGAAATTCTATACTTCAACGAACCATAAAATACTGCGAGGAATAGTTCAACGTTTATCAAGGATAGAGAGGAAAAAAAACCGAGCTTATTATATCATTCGCTCAAAAACTAAACAGCGCAGATATTACAAGATGCTCGAAGTTGAAAGGATTCGTTCAAGAATAATCTAATTACTGCTCCTCCTCCTCGCCTCTATATCTCTCTCCGTTTCTTTTCCGTAATATCATTTTCTAATTAAGATCTGTTCGATGGGCTCCAGGAGAGAAAAGCGAGTGTTCTCCGTCAGGGATTTCATTTTCGTCCATACCGTCCGCCCCTTTCTGCCCCTCCCTCGTGCAACGGGCTTCAAATAGACGTACAGCCACAGAGACAATATCGTACATCGGGAAAATCGAAGAGTAGAAAGCAACAAACGCGCCTATGTACGTGCATGTCAAGGTGCCCCAATTTGCGTGCGAATACGTGGGAAAAGCTCGCTGGTGATTTACAATACGGCGCCTGGTATAGTGGTCGGTATTGTTGAGGAAAAAATACTTTGCGTAAAAACCAAAAAGAGTGAGGAACAAGGGGCGGGGGAGAGGAACAGAGATGGCAAATGAACAGGAGACAGAGAAGGGGCTGAGGGTGCTTCGAGTGTGCAATCCCCGCGGCAACCAGCACGAACGTGAACGAGCCCGGGGGTCGAGCCCTCCCGAAGGTTTACAGTCACCTCCGCGAAACAAACGACTTCCCGGAGTCATCGAAAGTTTCTGGCCGATGCAGCGATTTTCCGCGAGGATTCGCAAAATTCGCCGGCGCGATCTGTATTTCGCTTGGATATTGGCCACGGTAATGCAGGCACGCCTGCTTCGAACATGGATCATGCTTGACGATCATTCTTTCATTAGCTTAGAGGACAAAAAAAATATAGAGGATTATTTATTTCCGCGTTGCCATAACGTTTCACCATATTTTACAGGAAGTTTGTTCAAATGATTACTGGAAACACTGCTGTTCACCTCGCACGCTTTTATTCAATATCACTGGTTTAACCGGCCATTTGTCGTGCATTTTCGTTTATTCTATCAGAATTCGTTGGCTCGGGGCAATTAAACTTTTCTCTGTCAGAAGTGTGCAATTTCGGCGCCCCTATCCGCCCACGCCTCGTCACACAGTTCATAATCGAAATTCGGAGGGTCGCGACGGTTTTTCGGGCTATTAATCGCGACCGCACGGCCCGAGCAAACACGACGATATTTCCAGGTGGGGGAGGAAAAAAGAGCGACGGGAGGTGAGTCCAGTCGCGGCAACGGCGACGATAAATTTACGTCGTTAATTCTCCGTTAAAGCGGAATTGTTCTGCCTTTGTTGCGGCCCGCTGCCACCGGCAATAAATTTCACGATTCCGATATCGGGGCTGCTAAAAGGTTACCGGCAAATTAATAACCGATTGCTCAATAGTTATCGGTCCGGCTTGCGGTACAATCAGACTCCCAATTGTATCGCTTGTACCTCACGACCCTTGCCTCCGCTCATTTCCTTCAACACTTGCGATTCCCCCTCGGTCACCGCGATTTTCCAACCGAACGAGATCTTTACTCGCATCGCGGACGGATTAAATTTCGCAGCGCCTACCGTTTCGCCGTGAAACATGGATCGTTCCATTCGTACCGTAAAATATTTCTAGCCGAATGAAGAAAGCGTCGTTCAGCTGAATACGGAAATAAGGGTACACGTTCGGCGAAGTTTTCTCGCGAACGCAAGACCTTTCCTGGAACAGATTTAACCGCGTGTCCATTACCGGTCGCATTAATTATCGTAACCCGTCAGCTTTAACCGTGAAACTTACGGCACTGCTCGTCGTTAGCGATTGCGATCGGAATTACGCATAGCGCCGCGGGACAGTCGAGAGGATTAATAACGTCTTAACAGCAGACGTTCAAAGACGTCGCCGCGACAGCATGGAGAAGTTTATACAGGGTTTCCCGTTTCTGCCTCGGAAACGGACACTCAAGACCACTTCTCGGTACCTTATCATTTGCGGCCGCGTCGTAAATACCACCGACTGCTTTGCAAACTCAACATAATAATTCGGAACCGCCCCTCGAGATCGCGGCGGCGATGAAATGATACAGTGGAATCGAGTGTCCCTTTCCTCAGTAGGTTAATTACTTCCGTGGTGCAATCGATTGCAAGTAGAACGAGTCA
This sequence comes from Nomada fucata, assembly GCA_948146005.1. Lineage (NCBI taxonomy): Eukaryota > Metazoa > Arthropoda > Insecta > Hymenoptera > Apidae > Nomada > Nomada fucata. The sequence goes on from OX411279.1 coordinate 2,654,249, forward strand.
GCCATTGATCAGCCGCGCCGAGATTTTCAATAATACGGGAATTCAGCCGCTTCTCTCGTTCTTTTCTCCTCTTTCCTCATTCTTTCCGTGCATTTCGCGCCGCTATTAAACCTCTATTATGCTTTTTATTTAACTAAAACTTGCCGAGTATGTATGCATTAATAGGATTTATATATTTTTTTTTGTAGAATTCGCCCGTACCGGAAACATTTGTTTATGAATCGCATGGCACACTTATCGATTACGAATCCAAGAATTTCATTCCCTTTCTTCGTTCCACGACCTGTTTCTTAATAAACCGCGCACCATCCGTAAATAAACGAGCACCGTCCTAATGCAATACCTTCACAGAATTACAGACCAGAAATCGTGGTATTAGTTCGGTCATTTTCCAAAATTAGACAACTTCCTATATCTCGCGTCCATAAAGTGTCGGCCAAGTCGGTAGAGAGCAGATAAAAGTAAGGAATGGGGAACGGAAACGGACCGGTATATCGGGTGGTAACGGGGATTCGTTCGCCGTACGTCATGTACAATCGCGGCAGCGGTGCCTCCTTTTACGGATATCGCATCGATCTTCTGAACGATGTCGGTTCGTTGGCGGATTTCGATTACACCATCGGAGAATCTTTCGACCAACGTTACGGGTACCAGGATCCAAGCGCGGGTCACTGGAACGGTACGATCTATGAATTAATGAAGAATACGTCTGACATCGCCGCGGTTCCGTTATGGGCAACGTTGAACAAAGCTCAGGTATCTATTGACCTTTCCTAGGATGATGAATAAAGGTTAAAACTTTAACTTCGTTTTGTTTACAAATTGAAAGGTCCTAAACGGATTAAACATCGACTTTATTATGTCGCTGTTGTTCCATATTTTATTGCTGCGCTGCCACCGATTTATCCTCAAAGGTTTTAATATTTATACCGGGGGGGGGGAGGGGTGTTTCACAAAGTTCTCCGCAACGTAAAATAAAAACTGAATAAAGTACGATTGGTTTCCGTTTACCGTTATGAAAGAAACATTAGGGCGTAATAAATAAATGATTGCATTGAAATTCTACGTGACGTTAATAATACAATTCTGTCCCGACGCGTAGTCGAAAGGATCTTCGGTTCGAGTGTTGCCACTGGTGATTTCAGGCGCAGACCCAAATGTACTCGTTTCCAAATCATTTCCATAGCATCCTCCCGTTCTTCGAAGTAGTCGCTAATGATTTTGCCAGTCGATGCGACTCAACGATCAATAAAATAAAAAATGAGATCGCACGACGCCCAGGTGGTGAACTCCGCTATTCCCTATCAGGGTCTAAACGGTTTCACGATAATGATGCCGAAAAAAAAAACAGACATGTCCCCTTCCTCGGGCTCCTAATGATCGTAGAGATTGAAGTCTGGATTGCTTTCGCGTTCGCCTTTCTTTGGACGATATTTCTATTATATATTCTCGAGGGGTACTCGCCCTTTGGCTATCGGAATAATCGCGAAAGGTATCAGGAAGCGGCGGACGATCGATTCTGCTCTCTGAAAGGGTGTTTTTGGTTCGCGTTCGCGTCGATCGTTCCTCAAGACAACGGGGACATGCCGATAAATTTATCTGGTAATCTGGCGACTGTAACTTGGTGGCTGTTCGGTTTCGTGATCGTTACTGCTTGCACAGCTAATCTGGCGGTCTATGAAACCCAAGAACCATTAGTGGGAAACACCGAATCGATGGACGACCTCAGGAAATAGTGTATCGAGTTCGGTTAACCATTTATAGCCCATCCTTCGACCTATAGGTAGTTTTTCAGAACGGAGAAAGCAGAACGATGTTTTCGTAGGTAAAGTAATCCTCGTTGTTTGGGTTGCTCGTATGATTGTTTAATGGCGTTACAGATGGGTGCAGCATTTTCTCAATGAAACTTTGGCCGGTTTAATAAATTCAGGAAAATGTGTGACGAATTCACGAGGTGAGGGTAAAGTTTTTTGCGCAGTCTTTGAGCACGAATGGCGCTGGATGAGAATGCATCGGATCACAGTAGGTCTGAGTGCATCGCATGGGATTGTCCTCTGGGGAATAAAATTCATGAAGACGTATTCTGCGACGGTGGACGCACGGGATTTGTTCGGCACACGAGGGAAGCGGTCAAGATGGTACGAAAAGTAAACCGCACTTGCGAGTTCCATTTTACAGCGGAGGCCATGATCATAAAATATCTGGCGCTGACAAGCCCCTGAGTTGAAGCGGGTCGGAGAGGAGTTCGATAAGAAATTGTTCGCACTTTCTGTACAGAAGAATCCATCGGTTAAGAATTGAAGAATTGAATTTGATCAATGGTCCGCTGAATAAAGTTTCCGACAAATTGCTGTCTCGCTTCGATCAAATACTGTTCGAGTGAATGGAAATAGTTGTCACCAAAATGAGTATTTAATTAAAGTAGTACGCGGTTGATACTTGAACAGAGATTAAACGTTATAGAGAAGAAACGGTGGTTCGACGATCCTTTGAAAGCGAATTGCCCACCGGGCAAGAACTTCAATGCGGGTTTCGACCTCGACAATTTGGCAGTTACATTCCTGCTGATCTTCCACGGTATATTAATGGACGTTCTAATACTCTGCCCGCAATCTTGCCGGCATCGCAATCGGCTAAACCGAAGAGCTGAAAGCGTACGCCTCTTTACGGGAACGCCATTGACTCTTCCTTAATAATAAAGAAAAGAATAGAGGGAATATCTATGAAAGAGCATGAAAACGCTAGAAATCCGTACCTGAGCAACGGTGTGCAATTTGCACTTATTAATTTGTCGCGCACCAATTTCGATAAATATCCTCGCGGCACGTGACACCGTTACTAATAAAACGAAAATACTGCCGAAGAATGAACGTCGACCAACGTAAAAGCTTGTTTTCCTCCGATGTACTCATTTCTCCGTCGGCTTCTCGTGTCACGTTATAGCCAATCGTTTCGCCCAAAAATAACGTTCCGTTCGATTGCTGCCAATAGTATTCAGCTAATTCTCCGTGTTGTCCCTCGTATTTCGGGGAGCGCTCTTCCATTAAGAGAAATAGATACTTCACCCTTTCTTAAATAAATAAATCCTGCAGCCAAAAAGGCATCCCGAAGACACGCGGACAAAGAAGACACGTTCGTTTCTACCGTAGAAAAAACACGCAACTTTTACGTGCAATTACGTCTCGTCGAAGAACCGTGTACGCCTCTGCCAAGGCCTTTAAACAATTTTCAAAAGAATAGAAAGAGAAAGAGAAAGAAGAACAGCTTTCGCTGTTGGATACATATGCAGGCGGCAGGTGTTCACGATGGTGAGTCAGGGAAATATCGATGTCACATTGAAATGAAAATATCAAATGGTACACGTATGTGTGCGTACGCATGACGGGGAAAGACTAACGATCGATTGGTCAATTACGAGATAACAGGATCGCTCGACACGCGACAGGTAAATTCATCGCGAAGCGATCGCGTCCTTCGCGTTGCTCGCACCGTATCTACCGATTGCTCTTGCCGTCACGCCCCGACCTATCGATGGCGATTGAGAATTTGGACGAAAAAATAAAGGGGGCGGAGAAGAAGAGGCAAGGTGCGTTGATACGGGAAATTGATTAGGTCATCCCCGCGGCAACCGATGGGCAAACACAAATGGAACATAGTGAAAACGGACTACGGGTTTCGAGACTACCCTTAGTTGCTTGACCGATTTCCACACGCGATATCCTGTCCTCGAGACGCAACACGTACGTACGTGATCGAAACGAGCCCGGCCAATTACATATTGCACCTAAAGTTGGCCGCAATATCGTCGTCAATCTTTGCTCTGTCGCGCAAGGGAAACGTATTGTTCAGGGGAGGGACGAAGAAATTTAGAGGGCTTAGACCTTTCTAGAATCGACGGAAAAAATTGATCAATTATTGCGGTATTCTCTGTTGCATTGTTAAAATGAAGTTTATTGGATTGACGATTATTGTATGCATTTTGCTCGGGCTCTGTGGAGAGACTGTGGTTCATGGAGAAAGAAATGTGATAAGAGTTAAGGAAACCGTCGGGTCGAGACCTGTCAATCTTTGTAAGTAAATGTTCCAATTAAAGTCGTCAATTTGAAATGTTATGTATAATGTAGCAAATTTGAAACATTCAAATCCTTCGATTTCGACGCCCCTTAGCTACTATAATCGTTCGTCCCACCAACTTGTCTTTCAGTCATAATCAACGACGAAACGAACAAGGTAGCGAACGGCAGCATAATTGTCGCGCTGAAGGCGATCAAAGAGAAACATCCTACCTATTTAGGCAAGGTGTGGACCGTGCAAATTAACGAGTCTGACGTAAACGACACGTTGGATCGCATTTGCAACGCCTGGGACTACAGTCTGGGAAAAGGGGGCACCAAAGTTCCCGATTTAGTGATAGACACAACGACAGCTGGCTTGGGGGCTAAAATATCGAATTCGTTCACGGCGGCCCTTGGTATCCCCACATTGTCAGCGCAGTATGGCCAAGAAGGTGATCTTCTGTATTGGAGGAATTTAAATGCAGATCAACAGGATTATCTCGTTCAAGTGATGCCTCCGGCAGACTTAATACCAGAAGCAATCAGACATCTGGCGATTCAATTGAATATCACGAACATAGCGATCCTGTACGATCACAATTTCATTATGGATCACAAATATAAAAGCTTGTTGCTGAACGTACCGACGAGGCACGTGATCAACGAGGCCCCTCAACAAGTTACGGAGATGAGGAGGCAGCTACCGCGATTAAGAGATCTGGATATCGTGAACTATTTTATCCTGGGCGATGAAAATACGTTGAACGTGGCGTTGGAGGCTGCGGAAGGTTTGAACTTCACTGGCAGAAAGTACGGTTGGTTTCTGCTGACTCCGGACGCGAACATATGGCCTAGGTGCGAGTGCAGAAATATGACGGCGCTTTTCATGAAGCCGGAGTTCGAGCAGGCGAAGCCGAATCTGGATGAAATTTTGCCAAAACCAGTTGTCTCGGCCGCGTTTTACTACGACCTGGTGCAACTCGGCGTGTACGCGATGAAATCGGCATTGGACAACGGGGAATGGCCGTTGGAACCGAGGCAAATTAAGTGCGACGAATATAATAACACGAACACACCTGAGAGGGGGCTGGACTTCTTCGGTAAATTGAAAACGGTATACGAGAACATGACGCCGACGTATGCTGGCATTAAATGGGGTGCAAAGAACGGGGAGCATCGGGCGCAGTTCAAAATGTCGATTCATATGGTGAATATTGAGGATGGGGTTGTTTCGAATACGATCGACAGTGGATCCTGGAACGCGAGCATTACGGCTCCCGTGGAGGTAAATCAGAAAATTCACACAGAAGCGTCCACGATGGGAGAATATTAATAGACCCTGACGTTCGTAGTTTATTGTTGTTGGATTCATTACTGTTGAAGAAGCGATTTTTAAAACAATTGGCGATTGATAACGGGGTGGCAGAAAATTGATTTAACATCCAGAAAGAACACTCGAGAAATTTTAATACAGTCGAAATCGAAGGGGCAAATTGATATCGGAGTGCACGTGACATTACTAAATGAAATTAGGTCGGTTCTATTGATCTGCGAAAAAAGTGATGGTGCTTTTGAGTCACGCGAGGATCAGGTTCTGTTCGATAATCGAATGTCACAGGTCGCCTCTAATATCGTATCCAGTTAATCAGTGCAAGTCACAATACATTGTCGCAATTGAAATAAAAATGCGTGACCAACAGCCCCTGTTAATCTGACTATCTAAATCTATCGGAAAAATACAAGTGGCCCGATGAATAAAAAAAAAAAACAATCCACCATCGAAATTCTAAAATAATTTCGCACTTTCGCGAACAAATTGTTCGAACGTCACATTTTTCTTTTTTAGTCACGACCTCAACCACCACGTAACGATAACTGTACCCTTGACACACGATCGTTGCATTTATTCACATTTATCGCTGATAACCACGCTTTCAATCGTGATAGCGCATGCAACTTTGTTTAATCAAATACGTAACGCGAAACCCATCAACTGTGTAATTTTCTCCCGGCACTCGCGAGTTTCGTATCGTGCATGCTCCTTCTATATTGAGAAAATCACCCTTGATTATCCAACTTGAAATCGGGCTGCATCCGATGTGCGTTTGTTCTCGCACGAGATCACTGTGACGAAACGCGGGGTCTACACCTGCGACCATTGAGCAATCTCTCAACGCCAGTATCTCTAATCAATTCAATCCGCCTAATTGCATTCTGTGTGAAGGTGACCAACACCGACGTGATGAACGCGACGGCGGTAAAAAGCTACCGTGTGATCACCGTGATACATCCGCCATTTGTGATGTACAACAAGGAAACCAGCGAATACTACGGGTTCTGCATCGATTTGCTGAACGAAATCAAGGGCACGCTGGGCTTTCAATACGAGATTAGAGAAGTCGAGGACAAACTGTACGGAAATCTAAGCCCGAACGGTAGCTGGAACGGTATGATGAAAGAATTGATCGAGAAACGAGCCGACATAGCGTTGGGCTCGCTTTGGGTTACAGCGGAGAGGGAAAGGGTGGTGGACTTCACGGTCCCTTACTACGATTTGGTCGGCCTGTCGATCATGATGTTGAAGACAAAGACATCAACCTCGTTGTTTAAGTTCCTGACCGTGTTGGAGAACGAAGTGTGGTTCTGCATACTGGCAGCCTATCTCTTCACCAGCGTTCTCCTATGGATCTTCGATCGTTGGTCGCCGTACAGTTACCAGAACAACCGTGAGAAGTACAAGAACGACGACGAGAAAAGGGAATTCAGCCTGAGAGAGTGTTTCTGGTTCTGTATGACCTCGTTGACGCCGCAGGGCGGCGGCGAGGCGCCGAAAAATCTCTCCGGAAGGCTGGTCGCCGCTACCTGGTGGCTATTTGGATTTATAATTATCGCTTCTTACACGGCGAATTTGGCAGCGTTTCTGACGGTCTCCAGGTTGGAAATACCGATAGAAACGTTGGAGGATCTCAGTAAGCAGTATAAAATTCAGTACGCCCCGGTGTTAAATTCGCCAGCGTATATCTATTTCAAGAGGATGGCCGCCATTGAATGGAAGTTTTACGAGTAAGTCGGCGAGAGATTGACAAGTTTCAAAATTTGAATTTGAAAGAAAATGGAAATGTTTGACCGTGCCTGTATGCGAGTTTCAGCATTTGGAAAGAAATGAGTCTCAATGATAGTTTGTCCGACGTGGAGAGGGCGGATTTGGCTGTGTGGGACTATCCTGTGAGCGACAAGTACACGAAAATGTTACAAGCTATGGAGGAGGCAGGGTTCCCGGCTTCGACGGAAGAAGCGCTACGACGTGTTCGACGTCTCGACTCGAACAACGAGTTCGCATATATAGAGGATTCGACGACGATCAAGTACCTTATACTGACTAACTGCGACCTGGTTCAAGTGGGAGAAGATTTCTCGAGGAAACCGTATGCAATCGCTGTTCAACAGGGATCGCCTTTGAAGGATCAGTTTAATAGCGCGTACGTAATCGTCTCTACAATTTTGTCCACCTTGAAAAATTAATTAACGTGTCATTTTGTAACACCGTTGCACGCGTTTCTGTTCGACGTAGGATTCTGATACTGTTAAATAAAAGGAAGCTGGAGAAATTGAAGGACAAGTGGTGGAAAAAGAACCCGGACAAGAAGGACTGCGACGCAGAAAATAGTCAAAGCGACGGGATAAGTATTCATAATATCGGCGGAGTGTTCGTTGTTATATTCTTAGGGATTATCTTCGCCTGTTTCACTTTGGCGTTCGAGTATTGGTATTATCGGCACCGTACGAAGATCACCAAGATCGATCGAAACAGCCCGACCAAAGGTAAACTCACGAAGGTAAAACCGCTCAGATTCAACCTGCAGCCCGCACCAACCCACGGGTTTCAAAATGCTCAGTTTAGATCGAGGTTTTAAGTGAATTTTCGCGAAAGGAATAACAAGCATGTACAAAACGGTGAGCCACGTACCTGTTTCGATGTTTGCCGTTCTTTTGTATTCGATAAGAATAAAAATAGAAAAGCATGATCGAAAAGCTGACTAAAGAATGAACGGTTTAAAGGAAGAAGTTGGAATGGAGGTATATAAATGGTATGCAAGTTCAGCGTCTGCAATGCCTTTATTTACTTACTCCCTTTGCGTACATTGTTTCGCGCAGAGAATACACATCAGGATGTTCTTTTGTATTTTTTCTTTCCATTTTGTTTCATTTCTTTTCAGATCGCGATTCATGTACAACATCGTTCGTCATATTAAATAACAATCTTTGCATCGTGTTAACATTATTACCACGTTCCACAATAACATTTTACCCACTCTCTCTCTCTCTCTTTCTCTCTCCCTTTTTCCCTTTCATGTTAAAAAGGCATTTATTTTTTCTAATAACACTTCTCTCAAGTCTCCTTTCTGCCACCCCTAGCGAGGTAGGTGTAGTATTTTTTTTCAAGTTATACGTTTCTCCTTTATTTTTATTTTTTTGTTTTATTTTTTCGTTTTTTCTCACGTGTATGTTCTCAATAATATTTCCGATATTTCCTCTGAAGGAGCGTAGGAAAAGCATTGGATACTTTGGGTTTCTTTAAAACATGGGATTGGTGGATCATGGTTGACAGGGTACAGGGTATTAATCTCCTAGGAAGTTAAATTATAATTAGGGGGATATAATTAAGATAATCCATTAATAATTACGAAAAAAAAAACAACAAGAAAGTAGAATAGTAATTCGATGGTTCTCGATTTTAATGTCGTGCGGCACATTTTTCTTATCCCCTTTTGTTTATACTTATAAGTACTCCGTCCACGAATTTTAATTCTTTCGACATACTTCTTTCATTTTTCCCTCTTTTAAATTATGTCATTCTTTTTTTTGGCATTTTCTCTTCTTTACAACATTTATCTTCACTTCTTCCTCTCTTTCCTGCAATGCGTCCAATGCAATTATGCAATAGACGTCCTTGCGTCATCGGATGAGAAACAAAAAAAGGAAAACTGCACGCTACAATTCCTAGAAAATCAGCGCACTAATTGTATGTATATATATATATATTTTTTTTTTCGTTTTCGTTTCTTTCTCCTCAAAAAAGTTCACATAAAATTATCAACAAGCTACAAACGAAATCTCATGGACTACGTTCTCGATACTTCTTTCCCCGCTTTCGCGCTTTCATAGTTAAACGCTGCGATTAACATATACACCTTTTACTCTCTCCCCCTCTACCTCGCTCCGTACCCTTTTTTTATCTTTGTATCTGTCAAAGAGTTAATAATAATAATTATCTAAATGAACTTGCTTAATATTCTTCTCGTCTCGCTTTGCTCGCAATGCGACCGTTGTATTTTTTTTCTTTTTTTCATTCTTCGTTTAGCGACAACAGGGGTACATTTTTTTTTTCTTATAATGGCAACCATCTTGGATACATGCATAACAAATTCCACATGCCAAGAGGTCCCCCCAGTGTCATACACCTTATTTATTGATTTCATTTGCAACAATTTGCGTCTTCGTCTTGAAAAAAAAGAACGTATAGCTAAACCACAAACTCTCCGGTCGTATAGCATTTTTTTTTTTCTAGCAGCTCGTATTTATCCAGTTCATAAGGTCAACGGACGCAAAGTCGTCAGAGGCTGGCATCCGAAGCTGCTACTGTGCCTTCTATCGGAAAAAAGATATTAAACATGTAACGTTATAACTGTAATCCGAAGAATTGGAACTAAGTACACAGACTATATACATTCTAATCTACGCACGTCAAGTCTCGCGCTTCGAATTAAAAGCCGATCGATGTAGTAGCGTATCGCGAACCAATCTCTCAAGTGCCGTTCACGCTCCGCAAAACGTTCTACAGGATGATGTCTTAATTCCGCAACGTATTACATACCATGTGATCGATGTTACGTATAAACACAAACGTACAGACGCATCTATTAATTCCGGATTACATAACGGGGAGACGTAACAAAAAAAAAAAAATGTATCTCTTTCGATGTTTATACAACACGAGGGTCCGAAGACGTATCGTTTAACAAAAATTTCTGTTCGATTGCTCAACCAATGATCTTTGGTTTATCGTAGACTTGTACCTCCGAACAAACGAGAAAGGCCTAAACGTTAAAACATGTATCTCTACTCTATTTCTACTAACATAAACACAATGGTCAACGTAATTCTATTTAGCTATTCTGTTTCTCTTTGCCGTATTGCAACGTGAACGACGTTCGAACGGAGATATCCGAACAGCGTGACGAAACAAAGCATTTATAAAATAGCAACAAAAAGAAAAAAAAAAGAAGAAAAACTGAACATTCGACACGTAGTGTGGACTTCTAATCTTTTGGTTTCTTTTTCTACGGACATTTTATTACCTTTTCCTATCATTGTGCAGAGGTACATTAGATCGTATCCAGCCCAGTTGACCCAATGCATAGCAATCTTTCTCGACTTTCTCCTCTTCGCGAATAACAGTATCTTCCACTCCGACTGGAGTATAATGAAAATGATCCTGTTCGGAGAGAATTCTGCGTTTGACCGGGGATCGAATGGGCTCGGTTTGGACGCATTTGTCACATTGACGCACCCTGAATTTCAACGTTAGATTCGTCGATACTGGAGGAAGCGGTGAGCCATTCTCTCGGTACTCCATATAAGGACTCTCTCCACCAGGAAGATACAACAAGTTTCTTGACTCAGATCTGCGATACGCGACTCGCTTTAAGGTATTGTTCACAGGAAACGTAGTCCCATCGGCCCACGGACCATCGTCCTTTATTGGACGAAAGTGTGTGCGAGCGGAAGTAAGCAAATCCTCGTCCGGTTCTGGAAGGCTGTTTACTTTCAGATTTGGACGAGATTCTTTGCGTGTTCCAATGGGGGTCTTACGCGGTGCGACTGGAAAGAAGCAGCTACCTGTCTGAGGACTGTGGCCCAATGCAGCTAAATTACTGCCAATCCCTTTCCAGCACCATGATCCATCCATAGCTGAATCAGACCAGTTAACATTGTTCTCTGAAATATTTTACGGTCGATTATTTATTTACCTTCTCTTTATATAACGTAATTAGCAACTAACTTTCGCACGTATATATGACAAAAATTAGATAACACATAGAGTTACGACAGGACACAAATATAATGGCGTACTACTACGTCTACACTTGATATACTGTTAATTACTTACATGTAGTAAGCCATGTCCTATCCGTTAGATATACTTAAGTCAACATTACTATATCGTTATACCGTTAAATTGCGTATACGTAAAATACTGACCTGCTTTATTTTTGTTACTACATTCATCCGCATAATCTTCAATGCTGATTAAATCGATATCCCATGGAATGAGCGGCGAGTCGTCAACAATAGATTCCTGGTATGGTGTATCAGTAGCGTAGCCATTGTCTGAGGTGGATAAAGTAAAGATTGTCTCGGTAGTGTCTGTCGGCCAAAGGGGTCCTGAAGGAATAGAAAGTGTAGGTGCTGCCCAAATCGAAGCTGTGTCCTGTGCACTGCCTGGTCCTGAATCCCATAGTGCTTCTAAACTTTCGTCAAACTTTGCTTGCAACTGTGCCAATCGGAGTTTATCCAATTCCACTTCGAGCTCCTTTTCCCTTTCGCGTTCCATTGATTTAGCAAATCCAAAGCTTTGTTTCTCCTCCGATCTCCGTGAGTCGATACTCTAGAGAGAACATACCGATTCGTGACAAACTTATCGTAACGATATAACAGAATAGATACTTATCGTTGAACACCTTATTACGTACAATGGATATTTTAGGTTTCTTATTGCGAGTTTTATTGTTGTTCTTATTATTATTATAGTTGACTCCGTTGATTTTGTTGTTGTTATTGTTACTGGTGTTTCCAAAATTCCTATCTTTCCGTTGAGAGAACTTCTTGAGAGTCGTAGGTTGCAAAGCAGGGAATGCCGCATAATATCTAAGAGCTCTGTCGCGAGGTGTGAGCGGCTCTAGATTCGTTTTATTTTCACCATCGGATTTCTTGAACTCCTCTTTTGTTTCATCCGAGCCACCTCCTTCTAGGTCTCGAAGTTTCATACATAATTCGTCGACCAGCGTTTCCACCCCACATTTCTACAAAATTAGAGTGCATTGCTATAATAGAGAAATGTTTAAAGCGTAAACCGATTATATAAAATAGGTAATCCCACTCACAGTATCAGCAGCACTTGTTAAGCATTGCACAACAGCACGTCTTTGCTCTCTATCTCCTTGCGTAGGCAGTTTTGCTTTAGATCGGGTCCGAATACGACGTCCTCCGTTTCTACCGGTACCTACTGCTTCTTCTGGAGGGCTTAGGGCCGAGTCGGGGCAGCGCAGTAGGCTGAGCACAAATCGCGAGTACGCAACTGGGTCTATTCCCAATGCGTCCAAGCGTGCCTCAAGCCACTGGCGCAACTCCTCCTCGGCCCTTGTACCAAACACTTCGCCTCCTCCAGGGGACGTCGCTATCCCGACCAAGCGCAATGCTGGATTCCTCATTTCCTTTTAATAAAGCTCCTCCTAGACCCAGGAACTTTCAGAAACTCCACTACCTCCAGGGTGATCATCTCTCCTTAAAAAAAAAAAACAAAATTACATAAAACTCATTGTCCAACATTATATACAAATATCGTGGAACAGTAGTGTGAAAAGCATATGACAAATTAAATTACCTATTTACAATAGAGTTATAGTATTATATTATTGTCCTTAAATGTTTCAATTTTCACTGAATCCACCACCTTGACATTTACTAGCTTGATAAATGTTCTCTCGTTTCTCTTTGTTACTTGTAATTTCTCTCTTTTAGTTTCGTTGGCCACGCGATCAAAAAGTGGCGCTCCTTGTGATTTCAGTTACGTCGATTAAAAATTACTTAGTCCTTGTGCACAGGTGGTGGATGTTTTGTGGAAATGAGGCTGGCAGGTCTTAGCGAAGGATAACAAATATAGTCTCCTTCCCATTTTGACACTGAAATTTCACAATTTCCAAATTATTCTCCTGCACAGTTAGAGTATAAAAGAAAACAACAGAATATTCCGTAGAAATAAACAAATACAAGGAGTTTGTCCAATCACTTTCTTTTATTAGAAAATATCTTAAGAATATATATTCAACAAATTATACATTCAATAGATTACTTAAATATATGAAAAATTTGTTAATTAGGCACAAACTGTTCTTATTACATTTCTATACGTAGGCATTGTTAAATTAGTGATTGCAAAACTTTCACTTTCATATGTTCTATGCAAATGTTAATGCAAACACATGACCAGCTTAAACACAATGCTACCCACAAAATAATATGCACAAACAATAAACGTTGATCGAAACACAACTTATACTACGATCGGCTCTAATTAATTACCTATAACAAATATGATTATTGCGCCATGCATATAGAGCGTTACAAGAAATGCAAAAGGAAACGGGCCACAGATATTTTAATAACCGATGTCGAATGTAATTTTCAGACAGTGTATGAAGTTATGGCACACTGTATTTACTTCAATTTCACAATACAATACAAATTATTCTGCCGAAGTGTGGGTAACTACATACATTAAACATCTTAGAAAAACAAACTCCTTAAGCCTAAATAAGGACAGTATTTATTCCAAGGGCATAAAAAAAAAAAAAAGTGTTAATGTACACGAAGTATAGATTTGCTTTTACATAAACATAGTATGTATATAATTCTGATATTTCTGCCCCAAATATCAAAACAATACGTGCGACCCGCGTTAACGTAAATTCTGTAAGGATGTATACTTTTCACGCAAGATGCAGTTAACATGGTAAAACGCAGTTGGAAACGTATACGTTCCGTGATAGAGGCTATTAAGTCACGTTGCACGCGAAACGTGGAGCTAAAATATATGTTCCACGTCGTGGCCGTTAGTGACTAGCTGCTGCTGTACGAGCAGGCAAACGAAAACAAGCTACACAGCATCGGTCGTAACAAATTGACAGCGTTATCAACGTTGTCAAAAACGCTTATTACTAGATTACCCGTGCACGAGCAAACGAACGTAACACAATAAGGACATTTGAGTTTTCCACGCATTATCAACCAGCCTCGTCCACTTGATAGATGTCCCTCCGCACTGGTGCACAAAAACAACACTGCAAATTCGAGCGCATAAACTTTGCAGCTCAGCTGTCTATATGAATTGTTGGCAAAGGCATTTGCCCGAGCAATGCGAATAACCTTGTCGATTGCGCTATGCAGTTTCGCCTGAGTCATAGTTCTCTCTTTGGTAAAAACGATCGAATGCATGACGTTACGAAATAATAACAATCATGCCGTCGCGTGCGACGCACTGTCAACTTATGTCAAGCATGGTGGTCGCATCTACCATGATGAACGAAAATTTTGAAATTTTTGACATACCTGCATGCCCCGAGAGATGATTTTCACCCCGGCCTCTTCTACACACCCCACTCAGAGAAAAACATGGCGGCTACTAAAAAGCTTTACTGGCTCTCCCCCTTCCAACCGTTGGCATTCAGTCAGTTATTGCACAAGATTTTTCGGTGGGTTCTAAAATTAATCTGCCGCCCAATTGTAAAGTTAAATCTTCATTGATGATTATTGTCATTCCCTTAAGGTTTTGTTTATTATCAGCCTGTCGAAAAAGAACGCGCATCTCCTATGATATTAAAATCATAATACGCGGTTGCAGTTTCATTCGTCTTTTCCAAAGTGATGTAGACTAGGGATATCAAAACGAACAAACCTACGTGGAATAATAGATCGATTTTAATATTTTTTATATAATTTAATACGTTTCATACTATCCATAAGAAATGATGACGGGACAAAATTGTGAATAATATTGTTCCGCACGTGAAATCATTTAATATCATTGATAATTATTAAATAGTTTCTAATATAACGTTAGCGAAGTTTCATTGTTTAGTTAAATTTATGTTAGAAACACTACCTGCATGTGTTTCAGTAGTTCTTTCTAAATCAACAAAATAGTACGTCGCAAACGAATTGTGTATCTGAAATTAATTGCAAATATATTTGGAAAAAGCCGAATGCCTCTGGCTAATTACGAGGAGCGGTAAATCGGCATTGAATTGGGATTCAATAGTAGTAGTGTACAACCAGCTGATCTCTTGCACTATCATCGCTATGTTCAAGTCGGAAAATGTGTGATGGTGAGGTATTTTACCACATTGCAGATAAAAACGGCACCGATAGATTACGAAAATTGCAAAAGAAATACTGTAATATAAGATGAATTCCTTAATTCATGCGAAGAAAATGGTATCCGGCCACAGAACAGCAATTCGCCGTATGTACAATTAATTCTATTTAATTATAAATCAGGATAATAATTAACATTTTCAAGTACATGCATTATAGATATTGTACACGTTACATTTATATAACGGCAAACTTTACAGATAGAGCTATTAATACTCTGTGACACATTAACAATTTTTCCACCTTGTGTTTTTACTTTGTTGGTGATCTACATTCTTATTTCGATCGTAGGTTAGGTCATGAAATAAGTATTATACAAGTGTTATTACAAGTTCCATGACAGCATCTTGATATTCATTAACGAAATGATGTTTTATCGTTCGTGAAAAAAACAGAAAAGAATCATTGGAATTGTATCTTATATTGGAATGTAATTTTGAGTATTTCACATGGTCTATCTGTTGCAGATTACTGCTGTTTTAAATTGTGGTACAATACCAACCAAATAAATGGCAGTTTGGCACTTATCTACATGGGCAAAAGAGATCCCAGGAATGGTAGATTTTTGTTTAACTCTACGATACCGGAGAATTGTATTAATAATAATTCCAATAATTTATCGCAAACACAATACCGTACATTTTATGTAACACCAACATGGAGAGGTCAGGAATCATCATCCAAGGTAGAAGATACTGTAAAGAATATCAAAGAACAAAAGGAGCTCAAAGACAAAGCGCAAGGAACTGTTGTACAAAGTACTCAAAAGGCAGCAGTAGCCACCAAGGTTTCAATATGGCAAAGAGTGAAGAACGAAGTGGTACATTATTATCATGGGTTTAGATTATTGGGTCTTGATATGAAAATTTCAGCAAAATTGGTATGGAGAATTTTGAAGGGTAGAGAATTAAGTAGAAGAGAGCACAGGCTTGTAAGTTACAAAATGACATTGTGTAATATGTAATTGGCAATGTATTATAAAACTAGCAAATGACTTTTCAATTTATATTTTTAGCTGATAAAAACAACAGGAGACGTGTTCAGACTTATACCTTTCTCCGTCTTTGTAATTGTTCCCTTTATGGAATTTTTACTGCCGATTGCTATTAAGATTTTCCCAGGTTTGCTGCCGTCCACTTTCCAAACAGCCACAGAGAAAGAAGACAAACTGAAGCATGCATTCAAAGTATATTTGTTTCTTTATAATTCTTCTAATTCATCTGTTTGTTTGTTTTAATTGCCGACATGTTTTTCTGTTTTAGATTAAAATCGAAATGGCTAAATTTTTACAAAAAACATTGGACGACATGGCAGTACAGTCATCTGATTACAAATCGAAAAAAGCCAAAGAATTTGCTGAATTTTTCTATAAAGTTCGAACATCTGGTGCTGTAGCGTCAAACGAAGAAATCATGCAATTTAGCAAACTTTTCGAGGACGAGATCACGTTAGATTCCCTTACACGACCTCAGTTAGTTGCATTATGTAGAGTATTAGACGTGCAAACCCTTGGAACGTCGAACTTTTTACGATTTCTTCTCAGAATGAGACTCAGAAGTCTAACTGCGGACGACAAAGTAACATCTCGATTCATATAGTTTTCCTTCTTAAACACAACGCATGTACAAACGTTAATAATTGATATTCATTTTACAGCTAATTGAAAAAGAAGGTATAGATTCACTTACTAGAAGTGAGTTACAACAGGCCTGTAGGGCACGTGGAATGCGAGCATACGGTTTACCAGATAGTAAATTAAAGGAACAATTAACCCAGTGGCTAGATTTAAGTTTAACTAAGAAAGTTCCACCGTCGTTGTTGCTTCTTTCGCGAGCGCTTATGGTTCCAGAAACGATACCTATGTCAGATAAATTAAAGGCTACTATCTCAGCCCTTCCTGACACAGTTGTTGCTCGTACTCAAGGCGCGATTGGAGAGAAGGAAGGTAAAATGGACCACAAAACGAACATTGAAATTATTAAAATGGAAGAACGCAAAATCGAAGAGGAGCGACAAGAAAAAGAGCCGCATGTCACTATATCTAGTCAGAGCCATAAACCTGACGAAATAACGAAGTCAGATGTGAAAGTATTGGAACAGGCATTGGATTGCCTTGGAAAGGTTTGTAATAAGCAAATTTCAATATTAGATCAATTGTAGCTGTATTTGAAATTGAGTTGTTTTTATAAAGGATAAGAAAATGTCCGTTGAGAAAGAAGAATTAAAAGAGCTGAAAGAAGAAATGGCCGAATATCAGGAAGATATTAAAGAACTGTATGAAATCAAAGCTGCTGCTAAAGGCCAGAAAGATATCGAATGCATTAAAGTATCTAAAGGTGCTACACGCTTGTTCAACAAAGTGAATAAGATGATTTGCAAGATGGACGCAGTTTTGGCACAACTTGAATCCGAAAAACAAATTAAAGAATCGCAAAAGGCGGATATCGTTGACAAAGAAGCTTGCACTCCCTCAGAAACAGCGGAAGAATTGGTTAAAATAGACGAATTAATTTCAGCGATTAAAAAAATACAAAATGTGCCTGACCAACATCGATTACAACGGATAGCTGAAATTTTAGGAAAAATTGACGACGATAGGGATGGGTCCATTAAAATTGAGGATGTCCTAAAGGTAAGATAACACGGATTGAATAAAAAAAAAATTGCAATCAAAATGTGGAATAATTTTATATTTTGATTTTACAGGTGATAGAAATAATTGGAAAAGAAGATATTAAATTAAGCAAAAAGCAAGTGGATGAATTACTCGAGCTGATTGACAAAGAAGAAATTTTGGAGGTGGAAGAACAAATACAGAAGACGTTACGAAAAGATTCGTCTGAACTTAAAGATGGGAATTGTACGGAAACGAAATATGTTGCGCCTAAATCACCAGTTCCTGCTACACCGGTAACTACTGAAAAAGGTTTCGGTAAGGAGGAACTAAACGAAGATGTTGAGGATTCGAAGAAATGTTATTCTGAACATTCGTCCGATCAAGAAAGAGAAAAGGCAGCAGCTGTTCTTAAAAGTAATTCCAGTTCTGGTTCAGTCAGAAATCCCCCAATGGCGCCCAGCGTTCCACCGCATGCAAAAAAAGCGGAAGGCTCTAAGCAGCTGTGATTACTGCACAATGAAATAATTATTAATATATGTAATTATGAATACAAATGTTTTTATTGGGTACTGATTTAGAGATAATACACTGTCATCTGTAGATTATACTTCTACCTCTATAGTATAATATTATTGTAAACCTTTTTTATTGCGAAACAGATTCATATAGCAAGAAAAAGTGTTTGCAAGGCAAACTGCCGTCATGGTTCCATGTATGTAGTAATGCATTTTACGGTAAATGTTGTCCTAACATACATGACCATTTATAACATTTGAGTAAAAGTAAAGAGTAAATATTAATATAATTTTTGTATTTGTGGCTAAAAACGGATTCTGAATTTTTAAGACTGTGATGCATTTAATGGCATCAGTGTGTTATTTGCTCTATAAATCGTAAAACATGTGCTGGACACAGAAACATTTTTCATGTAAATTTTCAATTAATGTAAAAACTGTTTTATAAAATTGTATGTCGAAATATTGTTGTTAGTAATAATGATAGATAATAATGATATACGACAGTAATATTCAGTTTTTATTTCAATAAAATCTAATTCCAAAACGTTGTATTATCATGGGGAATCATTCCATCTATTCAATTATTACCTGCTATTACAGAATTGTATTACATAAATTATAGATGCTTCCAGTTTACTTTACGACGGAATATATGCATCTCTGTAATAGAGATTAAAATATGTACATTTATAAATAAATAAATTAAGTATGACGTACTCAATAGAAATATAACTATTGCGTGTATGTACTTATTACATAAAATGCGATTATGTAATAAATTGTACATTTCAGTGATGGAATGTCCAATCACACATTACATCAGAAAAATGTACATTTATAAAAATACGTATTCATCGATGGTTAATTAGAATTTAAACTAAATGAAATATTATCTTTACTGAGAATAAACGTATGGCACAAAAAATAGTAATACACAATTGTTGTTAGCCGGAGTTACAACTTTAAGATCGCGCTTGCTGTACTTCTCCAAGTTCTGACTAAGTTTTAGCTGAACTTACGATCTTAGTGGCTTTACTGGACCCATATAGATTTAGTACCCAACAGATTTTAAGAATATGGCATCTGTGGTTTAAAAGTTATAAACAATTAAGAATTCGGAAAAAATGCGGTCCGGGTACTTTCAATTATCTCGACTTCTGGTGGCGCTAGATTACTAATCGAGGGCTTAAAATGTACTTAAAGGATGCGGGGACACGGCAATAAACGATTTATAAATTCTCCGTTCGCTGTCTATTATTTATAAACAATTTAATAATTCATTTGAGAATTTCACGGTAACATGAGGGTCGTTTTAAAGCAGGAGCAGGTCATCCCTGGAATGGAGTACTTTAATTTAAGTTATCGTTGTGTATAATCGGCGCAGTAGAATGCAAGATAATTGAATTTGTTTAAGGACATTATAAACAAATGCTATTATCGTGTCTTCTACTCAGCCCATTTTAATCAACAACGTCTTAAACCAAAGCTCTTGATTCAGGGGACAATCTCCTATAGTTTAGAATAGCTCTAATGTATAGTTACCGTGCAATTTTCAAATAAATGTTGAAATTGTTTATAAAAAATAAGCAGCGCATGGAGCATTCATAAATCGTGTACGGTCGGGTGGCAACGAGTAAGATATATTGTAAATTAATTTTGAAGAATGGTTTATAAGTAGTATATAGCTTCTAAGTGTATAATTTAAACAATTATGTAATTTGTACTTTGTAAACTAGTTTGAATAAATATTCAATGAAGGAAATTAACTGCTTTTGTTATTGACAATTCCTTTAATACTACAATGTCCAATTCCTATTCCTTAAACAAGTTGAACCGCGACTGGGGCGGGAAACTTGTAAAAATAAACCTCGTCACAAATAATCAAAATACTTGGACTTGAAAGCTGGGAAACGTCACTTTCCAGGAATTTCTGAGCGAAAAATTTCTGAGTTTCTGGCAAAAATATCTCTCTGAAAATCATGGATTTGTATCAGGAGAATATGATGTACGAGGAGGTATTCGATCTCAGCATTTCTTGGAAATGACGTCACGTTCCAGGAATTTCGGAGCGAAAAATTTCGGAGTTTCTGGCAAAAATATCTCTCTGAAAATCATGGATTTGTATCAGGAGAATATGATATGCGAGGAGGTATTCGATCTCAGCAATTCTTGGAAATGACGTCACGTTCCAGGAATTTCGGAGAAAAAAATTTCGGAGTTTCTGGCAAAAATATCTCTCTGAAAATCATGGATTTGTATCAGGAGAATATGATATGCGAGGAGGTATTCGATCTCAGCAATTCTTGGAAATGACGTCACGTTCCAGGAATTTCGGAGCGAAAAATTTCTGAGTTTCTGGCAAAAATATCTCTCTGAAAATCATGGATTTGTATCAGGAGAATATGATATGCGAGGAGGTATTCGATCTCAACAATTCTTGGAAATGACGTCACGTTCCAGGAATTTCGGAGCGAAAAATTTCGGAGTTTCTGGCAAAAATATCTCTCTGAAAATCATGGATTTGTATCAGGAGAATATGATATGCGAGGAGGTATTCGATCTCAGCAATTCTTGGAAATGACGTCACGTTCCAGGAATTTCGGAGCGAAAAATTTCGGAGTTTCTGGCAAAAATGTCTCGCTGAAAATCACGAATTTGTATCAGGAGAATATGATATGCGAGGAGGTATTCGAACCTTAGCCGTTCTAAGAAACGACGTCATATTCCAGGAATGTCTGAGCGTTTAACTTTCTAGACTTCTGCCAACCAATTTTGTAAGAAGTGATGACAGACTTTGCCGCTTCCAAATTTAATAACGTGTAGGGCCATTTTTACAAGTTTCTCGCTTTTGGACTTTGCATTTAATTGCATTTAATTAACATTAAAGTCCGTGCACGTTACTTCTTGTTTAAGGAATTGGAATTAGGTTTTTTCAAGGATTGTTAAGGTGTCAAAATAAAAAGAGCACTGGAATCCATTTCATTGAAAATTTATTTAAACTAAATAATGAAGATACAAGTTACAAAAATGTTGTAATACTAATTTACAAAGAGATACTTATAAACTATTCTTTTATATCTAATTACAAACTAATTACATCGTACAACTAAAACTTGTATCAATACTGAACTATGTTCGATTTTATATTTGGCACAATCAGTAAAACTTGTAGTAAAAGTAAAATTAAAGTTTATATAAGTTCTACCGAATGAACTAAATATAAAATAAAATATGTATTAGATACACATATCAATCAATACACAATTGTTCTAAATTAATTCACTATAATTAAAGGATAACTAAAGTATGTGGCAAGTGCTTCTACCTTCTTTCTTGCTCTTAAGCACAATGAAAAGTGCCGGTCCATGCTCTTCAGTTTTTGTCCGTGAAACCTGCACCCACAATAAATATATTAGTAAGTATAGTGAAAAATAATGAAGGGATGTTTAGAAGAAAAAGATGGCAGGGGGGTTATACCAGGAGCATAAGGATTATTTTAAAACGAAGGGAATGAATTTCGTAAGAATGATATCGATAAGAGCAGAATATTATCGGAATACCATGAGAAATACCATCAGAATCGGCCAAGCAGAAGCCAAGATAACAATTTTTGAACATTTTCTCGATAACGATATGTCGGTAAGTGTGTATGTGGCGCCATCTCGCGTTTGCGGCCTTTTTCGCAGTTTGCCGCGGCTTCAAAACCGAATTCCTGGATTACATCGTTAATTTAAACAATTACGTTTTTCTCGGCTTCTCGTGCATATTTTTGAACACAACTTGTCTTAAGTTAAAGCTACAAACCTTAGCTATCTTCTCCAGTAGTTGGAACAATGTGGCATTTGTGGTTTATAAGTTATTAACAATTGAAAAATCGGCAAAAATGCACTGCGGGTCACTGCAATTATCTCGGCTTCTAGAGGAGCTAGATTAATGATCGAGTGCTTCACATTAAGGTAAAGGATGCTGCTACATGACAATAAACAATTTTCTAATGCTTCACGCACCGTTTCTGTTTTATAAACAATTTAAGTATTTGTTTGAACATTGCACGGTAACTACACACGGGACCTATTCTACACTAGAAACAGATTGTTCCTTGAACAGAAAGCTTTCATTTGAGACGTCGTTGATTAAAGTCGGCCGAGTAGAAGTCGGGATAATAATTTTTCCATATTTTGTCGGTAACGATATGTCGATAATCGTGTATGTGGCGCCATCTCGCGTTTGCGGCCTTTTTCGCAGTTGTCGCGCCTTCAAAACCAAATTTCTGGATTACATCGTTAATTTAAACAATTACGATTTTCTCGGCTTCTAGTGCATATTTTTGAACACGACTTGTCTTAAGTTAAAGCTACAAATCTTAGCTATATGCTCCAGTAGTTGCAACAATGTGGCATTTGTGGTTTAAAAGTTATTAACAATTGATGTATCGACAAAAATTCACTTCGGGTCATTGCAATTATCTCGACTTCTGTAGGAGCTAGATTTATGATCGAGTGCCTAAAATGAAGATAAAGGATTCTATCGTCTATTGGCGTGTAGCAGCAGCCTTTACCTGTATTTTAAGCACTGGATCATTAATCTAGCTCCGCCAGAAGCCGAGATAATTGCAGTGACCCGCAGTGCATTTTTGTCGATTTTTCAATTGTTAATAACACGTAAACCACAAATGCCATATTGTTGCAGCTACTGGAGAAGATAGCTATTGTTCGTATCTTTAATTTAAGACAAGCCCGGTCAAATAATACCGACTGGAAGCCGAGAAAAACGTAATTGCTTAAATTAACGATGTAATCCAGAAATTTGGTTTTGAAGGCGCGACAAACTGCGAAAAAGGCCGCAGACGCGAGATGGCGCCACATGTCTGATTACCGACACACATTACCGATAAAATTTAAGAGATAGCAACTAAAAAAAATTTTTTAAGTACACAAATGCTAAAGTAAAGCCTGAGGTGCTATTGTGTTATAGAGTAAGGTACTGTTCTCATCTTCAATAAAATAGACAACCTTATGCTGCGACGCTCCAATTGTGACTGACGGAGCACGCGCCGCGCGACGGTCAACCCCACTGCGCAATTCACCGGCGCGTCGGCTGCGCTCGGTGGTATTCGCTATTTCCGAAAATCTTCGAATTAGCATGGGATTTCTGAGTCGGTATGACAGGCACGTGGGCCACAAAAGTCCATAAGATGTCTTTTCTATTCTTGTATCTCGCCGGTGCTGCTGGTTCTAGGGGTCCTTTACCATTTCCTTGTCACCGACATCGTGACCGACACCTTATAAAAAGATCATTTTATATCTCAGCTCCTGATGGTTATTTTTGAATCTCTGAGATGTCAATTAAGGGGAAAGAAATACGAATGAAAACAATATTTATTGGGGCAGAAAGAGATGCAAGGGAGTAAAAGTGAATACAGAGGAGCAACTTATTTCCCGAGCTGCCGTCTTAGATAATTTATTATACTATGAAGAATAACAAAAATGTAGCTATATGATTTTCAAGCTGTATAAACGACCTTTTTCAACTTGACAAGAAGGTAGTCCCATATTTAAAATAAATAAGAAACCTGCGAAAGCTATGACTCCCGTGCCCAACAGATTTCAATAATTTATTATTGCAAACATCCTTCGTCCTTATTAGTTTATTTTTTTCCTGCATTACATTATACTCACCCTAACACCATATATAGTTTTATATGACTAACAAAATTTCAATCCTACTTGGAATTTGCAGACAGCTCTGTAGTACAAAATGCTTACGGGACACGATTTCCATTCGTAGCACATGCATGGCTGTAGCGTGAAATAATTTATACTACCGGTTACGTTGGTATTTCTGTAAAAGGTGGAACCTTTGTGTGCGGCTAAGCATAATGACTGCGTTAAGTGGTTTTATGGAATTTTTTCATAAAGGAAAGGTAAATATACATAATCATTCATATTACATTTATTTTATCTATAATGAAACTTCTAACCTCGTGAAAAATACTACGAATAAATTGTTGTCTGTAAATGCTGCACATTTCACGTAGAACAGAAAAAATGATTAGGCTTAGAAATTGAAATAAATGTTAATTCATCTTCATTATTCTAATCTATTATATTCAGACATATCACGAAGAATTATTCGAGCCGCTCATTGGCTAAATCTGTTAACTCCGCAAAACCAAATTAAGGAGATTTATTTTAAATACAGAAAGTTAAGAGACGATCAAATGCTTTGTCAGTAAAATATAAAAAGATTCAAAAGGTTGAGTGAACCAATTTCGCTAATGTCCGGCTGATTTCCTGATGGATTTTAAATTTTGTAATGTTTCAGACATTTAGATCAAGAAAAGAGTTTGCTCGTGGAACATTACGGTATTCCTTGCATAAACAAGCACAAGCTTCATTGAATTCAGGAATTAATTTGAGGGCTGCCGTAAAATTACCTCCCGGTGAAGATCTGAACGATTGGATTGCTGTTCATGGTACTTGTATAGATTTTTGTAAAAAGTTGAACAGCAACAAGGGGGCTAGAGAAGTATTATTTTTACGACTAACAACACAATTTCAGTTGTAGACTTTTTCAACAGAATAAATCTGATATATGGTATAGTATCTGAATATTGTGACTCTGCATCTTGCCCAACAATGAGCGGGGGAGCTCGTTTTGAATACTTATGGGCAGATGGTGAAAAATATAAAAAACCTACTGCATTACCAGCGCCACAGTATGTTAGTCTCCTCATGGATTGGATCGAGGCACAAATTAATAACGAAACTATCTTTCCTGTATTAACAGGTATAAAGCTTTTAGAAATTAATATTTGTTTAATCACCGAATATTCTATTGACACACAATTTTTGCTATAGATATACCATTTCCAAAAACGTATGTACCACTATGTAGAAAAATTTTGACGCGTCTCTTCAGAGTTTTTGTCCACGTTTACATACATCACTTCGATCGTGTTGTAGCAATAGGATCAGTAAGTTTCATATCTAAGTATAATTAGGCCTCTACTGTTTGCACCTACATACACTTGATTATAATTGATCATTGCATACTATCGAAATTAATGTAATTTAATTGCATTTTGCTATTTTAGGAGGCACATGTAAACACATGCTACAAACAGTTTTACTATTTTGTAACAGAATTCGAATTGATAAATTCAAAAGAATTGGAGCCTTTGGCAGAAATGACTGCAAAGGTTTGCAAAGATACAGTATCACCGACACAAAGTACAGCACCGTCAAGTACTGCCAGATAGTGCTAAACTTACTAAGCACGATATCATACCTACATTAGAACGAGGTGAATTCACCGTCGACGTAAGTATAGGTACTACAAAGCTTTTTGGCCTCTTCAGAAAGCATGGCGAAATATTTATTACTAGGATACCATAAAATATTAGCATTATTTCTATTCTTATTTGTAACATTCAATAAGAATCTCATTGAAAGCTTTATTATGTATAGTGCATACGTCATTTAATTATTCGTAGTAAGAATACTTTGTCCATGAAGGGATAAATTATTAGTATATCTTTTTTGTATTAACCGTATTAAATAAATATCAAAATAAGCATTACATTCTTTAAGCATCGGATATATAAAGTACCGTAAATGTAAAGCTTCCAAAACGATGGAATAAGATTTTCATACGCTTTTATGTATGTTGTAATTCCCCACCTTTTGTAGGAGAATAATTGTACCAAAAAACTGTTTTTATACGTTTGTATATCGAAACCAATTTTTTTTTTAAATTAATTTTTTTAAGAATATGGTTTAATATCTACATGCGAATTATTTTATAAAACAAATTAAATAATGTTTGTAGAATTAATTTATAAAAATATAACTGTATATATAATTTTGCGCCCTTACGATAATCCTTTAATATTATTGTATACTGTATTGAACATTAAAAACATTTTGTATGAAACTAAATAATGCTGTTATAATTGCTGAAATGGAGCATTATATATTATAAAGAAGTAACAAGTACAAATTGTTTGAACGATAAAACAATAAAACGAATTTCACTACAGAAATTTGTCCAATATTTACAATAAAATAAATATTTAAACCGAAATGGCGACTAAAAACATGATTCCAAACAATTTCACCCCAAACATTACAATTTCCTTCATACTAAATTATAAGTCCAAAAATGAATTTTCTAGGGATAGATTTATTATTTTTAAGCCAGATACATGTTTGAAAATGAACTATTTATAGACTCAGATTAAAATGAGGCAATAAAATATCGGCGCAAACAGAGAACAGTTTTTATTCAGCATAAATATTATGAATAGATCAAATTCTGGTATATAGATATCAATATTTCTGTAGTCTCATTTTAATCTAAATATTTTTCTAAAGATGATGTTGCACCTTGTGTTAAAACTCATTAATGGAAATGCGTTTACACTCGTAATCTATACATCCCTGAACGAATGACGACATAGTCGGGCAATTGCTCGATAGGTCCAACTGCTGCGACAACCGGACATTGATCGTAAATATATTTCATACAAACTTCGTGTACATTTTTGGCTGTTACGTTCTGTAAAGAATATCATTGGTGCGTACAATCGCTCGAAAATACTCGAGAATATATTTAAATATTACTCACATCTATCCTGGCCTCAAGCTCGTGAAGTGGTATACGACGATTATAACAAAGTATTTGGCGACCAATGTCTTCACAAATTGCGGTGGTACCGTCCAATTGAAGTAGCATATTCGTTTTAAGAATATTCTTCGCACGTTCTACTTCTTTCTCGGTAACTGTCGTGCACAACCTCATCCATTCTCTGGATACGTTAAACACAAAGTCGTCAATCTCCAATGGTTCGCACACAAAATATATGCCCCAAAGTCCTGTGTCCTACAGTGCAAACAAAAATTATTAATATATGCGGAACTACATTTATTTACATAATAACGTAACTCAATGATAAGTACTTTGTAACAAGTATTGAAACTCTGATAGCTGTGGCATAGTCCATCATGTGCAGAAGCTTCAGCTAAGTAACTTATATTGTTTACACCTCCTCCTTGACTACGGTCCCATGCTCCCATAAGGGTATTTGCAACCATAAGAGGAATATTATCAGCATCAGCCCAACCAGCACCTTCGAAAGAATTTTTTGTTACTGTAATTTACTGTTAACTTTTTTATACAGCTTTACTTTGTAAATACCTTCAACTGCGATGGCAACATGAGCAAGAGGAATATTATCATCACGGACTCTTATGTCTGACCCCGTGTAACGGCATGGTTGCAAAACTGGTGGTATTTCATCATAGACTGGTCCCTTCATTTGACCAAAATGTTTTTGTGCCAAATCTACTAGTGCCTTGTGATTCACACCGCCTGCTCCAGCTAAAACGAATCTGTGGAAACAATTCAATAATCGTTAGATACGAAATATAAAATCACTGTTTGCCAAAATGTTAAAGGTTCATACCTAGGTGGACCATAGTATGTCCTAACATAGTCAAGTAGATCTTTACGTGTGATGCTCCTAATGTTTTTAGTCGGGCCAAGAATCGTCCTGCCCAAGGGTGTACCCTGATAGGCACTAGCATGTAAATGGTCAAAAACAACTTCCTGGAGATTCGTTTCGACCTCCTGCATTTCTCTCAAAATAACGCCACGTTCCCTCTCAATTTCGCTTTCACCAAGCTTTGAATTCTGAATGATATCGCTCAAAATTTCAACAGCTTTGGGAACATCGTCTGCCAAACATTTAGCATAAAATACTGTTTGTTCCCTACTTGTATACGCGTTCAAATGAGCGCCCATATTTTCAATCTCCAACTCTAAATCAGTTTGCGAACGTTTAGTAGTTCCCTGTTAATAGTTTTGAGTTTGAGCAAGCTTGCTATATTTTTAATCAATGTACACACAATGAATGTCGCTCACCTTGAAAGCCATGTGTTCCATGAAATGAGCAACTCCATTGTTCTCGTCGGTCTCGAATCGACTACCAGAATCGATCCAAAGGCCTACTGTAGCTGTGGGAGCTCCACTATCTTCAGTGGCGATTCGCATGCCAGAGTCTAATGTAGTGACATGCGTTGATGGTTGGTTCATCACCAGTTCTCTTAGAGATGGTGCAGTAGATCGCCATTGCTTTTGTACCTGAAATACATATAAATGAAAATGTGGAGGAATATTTTAATCTTATACCGGTTAAATTATAAGATTCTGCAGTATAATTTGATTTCAATAACGCTCTATCTGTTCAAGAACTTTGAACATTAAAATAAAAGTTGCATGATATTGTAAATATAATTTGCGCGACTATAATAATGATCTAATCATTTGCAGGTAATATACAAAGTGCAGTACCTGTCAAAATTATAAATTTATCGGCAAGATTTATTACGTGGAATGTCCAACAATTGTTGAGGTTATGATACCATGACATACTTGCTCCCATATATACCGTGGAACTCGATCCATTGAATTTTATTTGTTGCTGATTAGTAGCAATTTATAACGATTCATTTGTTTTTGCAGATATAAAAAAAATCATTCCTATTACGTAAGGAGTAAATGGAGCCAACGATATTTCTCCTCAAAAAAGTAATACAAATATGAATATAAACCATCGCGAATCACTAATAATATACCTTACAGAAGTATTCGTACACTAAAACTTTGATTTTCTTACCTTCACAAGGCTGGTTTTGTTGGAATAAGTTCGTAATGCGGAACTAACTTTAAGCAGACGAGTCGCCATTTCTTCGAGTCTACGCAACTGCACAACCTAATGACAAGAAGGATGGTGCAGTTCGAACTAACGCTGAAATGTAGTTAGAAAACTCATTTTGATATTACATATACATATACATATGCATGCAGATATAAGCAATATTAGTCGAATAAAAATGATGGATATCAATCTACTAGAATTCCGATTGATTTATTCCAAAATTTCATGTAACATGCAATTAAGAAAAAGATAATGATTCAGTTATCTTGTGCGAAATATTTGTACCATTATTATTTATCATTGCAATCAAGGTATCACGATGAAAAGTATTATTTATAAGATATTAATAAACATATTTTCTTACAATGTGAAATATTTTTAACAATGATGCGTTTCTTATTTGTTCATGAACTTTCTACCGCATGCTTATGTAGGGAAATTTTGACCATCGCGAAAATTCCCTACCCTATTGGTGGTAGCCACTATGAAATTCGAAAACCGGTATGATTGCCAAGCAGCACGCGTTTGTAAATATTCAAGTTTTGAACGTTACATGTAATATCGACCGGCTGTTGTTAAGTCTTTTAAGTTTCAATTACAAAAATGGATACCCTAAACGATACCACCGAAAGTTTGGACCGATCCATTCAGATGTTCAATCAAGAAAATGCCAAACGAAAATCGTTTCTAAGGTTAAGCGGGAAAAGTACAACACCCAAGAGAATGTCATTGCAAAATACTAATTTCCGAAAAGATTTGGACGATACGAACCACTTCAACGACACTTATAGTCCCAGGATGTTGGGCAAGTCCTATACTCATTCAAGATTAATAAAGGGGCATGATCTTCTAGATATTGACACTTCATTAACACTTGCTCCCCATGAAGTACGAAATATAATGGCAGCTTCAGAGAAGGGTGAATTCAGTTTGAGAGAAATGATGGAAGACAGTAGCTCAACGGGCATAATTTTGAGATCAAAAGATCCGTGGAGGGAGATCATGTCCAAACTCTACTACGACTTCCTACACAGTTTACAAATGAACCTTTCGGAGACTCAGGTGTTTGATACTATCGCAGATTTTATTCAAACTTGTACAGATACATTGGACATAATGAGAGGTACAGCTTTTCTATATTTGTTACTTTATCCTTTCCCGTTGAGCATCGAGCACAATGATAAATGTTATATTTTGTAGGTATGCAGGCAAAGGTGGAAACTAATGAAATATCAGAAGAAGAGATTTCGTTAGAAAGCGAAAGGAACACATGGAGGCTCATTTATTGTTTATATCAAAACAGAATCAATAGCCTTAATTTTCCTACACCAATGGAGGATGACTCGGAAGAAAGTAATATCTACATATCGGAGAAAGTTGCAATAGATAATCTGTTTAAAACTGAGAGTTACATTAGAGAATATCAATTAATAATCGACTGGCTGGAGAAGAATGCATTGGACCAGGCAGACAAATGTCCAACAACTGAGCATTTCACAGATAAAACACTTGCATGGGAGAATACTGTGCGGCAGTTACTCACGTATAAAGACAGAGACCAAATTCCGTTTTGTTCGTCTAGACCAATAGTAACATCGCTAGATCCAGATGCACCAATAAGAGAAGGTAAACCTCTACACGATTTGGACAGAGAAGACGATGCAAGACTCGAAAAAAGAATGTTTATAGAGGTATAAGGTACCCTAACGAACGATTGAATCAAAAGAAATGTCCAGAATAAATAAAGGATAATTTCGTTTAATAGGTACGTTGCGGTCGTTTGCAAAAAGCACAGGCATTAGCGGAACACTGTGGACAACCTTGGCGAGCTGCATGTTTATTAGGATGGATACCTCATCATGATCCGAATTACCAGAATCCATTGACTGATACTAAATTACCTATCAAGGGAAATCCTCACAGAAGTCTTTGGAAATTATGTGCCTGGGAGCTCTCTGAAGACAAACGAATAGGTAAAGAATTTTGTTCTTCTTGAGACTATTGATTAAATGCTTTCTGAATGATATTTTGTGATAAACAAACAAATGTTCTGATATCTAGGGCAATTTTATCGCGCGGTTTACGCTAGCCTTTGTGGAAACGTTCAACGAATGCTTCAAGTGGCCTCTTCATGGCAAGATGCACTGTGGGCTTACATGAAGACACTATTAGACATTAAAGTAGAAAAGGAAGTGAGGGACCTCGTTATAAAAAGTTTCACGGACATGCCTGAAGATTATTGGAAGAACGATATCACCTTGAGAGATGTATTTAAGGAACTGCACGCGTCGAAAAACCCGATTATTCAGGCTCAGGCGAATGAGCCTGTTCACTTGATTCAGAAATACTTGATACTGGATCAAATACCGAAGCTAATGAAAGAAGTAGAAAGCGTGATAGATAAGGCAACCTGTGATCCTCAGTTTTTAAGGTTCTTAGCGCATTTAATATTCTTCTTCCGACAAATTGGGAAGAATACGAACGATAAAATAGGCGACAAAGTCTTATTGGCATATGTTCGCGTTCTAATCGACATGGACGACCCGATTTTGATTGCTTTTTATACAGCTATGTTACCTCAAGAATATCAAGTAACGAACTACGCTAGTTACTTGGAGAATATAAAAGATTACGAAAAACGTAGAAAATGTTTAGACGCGGCGGAAGACGCGAATCTTAATGTAGAAGCGATTACAAAATTAGTGGTGGAGAGGATACGCTCGAAAAATGTTGATGTCGATTATACGGATCTAAAAGGCACTATAACCGAAACAGATATGGAGAAAATTAACGCATTAGATTGGCTAATATTTTATCAAAGTCAACGAGAAGAAGCGCTGTGGCAAACTAATGCCCTTATAAGATTCTTTTTGATGAATGAAAAAATTGATGCAGCCAGGAAAGCATTTAATAAGGTATATTTTTATTTTATTCCTTCGTAGCTTTATTTTTCAGAAAATAATCAAGCTACTTTTAATTTATCTTTTGTTTAGATCCCAGCTGATTCCATTGAATCTGTTATGTCTGAATATCCAACGATGGAAGGCACGTTAACTAATTTAACAATGACGAATAATTTGTCATGGAGAGCTTCGTCTGCGATTCGAGAGTATCTTTGTTATAAAACATACCTCGATGCACAAGAAGGTTTTGCCGAATGGTTTTCTCATTACCATCACGGAAAACCTACGCCTTTAGAAGAATTACCGGCGTACGCCACGTTCACTGAAAAAGTTGCATATGAGCATAAAAAGTCACAATACAACGTAGAAATGGAAAGGTGGAAGGCTACGATGCAACATCATACTAAGGTCTGCAAAAATCAAATTTCGAATAGTTTTAATACGAAAAAAAGACGTCTTAATGTGAAGAGTTTATACTTTTATAGGCCGTGAAGCAGTTATTGTTCAACGTGTTGCTATTTCCGGACGGTGGTTGGTTGATTGCCTCCAATAATAACGGCGATGAACCGTGCACACCGGCTGAAGCTTCTCGTGAACATCAAATGAAGAAGTTACGGGAGTTATGCATTCCCAAAATCACGCTTCTTTTGCACTCTGTGATGTGTGAAATGAATGAAAATGCTGAATGTATACAATTGGCGGATATCCTTGCCTCCGAGCAGTATAGACTTTATAAAGTACGTTTTTATTCTCTGCTCATACGGCACAATTGATGCGATGCTGTAAAAGGGAACCGCAGATAATATTATTATTATTACTCTTTTTCAGGTATTCCAGAAGGGAAGATTACGCGAAGTATTCAAGAAAATTTGCGAATCTTCCCTCGTGTTAATGGATCAAAAGAAAGATCCTTGGGGCTATCCAAAATGAAGCATGTAGTGTATTAGGCAAAACATTGATAAATATATATATTTAATTGCGTGTGTGTAACGCAATGTACTGCGGTTCGAACACAGAACAAATTTGTATAAAATGCCTCTATGTTTTTTATAAAACCAGTTTATTGTCAACCACAAGAAGTGAATATAAAATTTGATACAATGTTCAATAATTCATAATCATAATATATTATATACCTCATGATTACTTAGATGCTCCTTTTACCCAATCGTTAATAAATGTAGTGCTGTCAAAGCTGTAGATTTAACGCGTAAAACATTGCGGAGAAACTCAGGGACAATGAAGGAGACACATTATCCTGAGATATTTTCATTTCGAATAATAATCATCGTAACTCCACGATCTTTTACTATACTTCAGCCATATCTCAACCTCTTACACATCGTCGATATCTTTCGGACAAGGATCTGCATACAATGGATAAATACATACAAACATGTTTTTTCTTATATAAAATTTCAACAAAAAATTTTTCAAAGGATCTACGCATCGAACAAAGAAAAAAAAAGGAAAACATTTATATACACGATAGAAAACGAAGGTATTTGTGATGCATGGCGTACATGGGACTGTCTAGTACTAGTTCCATAGGATTTTAATGCTTTTTGCCGGCAAGAAGAGCAGTCTTTTCATATCATCTTTTTCGTCAACAGCGATTTTCTCTCCTTTTTTCTATGGTTTGATTTATGTTTGCTTTATTTATTCTTCTTCGTTGAAAAGGATAGGGTGGCACGAAGTAACATTTCAACTGAACCTTCGCCTGTTCGTGTACAGTATATAGAATACACAAGAAAAATAATACTCCACAAAGATCATCCTTTTCTTCGTATTAAAAGCTATCAATTCGTGTGACATTTGCATGTTTCAACCGGTGGATCGTAGATTGTTCAAAGCAGCAATTTATTTACCAACGAATCGAAACTAGGTAGATGTGTTACGAAATAATTAATCGAAACATAACATATATCTGCTCGATGTTCGCCTGAATTAATTCTGTTCAACTTCTTGGAGCTCTTTAGTCGAATAAAAACTTTTAAATATATTATTCGTCTACTTTCTTTTATGGTCAGATGAAATCTAAGAAATGCAAAAGTACTGATTGAATGGTACGTTATGTTTCGCATACTTTTCAACTCATTTCAGAAAGCTACAGTTCGGCTGGCAAGTTGATCCATTATTCTGTACTATAATTAGACAAGCAGCAATTAACTGCGAATTTTGAATGAAATAAATCTATCTGAAGATAAGATGCAAACATTAACGTCGTAGCTTTGTGAAACAAGTTTTCTGAGCGTTGGTATCCTTACGATATCTATTTCTCGATGGAAGTACACAAACCGTTTAGATTCTTGAAAACAGACAAAACGAAGAGAAATAGAAAGGATGACAGGTGCAACATTATTACACATACACGGCTTAAAATGCACTATACTGCATCGACATCGAAATTCAAACTCGTATACATCTTTGTATGCAGTTAGTAGGCTTACGCTCTGGGCCAGAGCGATTTAAATTCGCATTCACGATGACCATAAACTTCAGACACGTGCGAGTAATTTGTTGCCTGGCGTGTGAAATAAATGATGAAAAAGCTTTCAACTATTTCGAAATTGTCCAATCAATGTCTGCCAAGTATTTAAACTATTCCTCCTAATACTCCATTTGTAAGGTAAGAAAAAGTACGGAAGTACACACGTGAAGAAATAATTGAAATGCCGATATGTATTGGAATTTGGAATTATGTTCGCACATGTCTCGTAAAAACACGAGGAATCTTGACAATTGAATCGATTTTACAGTAATACGAATACACGATTAATAGAGTTACTTTGTTGATTAATCTAGTCTAACACGTAAACGTTGAAAAAAACGGTTGACAATTGTTTACCATTCTTGATAATGCTACATTCCCCCCCCCCCCCCCCCCTTAATACTCGAGGGTTGTCTTTTAACGCGAGGGCCTTGATAAATTCGCCGAGACGTTTCAAACAGTTATCGCGTTAGTCTCGTTCCCATTTTCTGCCTCATCCAGACAGATTCCTCGAACAACAGTTTAGTCGATAAATTTTTCTTCGCTTTGTTATTTTTTTTTGTTTCGTTTCTTCCCTTAAGGTTCACAAGCTAAGTTATTCCCTACGGGACGTTCTAATTGCTAATGGGTGCATGTCAGCATGTCCGAAAACGACTTATCTACGTATATTTGGAAATGGATTTTTATGAAGTTCTCCCCTTCAACTCTTCGCACTCGCGTCCGACCACGAAAGGACTATTCTACTGCGCCCGATCAAATCCAAATCCGTTTCCTCGTGATATCTTCTCTTAACGATAAAACGTTACAGCACTCGCCCAACGAATATACTCGTCGTTTAAAAATAGATCCTTAAAATTTGTTAAACACAACTCAGGACGGTCTATCGTAACAAATTAACTCTTATCAGCATACCACTTTGTACGTTCTTCGTATTGCGCTCGTGAATGAAATTCTTTTCATACTTTTGTCTCTCCCAAAAACTCTCGCACTTCCTTCCGTGCACTTCGATATACATATGCGTTAGTCTTCGTCACTTTGTTCCTACTTTACGCCTACCACCATGTGTTTAATAATCAGGGGATGAAACCGGAGTGTACCAAGAGTGCAAAGAGCTGAAGCACTGATATACCGTTTCTCCCTTTTTGTCACGCTCCCGAACAACGTCGTGTTATTAAGTGTGAAAATATATTCTACCATGAGGATAAGATTCAGAAAGTATCCAGCTTTAAAAGCCTTCGAGTTACCCCTACGATATATCGTTGAAACAAGAAGACCTTTGTCGTTACATACATATTGACAGTGTTATACATCCGCTGGATTAATCGACATCATTAAAATCGTATTTTTGTTCTTTACTTATCTCTACGTTTCATCACTTTGCTGAATGTTTTCCTGTTTCCCCTCTGGTATCGACGTTCATTCTCTCCCCCGCGGATCGTCTACGACAATTGATTCACGATTATTCCCATGCTTCCTCTCCCTTCGTTATTGTCCGACTGCTCGAAATATTCCTCAGACGGCTTCCAAGAAAGAAATCGGAGAAACAGGCACCGACCTCGAGGGCACGCGACAATTCCTATTTAATCTTCTTACGCTTAACTCGAGCAGTGTCTGCTGTTTCGGTTTACCTTGCCAAATAAAACTCTTAACGTTTCGATATTCTTACATTAGAGAGATATGTTCGTGGGGATATGTGAGCAGATATCATAAGGGAGAAATTAATTATTACGAGTACAAAAGCGTTCGAAATTAACGGCGAATAAAAAAAGGGCCACGCAAGGAAGAAGCAATTTTCACAAATATTCGAACACCCAGGCCGAGTTGAGCGCTAATAAGATAGAATCATATTCCATCAATTCCTTATAAGCCTTTTCCTTTCGTCCCGAATACCCTATTGAATTGATCGATATACGTGTGTGCGTCGATTTCCGCAAGAGGATCGGCACGTACGGAAGAAAAGTCATTACACGAGTAAAACGCTAACTGGACTACGGACACGAGGGACACAAAATTGAAACCTGTTTATCCGCTATAAGGTAATCGCTAACGATTCGAAATTCACGCCTGCCTATCGTACATCGAAGCATCGCCATTCTATTGATCTGTCACTAGATCTGTCTAGTGAACACCTTTTCCCTCCTGCATTTAAATTACACGTCGATACAGCGAAAAAAGAAGGTTTCTCACTTAGCGCCTAAGCTATTACTTGCTCCTTAATCGCTAACAACTTGTGGGATATTTCACGGGCTGCTCCGCGGCAGTATAAACGTTCAAAAACAGCTTATCTCTAATATCCTAAAGGACGAAGTGAAAACGAGAGACGAAGGTAGAGGAAAGAGGCGCGCCCCGATGGCACGTAGAAAGAGGAAAAGGGATTGCGAGATTCGAAAGAGATGATTCTTAGATCGCTACCCACGACTTTCGTTCGTTCTGTACATTCAGCAATAATTAGTGCCTCAACATTTCCACCTTTGTACACGCACTTACACCTCGAATAATTGATCCGTACAGATGCACGTTTTGTCATCTAATAAATCGATACGTGTCCCGTCCCGCGACGTACAGTCATTTTCGTCGTTCCCATTATTGTCCGGCGCAAGTGATTAACATGATCGATCGTCGATGTTTGCACCTGGTGCGATCAGGAACGCTTATTGTCCGAATCTAAGTTAGAAACTGGAGAACGGTGAATCGTGTCCGTGAATATTGTCGATGGTTTCAATTGATCTACGTGGACACGGTTCACCATCTGCCGAAATATATATTTAGAACTAGAATATACTTTCTTGTTCCGCGACTAATCGCGTTTATTGTCCGAGTTACTTTGGCGAGCAGACGATCGATCCCTCTGATAATACACGACGCGGTTTATTGTCTCGGCTAATTGGCCTCAGACGCGGGACAGCAAACGTACACGAGTCGAAGCGTGCAGTTCGCACGGGACAATTCCATCCCCTCGACTCGTTTCAATATCGCTCGACTCCTTGGAGCAGCCCTTTAAATCTCCAATCCGGCAAGTCGGTATCTTATTATTGTCATTCACAGAAGTAGGAGTT
Organism: Nomada fucata; assembly: GCA_948146005.1. Classification (NCBI taxonomy): domain Eukaryota; kingdom Metazoa; phylum Arthropoda; class Insecta; order Hymenoptera; family Apidae; genus Nomada; species Nomada fucata. Next base: position 2,691,823 of record OX411279.1, read on the forward strand.
TTATATCCGCTTACATTCTAAGATCCGCTTCGTGCTCTCGAAGGACTCGCTTAGAAAAATAAAGATAACAGCGCATAATCAGATTCGATGGGAAGAAAAAGAGGGACGAGCAGAAATGACGAGGGGGGGTATGCGTACGCTAACAAGGGGCGCGGACACGAAGAAAATCATGTTGGGAACCCGTTTGGAGGATCGCCGCCGAGCATTATTGGCAAATTGGAATTCAGACGTGACACGAGTATCAAGCGAATCGTCCTCCTCGTTATGGTCGCTTAATTAACATTCGAGACGCGTGTAAAACGTGTCCCTGCTTAAAACACACCTGTTCTCCTTGTGCATCTCACGTGTACGGGCTACGACCGCGTTCTCCAATGTGTTCGTGTTGTAATTTATTTCCGTGAATCATTACAATTGATAGAAATCGATCGCCTGAACATCGCGTTTCAAAAAAGCAGGGTATATAAATAGATTTTCGTCTAATTGTTATTGTTACGCGGTTATCGTGGTATGCTTTTGCAATAATTACAGGATCTGGAGAACGTTGCCGTCAGCTGAACAACGTAAATCCCCGAATTTTCTTTCCATGTGTATGTATGTAGTATCTCATGTAATGTACGTATGTTTAATATATATGTATATATATATATATATATGTATATATTTAATGTTAATGTTAAGTATGTATGCATATGTAGTTAAATACAGACTGGTCTTCGTGCGATAAGCAATCGGAATTGCAAAGAATTTTCATTTCGCTGCTGGCAATTTTGTGGACACCCCGTTACTTAGAATCTGGACACAACAGAGCTTTCACGTTCACGTTTAGAAAGACTGTGACAGAGAGAGTTTGCTAATTTCATAAACTCTAAGCTTCTAAAGTGATTATGTATTTTTCTGACTTCTTGGTTGCACGCATTTTTTTTTTATTTCTTGCACGTATCGCGTTGCTTGTTTGCTTGCGGAGCTTTCCCGATTTTTGTTTAGTATGTCAGAGTATCAGGGAAATAATATTTCTTCTCCTTGGATATCTTTATGTATTAGTTCAGATTTGGTGTACCTCCCGAAGTTACGTTCAACGCGCAAGAAACCAGCTCCTAAGTACTACAGGGCATCTCTTGTCCGAGTGGTTCCTAATTCGTGTAATTAGAGAAGTTTATTATCTGTACCCAAGGCACATTTTATACTTTCATTTCGTTTTAGGAAGGTCCACTCTATAGTATGTACATATTATAGCATTGTTACACGTATAGGGGATAGTTTGTAACTGTATCACCCTTAAATTACATAATATCTGACCTTATCTTGTACATATTTTCTCGTTTTTTCATCAGCGATTCCTTCGTCGTACACTACCCTACGTATTATTGTCAAGTCGACAGCATTTATAAATGTATACCTTAAGTGCTACTCGATTTTTAATGTTACATTATATTCAACTATAGCTTTGTGCAAAATTTACATTGTACATGTACCACGGATACTTTCCTCATTTTCAATTTTTTTTCTTTTTTTTTTTGTTTGTTTTTGATTTATCGATCGACGCCCGGTCTATTCGCCGACAAGTAGCTCCGATTCATTTTCACGGCGAACAGCACACGTTTCAAGTTATTGTCAGTGTTATATCCACGTTTATTACCCACCTCCCCAATTATTATTATTGTCAGAAATTCATTCCCTCCTTTTCCTAAGTAGTCTCTTAAATCCTTAAACGTTAAAAATCACCTCGAATCTCGTTTTCCTCGTGTGCCGTGTTAATATGTGTGTATGTATGTATATCATATATATGTGTACATAAATATATATATATTTATATGTATATGCGCACACACACATATATATATATATATATATATATATATATATATATATATCGTATAATATGAAATATTGAATCTGATAGATCTTAAAAATATTCTGCTAATCTTTTACATACGATTAAACCTTACAGGCTAAGTACTTTCTTACAACCTTGTATCGTGTTCAGCCGATTTTAACAATAGCTTTTTGTTCTCGTGTATCACCATTGTTATTTACGCGAGTATGCTTTACAATCCATTCCCCATACACCCCCCGTTTACTGGTTATTCCTAGCCACGCCGTTATACGTACCCTATATATCCTTCCCGAAATAGTTTCAGCTAGACGATATTTAAGGATTGATTCATCTTAAGAATTTTAACATACTGACGACGAGCGTCGTTGTGATCATCGACAAGAGCGGCACGGCCGCGTGTGCGCTGCTGACAACGTGGATCTTCCAGCCCAAGTTATTGTGCGTGTAACACTGCGGGGAAATAAGATATTGACGATGGTGGAATTCAATTGAACGAAATTATTGTTTTCCAATTGAATGTTCGGTCTATAAGTGTTACCTGATAGTAGACCAAATCGGGGGTATCTTCGGTCACGGTCCAGACAAGTTTCGCCGGTTCACCTTTGTCGCATTCCAGCCTGAGCGTCTCGAAGAAATTCTGGAACGTCTCCATGTCGGAGCTCATGTCCACCGTTTTGTGAACCCATTCACAATAACGACCAGCCGCCGTGGGATAGGGATATCCGTCCTCGTCGTACTTCACACCGGCGAACGCCCTTTGGGCCATTTGTTGCTCCTCGGTCTTTTGACCGAACCCACCCTCTGGACTGTCCGTGATATACAAAGGATGGTACCTGCAATCGGATATAATAAGAATGAACAATGAAAAAATGTTAAACTGTTCGCGAACACATTCACGGTGCTATAATAGATTTAATTCGAAAACGTCATCGTTACGTTTAATTAACGGGAAAATCCCTCGGAAAGTTGGAATCGAAAGACCACGAGGGCCGCGTAATTAACGTACATCGAAGTCCCATTGAAATCAAGGGAACATAGTATAAACTGGGCTATTAGCAGTTCGAAATTCCAACTCACCTAGCTGGATTAGCTGGGTCGTTCCCGCCCTCAACTATGAACGTGTACGTCTGTCCCCTTTCCACGGTAAGTTCTGGGATCAGCAAGTCATTGATGTACCACGCGATGCCCCATGCAGGTTGTCCTATTGTTTCGATTTTTTTAATTAACGATACGCAGGGGCTACTCGAAGAAATAAAGCTAAATAGTATGAGGAAAAAGAGACGAATGGGGGCAGGAAGGATACCTGTGATTCTCGTGTATCCCCTCTTTCCACCAGCCGGCCCGATCCTCACGCTGAACGTAGTCTCGTTGGTGATTAGGGCTGGTGGCCAGGGTTTGATGTCAGACATGTCTGGAAGGTTGTAGAGGGAATTTGTACACTCGTGGACGTTCCTCGACGTAAAATCAATACGTATGTCCTCGGTCGTCTTGTCGAAGCTCTGATGTGCATTCGCCTCTCCTCTCAAATTCAGAGATCCTATAGCAGCGATCACGCTCGTCTCCGTGTTCGGGATCATTCTATCCTTGACTGGTTCGTTGGTTCTCAACGGTCTCATATAAGTGACTGAAACGAGCGTCATAGGGATATTAATATTTCTCGCAGTGTGTTCCATAACCGTCTCTATTAAAGTTATTAAATAAAGACATCCTTACCCGTTGTGACCCCGTTCCTTCGTTCCCCGTGCACAAGGACGGCGTCATTCTTCCCTCCAACCCTTTCATCGGGGCAGACACCCTTTCTGCCGTCGCACTGCGCGTAGTCGGACATGTAATAGTCTTGAGCGATGAATTTACCGGTTCTGTTGTTGTAACCGACGACCACAATGTCTCCGCCGATCATCTCGGATTTTCCTTCGCGACCCGACAAACCGAACGCCACGTACTGGTCCTCCCTGATCCTTCCGGACACTCTAATCTGTACGTCTTCGCCCATCGTCTCCCACTGCACCTGTACACGACCCTCGAGCATCTCCTTGCAGTTGGTCAGCTCGTGTTTCGACAGAGGTGGCGACGGTGTGCTGCTTGTCTGAAAAAAATATTACGCGACCCTTTTTATTTAAGAATTCGTTCTGCCTGTTTTGGGGGCGAATTTCTGAAATGTCGACATTATTATTCGTTCGGTACATTCTGCGTTACTTACAGGATCGTACCACCAAGGCGGCTATCCCGATAAAAATATATTTAATAAATGAAGCGTTACTTGATTGATGGATTCTATTCGTAAGGAATTTCTCCGTTGGCTCGTTACTCATTTATTTTTTTACCTACCGTGATTTTAGTTTGACCAAGGGCCGGCGGAACGTCGAGGTCCTTTGGTATAAGGACATGCCCGAAATTGTGTTTGTATTGCACGCACCACACCGAAAGCCAGTTGATGTCGTACACGGTCAAGTTCTCTGGCAGAACGATTTCGATATCTTCCCCCTGATAGCCCTTCAACGGTGCTAAACTATAAAACGAGGAAAACGAAAGAGAAGAGGATACTCGCCAGTTTTAGCACGCAGAATTTATGGAAAGTCTGACGCCGTGGATGGGTGTGAATTACCTTTTTCTTTCGTTGGGCACTTTGATGCCAAAGGTGTTGGGCTCCGAGCCATTTCCAACCCAGAAGTAGGCGTCCGGACCGGCACCATCGTAGTGTAGATTCGGGATGTAGAAAGTTTTGCTATCTAAGATGGTGATAGTTCCGCTGCGAAGACCGTGCGCGAGCCTGGAGAATTCTGACAGCACCCTCGCTTTCGGCACTTTTAAGTTCGCGGGGATGTAAACGTGGCCGAAATTCACCTGCGACAAATCAAACATACCCTGCAACCTTTCCGCGTTAATTCGTCGCGATTAAAAACTACGGCCGACCGAAAAATATTGCGGCGAACCTCCTCGAATTTATTCCCAACGTCCCTTTGAAAATTTCACGCGATTCCAACATCCACCAATCTATTCGCACTTCGGTTGCTCTCTGTTCGAGGCTCCCGTCTAACTTTAACTCTGAAAAAATTCCAGGGCGGTTTGATTTCTTCGTGAAGAGGTTTCCGGCATCGAAGTGGAACCGTCTCATCAAGCTGTCTTTCAGGGACCGCATATTTACACCCTGCCAGTCGAAAAAGTCGATCTATCATTCCTTACCCCCTGTTGAGGCTGACATGCCGATAGGGGCTGGTTTGAGGTCGTTTATATTCTAAGTTCCGTCAAACGTTCGAATAAGTGAGACGAGAGAGGGATAGCGACTGCAGGGGGGGGAGAGAGCGGAGAGACGTGAACCGAGGGGCTGAGTACGATAAGGAGAGAATGGGATGGAAAACGGTGAAAGTAAAAAGAGAAAGATCTCAAGCGGGACCTCGTAAAATCCGAGAAAAGGATTCCATCCCGTATACAGGGTGATCTAGTCGCTTAGCCCCAGGGGAACGTTTTATGGGAGAAAATTCAGTGCTCGCGACGATTTCTCAACTCATTCCTTAACCCCGGACAAATATATCTCGCGTGCGATACATTTTATACACTTCCTTTTTCTCCCCTTTTTATTTCCTACCGTTCCGTCTAAACTATTCATTGAACCCTACTTTTTACTAATACTCTCTTCGTCTTATTTTTTTTTTAATACTGAATTAAGAAAGTTTAACGAACACTGGGTAGGGTAATTTTGCTTGAAATTACGATTAATTTCAGGGAGGGTTTTCTTTTCTATTTTGCATATTTCGATAATTGTTGGCAGCATTGTGGATTCTTGCAAGTATATACCATACATACGCGCACATATCACTGGTGTGCACCGATTAACCGACTCTGTCGGTCGCTATTTTTCTATTGTCTTTTTTATCGACTTCTCGAAAAGTGTGCCAAGAGTCGAAGATTGAAAAGTCGGTGAATATCTTCGACGTCTTCGATATTCCGCTCAAGGCTACTGTATACGTGGCCTGATTCCGCCATTTCGAGATGTTCTTTGGAAGCGGCTCCCAGACTTTTGTCTACAAAGGAATCGATACGCGCGATACCTTGAACTGACGATATGAGTTTCCATATCAGGGTCGTTCGATTCGTTAAACTATTTGCTTTTCCCTTTCAGCGGGCCTTTCCTCACGGAAACGTCGCGTCCAACTCGGTCCACGAAGTTCCCCGGAAAAACGAATCTTCCTTATTTGTCGCCCGAACTTCGACCTCGCTCGGGAATGGATTCGCATCGCCGTTCCAAGGAGGGTACCCTACGGAAACACTCCGTCGGCGCGCGTGCAAGATTTAAACGCCGGCAGACGTCGAAAACGTTTCGCAAAGGGAGAAACTTCGAGTCCCCGTTGACAAACACCTTGGACGCTGAAGTTTACGCTCCAGGGGAAAGATCGATTAATAATTTTCCGACGGGACCCGGAAGACTGTCGGCCGGGAAAACTTCTTCATTAACCGAAGCAGCGCGGCTCAAAGGCGACAGTGGCGAGACGTCCACGCTTTTAAGAATTAATCATCCACCGATGTACAGTCCTCGCAGGCATCCAACCGGCAAATTAATGCCGATCCCTGTTCCCAAAGTATGATACTTTGGGTACGACGGTATGATACTTTTCAATAAAGTCAAATATTTGAAAGAACTAATTGGAAGAGGGAGAAGCGAGACGAATTCGATTCTCTGTCCATTATTTTTGTCCGGAGAGCAAAGCCAGCTTTACAGGGGCGGTTAGAAAATGGAGTGGTTCCGATTCCCTCTGAGTTCTCCGCACTTCGTCGAATGCTAATTCCATCGTTAATAATAATGATTATCGGTGAGCGGGGCCGACGTTATTTCCCCACCCCCGCCTACGGGGTATGAGTTCGAAATTTGCACGCGCATTAATCCCATTTCGTTTAAGGGCTCGTCAATCATATCCACCCTCTGCAAGTAGCTGTGCATCGCACGCGTACTTGCTGGGAGAGAGAGAAATATATAGAAGGGGGTTTTGGGGGGAGAGGGGCGGTGCAGGAACGGAGAGATGCTGGTTACCAATGAACTAGGACTCCAAGCTTAATGGTGTTTTGAGTGGGCACGATCTGTTCAAAATTGGTCCTCGTGCGAGCACCCGAGTCGAGGATCCGGCCGACAGTTTCCACGTTGAATCTCGAGGCGAACGAATTGAGTGTAGATTAATTTATTATTAACTGCGGCATTCGAACGGCGTCGCATCGCCGTTTAGACGCGCTCGGGGGAAGAAGCGAGAAGAATACGCGAGAAAATGCAAGCAAATTTAATAGCGTCCGCGCTTCTCGATATTGAACGGCTAACCGTTGGCATTAAATACTCAGGCTGCGAGGCGAGTACGTCCCGTGCGATCGGTCGCGCGATTTGCCCTGAAATTTTTACACGAATTCCGTACGAAATTTCATTCGACCGTGCCAGAACGGCCCAACGAAGGCGAACCTTTCATCGAGGTTTCGAACGCCGATTTTTGCCCGAAAGCCATCACGTGCCCTCTCCGGGGGGTCCCATTGTTCTCGAGCAAATTACGACGAGAACACCGGAAATTACGATATCTCGACATTAATTACCAAACGGATTACGCGACGTCTACGATATCGTCCGTGGCCGATAATTACCGGTTCTCTTACAAACGAACGTCGACCAAACTTTCGAACTTTTGAGAACGTCGAGGAAACTTTCGCTTACAAGACGAAACAAACGATCCGTGATTACAACCACGGGCGATTAGGTTTCGATTATTAGTGATCAATCTATCGAAAACATTGTTACCTCCTCGACGTCGAGCCTCGCAAATTGCAGAATGCCTGGAAAATCGAGGCTTTCGTTGTCGCATCGATGGAATCGCGTACAACGAAGATATCCAGCCGTTTATAAACCGTGATGCGACAGTCGCGAGGGTGCCTCGTCGATTCGATACCTTTGATCTGGTCGTTATGTGCCGCTCGAAGTTTCAGCGAGGGTTACTGCAGTCCCTAATAGACTGTTTATCTCGTAAGCCCGGATTTAGATTTGGATCGGCTTCTATTATGCGTACCGTAAATCTATGTACGCGACACTTATCCACCAATGCGTGGCGGATTAAAACTGGCCCTTTTAAAACCAGCATCGCTGCGCGCACGGAATATGTAGTCCCAGTTGCACCGTGGTAAACGTGGACGAACGAAAGGATTCACAAATTTCGACTAAATGTGTGCGTCGTCGAAAATGAATTGTTCATTCAATTTCCTGCAAATACACGGAAGCGCCGCAAATATTAACCTCGATAGCAGGAAACGGGAAAGTAATCTACCGTTTGTCATTGTTCCTATAGTATTTAGGGGGACAGAAATATGACTGACTCCGCGTCCCGTCGATCTGGATTAAGATCCGTACCGTGCCACCCCATGAACACAATTCACGGGGGCGGTCCCCGTGGACGGTCGCGATACGGCCCATGCTGATATACTCGTTATAGCGTAGGCGGGTGGCTCGAGCAGTCGATATTCAATCAAATAAATCCCCCTAACAAACTGGAGAGTCAGAGATCGCATCGAGAAACAATCGCAGAGAAAGGGAGTCGACTGTGCGATCAACCATCGACGAAACTAATAATTTCCACCTGTAAACGGGGAAAATACGACATACCCTATCACCTTTGCTATCCTCAAAAAATCCTGTTCCTTCTCGGCCTTTCGCAGTACCTTATTAAACCACGAATACGAAATATTAACATAATCCCCGTTCCCCGTGTCTTTATTCGCCGCCTGCTAATACCTGAATTTTATTATACCGTGTTCCCTGATTATTTCGATCCCCCGGAGATTATCTCCGCGTGGGACGTTAACGATCATAAAAAAAAAGGAAGAAGGGAGGAACGGTACAATGATCCATCGAAAAAGACTCCGGCCCAGTCGTGGCTGTATATTATTTTCGCACCTTATCAGCCCCATATCGTCCCCAGTCAGGCCAGCGTTCCCCTTCACGCTGGTCAACCCCCGTTGCGAGGCGCCGGTTCTTACGGAAATTGAGACATCGAGCCTCGTTAGGCGCGATAGTAACGCCCCTTATCCTTGTTCTCTATCGGACAAGAGCGAACCCACGTTGCGTTGCACTTTATTGCTTGCCGTGCCAGCGGCGTTGGTCTCTCATGATTATCGTTCGACGTCGTTTTCAACGGGCGATGAAATTAATAACGCGATCGCGGCGTTGTCTTAACACCGGCAAGCTAGAGATCACTTTGGAAACGTCCGCGAGACCCGTCCGCTAACGTGATTCTGATATTGTTCTCGATTCGAACGAGCGATTCCATTTCTAGATCGAGGCGTTCACTCGATGGCAATATTTATAGACCACGCGACAAGGTCTGCGCGACACGTGGTTTAGTCTGGATTGCCAGAGCGTTGCTTCTAACAAGGTCAAGATGCGTCCGGTTGCCGACGAGGCACTGGTAAAATTCCGTTTCGAAATCTGTGCAATCGGCTGAACCTGGGAAGCGGAGTTAAAAGGATCTCCTCCTCCTCGAGGAGCGTTCGTCGGACTTTAAGTAGGTGATAAATTAAACGTGCCTCCCTTCCCTCGATGCCTCTATATCGTAGGTGGCAGATTTAATGGAACCTTCTTTTTTTTCTCAATGAAACTTTATACTAACCCGGATAATCTCCGGTTAAATACCCCCCCATCGGACTAATTACACGGATTTCTCGCGTCATTTCAAGCTTTTCTTCTGGTCCGAGTCGTTTTGCTCACTCCTTGAGATTGATACCCCGTAACGGTCTTAATCGTCGAACGCCAAGTATCCTCGTGTAACCATTGAACAATAAGAAATTGAAATGCAAATGTTCAAAGTCTACGACCAAATAAAATTGCATCCCATACGAAGAAACATCCACAGGCCACATGATCGACGTTCGCGGACGAAAAACTCAGAAATTTAATTAAACCTTAACGCCAGAGGTTAGCAGAAACTCGCGTGTACCGCGATTTCTGAATAGAACCGATCAATTGGCAAGGTATACAGCGTCGCTGGTGGAGCAACATCATCGTCAGCAGCGGCGGCAGCAGCAGCAGCAGCAGCAGCAGCAGCAGCAGCAGCAGCAGCAGCAGCAGATTCCCTCCCTGTCCTGCACAGAATGACGAAACTTTCCCGGCTGCCGGAGGACCGGTGGGCGGTCCTCCGGGATACCTGGAACTTTCGCAAGCTCTCATCCAATCGGCAGCGGGAAAGATATATAGAGGGGAAACGGATGACAGAGGGTGCGAAAGAGAAACGAGCGGCCAGAGAATCGGGCAGAAAGAGAGCCGCCGCGAGAAACCGTCGAGTGGGGTGAAAGGGTGAAAAAAAAAAAATGGGAATGAGAAACGACGGAGAATGAGGGAAAGCGAGAAAGGGAACGGCGAACCGATACACAGACGGAGAGGCCAGACATGGAAAGGGTTAAAGAGGAAGAGACGAGTTACGCCGTCCAGGAAGAGAAGAAAATTACAGAAGTTGAAATACGGGGAAGGTGGACGACCGGGGAAAGGATGGGGGTGGGGGTCAAAAGGCAGAAATAAAATTTACAAATGAACCGGAGAACGAGTGTCACGCGAGACACAGTTCGGTTTCTACCTTCCCAACGAAATACGTTACCGTTTTATTGAAGCACGTAGACGGTCAGACGCGAGATACCAACTTCGTTCTACTTCACCTCGTTCCACTCGTTTCACCCTTTTCGTTTCCTCCGGTCATCGCTACCAACGGTGTACTCTTTCCGCGCCATCGCCGGCCAACCAACCACTTTGCCCGGTATTTCATTTCCACGTCTACTCGTGTGTACTCGGCCACTTATGCGTACCCGAATGCTGGCTACGCGGGTACTTGTTCATACATGTGCACGCCGGCGAAATGCTACGCGTCGGCCGTCCCCGTCGAAAGGGGGGTTCGGCCAGACAGTGAAAAAGTACGCGGGTGTTTCGTACGCGTGTTAATTTTCCACTTTTCCCGATGTTGCTCGTATTTTGCGACGCGCGGTAGCGCTCGACGCTCGTTAAACACTCTTCCGCTTGAACCGGAAGCAAAAAATAAAATGGGCACCACCGGAGCCAGGCGAAGCGGGTGGATTTTGCCGGTTCTGTTGTTCGAATCTCGATGGCACGTCGATTTTCTTTTTTTCTCTCCAGCGACGGGCTAATTTTATACAGTTCTGGCGAAGTTCCAGTAATGCTTGCCGGACGATGTGCGCGTCCGTGCACCGGTTTACACGCGCACTGCAGCATCTCGTGCATCCGATGCACCGTTGCGGCTGCTTTGAAATGTGTGCGGAGCTTTGGGGTGGCTTCAAAATGGCGTCCCGTTACGGTGCACACCGCCCTCCGAGTCACGGGTCACGTTATGCGATTATAAACGAGTCTCCTTCGCGAAAATGTGCAGCCGCATAATCGCCGCCTTTCATGCGCGGCTTTCATCGAACTTTCGATGGTTTCCGAGGCACGGACGACACCGAGGAAAGACGTTCGTATCGCGAAATAAGTAATTGTAACTGATCTTATTCGGCGTAAAAGGAGCGAAGCTTTCGTCTGCGGAGTGGACGGAATTTATTCGACCTCCCTCGTGCCCCCTTGGCATTGTTCACTTTGTCGGTCGCCATTGATGGCTCATTTTTGAAAACCGACCAACAAGGAAGGTTCGATGAGACGCCGCTTTTCATCGGACATTTCAGCCGCCGCGAAAATCCTTGTTAGCGATGCCGCGACGTCGTCCCTTTAATGCTCAAAGGACTGCTCCTTTCGCAGCTCCACGATCGTGTTATCCTCGACCTTTTCGTGCTTTGTGCACGGTCCTCGAGGTGTGTGCGTGGCCACCGGCCAAGTCTGTTCAAAATGGCGACTCTCCTCGAGGTGGCGAATTCTACGCGGCGCACCGAGAACCGAACAATGACCGCGACGCGAAAGATAATCGCCTGCTGTCAACGAATATAATGAAACGGCGAACGGAATGAAAAATAGGACCATCGTGATGTCAGAAATCGTGAAGAGCAACGAGCGAATAAAGGAACGGGGTTCGCGGGGGAACGAGCCCGGACGTAAGAACGAAAACGAGGAAACGGCGACGAAGCTAAATAATTTTTGCACCCAAAAAAAAAGGAAAAAGAAGAAGAAGAACCGGCCGAGTTGGAAGGGTTGAAAGCGGGGGGGGGGGGGGGGGGTGTGAGGTATCTCTGCAGATACAGCGGTACAAAAGGAGGAAGCGGAAGTGAGCGCGAGAATGGTGGCGACGAGGACGGCGGGCAAGAATTTTGGAGGGAAAGAGGTGGTGAAACGGAGACAGAGGGTGGCTAGGCTAAGGGTGGAAGGGTGCGAACCGGAGGACAGAGCGCAGAAGGGTGGGAAGATAGAAACGAAGAGAAAGGGGAGAGCATCCTCGGCTGGCAGCCGGCAGCCAGTCAGCCAGCCCCGGCCAACATCGACCCGGCGAGCTGTTCTCTGCCCATGCGCAACAATCTTAACCGCGACTAGCGATGGGCCCGATCCAATTCGCGACTTAGAACTTTGCATTACCCTTGCAAAAACAATATCTGTCCGCGTCGCCGTGCGACAAAGGGCTGTCAAGCGAGCGTGCGCCAGGCATTCGACGAGGCGGCTAAAATTTTCGATATTAAGGGCCCCCCGGTGTATCGTTAATGAGAGACAAAGTAGGGGGTGGAAAAGATGCTTTTTATAAATGTTTCATTCGGCCCGACAAAGTACCGGGTCGAATATTTCAACGACGATGGCGCACACACGTAACGGGAAATTTTGGCCGGAAGTTTTATCCGTATGCTTCGTGTTTGGCAGGGATTTGGTTTTTGGAAAATATATTTATCATTCCTGCGCAAGAAAATATCCTCCGGTTCGCGAACGTCCTTTTCCACGTCGATGCCGTATTTAACGATCGGGCCAGCGGTAAAATATTTGGGGACGATATTAACGGTTACCGATCGACGATTAGCGTCGACCGGCCGGGAAGAGCGACACGGGAATGCCGTGGAACGTTTCCCGAGGAATCCTTAAACGTGACTGGAAAACATTTGCCGCCCCGACACAATAGATACTGTCAATGCGAACGATTCGTGCGACTGCCTTTGCCTCGCGCTTTCGACCCGCCGTTCCCGTGCCACATTTGTCTACCGGAATGACTGCGTAATTTCTAACATTTTCTTCCAATAAATACGGTGCACGTATATTCGTTGTTTTACAACGTGTACAACGTCCATAGGGAATCGATTTTCTCGGTTACACAATTATTTTTTACCGGGGCGCGTCTGTTAAGAAAGCTATTCCGGGAACACAGCACGTTAAACGGGCTTAGGATCTGTTCGAAACGGTTATTAATTGACGTTCCCGCGGTCTCGGCTCGTCCACTTGGTGCCACAAGCAGTCGTACTTCGTCATCCCACCCCGAAAACTATGAGGCGTTTAATTAACTCCAGTGTTCGGGGAAAGAGACGGGGAATTCAGATGCAAATTCCACGACACGCCCACGGGACGACCCTTTCTTCTATGGGTTAAAACACAACCATCGCCGAAAACCGGCGGTCGAAGCGATACCCCCCGGCCGATAGAATTTAAACCCGCCTCGAAGACATAATTTGTCGTTTACGGGATCGCATCGAAATACCCTCAGAATTTATCGAACAATCCACGATAAAGTACTGCAAAGATTTCCGTCGATCTACCCCCGAGCGTCGTCGCGACTGAAATTGAAAGAATTCGACCAAACGTAAATTAATTGCAATTTATCGTTGCCGCGCCGCGAAGGTATTACCTACAATTTGCGTAGCGCGATTGAAATTCCGAGTTCGTTCCTCCTCGCTTTCCGCGAACCCGGTACTTCCGTACACCCGGCGATCGTTCGAATGGCGCGATTAAAGATTAAATTCGCGCCACGCGAGCCATGCCCGTAATGCGGAAACCACGTGCTAGATTCGAGGATAAAGCGATTCCGTAACCCTTTTTGCTCTATATTCCCGAACGATTCTTCCCTCGCGTGCAGTGCACTTCGCGCGGTCACGCACGCCGCAGTAGTATGCGCCGCTCAGTGGTCAGACATCGAGCGGAGCGTCCGCGACACGAGTTACACGCTACTGGCGAACGAATCTTGCCTGGATAATCGCGTTCCGCGCTAGAATAATGTATCGCTCCCGCTGCAAGGGGAAGACGCACGATCTAACGTCGGGTACACTTCTTTGATCCTTTCCCAGCGGATAGTCGAACGGGGCATCGCGGTGATCACCGGAGCGAAGCAGTATCGGGAGGACCGGGAAAAACATAAAATAAAATGGCAAGAGGAAGACAGAGAGGACCACGAACGGAGATGAAAGACCGATCAACGGCTTTAACGTTCTGGATTCCCCGAGGAAACCTCGCGGATAAGATCTGGAAAGCCAGAGGCTTCACCCCCCCGTGCGCCCCCGCCCCAAATCGCGTGCAAAAGCGACGAGACCGTTTTGGACGCTGGTCTGCCAGGGGACGGGCCGTGGAAGAAAAAAAAAAATTACTAAATCCTATCTGAATCAGTGGTCCATTGAACGTCGGTTTGATATCGGGCAAGAATATCTCCGGGAGTCCTTTTGAAAGGGAATCCAAGCATCGCGGGGATTGTGGTGTATCCGAGGACGCCAGGAGGACCGAAAGGAGAAGGACAAGCGGAACAAGAAGAAGGCTTATTCCGACAATACAACCTTCGAAGAAATGCGAGGGTGTGCCGACTGACAGACAGCTCCTGTCTACCAGATACCTAAGCAAAACCTATCACTACCCTTGCGTGTATCGCCCCCGCCCCTCCCCCTGCCCCTCGAGAGATCGGTACACCCTACCAGCAGCTTCGAATCTTCTGTGAATCACGAATAGACGGAGGAGTGCGTATCGAAGGGAAACAAGAGCTGCTGGGGGATCGGTGAGATTTTTAGTCGCGTTGATATAAACACAGTGCGTTAGGGGATCACGGTACGTTCACGCTTTACAGGATCCTCGATTTAAAACCTACGCGACTGGGCGCAATTGTTTGATATTAACACTAATTTACTACCTGCCAATACTTCCTTAATCCATCAGGATTTACACGCTCTGATCTCTGACAGAGCTGTGCCGCTCCTTGCGACGGCACGGAGACCGTTTTCCGTGTTTCTATCGATGATACGAGAAAATCACGATTGCACATTTATCGCGTCCCGCCGTTGGTTAGACTGCTTTCCACTCGCGTTCCCGATCGGCGCACTCGACGGGACAGAAAGCGATCGATTTATACGAAAGTCTCGATGATCACTTACTGAACGTAACGGGACACCCTGTAGAACGGAGCACAGGCGGCGGACAGCGCGTTTTGCGGTGACAGAGCGTGTCTGATGGAGGGTTGTCACGGTATGGGAGCACCCCTCAGACTTCGATATTAAAGCCCTCCTAATATAAGAGCAAAAGCTACGCTCTCTCTACCGTCGATATGCTCGTTTCAAACCTTTTCCGCTCCCTATGAAATTTCCAGCGAGCGATACCGACTTTCGCACGACCGACCGGACGGCACTGGAGATTTGTGGGTAAGCGAGTGGGCGTGCAAAAGGGTGGACCGTGAAAGGGACGAACAGATTTATTAACCACGACGCTGCATCCCCTTGGCCCGGTGTAAAACAATACTGAATCTCGGGAAGTGTCTACTAAAATTTTAACATATTCGAGATTGTCGATAATTGCTAAACGGCGCACATTGTCGCAACACGAATTCAGTCAGAGGAACACAAATAATTGGATCGTTCGGAATAGTCACGTTGAAACGTCGCGACTCGTCCGGTATTAACCGTCGAGTTATGGGGACCCAAACCGGCCGGAAAAAATAGAAGACTGGAAAGGAATGGGGTGTGGAAGGGAAACGACTTAAACGCACGCTTAGCCGAGTGCACCCGAGCAGCTCGTTGCACGCGGCCACACTTATGTGTGTGCGAGAACGCGTGCACGCCCCCGATCTCAGCTTCCGTATCCATCTCGCACGCACCATTGACCACGAATGCACGTCCGATAGGGTGGGGCCTTCTCAAAAATCAAGTTATCTCCATTCTCCGGGCGTCGTGGGGTCTCGAATAAAACGTCGCGTCACGGGGTGGTCCCGCACGCCCGATGCCGTTTTCCCCTCCGCCCCGACAAAGCGGGCCGAGTGCGCCCGACAAATTTATCGGAAGCACCGTGCGCGAGATTACAGCGGATTGTCGTTTCATCGTCGGATCGAACGGCGCCTGGGTGAAGTTTTAAAATCCCCTTAAGGCCGTTCTTAACTCCACGGCGACATCTATTCGCTGCAGGCCCGGCTGTCCCGTGAAAAGATACGGACACGCTGCACGCGTGTACACGGTAAACACAGGAAGATCGGAAATGTGAAATCGTTCGGCTACACTTACGGTAAATCGACGGCACCAAACGCTCAGCCAGTTGATGTCCCGTATCCGTTTCCCGTCAGGCAGCTTCAGTATGATGTCCGTATAGTTGTAGAATTTAAGCACCACCGGGTCCCTGCGCAGGCAGAGCGCAACGAAAAGAGAATAGGAAAGAAAGATGAACAAAAAATGGGGGAAGGCTCGAAGGATTCAGCGCGTTTCCATTGTGATCGCAAACTACTCTAATAATGCCGCGGTTTCCCGCTGACCAGTTTTCAGCGACAAGTCCGCCGTGATCGATTGGTCGAGGGACGCGTCGACGATTTCGGCAAACAACCGTATCGATCGGGTTCGAGCGCGGAGAGATAGACGGGGCCCGACGAACAGGAACAAATAATGCCCGCCTAACAGCATCGTCGTCCGATAATCTTTGTTCGACTGCATCCGACGACTGTGCGGAACGACGTCGTTATTCTACGCTGACGCTCACCGTGCGGGATAGCGAGTACTCCCCGGTATTTTCCACGGAGTCTCGACGGCTCGGGTCGCGTGGACAAGCGACAGCGAGTCGAAACGTAATAAAGTGCTCGCGCGGATGAAATCCGAACGAGATCGCTGTATAATTCCCGTTTTATTAGCTGCACCCCCGCGAACCGTGCCCACGTCGTTCCGTCTGTTTTTCATCCCCTGTCCTACCAGCGTCCTGGCTACCCTCCGACGTACACAACAAGCTATTCGAGTTTCATTTCATCCCTTGGTTACGGTATGGCGCTTACGCCCAACAGCCACCCCCGTTCCACTTTCCTTTCGTTCCCTTTCCTTTCAACGTTTCCATCGAGCGTTAACCCTGACCGCATACGCACCCCCTTCCCCCTTTCACGGTTCTATTTTTCGTTTCGCGATTATTCGCGACGGAATGGCCACTCGCGTTTGCTCCTCGAGTATCGAGCGAACGCGTCGAAGGAACGAAACCGTTGAGACGAAATGAAGGAGTGCGGCGCGGGGTTTGTCGACGACACTTACCTGCCCTTTTCCATTTCCGGATATGGGACGATGTAACCCTGCGGATTGGGCGCGGTACTGTTGCCCACCCAGAAGAACGCGTCCGGTCCGGTTCCATCGTAGCAGAATCCTTTGATGAATATCGTCGTGTCGTCCACGGCGTACGCGTCTCCTTTAATCCCGTGGGCGAAGTCTTGCAGCGTTCCTATTAGTTTTCCATAATAATTCGGTCCGTTGTTTGCATGGCCTGCGAAATACAACGAAACGCTCGGTTAGGAAAGAACGATCGAACTCGAGGCTCGTCGCGCCGCGCTGTCTCTCAAATTACAATTTCCTGTTGCAGCGTGCAAAGTTTAGCTGAAGGGTTGCACGCGCAGACGGACGAACGAGTTCCGGTGCAGCGAAACGCATGGAAACGCGATCGAGCCTAAATGACCGAGACCGCGAAAAGACGCGGCGGTGGCCGGGACTTCATTCGAAGCGTGCTACGTTCGTGGCTGAAAAGGGGGAAGCACGGTTTCACCCTCGTGATATAGGTTGGACGCATCGCCGCCCCGATACAAAAGCGCCGACGGACCGGTCGGCCGCGCCGCGATTTGCATGAATTTCATTTCATTTGCTCGACGGGGCCCGTAAAGTCGGACGGGCGGATAGATCGGAAGAGCCCGCACGGTAATAAAGATCACCGGGACCGTTTATACCGAGGAATGATTTCGGACGTGGAACGGATCGCCTCGAAACGACCCGAGCCGATCCCCGTTTCGAGATTAGCGGTTTCGTTTAACGGGGCATACCACGGGATCGAAGGAAAAGGAATCCGCGAGATTGCGAGCGATGGATGGAATTCATTTTCGGGCTTACACGTGTACGCGGAGAAAGGCTGCGAGTCGTTTGCGAGCTACGGATGGTCGAGTTGAGTCCGGTTTGGATTATCTCATTCGTAGAACGAATCTCGCTGGGTTTAGGTCTTAGGAGAACTTTGTGTCAGTTTCGCAAATGCATTTTTCACGAGCTGTGACTTCAGGGAAAAGAAATCGCACGGGAGTCCGCGTTATCTGTCAGTTAGTTAACTAACTAAGGCTTGGGAGGAAAAATCAGTAGGGCGAGGGTAGAGACGCTTCGCTCGTTAAAATGACTTCAGCTAGACTGATCAATGATTTTTTTTTCTACGAAGTTCCAGCAGTTCAAGAATCGACAATTTTTCAGCCGGCAGAGTCCAGCGTGTTTATCTGGAATTTATTTTCCGACCAATATTATAACCCCCCGCATCGTCGGGTTTATTTATCGCCACTGCTCCGTAATCTTCCCCACGCAGTCGCTGCAACAAATCGATACTAATGCAACTTCTAATATCCGCGACGGACCTTCCAACGAATTACGCATCGCGCGGCGACTAATTCTTTATAATGCGTCTCTCAATCCCTTTCATTGACGGGCCCGATGCCCCGGTTAAACTCCAGTTTTCGCGACACGTTAACGTTTCTGGCAGCATTCGAAAGAATGCAACCGACCCATCGTTGCGCGCACGTATAATCCAGTGCGGCGACACGATTAAGGCCCACCTCCAATTAATTTCCATTGAACGTTCGACCCGTTAGCCTCGCGATTTTTGCACGGCGCGAAATACCAGCGGGATAATTAACACGCCGTCGGTTGCGCCGGTGTTCAACCGAAACGCAGACTCGAGGCTTTTAGTCCACCCTCCATTCCCATTCACCCCGTTCACTCGTGGTTGTATTGGTGAACGACGAGGTTCCGGCTGGCGTTTTTCTCGAGCCGTCCTCTTCGCCCGTCGTTGTCGTCGCACACCCCATCGGTACAGCAGGATATTACGGTGATGCGACAATGAACGCGGCGCGATCGCTATCCGGCTGGTATCGGGGATGCCACCCCTCTCCGCGTGGCCGCAGCAGCGCGTACAAAAATCGGCCACGGAACGGTTTAGACGAATAGAGAGGAAAAACTGGGAAATTACGGTTGGAACGAAGCCGGTGTAAGGAAAAGGAGGAACGGAACGGGGACAGAGCGAAATAAGGGACGCAAGGAGGGGAGGAGGACGCGGCAGGGACTTTGGACAGGGGAGGGAAACGGGGTGAATATCTACTGGTAAACAGCCGCGCACACACCGGCGTAACAATACTCGGACAGGCGAAGGCAGGGCACGTACACGCGTGCCTACGCGCCGCCACCTAAACTACCCCCGACTGGTGCTTAAACTGCCACCCCTTTTATTATGGGCCACGACGGTTATTGGATTGTACCGTGCTATTTGTTGCCTGCCACGCTAATGGATCCATAATCACCGGGACGAATTAACGCAATGCGACGTCCCCGTGAAACGGTCCGCTACTTTAAACGCAGGCCGGATACCGCGTCTCTTCTTCGCGCTCGCTGACTCGACCGATCTACTCCCGGTTCAACGAACTCGTGTCCCGTGTATCGATCGTTCAACGTTTCGACGGTCGCGCGCGATTTCTGTTCAGCGAAGCCGATCTGTCCGTTACACGGACGAACGGTGCACCGTTCGTACGTACGAATCGTTGGACAGAAATCGCGAATGCACATCTTAGCGAGGACATCCCGTGTGCGCGTCCTAAGAGCTCCGACTGAGAGCGGGATATGATCCAAAGAGTGGCGAAGGGAGTTCGGTCAACATTTGAGGGGAGTAAACATCCCTTGGCTGTGCCTCATCCTTTCGTCCCTCCTCTATGCATCCTGACCCTTGACGCCGTCGATGAGACTTCGAATCGCTGTATGGATCCTTCGAGCAGTCCCTCCACACCCCGACCCCCCGACGGCACACGTCGGTCTTGGCCTGGTGCGGGGCCACTGCTGCGAATACCTTTGCCTCGGGCATCGTGACACAAAGCATATTGCATGTGCTCCAAATACACAATCGCGGGCGGCCGGGAGCGTCGGGGTTCGTTACCTTCTGGCGTCGATGGTCTTTGCTCTTTCGATCGGATTCAACGGATCCTCCACTCGCCCTCGGGCACCCGTTTAATGAGGATAGTCGTGAAAAATTCACTCGTTATCTTGCCGGGAGAACAGTATCGCGGGACGCACCGCGGACGACCGAGGAATTAAAGAATTGTCACGCTCTTTTTTTCTGCCCCAGCTTGTTTTGTTGGGAGGGTAGAAAAAAGTAGGGCTCCAGGTTGAGCGAATGTAATCCCGCGGTTGAAACGATCCGCGGCCGTGTTCCACACGAATTCGACTGGGCATCGATAGAAATTGTTCGCCGCGGATCGATCGAGATTTCTTACTCGCCGCGTACTTTGTTCGCCTTTCGCGTCCCGGCTTCCGGCGAATCAATTAGGAGCGAATGTCCCCTGGCCGCGGCCAGAACTGGATGGTTTATTTTATGGCTTCGCCTGCCTTTGCCCGCCCCCACGGTCGGGCGAACATTCAACGGGGAAAAGTCCTGGGAAATTCTCTCGTCGCGTCGCTTTTAAAGAAGCCGCGCGTAAGTCTTTTGATTCCGCGGCTCGCGGTCCTCGCAGTGATTTTCACCGGAAATATCCGTTACCATCTGGGCGTCGGTGTACTTCGCGTTCGCAGATCGGCGAGTAACGCGACATCGATGGAGAAACCTCGTTTCGATCCGCCTGCGGTGTCGCGGCGTGTCTACAAGAGTAACGGACATTTTCATGCGGGACGCAAGCTGATTAGAGAATCAATTAGCAACCGATACCTTTTTGTTCGAGCCCGTCCCATCGGACAATTACGCAAACAGACAAGAAAATCCGATCCCGTTTCATTTTTCTCATACCGCGTGCGTGTAAACTGACGGTACAAAGAGAACCCGGATACAATAGGCGGTACATTCTATTCAAGGTTCGCGGATAATGATCCAACCTGTCCAGAACGCCAGTCGAGGCTCACCTCTGTTTACCACGATGATCCTAACGATATGATTCGCTAAATAATTAATCCCTTTGTGTTCCGTTTGCGTTAAGTGTTGCGCGTCGGCGGGCGCAACCTTTTTTTTTTTCCTTTCCCACACGGCGGACTTGCGCCACGACGATTTCTAATTCGACGTTTCAATCGGCGCCCGTTCGAGGCGCGTTCACGCCGATTTCGCAACGGCTGGATCGTTTCGTGAGACCAGTTTAACCCGTTGGGACAACGCCGAATGATCGGGCCACGCGAAATTAATACGCTTGCGATTTAACACGCGAACCGGTCAGCCAGACTTTTCCTATTGGATCGCCGGGCGTTCGATCGCACCTGCAAACCCGTCCACTTTCACTTCCATTCGATCGGCCGGTGTCTCGTTCGATAACGAACGGGACACCGTGAGATCGTGCTAAGAAACATAGAGACCGTTACGATTCTCCGTTCTCGATCGCAGCGCGTCGATTTATCGCCCGAGGGGATCAGTTTTCGCACCCGAAAGGGATAACAGACGACCGCGGAAACGATTGCGCGATTTCTTCCGCTGGTCAATTATTTCTTCCAGTTGCAGCAAGGCAAGAACGACTGCAAAACTTATACAGCACCCTCGAGGTAAAATTAAAAGGACGAAAACCGAGAGTGGAAACGAAACATCCATGAGAGTTGGTTGAAACGAAGAAACGAGAATCGGAATTCCGGGTGCGACGATCCTAACGACGGAGTGTCTGATATTTTCGTTTAATCAACGGCGAGGGGGGGGGGGGCGGATTTTTATCGAGCACGCGTTACAGCAGAAGTGGCGGTGCAAGTTTTCGAGGAAGCTCGACGTTCTATTGTCCTCGAGAGGAGAAAGTGGCGCCGAGGAAGAAGGTTGAGATGGTGGCTGAAGGAGACCCGGTGACTTAAGACGTTAACGAGACTAACCGGATTCATCGGGGAGGGGCGGATCATGGTGAGAAGGGTGAAGAAAGGAGAGCACCGGGCGGCACTGATTTTAATCAAGATATGGCCTGGCAGCAGCCAACGGCGGATCAAGTGAGCCAGAGCTTATCGATTTTCTAAGTGCTCCCGACCGGGAACGCGTTGCCGCGACACTAGCCGAGAATTTGAAAGTAACGAAACCGGAGGGCAGGCCGTTGTTGTATTCGGGAAACGGCCGGGTGTACGAGGATTCCGTGGAATACTCGATTAATCGAATATCATTCGCTGTCGCTCGTTTAGTCTGACAAGGCAGGACCGCGTCTACCGCGCGTGGGGACGATTCTTCGATTCTGACTTCTTGAAACTGTCAAGAAGAAACCTCGAAACCTTTGCGGCCCGACGTCACACCGATATTGTGTAACATACCGAAAACGTTTTAATCAATAGCGTCTGTCGTTTTCGACTGTTCCTTGCAGCGCTGCCCCAAACAGCGTTACACAATTGCGAGGAATCGTTTCGCAGTTTTAGCGAGTGCATCAACGGGCGGATTCGGCACGCTCCGATCAATCCGGATAATTGTCGTAGACAAGGCAATCTCTTAATTGATCGGTCCAGACAGTCTCCCGGGCGTATCTCGCGAGTAGAATGCGAATGATATTTTTCTTGTCGCTTGCCCGTTAAGAGATTAAAGCCAAGGGGTCGGTCGCTTCGTTTTGAAGACATTATACTCTCGGGAGAGGGGACGGGGGTTGCGCGAGAACCGAACAGGAGAACAAGAAAGTGAAAGACAAAGGGCCGGGTGAATGAAGGCGGCCTACGCGGAGAAAATGCGGAAGAAAATCTCGAGAAAGGGATAACGCGAGTGGAAAGTATAAACGGTGACGGAGGAGCGGTGCAGGGAAAGGGTTGGATGCGGCTAAACAGAGAGAGAGAGAGAGAGAGAGAGAGAGAGAGAGAGAGAGAGAGAGAAGGGAGATGGACGCAGAGAGATCTGGGCATCGATCGAAAGAGGAAGCAGGAGAGGGAGGAAGAGATTTCGGATCGAAGGGAGAAGGAAAGATAAAGGAGAGGCGAGTGAAAGAAAGGGCCGACGGGAAAGGGAACGAGGAGGAGGAGAGGGCATGCTGAGCTTGCAGAAAGGGTGGCTGGTGATGCGTACCGTAGCTACCTCGACAAATGCATTAAGACCACCCCCCTCTACCCCACCGGCAATATCGAACTGACTGTGCGACTCGTTCCATAATCAGGATACACTTCGATTTCTCGCGTCTCGTTTACTCAAACGCGAGGTACTCTCGCGTCCCACGATTCACGGCGCGCTCGCGAGGGGTGAGAAACATCGTGGAACACCTTTTGGCGACGGGGGGCGGGGGTTAGCTTTCTGCTGAAGAGCAACCCTGGATCCCGAGGAAATAGAACTCGTGACGAGTAGACGGTCTCCGTGGCTCAAGGTGTTCGGCAAACAAAACCCGATGTACGAAATAAAGGCACGGCTTAAGGAACCCTTGCAAATAGACTCGCCGTTTTGCTTGCTCCGCCCGAGCGGCCTTACGTTCCTTTTTTCTCGCTTTGTCGTCGTTCCGTTTGATTCGTCGCGACGTGTTTGCGCTCGCCTCGCGACCGTATCGATAAACACGTCCCGCTGTTTGTTACTGTTGTTCGCGGCATTACGATAATGGAATGCTATCTTCGATCGAAGAGTACGCCCGTTAAAAGCCAGCTCCGGGTAACGGCGAATCGGAAGGGAGCGTTATCTCTTAGATGGCATCGCGGACGGTCCCTTAAGTGACTTCGCCGGTTAGGGGAGTAACAGGTTAGTGATATAGCGACGAGCACCGGCGATAATTATTTGGAAAAATTATTCGATATTTCGTTTCGCAACGAACGCAGACCCAAACCGGGGCAAATTAACTTTGCTCGATCGGTCCTACCAGAGGACAGGGTTTCGTGAATTTCGCGCACAGAATGCACGACGCGGTTCAATTCGAGCACGTGACAAATGTTCCGTGCCGTCACCATTATCGTCAAGAAGCGACGGTGACCATGTCACGAGCCAGGACACGATTCACGGTCGTCCCTCCCTCCGGTTGGAGGATACGGTTCCCACGAAATTCGCGCTACGTCGTGGGGCCGTTCGTGAAGCGGGACGTGAACACACGCACACGCAGGGTTACACGTGCACGCGTAGCTAGCACCTCATTCCAATCGATATGCGACAACACCCCCATGGGGAGGCATTCATATCGCGGAGCAACTCAAACACGAACCAGAGACAGGCCACTGTAATATCGTCCCCTTCGGCCCGCCTGATCGCTCTGCTATCGATATCCGAGTATTTGGACGCCAATTTCGACCACGATTCCGTCCGCCTCCTACTTAGCAGCCCCGAAAGTGCTGTCCCCGTTACCCCTTGGACGGTGGCCATTTAATTATTGCGTTCCATCTTTGGTCGTAAATTTTGCGCGAGCCGCGTAAACGAATGGCAAAAGCAACAGGGGGTGTATTTTATTTGCGGATTACCTATTTCAATTTGTACAGACGCGCGGACAGAGAACGAGGCACAATTGTCGAGGAGGAGAGACACACGAGGACGGTCGATAATGACTCCGTGTCAGGGCACGTGTCAGCCGTTCATTTAATAACACATTATGCGTCCCGAAGACGTGCAAATTGTACCCGGCTCCGATACGGTCGACAAGAGGAAGCCGATAAAATACATCGTCGCCGCGGCGTTACACGCGTTCTATTTGTTCCTGCACAGGTATACAGGACGTCCGCGCGGAAAACGTTTCCTCGTCCAATTAAACAAAATACGCACCAACGTATTTAAGAATCAAATTCACGGGCGCTCGCTCGGCGAACCGTGAATCCATAGTTTCGTTCGCCTATCGAGATACGGTTCATGGCGAAGGGAAGAAAAAAAAATTGCAGCACCCGGTTGATACGAGTGCTCCTGCGAGACGGCATCCTCTTTTTTTCTCTCTCCCCATTGTACCGGTCGATAACGATCAATGGCTGTCGTCGGAAATCGAGATCGTGCACCGATAAGAAAAACGACCGACTGGAGTGTCGAAAGATGCGGATAATATGACACAAAGGCGCTGGTGTACGTCGACGCGATCATAGATTTCTACAGGCAATACCGTTCCATTAGTTAAATTGTTTCCCTGATACGTTCGCGCTCTTTGATTCCGGCTTTCATTTCGCTTTGCCATCGGATAGGCGTAGCTACGATGCAATTCCGGGTTATCCTCTCCCTGGAGGAGTCGATAAGAAAATAGCATGAAAGAAGGGAAGGGGGATCCCTCGGGGAGATGGGTGATCATTTGATTGCGGATAGATTAAGGTACAGGGGGTTGTAGCGCCTGACAATGCAAACCGAGCGTTTTATATCGACCACCGGTTAATACGCCAGACTAATCCAACAATGGAATCGGACTTTTTTGTGAACGTGAAAGGATAGACTCTCCTGAGACACAGTGGAGAAGAGGGAGACCTATATACGTATATACATACGTATAGAGCCGTCGTTCATCTGGAAAGTTTAATAGTAACTAAACTTGCAGTCTTACGCTTCGATTATGAAATCGAGACTGCTCGTCGCCGAGTCGTCTATTAATATCGAGTTATTGCGCGAGTGGCCACAGGTGGGACGGTTAATCGATTACAGACATCGCCGATTGAGGAGTCCCTTCAACTCCAACCCCGAATTAGTCGTTTACGTCTATTAACACCGAACCACCAACTTCGAGGGTGGTCGTCGTTTGCTCGTCGTTTCGAAATCATCGCGTAGGCTCCGCTGGGAGCCGCACATCTGGCGGACAAGCAACAAGTATTCGCATTAAATGTACACCCGTTACCGACTCCAATTACTCCAAGTACCCTGTCGCCACGTGCACGTGCACATGTGATGCCTCTATCTTTGATTACACGCTTGCCTTTGATTGCTGTTCGATTTTAATTATACAGCTGCATAAATTTTCTTCATCTTAGAGAGCGACGACGGGCTGCGCAAACTTTACGCGAATTTTGTTAATCGTACAATCGTTTGTACTTTGAACGTCGGACTTTTAAATCGTACGTCAGTCGGCATTCGAATCGAACGTTTTCGCCGTGAGCTGAAACTACAACTACAGAAGGTTTTCTGCGAATTGAGTATCGTGTCGGATCACGTCAGTGTCCAAGAGCGTTACGATTTTGTGCACAATCCAGATCACGGACAAGAGAATGACGTGATATTGAATTCCAGAACTCTGGGCGTAATAACCATGGGACGCCAGGTATTCCTTTCATTTGTATCAAGGTATCGCGCCCGCGAGAACTAACACCGTACACTTCTCTCACTCGAGAAGATAACCAACGCTATTCTGGATATTATTACAGTTTATCGAGCGCAACCGAGTTCTCACGAACGAAAGAATTTCTTCTGCGTTATCTGAAAACGCTTCAAAGTGGCGAACGATTATGTGCACCCTTCGTATTAATAACGCCGCGGTGGCGAGCCCAGGAAAATGCTTCAAGCGCAAAAGTATAGAGAAAGAATCGAGAGTTTCAAAACGTATAGGAATAATCGTAACTATGAGGCTGATTCAGACCGCCCGGCTGACCTATTCCACTTCCATAGCAGCGTGCGGCTAGTGGGGACGCCGCTGTCTGAACGCGACGCCTCCCTCTACTGACAACCGTCACGGAGGGGACGCCGACGTCTGATTGAGAGCGTCGAAACGACGCTCCCCACTTCTGGCGTCCTAGTAGTGAAGTTACTACGGGATACCCGACGCCCTCTGCCTCATTGTAGTTTTGACGATCGACGAGAATGGGTTCCTATATTCCAATTTTTTTCCTTTTATTCGCTACTATAACATTTCGCTGGAATCAGCATTAAGCAAAACTGCGAAATAGTCTTGCAGAAATTGTTCGAGAAATTATTATTACCTATTCGAAGAAGGGCTATGCAATGACGATCGAAATGTTCGAATTAAAGACTCGGCTTCAATTACTGTTGCGCTTCAATAAAAGAATTATTTTAATCAATTTCTGCTGCTTCCCGTTCTTCTACGCTATTTCACGTATCTTTCGTTACATCGTAATGCTAATGTCGTCGAAGATACGACGACTTGTATCCGATCGAGTTGATTCGCAATCGTTAAAAATGGCACGGCACAGTTCCGTCCGTGATATTCATCGAACGTACACCAACGCAGCCACTTTTCCATCGAAATATGCGATCGTCGTAATGCATACGAGCGTCTCCTCGGTACCTGCGCACGCGTGCCTCTAGTTTACATACTACACACGTGTCACTATAGATGTTACTACGGCGAGTACTCTGTAATCTGGCACAGAGTACGGAGATTGAACCCCGCCGAGCGTGACTCGTTGAACCGGCAGCAATCCCGCGGGACGGCAAGATATAAAAAAAAGATTTGAAAAAAAATTGCCCGATTATTTGCTCAACGAATGGTCGCGTAATAAATGATCGACCGACGTGAATGTCTGTGCTCGTTCGCGGTTTCCATCTCCGCGATTCATCGTCTTTATCAACGTATCGGATCGGTCGTTTGCGGATCGATATAGTTATCCTAATGCCTTCCGTCGAATCTGTGCCACGCGGACTTTAACGCTGGCAGCGATATATTTTTGCTATTCTGCCGGTTTGCCGCGGCGAAACGACACGCGTTATCACGGTGGAAACAAATTTCCGGCGAACGCGGCCGGACACAGAGCCAAATACAGAAAGCCCCCGATAAAAGTATACCACGGCGGGGTCCTGTCTGGCGGCTTATTTTGTCGCGAACGTTGACACACACACACAAAAAAAAAAAAGGAAAAATAAATAAAACAAAAAAAAGGTGAAGCTAGAGAAAACGAGGAGAACCGTGCAGCAGAAAAATCTGTGGATTACACGCGATACGCATCGCGTTACCACGAGGCCAGTGTACTGGGTAATCTGTAAGCTTGGGAATTCAATACAATCGTGCTCGACTCTGCTGGCCCGGAAGTAATCCCAAGCAAAGAAGATAGAAAATAAAAAAGATAATCGTGGCTTGGCTGTTTGTACAACGGGTACCCGTAACCGTGCCACGCGGTATTACCCCCCCCCCCATCCTCCTCCATGTAGATGTACACTCGAGAGACCTTACGGGTTATTTCAGATGGACGTGCCATGGGGGTATTGTCCGATTCGAGATTCGTCGAGTGCCGATCGAGCACCCGCGCGAAGCTTTATTGGAAGTTACATGAATGTTCCCTCTCTGTCTGTTCGTATAGTGGTGTACAGGGTGCCTCAGAAATTCGAGGCATTTTTTTCGTCCATGTCGGTTATAGATCGCGCGTGGAATTTAAAGAACGAGGATCGCTCACGACGCGATTCGCCCGAAGAAAAATATTGACTGACAGTTGCAGCTGGCAACGTATTTATAATACACCTTGTGAGCTGGTCGCGGAGATAGGGCGAAAAAGTCGTCAGGTGAATCGCTGGTGGATAAATATTTCCGGTACAAACGAATCGCCGCTGTGCAAATATTATTCGAGAGTCTGGTACTCGCGCAACCGGGAAAGAAGCCAGCGGAGCACACGGAAATCCGCGTCGAACGAACGCCGACCGACAAATGTGCGGATACCCAAGTTCACGTGGAAATGTCTGGTCGGTTCTAATCGCGGCGTAAAATTTAGGCGAGGCAGCGCGATCGGCCTTGAAACACGGCAGAAGCCTCTCAAATTATCCGCGAACTAGGTCAAACGTTAAACGTTCATCTGTGTGCGCTTGCACGCAAAGAAATAGAGCAAATATTGCGCACTGTAATCAATTAACGATCCCCGGGCGAATCGATGCGCACATACAAACGATAACGCCGCCTGCCCGTTTCACCGCGACTCATTAAACGTGCCCCCCGGTTTGTACTCGGATATCGGGCACGAGCCCGTTCCTTTTCCACGCCGAATTTACGCTTCCTCCGCTCGGCTGAAATTGTTTCCTTCGCAGCGGCCGAAGGCAGCGGGTAACTGGGGTACGCGAGGAACAAGAAAAGAAGGAAATAAAAGAGAGAGCGCCTCTAATCCGCTCCGCCGTTTAAATCCTTTTCCTGACGGCGGAAGGGACGAGGACAAAGAAGAAGAAAAAAAGATCGAGCCGGCGAGCAGAAAACGCGGCGAATTTCGAAAAGCGCGAACCGTCCGACCGGTCCGCGATTTTTACCCCACGGAAAATGCTCCCTCAGGCCGCGCATGGGGAAACGATAATCCAGATAAGCTGCTAAATGCTAGCAATTTGAGCGGCGGGATCTCCAGAAACAATATTCCGTACTTGAAACCGACTAATGCCGGCTAACAGCCCCCTCCGGTTCCTTGCGTACCGGGTGTCCCCTTTCGATCGTCCATAAAGCTCCCGGGGATCGTTAAATTTCATCGTTCATTCATCGCGGCCGAGCGGTATCGATCTTTCCCGGCCGCTCAGGTTTGTCATTAAAAAAAAAAAAGAAAAGGAAGAGACGGGAAATTCTCAGGTAAATTGAAGTGTAATACGAAAATAATAGCGCGTCGCGACTAAACGGCCGGAAACCGACTGCATCGGGCGAAGGAGTGGCACGGGGCAGATATTGCGATGAGAACCGGCGGGCAAGGGAAATGGAATGGCGACGAAATAAGGGAAGGAAGCGCGGAATGGAATAAGGAAGGGAGAAACAGAATCGCGTAGAAGAGGGAATAACGCGATAGACAAAAGGAGACAAGAACGATGAGAATAAGAGGGAGTGATAGAGAGAGAAAGAGAGAGAGAGAGAGATAGTGAGAGGAGGGAAGAGTCAGTGATGCGGAGTGAAAGTCCTCAAGTAAAAACCAGGCCAGGGCT
The DNA here is from genome assembly GCA_948146005.1 of Nomada fucata. Taxonomy (NCBI): domain Eukaryota; kingdom Metazoa; phylum Arthropoda; class Insecta; order Hymenoptera; family Apidae; genus Nomada; species Nomada fucata. Next base: position 2,721,684 of record OX411279.1, read on the forward strand.
TCGTATCTCGACGTGAACACACCAGGGCCATTATGCAATTACGGCGACGCATTTGCTGCCGTCTTTCCACCGTTGCCCGTCGTGCCACGTCCTCGTTTCCCTTAGCAATTTACCTTCTAAATCGCTCAAAGTTTTGAAATTACCATAACCGCCGACGTCGATACGCGGACGTTATTTCCGACAATTAACGGCAGCCCCGTTTAATCGAGGCGCGCCGACCGGGCCGCCGCGTCGAAATCGGGCCGGCCAGATCGACGTTCAATTTCCGGAATCTTTTTAATTCACGCGTCACGATCCCGGCGGCGGGGAACAAGGAACGATCGCGTGAAATGCGAATCGACGCCTCGAGTACATCGAAACGCTTTTTAGACGGGAGCCGCGGCTCGAATATCGAACCGCAACGATTCGTGTCGAATATCCCGCGTGCATATGAACACGTGTTACGCAGCCTATATTGCACTTTCCCCGTGGGTTCGGTCTCGACTCGGGGAAAGCTGAGATGCGCGGTACCTTAACCACCGTACGAGGTGATTACACGTTCAATTTTTGTCCTTCGTCGTTGCCGGCTTCGCGGAGAATTTTCTTATCGGTGAAACAAAGTTTCGGGGGTCGGGGAATGGTCAAGTTGCACCTTCGATAGCTTCCGATTTGAAGCTCTTCGAATGATCCGGTATCGTGTAAAGGGGCACGCATCGGGCGATCAATATTTATTCGAATTTCGACTATCGAACGAAATTTTACTGCGGGAAGAAATAATCGTTTGTTTCATTTGTTTCACGTTTCTTGTAACAGCGACCACGATGGCAATTATGCAATTTTTCTCCGGGTACTCGATAATTAATAGAACGCCGTTAAATGTTCGTCTGCGATAAGGATTATCGCCGGGCAATAATTATTGTCGGGTTAATATTAAGAACGGATACTAAGGCTCGCGGTGGTAGTCCCCTGTGACAAATGTCTTTACCGGAAACAGGTCGATTTCCTGTCGCGACGAGCAAATTACGCACGCGGTCGTATACATGCACGCGCATAAAAGAAACAGATACACAGTTCTATTAAGTAAAATGACTTACTAAAGTGTGACGTGGTGTATGCGAACAAGAGAAGTCCGGAAATGAGTCGCAGTGACGTCGCATCCATTTTTTAGTTCCGGCTCCTGATTGCCCGAGTCCTCTTCTCTCCTGCTTATCGTTCACGCAGAGGATGGCACATGTATGCACACACGAACCACACGCGCGCACTTACGTTTGATCTGGAATTCGAAAGGAACACTGTGTGAAGTCTTGACGATCCACGGGAGAGTCTCCTCGACAGGGGTTTCCCTTGTTTTACCCGCCCCCCCCCTTCCTTATCACGTGTGCTTCGAGCTGTCACGGTCGGAATAAACTTTGTTTTTTGGATCGACCAAGCACGGGGCTCGAGGATCCTCGAGGATCTTTCGTTTTGGAGTCGTGAAACGTCAACGTCTCAACGGGGCAATACGTTTTATACCAAACTTCTTCTCTTTCGAACGTTACGCGAATACGTTGAATTACAATTACACAGTCGGTAGATTGAGAGAGAAATGAGATGATCCAGGATTCGAAGGGAAATTGGTAAAACTATATATAGTGGGTCAACAACGTACGAAAGAGTCGAATCCGCGACGCTAAATAAAATACAGTTTACGAGCAACTTGCAACGAGCAACTAACCGGAAGGTACTGCACCAACAAACGTAATCGATCGGCTGAAAGAAGCTCCGTGGCAAATTGAACGAAAGGCGACGGGGTCCTGTGAAACGTGTTGTCTATTGACCGAGACAACGTCGACTGAACAGAAATTTACCATCGCACCGCCGGCACACGCCTTTCCCGTACAGTTTGCATGACCTCGTGAGCCAACGAAATGTTTCGATACTTTCTAGCCACGAGCTACAAATATTTCCCCCGGGCCCACTAACGTTACCGTGTACGAGTCGCTTCTTTTCATAGTCGCTTTGGCACGCAAGAAAATTGCAACGAAGAGCGATTCGTATTTCACGGTGTAATAAACTGCCCGTGAAGCCTTCCCCGAGCCTAAGAATCGCAACGCTCGCAGAAAGATACGATCGCTGCGCGGCTGAAACGAACTTGGAAGGAATTTGTTCGAGCTTGGTCATCGACCGGAGACGCTACAACGAAATAATATTCTGCTTATGACGCGTGGCGAAACGATTAGAAATCACGTTACGGGCACGAAATTTTCGTTCCACAAATTCTCGGGACTGTGCAATGGGAACTGTCGAAACCGGTTAACTAATCACGCCGAAATGGTCCCGACGATGAATCGCTGTTCGCATAACGTATTCTATACCGCTGCGAACGTAATCGAAGGAGAGAGCGAAACACGCGACGCAATCGTGGAACAATTAAAACGTTCTCGCACGCCCCATCTTTAATCGCACCGTTCATTGTTTAACGAATACCCAGAGGAAGACGAACAGCGATCACGCTCGCGCATCGATTGGAACGCGGGTTCCTGTGCCAGCCCGTTTCCGTCTAAGGTGCACGCAGTGTTTCGTTGCATCATTAACGGGCAACGTTTTCGATAATTGCGTCCCCTTTGCGCAATTCGAGCCAATGGAAAGTACAAATGAACCGTACTAGGTCAGAGCTGTACGCGCCATCTTCTACGAGCGTTAAAAAACACTTTGGGGAACGAAATCGCACGGTGATTTACAGCCGCGCGGTCGTTACGATAATTGCAACGAGAGGGACGAGAGTTGAAATGTATTTCGACGAATACGCATTCGATAATGGACGTATCGTGCACGGACATTGCACAATTTATATTTTCCAAGATTTCACGGCACGGCCGCGATATCTTCCCCTTTTTGTTTGCTTAGCGATCGCTCGATTATTATTAATGCATCGATTGTGCGATGCATGCACGTCATTGTGCATTTCCTGTTGGATGCCACCGTGGCCGTAATCTCTTTCTACCGCCCGAGAGCACAGGGAAATCGACTGGCGTTTCCACATCGGTTGGGAGGACAATTCCAATCGGCGCTCGATTCTCGGTCGAGTTCCTCGAAATGCAATACTTATTATTTCCCCGGCAAATTCACCCGGATACTTCTCGATCTCCCGATTTACACATGTAATTTACAGATTGCCCCGACGAAATTTCTCGTTCGAAACGCACCGACGCGTCACACCTCGACTACCGTGCACCCGCACGACTTCTTGCTAATTACCCCGCTCTTATCACCCCGACAGTCCGTACGGATATCAATATAAAATACGAGACGTCCGTCGGGGAGCAGCGAGGCAAACTTCTGACAACACCAAGTTACTCGCCTAGAGCCCGCTGCAAACAGTATTGATACAACCGAACCCCGACAATCCTTTCGTAACACCAGGACCTCACCCCCTTTGATAACCGTAGAATCAACTCCCGAAAACGATAACAGAGTACCGCTAAGAACCGCGTTTCACCAAAGGTACCGAACATTGGCGTCCGGATAGAGGGACGAAAGATCCTCGCAGGGACGAGAAACGAGAAACGAAAAAACAAAAAGAAACGAACAATCGTCGGGCACAACGTTTCCGCAGATGTTCGCGCTAACCTGTTCAGCTACGCTGATCGCAGCGTAGCGCGGCAGAGAGAGAGAGAGAGCAGGGAGAGCCCGCGCTAAGCTCGCTCGCACCGGGTGCGTAGAGCGCGCGTTTTCGGACGTGGAAGGACTGACTGGGTTTACGCACGTAGCGTAACACGGGTCCGGGACATGTATTGGCAGCCAGGGAAGCTCCACCTATCGCGTGCCCGAGTGGGAGGGTACAGGACGACCTCGAGCTTGCGCCCTCGACCGGTTCTCCGTTCGTAGTACCAACCCCTTCCTTGGCTTTTTCCCAACTTTCGAGCTTGCGGTGCACCCCCGCACAGAGCTACCCTTTCCCCCTCCCCGGCCCTGCTAACCCCACGGAATCTACCAGCCAACGTAGTCACCATTACCGACGCCGGTTCTGCGCCCAATCTCACCCCCTACCATGGATACCTGAAGAGCTCCAGCCCGACACGGTCGCTAGCGATGGGACCAATACCCTCGCGATGACTTATCGATAGATTCGAGTGCGGTCGATCGCAATCGCGGCTGGTTCTACCCGACTCGGAAGGATCGTGCCAGAAAGGGCTTGCAACAATGAGTAGGTGTAAAGGATGTAATGCGATGGACAATGTCGGACGGGTGGTAGCCTGTTAGGGGTTGCTTTTAAGTTTCGCCTTGGGTAGGAGAACCGTTCAATGCTCGACTTGCCCTATGAGCTTCGTCTCGCGCGGACTGAAGCAACGTCCCACGCGATGTCAAGGGAGGAACACCCGTCCCACGTGCACGTCGCAAAGTATTCGACGTCGCCGTCGCCACCTACGTTCCCTTCCTGATAGGTTACGGTGCATCGAGGAGCATTAATTTAGGGGGCGACTTCTGGGTGGGCGAGATACGACCTACACGCGGCGAAACTCCTCGCCCGGCGTTATACAATAGGATAGGACAATTTCGTTGAAATGTCGTCGCAGCACGGCGGCGGTCGCAGCGTTCGGTAGGTTCGAGCACGGTTGGATCGTTGCCATCGCTAGGGACACGGACGAAATTTGGACCGGGAAGAACGGACCGCAAGCACGTCGACGGTCGCGCCGCTGTGCCGGGTAGGGAGGTCAGAGCTGAAGCGGACGGGCGCCGTTTGCTGCAAGTTGCGGATCGTTCCTTCTTGTTGCAAACCGCGGTCGGAATGCTCTGTTGTCGCTCCGACGCGTTGCAACCGACTGCGACTCTCCCCGTCGTTCCCCCCTCGATACGTTTCACGCTTATACACCGATCCGTGCGCCACCCTACGCGCCCACCCCCTCCGGTGTTTTATGTTCTTAGCCGGCTCCGTAGGCTTTAATGAATGTAATACGATTTCGTTGTCGTCGGCGAAGAATTCGAAATCAGCTCAACGGCTTTATCTGTTTCCCCGCTCGCGTTGGGTTGCTGGCGCGACGATACGGGGAAAGAGAACCGCGAGGACCGAGGATGGAAGAGGATAGGAGGAAACGAGAACGCGTAGGATGATAATTGTAATTTCCTTTTTTGCGAGGCAGAAAGACGAGCGTCTTACGAGCAACTTCGACCGCCTCGCGTGAAACAACGGGACGGTTGAAATGATAAAAGGTGTTGCAGAGTTGAATACGAAACTGGTTTAAGATAACGATGGAAAATATGTGAGGAATACTGTCCAGACAGAAATTGAGGCGTCTGGTGTAGCTTTTATAAACCGTGGCGACGCCGCGCGAGCGTTAGCCCTTTCGATCGCTCGAATCGCGCTTCAAACGCGCCCGCCTGCAATTTTCGTTTTCGATAAAATCGACCTCCCTCCTTTTCCCTGCCGCTTCCGTCGAACCCGTGGATTTTCACTCTCGTTGCCGGCACCCCTCGCCGCTATCCGCGAAAAGAGAAACGAGCGTAAAACAAGGGACGTCGAAACGCTCCATCCCCGAACTGTTGACATCGCGGCGTTTCGATTGCGTCCCATCGTTGTGCAACGATCAAATGCTGGCCCGTCAGTTTTCGGCAACAGTAACGGGTGGGGCGGGGTGGAACGAATTCGATCACCGTGAAATCTGTTTAACTCTTAACCGAGTCTCCGCTTAAATCCAGTGTGGCCTGTTTACGTTCAAATAATTTCGCTGGGCGATGAATTCGTCGGCTTGGTGAATCGCGGGTCGATCGAACGCGTCGGCTGAAAGTGTTCGCCGGTTAATAAGCGGACGGACGTCTCGTTGTCGTCGTCGCCGTTCCTCGACGATGCGTCTCGAACGATGCATCGGCTACGTGGAGCGTCGATGCTTTTCCCGGTCGTTCACGCGAGCGTTAAGTGTGTCCGGGGACGAGCGAGTCTCGTGGTCGATGGAACCGTTGCTTTCAACGCGGCCCCGTCGCCGTTTTTGGTGATGTCACTTTTTTTCCTTTTCATCGAGACATCTGTCGCGATCGTTATTTGTACGCGACGAATTAATTAACGAGAACTCGCGCACGGTAAATGAAGAGAGAACGAGATTAATTTCGGTAATGATCGATTCGTCGCGGTAATCGACCGCAATAAATTCAAGTATCTCGCGGGTAAAATCGTCATATTATTGTTTTCTTAATTAACGAAGATCTCTCTTCTCGATTTTCGTTGGTCGTCTGGGTCATTTTATAAAACGAAGCACGAAGATCTGCGGCGTTGTTTCAATGGTGAAACGTGGACGCACGTGTTCTATAGGATAGATCGAGTTTTCGTGAAATGAATGTTATCCGATTATTATGTAACGAACGCGTTTCCCCGTTTGGAAAAGCAGGGCGAAACAATAACACGCCGGGGCATTCCATCGGACAGAAACGAGTATCGAGTGGCCGTTTCGGTGAGCGATGGTGTTGGCAGGTTCGTTAAAGTCGAGCGCGTTCCGTCTGCTCTCAATCGGCCGGCCTCGATTTAATTAAATATATTTCATTATTGAGCAATGACGGGTAATAAGCGCGTAACATAATTTCTAGAAGGATTCGCCGATGCGTATTTGCGCGGCGAGCATCAAATATCCCCCGAGTGTAGTCCGATTGATTGACAACGCGCCGAAGGTATTCATTTCATTTCGTAACGCCGCGAGAACGTAGGTCCTTCGGGTTTTCAAACCCTGCGAGTTAATCGTCTCGACGATTTGTAACATCGGCCGTCCAGGCAGCGAAACAAAGAAGTATCGAGGCGGACGATGTAAAATTTACGAACGGTGAAGTTTTATGCAGGGTTCGAATGAAGCGTGGGGCGAAATTTCGTGTCAAGGTGGAAGCATAACAATTTTTTCGTCGAGGAAACGTTACAATCGGGGATGAAACGGTCGACCGTCGGCGATGGGCGACGGGGTGGTCTCACTCCTCTTATTATTTCCGATTCGACTCGTAAAAAGTGTGCGGCACGATTTCCTTCTTGGCGGTACGTGGCACGGCCGAATTGTAGATCTTAGTCAGCTGTGTGCACGAAACGCATCGGCGGGACGGAAATATGACGGTATTTCGATGAGAAATGAACCTCTTGCTTGCCTGTGCTAACGCGTACGGGGTGTCTCGAAACAAAGCACTCGCTCAGCCGATGTTCCGTAAAAAGAACAAAAACGGAGGAACGAATCGACGCAGAGCGATTTCTTCTTTCTACGGGCCTTCTCTTAACCCTAGGACTACCGAGGAGGTCAGAATGACTTGTTTCAGATTCAGATTTGACTCCTCCAACTAATATGACCGCCGGACTAATATGACGTTCCGTCCGTTTTTGAATTCGAAGAAAATAACGCATTATCGACGCATTTATTACTATCTACTAAACTATATAATTTCCATCGTTACTAATGCAATTTAGAAAAGCGCACAGATAGAAATAAGATTGTGAAAGGAGGCAGCCGTATATGTCGAAACCCGCGATGTCATTATCGGACAGTTCTTTCCGGTAGAGCTAACATGTCCCTGTTTAATGTCCATTCAACGACCTTCGTGTCCGCGATACGTCTAACCTGTGATATCTAAATAGCGCCGCGATCTATCGGCAGTTCCACTGTTGCGATACAAATTGATTTCTAAATTAACCGGCCATTGTCGATCGCAGGAATAATTCCACGGGCTGCTACGCGTCCACCCCCCTTGCATTTTCAAATTCCGCATCCTCGGTAACGCTGGCTCGTACGTTGAATCCTTTATCCCGCGGCCACAATTTATCTTTTCATGCAGAATCGTCCAGTTACACCGTCTATTACTGTGCATCCTCTGTGTTCGCGTTTCGGTCGCCCGTCCGTCCGATTCGCTCCTGCGGCAGCTTTCAAAGCTCCAATTCTCTCTTCCATTCTCTGACTCTCGCGAGGACCCAGCACACGGGGATTCGTACTTTCAGAGAGATAGAGTACCACGGGAGTCCGAGTTTCGCGAGGCTGCGCGTAGCGGTGCGTCCTTTTTGAGCTTTTGCACTTTGACTACTTGAATTCGACGAGCGGCAAAGGGATGCACGGCTGGCAGCCACGCTCGCATCAGTACGCTATCAAGTATCAAAGATTTCGGTGCGGCATGTTGAAATTGCGAGTGCTTTTTGTTCCGCCCGGGGTTCAACGGTTACGACCGTACCGACGAAGCCCCGGTGAACAACGGCGACGAACATCCACGCGACAAAGAAAGGACGCTTAGCTGGTCTGGTGACGGTTAGGTACCGACTGCGGGACCGCCGTGTCGAACGGAACAGTCACGATTCGGTCGCAATTCGCGACGGAATCGAAACTCCTTTGCAACGTCGTCCACGTAACACGCGATTATTCATTGTCGACGGATATAAAAATTAAATTTCCGTTACAGCGCTTCGCGAAACAACGAGGAGCCTCGCACGACCGACCGCACGTCGACGAGCCGACAATTCCACGGTTCCCGCAGCCGGCTGGTTCGAAGCGCCGCAAATTTCGTTTCCGTCAGAAGGAAATCGCATCATCGTCTTTCCGCTGTTCGTATCCGTGTCGCGCGGCGAAAAAAACAAAAAAAAAAAGGGTAATAACGCAGCCAATCCCTGTTCTTTTCTCTTGTTCGAAACGCGTTCGTGCGACGCAAGAGAGGACGAAGCTGAATTTCAAACGGGCGGCGACGGTCGCGCGGCGTCGCCTCAAGGATACGCGTGCTCGTTGCTTGAAACACAAGCAAAGCCGAGATGTTTTCGCCGTTAAAACAGAGGAATTTATCCTGCGGAGGCTCGCGGAGAAACGTTGTGCGTGGTACGCGCCGCCGCGACACGAAAAATAATTTCAGCGAACAACAGGATGAAGAGGACCGCTGCTATAAGGACCACAGAAGCGCGACGCGAATTCGAACAACCCGTTTCGACAACGAAAATAGAACTCTATCTTCCTGATTCACGCACTCGCCCACGTCTGTCCCTCACCCCCCCTGGGACCAGTCGTCGAATTTTACTTTCGCGATCGAGAACTCGAGGAACCGGACCGGTTTCGCGAACGACGCGCATCGTGGCGAGAGTCGAACGACGCTTCGACGACATCCGAGCCGATTCAGGAAGAGCCGGGATGGAAAGGAAACGGATAACGGGGCCACGTGGACGGTGCCGACGGAGGAGGGGTGCTCGAATGAAGCAGGACCGGAGCAGGTGTAGGAGGGACACAATTAAAAAAAGCTCCAGCCACGCTTTTGTCCGCACACGAGCTATCGCGTTTTTCCTCGCGCGCGACGCTTCCTTGAAAAGCTCTCACCCTATCACAGCGCGCGCGCGCCGCCCGTTCGCCGGTCTGCCGTTCCTTTTTCGAACCCTTTGTCTTATTTACTTCTGCCGGCAGTCAGCCCTTATTTCCCTCGCGCTCCAACCCCCGACGCACAACCCTCGCGGTACGCGCGCCTCGCGTTCCGCCGCGCGATATTCGAAGCGCGCGCGAGGACAATTCAAAAATGATATTCCCCGTTTCTCTTTTTCCCCCTCCCCTCCAAAGGGAGGAAATGAGGCGTCGGTGCCTTTATGCCGGTCGTTATTCTATGGAGACGCGAAAACGGCTTCTCTCTTCAAACGTAAACGTCCGCGGCACTCGGCCACCGCGATATCGAGGAAAATTCAGCGCCAGTTAAACGGAGTTCGGGGAACGACCATTGCGGCGGAGTTCGACGAGTGTTCGGTCGTCGTTTAATATCGCCGCGGTGATAAGGCGCGGAAGAGTATAATGTACGGGCGAAATTGAGAACAACATTTCGGTTGGAACGAAAGGGGCGAAATATAGTACTCGGGCATTCTTTTCTCGAGTGCTTGATGGTTGCACGGTCTAGGGGAGGGGGGGGGAGGGGACGTGGGGAGCGCGAGTATTACGTTAGAAGTGTAATATCTTCCCTTCGTAGACAGTCGTTTGAAGTTCCACCCGCGGCACGTGACCAGTGTATTTGTGTAACAGACTGCAGGCAACGTGGCTGACCAAATATTTCATCTTGTCGAAAACAAGAGTGGGGTCCTGCTTCGAATTGCGTATTCCCATCGGTCGTTCCCCATTGAAAATTCCAAGTTTATTAAACAGAGGAAACGGCGAGCAGATCGTTAATTCGTTTTTAATAGTCTCACTGCTGGGATATTGCCGAAGGAATGTTTTTTTTTTTTTTTTGTTCGAGGTCGTTGCGTCGATCGTGAGAGATTTCCCATCAATTTCGTTCATTACTCTTAATTGCGTGTCATTAACAAAAAAACACCGACAAACACGAACGCAATTCGTGCATACGTAGCTTGCACGAGACGTGCGCGTACGATTCAGCGATGAATCGATGGTGGTAGGAGGGGGGGGCAGTATTAAAAAGATAATTAAGAGGTGGAAGACAATAGACGTTCCGATAAAAATTCAAGGCAGACAGCATTGTGCCACGGCCTTGTACCCCGTTCCCTTTTCTTTTCCCTCGCTTCGTCATAAATGAGCGCATTCTTCTCGCCATTAAGGTGTCCAGACGATTTTGCAAGCCCGCGAGGCCGCGTTCCGAACGAACCGGTCGCGACCGAAAATTGAAACGAATTCGACGAGATAGCCGCGGCTCGATTTCTCGTTCTACCAACCTCGTGCCTTCAATTCCCGAATCCGTCCCCCCCCCCCCCCCCCCCCAAGCTAACCTTTAGTTACCTGCTTACACACGTCTCGCAATTGTTCGCGACGGATTTGTCTTGCCGTTGGAAAGTAATTCGCGGAGCGTCGGTTGATAATTACTCGCGGGCCGGAGGCGAGAGCTGAAAGCTAACAAGCTATCGAACGGTAGAAGCAGTAGGATTTAAATGTACTGCGGAAATCGAAACCTCGTGACATCCTGTTGTAATGAGAGAACAATGTCTCGGGGAACAAAGAGGCAGTAACAATTGCCACGGTGTCTGTCTGCACGAGAATTATAGCAACTGTCCGGGCGGAAAATGAAGTAGCACGAGGATACGATTGAATTCTCGTTCCGACGTGTACACGGCTGCTCGTCCCCGCCATTCGAACGGATAAAAGATAATCGATGCCCGTGATCGCGAGCGCCAATAAAATATATCGCGTACCCCAAATTGTTCATTGCCGAGCACGCGAAACCGTCGTACAATCAAATCGTAGCTTCGAGCCAAACGCAAACCCCCCTCTGTTGAACGTCTAAGGGCGGGAGCAATATGAGATTGATCATTGGCGAGATACCTTCGGGTTGTTTGAGCAACGTATTAAGCGCATCGGTTGTACTCCAAATGTATCGCGTGGTTCATCGAAAATCGGCCCGCTATTTCGTCGTCCGGCAAAAATCTGGCCAAGAAACTTTTTCGGGCGACCGTCCATGGAACGACTAAACGGTAATCAGCCCCCCCCCCCCCCCAGAGGTAAGGGAAGTTCTTCGACGGCAATCGCGTGAACAGGAGTGAGGGGGGAGAGCGAGTCCCGATGAGAACGAAGCGTTTCGTATCAACAACCAAAGTCAAAAGATCTAGCCGGCTAATTAATTATCCGAGCGGCGGGGTAATTCGCAGTACTCGGTCGGCCCATTAATGCAAGCATGCAGTTCGAAGAGTCGTAACTGCTCGCCTAGTTACATAAGTAGGTGGAAGGCAGGAGCAGCAGGCTGGAGGCGAGATCGTAGGTTTATTGATTCGGTTTTCTCTCACGGTAGAGTTTTTTCCCTCTCCCGCCCCTAGATCCACCCAGTCCTTATCCTACCCGTTGCTTTCTGTTGCACTCCCACCCGAGCGTCGCGACGCTGGAACTAGGACGCAACCTTCGGGGGACTCTTTCCTTCCCCGCGCGACCCCGACTGACCCAAAACGCTATGAAATTAGTTCCTGTGCATTCGCGATTGTCCCGCGGTACTCTTTCGTTCGACGGCGTACGACTGTTCCAGCGTCGTGAGAATAATCGCGTGCACGTCGAGTAACCTTGTCTCGCTGCTCGCCGATAGCGACAGCCGAGCGTCGAAACGTCGCTCGAGTCGTCTGTTTACTATTTTTTTTTTTCGGACCGTGCAGAGGTGCCTTACGCGAGACAACGACAAAGGAACCGTAATAAGCGTTCGCTGATATTTTTATCGCCCGACGATATTCATGTAGCAAAATTTAATAGCCCTATTATCCTGACGATACAATGGCATTATACAGCTCGGGCCCCTCCTCGCATAACAATCCAACATTATAAAGAAGATTTCTCTTTCGGAACATCGCCGTAATACGACGCCTTACTTCCATTCACCGTGAAGTCTATTCTGTCTTGCGAGCGAGTTATTAGACCCGGTCGTTCCATTTCGAGAACAGTTTGATTAACGATTTTCGCCGCGGCTCCAATATAACGACCCGCGATCCTCGAACACGATCCCGTCGTAATTCTCATCGTAAATATCGCCGTTCCTCTACGCCGCCTTTCCTTTCTTGCTGCACGGAGCTACATTCGGAACGGCTCGTGTTTACGCTTCTTACTTGCACTCACGGTAACGCCCCATGAATAATAATACGAAAAGTTGACTGGAATTCCCGTTTGAACGTCGGTCGATCGCGCTGGAACGATGCAACCGGAAACTACGTTTACACGGCGAGGGTAAAACTGGAGACACCGGGACAGAGTTGATAAGGATCCCGCATTGTCGCGAGGCGAAACGAAGTTAATGCAATATTTCCAATCCGACGTCGAAGCTTTAGGAAACGGGATAAAGGGGAGCACCGGATACAATTAATCCTCGATTCCCTCTGTACGCGCAGCATATTCTACGACGCTCCGTACGCGAATGTACTTATGTTGCACGCGAGAATCGATCGAGAAACCATTCGTTCATGGTGCTCCGATCGAAATGAATCTACTGTTTACCCTGGGGTTAGCTCCATTCGTGAATGGTTACATTCTCTTTATCCACGATAGAGAGCCCGCTGTCGGAGAGCTTCTGTTGCACTTTAAAGGATACTTCCTTCAAATCGTACTACGACGGCATTGTGACTCGAAAATTTCGCATGAATAGTTCGCAGTGCTCGAGAATTCTCGCAAGTGCAGTCATTGTTTCGTTGCTCGAATAAAAAGCTCTTACTATTTCCATGCGGCCGAAATTATTCCTGATAATATTCGCGAACAAACGCGCGAGTATTTCGAACAATGCCAAGCGGAACACCCTCGATATATTACTACGTCGCGTTGCAACGAAAATAATTCCCGCCCCCTACGAGAACCCTAAGCGCTTCGATCCGTCCATAAATCTCTGCTCCGTTATTTTTTTTCTTTATCCAAGTTCGGTAAACAGTTTAGGATTATCGCGGTAGCAGAAACACGGTTGCCAGGAAGTACGAAAGCATGGAATCACGCGTCGATATTGCGCGGTCGAGGGTGGCGGTCGTTTAAATAAATCGTGGCTAAAGTCCATCCCTTGGAACGGATCAGGGGCAGGAGGCAGATTCGAAACGAAAGCTGTTACGATTCTCTCGCGGGGAAACGGAATGACTCGTGATTTGCCAAAGTGTTCCTTAACGTTTGGATATATTTGACCGAGGGCAGGGGAGCGTGCATAGATCTGCCGTAATCCATGCAACCTCGCGATCCTCGGCCCCTCGAAACGAACTGGCCAGCCGTCTCATCGTTTCGGCGCGTACACGAATGATCTTGAGAAATGTTGGATCGAGTGTCTATCTGCGATCCGTTCGACGAGCAGCTTGCAACGGCGGTGGAGAAATTCTGCTGGATGAAAGGGAAGCTCCGACCGTGCCCGATATCGTGTCATCTTTTGACGTATTGCCACGTAATCAGCCTGGAGCATTCTTTTCCTCCAAAGAGGAGGTAGGGGAAGAGGAAGCGGAGGCGGAAGAAGAAGCGGTGGTCGGGAAGTCATCGGGGTAAAAATAATTCTAACGTTCGTCCGCGTTACGGGTTTCGAAAGGTCAGACGAGGAGAGGAACTTCAAGCGCTTTCGTGATATTTTTTCCCTCTGCTCGAAGAGGAATTCATTCGGTCGATCGACGCGAGAGACGGTTGTAAAATATCAAAGATTTGCATACGCAATGAATGGGGGAAAAGGGAGAGAAGATGGTTTAAAGGAATCAATAAACGATGCTGTGTGCACGCGAGAACCATGTATAACACAATGGCCTCTTTAAACTCTCCTTTGCAGTCTACGAAAGACGCGCGACCCTTAAATTGCATTTGAATAAAGCAATTTGTGCACGCAGCGTAATCCAATTCGGCCTTCTTGCTAGTTTTCGCTACGCGAAAGCACCGATAAATCAACCAGTTGCGCCGCGCGTCGAGCCGAGCACACCCCTGCGATATAACCGTATGGCTTAATTTTATTTCTTGCGACCAGTAATTTTCAACCCCTCCCCCGCCCCCAACCGCACCGAAAAATAAACGCCTCGCGTCCACATGCACAACAATTGCGCCTGGCTTCTGATAATAGACTTCGTTGCGTCTAGTACACTATCAGCTAGGATACTTTTTATTATTTTTCAGCATTTGTGTCTAATTACATTAGACTGAGTTGCAAACGTCCCGAAATAGAATAGCTGCAACACGGTTTCATCGCGCCAGAATCGTGCAATAAATAGAGCAGTACAATGGTGCGGTTTAGTACAGCGCGAAATCAATAAACGATTAACTTTTGCAATATCTCAATTCATCTTTCAAATAAATATTTAAAGGTCGCTGGATTGCTTTTGATCTAATGTCGAGTTGTCGAGTTAATCGGGAGACGGTTTGAAGAAAACTACGAGGAGAAATCAATAATCCAAATCCCCCGGAGCTAACGAGGTCCGAAATTATAACATCTTTGGCTTCTGCCCCAAACGTGTGTACGGCTTTCGTTGAATTTCAGCGTATCAAACGTGCCACGATGGTTTACGTGTTATTAGTAGTCGGCTATCGAATTAGGGAACAGGGGAGGAACGGCGCAATTAATCGGTAATCGTGTTCGATCGGGTCCACTCAACGAGATCTGGTGCCCACGCCACCAGCACAAACGCGGGACAATTAACTTTTGCGACGATTTTTCGATCGTCCATTAGAATCTTTATTGAGATCAAAGGTTGTGTGACATCTCGCGGATATACGTCACGGAGAGGATGGCGAAAATGACTACACGGATGGTTTCGTTTCGAAGATCGAGAAACTCCCGTGGAGTACGTATGCATCTCGTAAGGGAAGCAGAGAGCAAAAATGGAACGCAAAGGAGCACAGATCAAGGCAGGTGAGACAGCTATGCTATGGAACAGCGCTAAAATATACACCGAACAGCCAAGAAACGTAAAAGATTGCAGTCGTGTACACGTATATACATAGGGGCCTGACAGTCAGGAACAGCTCAATTTCTATCTATGATAATGTCATTGGAAAATGTGTTGCCCGTTCTGTAATCGCTGCGGAAGATAATTTGCCCGTGTTTTTGTTTCTTTTCAATGATTTATGTGAATTACTAATTCAAAGGACTCAATTACGTGTTGAATCGATTCGTAAGAGGATTACTCGAAGCATATGAATTATCAATGTGCTTTGAATGTACGAATTTTTCTCCGTACAAATTCGCGATCGACCAGGCAATGATTAGTATTAACATATAAATACAAACAGCGATGCCATTGATAAAATCAATAGGATACATCAATGGAAAAGTTAAATGCGAAATAGACGTCAAGCAATGTCCACGCTTTTGTCGTTTTGTGTGAAATGTTGGTAAAATTATTCACTTCCGGTTAGCTAGATTATAATCGAGCTGGCCCCTGATGCATCGCAGCATTGTGTACATCGATGCATGATATAATGCATGTTGTATGCGTATCATGGGTTACAGTCGCGAAGGGGTTGTGGGGATATACGAGGTACAGTATTCGGGAACATCTATTCAGCCGAACATCTATAAAAACACCAGATAAAGAGAAGGAAACAGAGACAGAGATATAATAAGTAGGTAGCAGAAGACAGAAAGAGAGACAGCCATCTCACCGCCCGCCACAGCTCAAAGCACTCGCGAAATTTCACGGGGGAGCACGACAAAAATAAAAACAGGGCACCGTTGCCTTTTTCGCGTGAATATTTTACTATCTCTACTCGGGGCTACGTAATAGATTTCCGTGTTTTTATAACCTAGAAGAAGCGATCGCACTGTTCCGTATTGTACAATGCGATGTACCCGGACCGGTGAACGCCGTGGTGCCACCTGACAGACTCCGGGAAATTTGAGAAAACAGGATTTCCTTCGGCCCATGCGCGAGAACTTTAATCGAATTTTGGCGTTACAGTGCCGACAACGGAGGCGCCTTCGCCTCACTGCACTTCGTCCATGCATTCGAAATTCAAATTTTTCCCACTGCGATACCGAAACGCATTCAAGGAACGCTAAACGTCCAACGATTTTTCGATTAACGCAATGCGCGTCTCTTTCGGATATAGATTCTTTTCTTTTAGGACATTGCTAATGAAATCAGTCAAAGTATTTAAAAAAAGAAATATGTGTTCCCTTGCGCGGTAAACTTCAAGCGCATGACGAATGGCGAACGGTTTGCGTAGCGGTGAATACGAAGTTTACGACCTGCACTATGATTGCGTAAAATGCTTTCTGATCTGTATTTATTCGCTTAAGGGACGTATAAACGGCATGCAGAAATGCTTTGTCTAATTCACTTACCCTTTCGTTCGGGATGACGACATTTTTTTGGATTGGAGAACTTGACCAATTAGCACTACACTGTAGACGACATAATCGCGCACCTAACGAACCACGACTGATTGCTCGACTGGCGGGAGAGCGGAATCGTGTGTGGCGTGCCATCTGTGGGCAACTCGTCAAACTAATCGATATGAGTATCTCCTCATAGATTTATTTCGAAAATAATTTATAATATAATGTAATGGTGGATCGACATTGTCATAATGTTGTCTTTTATGATTACTTATGAGCATTTAAAACATATAACTCGCCGTATGTCCGAAAGTGTACTAATTCAATATACAATTTGTAGTAAATTTCGGGCAATTTTGTTCTTTAAACAATGTCGTAAAAAGTTCATCAATAACTTTTTAACTCCCTAGAAAATGTGATATGTAACATAATTCTTGGTTACATAATTATTGATTAGTCGACTTATTATTTTTAAATGCCCTGAGAATTGTCGAGTTGATTTACTGTCACGTGGTCCAAACCCGGCTGAACCGTCAGTTTGTGATAATGGCTGCTCCAGTGAAAAAACGTGATGTTCAACGAAATTCCGACAGCAGGAGTAGCGATGACGATGATCGAAGTTCGTTAAATAGCCAGGATAATGAGCAGGAGGCAATGGATGGACAGGTATGTGATTTAAACTGCAGATGCAGTTTTGTACGTCATTCGTCATACTTAACCCTACTTTCGAGCACGCGGTCGTTGATACAATTTTGATTTAAATCATTATTCGAAACAACTGATCTTCGATTATTTAAAAAAAAACATAATAATTGGGGTATTGTATACATTTGAAAAATTGTCAAAATGTTTCGATCATCTGTGTCGAGTACAACGGGTAGTCATTCTATAGGCGCATTTTACGAAATTTTTTTGCAATAAAAAATAATAATTTTAAGTAAGTTTAATCTTCGGAGAGGATCATTGAAAACATTAAACACCTTTGAAATGAAAAGTGCATATGAAACGTGAATGACACATTTTAAATTGCATTCTCCAATCAAGTTAAGTAAATATTTATAAATTTAATCTTGGTCTTATATTTAATATACCATAGAATAATGGTGAATATTAGTTACTAATTAATATAGCCACCTTCTAATTAGGGAATGGAGATTCAAGTAGACTTCGAGGGAAGAAATCCGTTGGACTCAGACTATCATGGCATTAGGACTCTTTTACAGCAATTGTTTTTAAAAGCTCACCTTAATGTAGGAAGTCTGACAGACTTAATTATTTCACAAAACTATGTAGGTTCTGTTGTTAAACAATCAATGGATATAGAGGGGTCAGACGACGAAGACAATGATGTCAATGATGTGTTTGGTGTTACTACTGTAGTTAATTTAACTAATGAACAGGTGTGTATTGTACAATATTAGTTATACAGTATACTGATGATATTTACTCATGCAAAATTATTTTAGAGTCAACCTTGTATACAACAACTGAGAGAGTTGTTAAGACAATTGGCAAATGAGCATGCAACAGACGCAACAAATAACATGATAAAGCATGTGCTTGAAAATGACTCAGAGGCATTAGGTTTATTAATAAACGAGAGATTTGTCAACATTCCAGCACAAATTTCTGTGCCACTTTTGGAAAACCTTGCTTCTGAAATAAGAAGGGCAAATACGAAAAAAATGCCTTTCAACTTTTCGTACTATATACTGATATGCAAGCTATATAAAATGGATGATAAAAATCCGGAGAAGAAGCTTACGGGCAAGAAGAAAGCTAATTCAAAGGAACCAAGTGTTCTGTGGAGTAATCCAGAGGAGGAAATTTTTGCGGAGGAAGCAACAGTCAGTTTCGAATTTTCTGTCGAAAAAGAATCAGACAGTGGTTTGTCTGGAACATGGACAGAAACAGACGACGAAATGATACCTTACAGGAGAGTCCTTTTATTCGAGGCTAGCAAATTTCAATCAATTATTGACAAAATAAAAAGCCAAGTTTCTTAATAAAATATAAAGGACTAACGTTAATTCATATTCCTAAAAAAATCCTTCCTTTTGTGTATTAAAGGAAGGTATACGCTTTTCAAAGATAATGTCTTTGACATCTTTTGTACAATGAACTGTATTTTATAGTACGTGTAACCAGCTTTTTGTAATACACCTTTTCATACTACATACTTACTGCAAACTGTCTCCTATCACTTGCCCTTTAACCAACTATCGTTCATACTTGTATCGAAACTTACTCGGGAACGCTAAATGTTCATATCATATTAATTGGTAAACAAAATTTATTTCTCGACTAAATAAATAATATTATTGCAAGCAATATTCTCACAGAACAGATCTTCGTTGAATAAAAATGTATCGCGATAAATGTATTAACAATAATACGTAACTTGCGCCTGAGAGAGTATAAAAGAATCTTTTACGTCGTACTAATAATATCTATCTTTATGTTGGTGAATCGGTGGTCTTTAAATTTTGCTTGGCCGGCTTGGCCCTCCTTCTCATGGTACCTAAAATATTCAACATTTCCGAAACAGCGGGTGGTGCGGTTTCCGCTTCTTGTCGTCTTTTTCTCTCCTCTTCTCTTTGCTTCTGTGAAGATAAATTGTTGCGACGGAAAAATTTAATTGCCGACTCTCTACAAAAAATTGTGTAACAAAAAAAAATACTTACATCCGTTTGCTTCAACGTGAAGCGTCCCCCTTTTATCTGATTAATAATATCGTCAATAGCTGAAAATTAAAAAAAAAATGAAGCAATTACGCATCGAATATATTTAACACGTTTGTTGGACGATCACGAAATCCGATTACCAGGCTGTTGTGCAACCGTCGGCGTTTTCTTTGTGATTCCAAGCATGTTCTCCATGTCTGTCACCGCGTTGCATTCCGAATTCATTTTCTCTTTTGTCAGCAATTTGATGGACGATTGTCCGCCGTTGTTGAACATCGGCGGAGGCGGGGGTGGTGGCAGCGGCGGTGGCGGCGGTCTGGAGAGCTTCTCTTCCATTTCACTGATTTTCACCGTCAAACTTTGAACCATGCTTTCCAGACTTTCCATACACTTCTCTGCCCTCTCTGCTCTCTGCGTCACGACTTCCAATTCCGACTCCGCAAGCTTTAACTTTTCCTCCACTATCTCGAATTCGACGTTCGACTCTTTCTCCTCTAACTTATCTTCCAGCATTTGTATACGGGAAGCGTGGTTCTGTTGTTCTTCCTCCAGCAATCTTTTCAGGGATTCCACTTCTTGGAGAACGGTCAATAATCTTCCATTGGGATCGTCGCCTACTTCCGCCATCAGAAGTGCGCTCTGATGGGCAAGGACGTTCCTTTCTTTCTGTGCCTGTCGAAAGAACAATGTAAGGTGTCGGTTGAGCTATTCAATGATTATTTTAGAATGCCCAATTGAACATCGATCTTACCCTTTCCGCTTCGATCTTCATGATCTTCGCGTTCTCCCTCTCGCGATCGCATTGCGCCTTCAACGCCTGCACTTCCTCCGCAACCATTTTGCTAACCCTTTCCATATTTTCTTTGTGCACTCTCATCTCGTTCACCTTTTCCTCACCTGCGTTAAGAATGTTATCATTAAACGATCGTCCACGATCATTCCCCCGAGAGCATTTTTTAACTTTACATTTTTGCCTGCACGATCTCTCCTCCTCCAACTGCGTGGTGAAATGCGTCACTTGTTCTTGGGCCTCGAATTCTTGGAGACGAGCTGAATGCAACTCCGTCTGTAGCCTCGCTATCTCCTTGCTCAGTTCTGCAAATTACTCGCTCTCATAAGCAGTCGGCATAATTAATAGCTAAGCCGAAAGCTGCGGATCACCGTTTACCTTTCACCGTTTCCCTCAGTTGATCGAGATCCTCGAAGTTCGAGTCAACTTCGTCCGACATCTCGAGATCCAGCGATCCGTCCGGATTGGATTGCAGAAATTTCTGCGTTATTATCTGAGATCTTCTCTTTAGTTCGCGATTTTGCCTGTACCACTGCAAGCGATATCAATTTGTAGAACCGGTAGCACGAATGCAACATCGGGGATCGATTGTTTCAAGTTTTACCTGGGACGCCTGTTGCATAGCTTTATGCATCGCGTTCGTTTCGACGTCATATTGGTGTTTCAGTTGCTCGTATTCCTTGCACACGGCCTCGGAAACTGAAGGGCGAACACAGCGTTTAAGAAAAATGAACAAAACTTTGGAGCTAGTGAATCTTCCAAATACCTGTTCGTAGTTTGTGAAGCTTCTGTTCCTTTTCCTGTACCTGCGATTGCAGGGTGCTATTCTGTTTCTGCAATTGCTGATATTTCTTCTCCAGGTCCGCATGTTCCTTGTTTGCTGTCGGGAAAAGGGCGTTTCGTTTTTCATTGGGACGTTCGGTTGTGATTGCGCTCACGCGCGAAAACGTCACGCACCCCACAGCCGATATTTATATTTCAATCAATTTATAATTCGATCGCGTACGTTCGCTGACTAAGAAAACGTCACAGAATTCGTTTCGCATGCAGGAGTGAATCACGGCCGAACGATAGCCGAGTTGCAATACAGATGATTGACCGTGAACTACAATCACGCGTCAGCCCCGCTTCCCTTTCTCTATAGATCATAGAATAAATTCCAGCTACATACGAGGTTTCGTACTTTACGTAAGCCCTTTACACCTTGATCTTTACCTCGCAACGGCGAGCCGATCGGTTCGTAGAAACTCGGCGTCTACGTGTCAATGGCGAATTAATCACCGATGACAAAACGGTAGAAGAGAAACGCGAGAGAAATAAACGCGGCGTCAACCGAAACATAAATTTCGACCGAGAAATTCCTGAAAGATGTATCACAGAAACGCCGCGCCGCGCCGGCTCCGCCGTCCCATATTTGCCAAGTTCCTATCGCAGCTGTTTAATCAAATTTATGCACGCGGCGGGCGAAGAAGCCGTGTTTCGTCACTTCGTTAATGATGACTAATGAAATCATCGTGAAGTTCCTTAACGACTTTAGGCGGCCCATACAAACGTTCATTACGCCACGAAACTTATTACTAATTACTAATTACCAGCCTCGCTCTTCTGCAGCAACAATTTCCTCCTCTTCTCAGAATCCTCGTATTTGCTCTTCCACTTGGTGTCCAGGCTGTTGCTCCTGTTCAATTTCGCGACGCCGACCGACGGCGTCTCATTCTGCTTGCAGTTAACGATAGTGGTAGTCTGTGGGCAGAGTTTCTCAGTCTCCGGGCCTCGCGTCTCGATGCTCGAGCACGACAAATTATTGTTCCTCGATCGTTGATGCTGAACGGAGGCGTCAAGCTTCTCGAAGGACGCCCTTTGAGCGGCCACCGACACACCTCTGGACAGCTTCTCGAAGGAGCCCCTGCGGGGCGGGGGACACCTTTCCTGTGCTTTAATTGCATTCGATATCCTCGGGACCGGAATGTGCGAGTGAATTACACTCGAGGACGTCCTCGCCGCCTCCGTGCTCAGGATGATGTTCAGTTCCGTTTTATTCATGTCGCACCTGCGAACAAGAGACGTTTGCTTTCGTGAGAGCCTCGCCTTTCCGATTCGTCCATTAACATCGCGCTTATTTTCGCGGAGATCGCGAATTTCCGCGAATGTTCTAAACACGGGGACGAATTTTCTATATTTAAGAACGCCGGTAACGAAAGCGTTCGGATGCCGGTGAATGATCCTATGTATAGCGATCGAGGGGAGGGGCATTTGTATCGAAGTGTACGCAAACGGCAGAGGGTTAATAACATCGTTTCCTAAAAATAAACGTATCGGTCGCACCCCCTGCAGCCACCGAAGCAAGTTAGAAATAGCTGCACCGTCAAAACGTATTCGTGACTAATCTCGATTCCACGAATACGCGAAGCATGTGCTCGGTACCAGAAGATAAGGTGTCTTCCGAACCGAACTTACCGCGAAATGATAAACGTTACGTCCAGCGAATCCCGAATCAAGTTACCGGTAATTGTGAAGTCATTAGCTTCGGCGAGTCTAATGTTTCCCGTTGGAAAGCCACGACAGCGAACGGCGCTGATGGAAATGGAGTGAATGTGCGAATCGATGGGACACTGTACGGACGGCAATTTTAATCAAACACCCGTGTAGTATCGTTAGGCCAGTTCTCTCGCGTTTGAAATGGTATTGTCACAGTTCTTACGTCACTCTTCAATTGCCCCCTATAACTGCTAACAATGCGCATTAAATAGTGCCAAGCAGATGGAACTGTTCATCGAATTTTCAGACTGTTATTTTATTTACACCAGCGTTGTTAACACGTGCGAACACCACGAGTAAATAAACGTGTGCGTACACACGGGTCACGTCGATAGATCCCTAACAGAACTATGGGGACACGTGTTGGTCTTCGTGGGAGTCAGCCGGATCTCCCGCAAGCACTACGAAGTCAATTTGTCGGAATGCGTGCGTCACTGTTCCCCGAGGAATAATCCTTAACGGGACCACGGACGTCGTCGTCCTGGAGAGCCGGGTGTTTCGATCACTTTCATGATAACAGCCTTGGACAACGGCCAGGTTAACACGACTGTGTAACATCGGAACGTGGAAATCCTCGGGCCATTCGCGTGTCTTACGCGGAAGCCAACGATCGTGCTCCAAACTATTATCGCGTACGATCATTGACCTTAAGTTTAACTTTAATCGAACAACTTTAACAGCATCGAGGCGAATCATTCCAATTATACTCGAACGACGGAAAGGTGCTTTTGTATAGAGTAATCTCCTTGAAAATAGCTACCCCCGTTTTTTTCCGCGTCTTATCTACCGCACGCCGCAAATTTCGTCGCACACTTGTCCGCTCTCTTTTTTTACCAGAATACGAAAAATCCCAGCGACGCGTTTCACACCAACCATGACTATTTTTAATTCAAGCGTCTCGCGAATCCACCAACGACGGATGTTGTCGGTCGAGGAAGAGCGAAATGATAATTTGAAACGTGCCGTGTCATGCGAGCCTCCGTGCAGCGGGTCGACGATCACGTAGATCGTTGCACTTTTCCGTGCCACTTGCAATTCAATTGATCACCTTGTTGGTATCGTTCCACCGTTTACGTTCGTCGATTTGTAAACGTTTATCGTTCATGCCTTTGTCCCGCTGTTCGCAGTGGCCACCGATTACGCGGCACTCGTGTATACACGCGTATCTTAAAAATCGACGTCCGCCTCGGGGTTAAAAGTGGGTCGAGAAAATAAGTCGGTCGTAATTTTACGGTCGCGTGTACGAATGGCAGCATCACACGCCGAATCGCCGCTACGGGAAGTCTATGAAATCCTTTCACTTTTCCTGTATCGCCCGGCTGGATGTTGAACCGTTATCAAACGGCGTTGTGTATGCAACTTTCCTGCGATAGAATTACGCTGCATCTGTTTCGTTCCGAGAGATATTCACGGTTACGCATGTGTGTTGCTTTTCGAAGGAACGCGCGTGACGCAATCGAAGAAGAGAAGTGCGAACAACGAAAAGACGAAGGAATTGTACGAGCAGAAACTTACGAGTTGCAGATTGAAACGTTGACACAGACACGCCGATAGAAATTTTTGCGATCAGCCACGTAATTGCATTTTCGTAAACCGACGACGCATCGAGGATATTAACGAAGAGACTCGCCGTGCAACGAGAGGTATTTCTAACCGAGCAAACGATTCAACGAGCAACGGAATGAAGAGTTACGGAAAAGAGCGAAGATGGTATGCGTTCTTCGACGTTCGCGCGCGTACTGCCCGCACGGCTGACCGTAATGTCACGTTATCTCAGGAGTCAGGAGGTTCCAGACCACTCGAAAGAGCCGGAGAGTGCGTGCCCTTCCTTCCATAAGAGCCGTCAATGTGTGCGTCAGCGGCCGCAAGGCTTTCCGATTGTCGGCGAAGAAATCGTGCACCACACATGAACACCTTTCCTTCCCGTTTTTTATACATTTTCGCGATTCTTTCGAGAAAAAATATATTTGCCCGGGCAGGATGGTAAAAGAAAAAGGAATGTTGCGCCTCTCTTTTTATTTTTTCGCCCCTCTTCCCATACGAGGGAACGACATATTGGTATCTGTGTTGCTTCGATTGTTCCGTTTTTATTGCGCCGTAATCAGCCAACAAAGACGGCTGTTCACTTTGAATACTTTATCTGTGGAAATGAAGAAAAAAAGTCGGGAATCCTTTCCTCGCGAGCTTGTTACGCCCGATAGCACGCTACCATCGGATCTGTCAGGCGTGAAAAACTCGAGTACACGTATCGTTGCCTCAACGAAAGTGCATATGCTCGCGATCTAGAATTTCCACGGGGGAATGTGCAACGTACGCGGCTGTCTTCGACACGTAACATTGCTTAATCGAAATGAGTGTCGGAAACGTTCGCGGCGATTTGCCTTGTGGTATCAACGTTAACAAACACGAAATGTGTGTTTTGTACATACCACATCGAATAACAGATTTCGGATTCCTTCGAACGGAGTACGTTTAGTGAACTTCAACTGGGGAGCTCGACTGATAAAATATCCACGATGATTTGATAACAAGAAAGATACATATCACGTGGAAGTCATATATTCGCGCCCACCGTGTCGATGGCTTCGCTCGACGTTGAGATACGATTCTGTATTTTTCATTTAATTGCCTCGCAGTCACCGTGCATCGGTTCTTAAATCGTGCACAAGATCGGTATAGGTGTGCGTGTATTAGCGAAACGATGCAACGATTTTCATGATGGAACCGTCGCGGGGCTGCGTACGTATGCGCGAAAGAAATAAAAACTGAACAAACATAGATACAGTGTCTACATATGTGGACTTGAGTCATGATTTCTGAATAATCGTCGAAGCTGAGTCTTTGTCTCCGTTCGGTTGCTATGAAAGCGCGTTGACGCCTTTGCGGTTCGAGACTCGTACGAATGTACATGTGTACATATAGTTGCTACAGAGAATTAAACAGTTTCGTCCGCCGAGGCCAGGCCCGCATTTCTACGTTTGCCACCGATAATATTCATTCGAAAGAACGGTCCTCCGCAGTCCCAGCTTCGAAAAAGGGCATTTTCATCGTAGTTCTTTTTAAACAAGCTGCCTCGTTTCCCGTAAGCGTTATTTAATTAGCGGCGCTTATTTTCGCGTGGAAAATATTGAACGTCGATCCCGGCACTCACATAGCTTCCATTTTCCTGAATCAGCTCATTGATCGGTAACTGCGCAGCTTCGGGGATCCACTGCGCAGGGACAGCGTAATTCAAAATCCAACTTTCTCCTCAGGCACCGGGAAAAATATTTTCTTGGAAGACTAATATTTTGTCCCTCGTACGTTGTATATTATTATGTGTCGAATACAAGAGACGAGATCGTGTGTTTCGAATTTTTATTTCCACGTTCGACGATGAAAATTAATTTGTTCGTAAGTACTCGCCGTGTACACAGAAGCGGTAACAATTGGAGTGGGAATACAATTTTAATAGAATTAACGGTAATGAATTTTGGGGTACATTAAAATCGCGAAGTTTCCAAACATCGCGGGACATGCATTATTTCAAGCGCTTGGTTCAAACGGCCCCTTACGATGCCATCATTAAACAGCTTTATTGTCTAGAATTATTCCCCTGCTCTCGTCATAACTAAAGAGATGTGAGTCACGTTCATTAAGTATGTAACGGGTGGTTGTACAGTTCGCGGAAACTGGAAATGAGATAAAGGACTAGGATTTAAGATTTCGCGGCGGAGGATTCGATTACACGACCGAGCCTCTCCGGTTTCGCTCGTCTTCGACTTTTTTCTTGTTATACGTACGAGAACTCTATTTTCGTTCTTAGCTTTGTATAGTTCGTTCCTTCGTTCTACGGTTTATGCGGCTAATCAATTCGTATTTTCTGTATAAATTAGTGGGCACACGTATTGCTTTGTTTTATCGTGTGTTAGTCCACGATAAAACGATGATTGAAAATGTTGCCTAGAATCTTTATGGAAGGGGAAACTCCAAACTTTCATCTTTAATGTCAAATCGAAACATAGGACTGTATATTTATTGTATTTCCACTGAATTGTATGTAAATTATTATTGACTTTAGGGCCGAATAAAATGTAATGGAATTCGTAGATAATTTTAATAATTATATTGTGTCGTATAATCCAAAAGGTCCTGACTTACGCATAAGTAGTGGAATATTTATTACACGTTTGCGGCAATATCATATTTACCTTTTTGTAGATATGGATAGCTAATATTCCGGTAACACTTATGATTTTTATTTGTATAAAGTGTCTAAAGATTTAATGTAGAAATTGAAAAAGAAAATGGCCGATAAATATCTGCGTTGGAAAGAGTGCGCCACTTTATAGAGCTCGCAGTTGGTCAACCTGTCTCTCGGTAGCATTTATTACTATACTGCAGCAATAATGGTCTGCTATTTCTGTCCTTGGTCTGTGATAAAGCGGAAAGCTTGTATTATTCTGTAATAAGGACATTTAATTAAAGAGTATTACATTGTTTTGCAATAAGATAACCATACTGGACAGGTTCAACTGGAATCACTAGCTTAAAACAAATACATGTACCTTGATTTTCCACAAGTGCCGACATTCATTGAGGTACAATCAGATTGTGTTGCAAACAGAAGCTTGGATTAAATAAAAATAAAAATAAAGTGATTCAATCTTGATGTTCTGCTGCACTGACAATCATGACGCGTCTAAGGGGCAGAGCCTCTTTAATGGTCATTGTGATGATCAGTTTTACATTGTTAATTGTTATTTATCATATTCTCGGTAATGAGGTCGAGGACATATCGACCAATAAGTTAAATCCGCGACTTAAAATCGAAGAAGTTTACCCGTTGAGTGACCTCACAGAGAATCCTCGTAGTATTGCCAGAAAGCAGAGAATAGAGGCTCACATACTGGGGAAATTGAAAAGCGGCGGCGGACAATTATTCGGCGATTTTAATTACGGTAAATCGGACACGGAAACTGTATCCCTGTTCAGGGGGCATAAGATTGTGCATGTCGATTTAAAAGGTGCTCCGCCGAAAGCCAGTTATTATAAGTACCTGTTACGTTTGCTCAAGAATCTGGGTGCCACTGGTATACTTATAGAGTACGAGGATATGTTTCCGTTCGAGGGAAGCATAAAAGACATTGCCGCCGGCAATTCCTATAGCAGAAGGGACATTGCTAATATTCAGAAGATAGCCAACGAGAATGAGCTTATAGTCATACCATTGATTCAAACCTTTGGTCACATGGAATTTGTTCTTAAATTGAACAAGTACAAAGATTACAGGGAGGTGCCGCGTTATCCACAGGTTCTATGTCCTACTTATAACAAAACTCTTCCATTGATATACGAAATGATCGATCAAATAGTGGAGACGCATCCCGATATGAGGCACTTGCATATAGGCGCGGACGAGGTTTATCAAATAGGGGAATGCTCTAGGTGTTTGGACACAATGGTGAAGAGACAATGGGGCAAAAAACAATTATTCCTGGATCATGTTTCAAAGGTAGCAAGACACGTAAAAAACAGGTACCCGCATCTCACAGTTCTTATGTGGGACGATGAATTTAGAGAAATAGCATCGGAAGAAATAATAGACAGAGGTTTGCATTTATTGGTGGAACCTGTCGTTTGGAAATACACAACTGATCCGGGCGCATCGTTATCGGATCAGTTGTGGGACAGCTACGCGTCAATTTGGAAAAATGTTTGGGTCGCTACAGCCTTTAAAGGTGCCACTGCTCCAGACAGATATTATACCGACATTGGTTACCACATGGAAAATCATCAACGATGGTTGGAAATTATTAATAGGTATTCTACCCAGATTACATTCAAGGGAGTTATGTTAACAGGGTGGCAAAGATACGATCACTTCAGTGTACTTTGCGAGCTCTTACCCCCTGCCATACCGTCACTTGCTGTAAATTTAGCCATCCTGCAGGCTCCAGATTTGACCGGATTTCCAGGGGAAGTGCCATTATCGGTAATTCAAGCATTACAATGCGAAGGCATAATTTCTTTAAGTATTCCAGAACCTCAGTACGGTTGGACCAAATGTAGCTACCACGGCGTGTCTATTTATGCTGCTATATTGCGATTATATTCTTTGACTCAAGAAGTTAGTAAAATGGAGCAGGATAATACATTTAAGGGATGGCTAAAACCGTACAATTTAAAGTACTCTTTTTCGAATCCTAGTCACGTGGAAAGGGCAGTCGCTGATTTGGATAAATATAAAATGGAAATTATGTATATTGAGAAAGAAATGAGATCTGCCATGGAAGACGTATATGATAATTATACCATTGAAGAATGGGTGGAAAGTTATATTGCCCCTTTGAATGAAAAATTCACTCAGCTGTGGGAAGCTAAAGAAAAGATTTTAGAAAAGGATGTATGGCCGAGGAGACCATTAACAAAATCTGACTTATAGTTAGATAGGCATTGAAGTTTTTAAACTAATAGCTTCCATACCGTGTAATAAGAGACTGAAGACCGTATTAGAATTAACAAATAAGCGATATATGAATCGAGACATTTAGAACTTTTCTGTTTTTAAAAGGACGAGTAATCGATGGTGTATGAAATTTACGAAAACTATAAATTTGCACGTTCCATTTAATGGATAGAATACAACACCATTTGAATTCAAGTGGGTGGTCCAACTCTATCGGCTGCACCGTCCGTAAATTGATCTTGTTCATTCAATCGAGAACAATGAGATTTTTTTAAACCATCTTACAGACATTTGGTAACTCGTGCGCTTAAAAAGCGAACGATAGTTTTACAATTAGCACTTCTACAATACGAATTTAAACTTGAAGTTTGTATTACATATATCGATCTCTCGGGGAAAGTGTTAATTTTAAAACTAAGTCCAAAGTTAATTAAATATTTCGTTGGTAACTTCGTGTAGAAAGCTCGAAACATTGTATACCATTTGATGAATTGTGCTATATCCCTGATTCCGGATGAAAACATTTAACTTATTTGTTATTTATTAACAAGTTATTCCCCCGATGCTTCCAATGTGCATTTTTTACCTATTTCACTCAAAGCTGATATTCCTGAGAATACGCACACATTGCGATCTTACCGATTTCTACCTGTTAAAGTACCGTTTTCTTTCTTTTTTTGTTAAATGCGGTTCGTTTTCTATATATGTATTTATGTTTTTGTACATGTTTCGTGTTGCATGATTAGTGCCATTAATAATTAGCTGTGAAGAAAATCAGTGAATCAACGGTTTATAAAAAATAGACCTCTATACATCTACGATTTGCTTAATGGACGTACAATTTTTCTCTGGATGCCATCGTAAGCTAAAATATCCGAACAAGAGTTCATTCGGTTGCCGTCGTGTTTCACTTAATCTTACGAATACTAAATATCCCCTATGGAGCTTCGTTCATCCCTTAGCTACTTAACGTATACTGTCGATATTGAACAATCTTTTCACGAGCACGTATAAATAAAATCGTCGAGGTCTCTAAATACAAGTTCGTGGCATGTACTCAATCAACAGTGTATGTACATTATTATAATGTATAGTATTGCTATTACTGTAAAAGTATTTTTAACATTGTTACGTCGACTCATATTAACATTGCGACCGCAAGTAGTAAGATTCTATCAATAAATAAATCTGTTTTTAAATCTACATCGAAGACACCAGTGGTTTATTGCATTGGACCCTTTAAGACATAAGTGAACTCTCATGCACGATAAGGAAGTAGCGAAAAATATTCCTCTCCGCATCTTATTTACAACGTTCCGTACGCTCATCGTTTCTATTCTATCAGTTACAAAATCTGTTCTGTCCGCCCGCGAAGAATACTGTGCACTGCATGGATCTCGCGTCGAATTTCATTGCAGCACGCATATCGAAGATTTCGAGCCAGGTAAATGGGGATAAAGGGGTATCTGCGTTTGCTTCTTAGCGGGAATCCTCTTTACAACTTTGTGTACCGTGTTCATGTCAACCGTGTCTCCTATTTCCGCAATTATTATAGGCTTATGATAGTCCTGATCGGTTCTCGTTAATCGAACCCCCAGTATTTGCGCGGCTAAGGTCACTATGCATAATGAAACCTGCAAGGAAAACCTGTTTTTCTTAAAGGGAAGAAAGAGCATTGCTTTTGTGTTCATTGTTTGAAGTATTTGTTCTATTACCGCCTCTCCGGTTCTTGCGGAAACATCGTGAGACGGAAATCCGTTTTCCGCCGCGAATTTGTGCGTCCGATCTTTCTTAACCGACCTCTGGTGCTCCATGTCGCATTTATTGCCGACCACTGCCATCAGGGGTATTTCGTCGTAATTACTGCTCAATTTCCTTATCTTATTTATCCATTCCTCTAGAGCTTCGAAGCTGAAGCTATTGGTTACGTCGTAGACTAAAAGAACAATCTGTGCGAAAAATGTCTTGATAAAAAGGATGCAGACGTTTTTTTTTGTTTGTTTTTTTTTGGAGGGTCTTTATTTTTGCTGAAAGTATTCTCTTACATGAGCACCGTATACGTATTTGTCCAGCATGTTTCCATGCAGCGCTAGTCCGCCGACATCCCATAAATGTAGGTTGACGTTTTTATAATACCCGACGCTGACGTTCTTCAGGAAGAAGTCGATTCCAGACGTTGGCACGTACTGCCTCGTGAACTCGTTGGTGCAAAACTTTTGGGCGATGCTCGTCTAAACAGGGATCCTTGAATTTCGGTTATCCGGAATCGCTGATAGATCAGTACAGGCCATTGTTCTTTTATCGAAAACTTATTTGCCGTTTTACGAGGAGGGAACGAACGAGGCTCTGTTTGTTCTTGTTTTTTTTTAGCA
The DNA here is from genome assembly GCA_948146005.1 of Nomada fucata. Taxonomy (NCBI): domain Eukaryota; kingdom Metazoa; phylum Arthropoda; class Insecta; order Hymenoptera; family Apidae; genus Nomada; species Nomada fucata. Next base: position 2,753,136 of record OX411279.1, read on the forward strand.
AATATATCTTTTTAACGATTAAGGATCTCGAAATCGACAGACAGTGCTTAGGGTATGCGAGCGCAGGGAGGAATTTTCAACGCGGATCGAAACTCGCGCGACAGGACCGTTCGTTAATTGATAGCGCGTGTCGCAGGCAATTGTTCGAAAATCGGTCGTGTTAACAAATAAACAGACGGGACAATGGATCGTAAACGGACGTGCAACAATTAAATTCCACGTAAACGTGTAACGTACACAGATTTAAATTATTCAACATTTACCAGCGCTAATGTGAAACACTTCAAGCGACAGAAATATCAGACATTTATCGCCCACTCTCGTAAAACCAGTCGGAAAGAAACATCCGTAATATATAAAATCTGCCGTACGTGAAAATAATGTCTAATCGCAGGAATGACCATTACGCACGGAAGAAATAAATCGATATGTACTTGGCCCTCCGAAGCTCGCGCACACCGAACCGCGAAGCGAACGAAGTAAAACGTACACGTATGATGCTTTTCCTCGTTTCAATCTCAATACCTGTACGTCGATGTGCTTTACACCGCGCACCGGAGTCAAATGAAATAAAACACGTTGCGCGGAATTGTTCCGCGGCTTCGAATCTACTTTCGAAACTAATTAGTGAAGGCATTCGAAAACTCACTTTACCAGATCCGGAATCACCGACGAGGACGATTTTCAGCTTCTTCGTGACCAGATCCTCCTCGGCGTCAGACATTGGGAAGATCGGGACGGGAGGATCGCGACGGGAAGAGAAGCAACGCGCAACGAAAAGTTTCGGGAATCATGCGAATAGTCCTGGCGCCAACGACGGTTCTGCGTCGACTATAATGCAACATATAAACGAAGGGCCTGGCATGTGGCTAGAGAATGAAATCGAGCGAATCGACCGACCAGGGCCGTGGCCAGTGCGACGTCGTCGTCGTCTACACGGCCGCATGAATAAATTAACGAATAATCGATACCACTACGTACAGCCATTGTGCGTGGCAGCCGACTTGTCAATATTATACTTGAGAAACTTTTTTCCTGCGCTGACGCTTCTATTTAATTATGGATGTCAGCGATGTGATGGATTGCGGTCTAGTCATTCCATATGTCAAGGCTTTTTTCTTCACAGGTATTTTTCAATGATTACATGCACATGCATTCCTTTGTATTTTCTTCATTTTTTTTTTTTTTCATTTCGTCTCCCCCGTCTTTGCTTTTTCTTTTTTTTTTTTTTTGCAATACATTAGAACAGCGATATCGAACGGAGAGACTATCGAACATCCTTAGATCCAAAAGGAAACAATCTGTCTATTCACGCTAAACGTTCGAAAATATTGTAAAAAAATATGCATCTGATTTTCTGCGCGTACTTTCTTATCGTAATACTAGAGATAAATACTCAGGTAGTCGTAGGTAGGTACATCTTTCGACGGTGTTTTGTCTCGACTCGCTACCTGTAACAGAAGGTTTCTATAAAAGCGTTCTTGAATTCCTCGAAACTCGATTATGTATATCGCATATTGCATAGCACTCGGTGATTTACCTTCTTGTTACGCTTTTTCGCCTCGGTGATTCGTCGGTCCTATGGAAAAACTTATCTGTAAACCCCCCGCAGCTTATGTACAAACGATTACGCTAATAATTAATTAAAAATAAGATCCTTATAATTGGCTAAGAGGTAGTAGTTGGACACGCGGCAGCACGTGGTCGTTCGAACGACCGTCAGTCTGTCGGCACGCTCGAAGTTCGCTTTAACTATCTCGTAGTATCTTCCGTCACTGAAACAGAACGATCTCCTAAGCACAAAAGACATTCATACACGCCTTACCCAGTTCCACCTGCTTGACATACCTTAAACTTAAACACCGTAATTTAATACACTTCACGCGGAGTATATCTATAGCCTTCTGGCTTTTATCCGAGAATCGAAGATTCTCCGGGTCCCAGCGTAGTTCTAGCCGTTCTAAGTTTGGACAGTTGTTAGCGATACCGTCCATCAACTGATCCACGTGTATGTTCACGCCCAGTCGTTCCTGTGTGCCCATCACGAGTATCCTGGTGAATTACATTACCGCAATTATTCTTCTTGCACGAAAATCGAAAACTCCCTTTTCATCCGAAGAAAGTACATATGCCGCTCACTTTGCGTTGGTCAATATCGGCAGGACGCTTTGCCACAGCTGATCGGTGATGTGAGGCATGCCGAATAAGGCGAGCCCCCATAATTGGTGGCCGTATCGCGACAAAAATTTATGCAAACCGTCGTCCGTCAAATTATCAGAGCTGTCCAAATCCAGGGCGATCAAGTTCCGCGGATTTCCCTGCTCAGCCCAGGCTTTCAGCACGCTGTCATTGAAACCGTTCAATTGACCCGCGCTCAGAAAACGAAGACCCGGAATTCGGGCCAGCATGTCGATCAAGCATTCCGTGGACAAATCTGTCCCGGTGACGTCCAGCTCCTGAATACTCGACTTCTCCCACTCCACCTGCATCACGTACTCGCTCTGAAGATCTGAAACAGGTGTACAACGGTCAAGCCGAGAACGAAAATTGTCGTCGAAAGCGAGAAAAAGAAAACGGTCAACTCGACGAGAGTCTAAAGGCGTACTTGTCCCCTGCATGAGAAGACACTTCAATCTTCTGCTTCTCTGGAACAGGGTCTTCATCGTCGAGCCGGTAACCTTGGAGCAAAAATTCACGGCCAGGCATTCCAGCTGGATGCAGTTGGAGGAAAACGCGTCGATGTGGGAATCGTCCACGAAATTGATCCCGTACAGATTTATCACGCGCAAGTTCGGCGTCGCCGACTTCAATTTGTGCACGTTTATCACTTCGTAGATCTCTTCCTCCTCCTCCTCCACCTTCTCGTACGTTCCTGAAAACGATGCACAAATGTTGTACGCGTTCGTTATCGCCGATCGCTCGTCCCGCGGGATGTACGAACCGATCAGATGAAGGATCTCCAGGCCGTTAATGAAATTGTAGATCTTCCTCATGAAACCTTCCATGAAGATCACCTCCGACAAACAAATGCACATGTACTTCAGTTTTGTCGGGAACGCCTGCATCTCCGAGAAATCGTGAAGCTGCATGGCGGTGGAGAAATCGAGGAGCATGTGAGTTAAATTCGGGCACTTGTTCGCCAGCTCGTGGAGGACCGTGTGGGTGATCAATTCGATCGGCAGTTCGATGTACCTCAACGACGCCCCGAACCTCGTGCTATCGTCGAGTGAATATGTGAATATAATTGCGTTTTATTACGATGCTCCCCGTTTCGGACGAATTGTTCGTGCTCGCGCATTATTTTGGCAAAGTAACGGGGAGTTGTTTCTGGCTTGAATGCCGAGGACAAACGGGCGGATCTGCCAAACAATGCGCAACGAAATCGCCGCGGTATCGTCTACCTGATTAAATGCAGCAGATTGTCCAGCGAATTCACGTGCAGTCCGCTGACTTCTGGCCGGAGGGATACGTGCTTCCACAGTCGCGTGTCGTACGCGATTTGCCGCCATCTCTTGCACACACGTGCCACTCTGCATATTTCACGGTGGGACAGGTAGCTGAAGACGTTCATCAACACCTTGTCCGGCAGTTTCTCTATCGTCTAGAAACATGAATATCAATAACTGTTAACAGCGGGCGCGTTTCATAATTCGAACGTATCGGACACGAGGCTTCGAGCTTGTTTCCCAAACTTTACCCGACACTTCGTCGAGATTGCATTGATCACTTACTGTCCCCGCGAAACGACTTTTAATTACACCGCCCTCGGAAACGAACATCTGAGACGTTTCCACGGCGATCTGGCCCCAGACGTCCACGCCCCCGAGATCCATCTTGTTATTATCTAAGAATTAAACTCGAGGCACGGGCGGTTCTTTTTTTTTTTTTTTTTTTTAGAAAGATGCTATCACAAGGTGTACTTCGATCGACGAGATCCTCGTAGCTGATCTAGCTGGTAGATTGCTGGTCCGACGTGACGCAACTTTGCACCGGATCAAAAGTACCGATCGAAGGGAGGAACAAAAAAAAAAGGAAAACGTCGGCGTATCGATGATGTCGCGTCAGGAAAATCACGGACCACGGCGGATTTCGAAGAACCAGAGAAGTTGTAAGTCTTCCACGGGATCTCTAATCGGATCGCGCCTGCGCGCCGTCCTAAATATAAGACTTGGAAGACCAGTCTCCGCTTTAATTTTAAACTCATCACCTGCAGCCAAGGTGCATTTCCTTGTGTTTCCCGGTGAAATGTCAGATTTCGGACGAGAGCTGCGGAATCGTCCGCGAATTCACGACTACCGTTTGGGGTGTCGTTGCACGGATATTAGCGGGGAACAGGGCTCCGAGAATGTTTGTATAGATTATTTGCAAATCGATTAATAATGATCTTAACGTTTCGCGGAATGCTGAAAAATGTCGAGCTCGACAAAAATCTTGTCGTCTGCGTTTCTTTCCCACTTTTTTCGCGGAACTCCAGCGATTATCGGGAATTTCTAAATTGCCTTGCCGGACTATCAAGCAGCATAGACTTTCTATAAATCTGCCAGAACGATCTGGTTGATGTAACACTTGGATCTTATCCGACACGAGACTCAACGACAAGACAAATTCGTACACGTGGTGCTTACACGAAGATATATGTATCGCCGCAAAAAGTTGACTCTACGAAACAAGAGAATTCAATGTACACCCCCCCCCCCCCTGTGTGAAACACTCGCAATTTGTCACCTACTTATCGGCGACTTTATTTTGCAGCAACGAAGAAGGTCGAGTACTTAGATTAAATAGCAAGACGGGAGATCCACTTCGAAATTTCCTTTGCGTTGCCTTATTCACTTGTATTCCCTTGTATACAAATGTATATTTTTTGCATCGTTTGATATTAATTCCCCGTCAATACGCATCGCGAAAGAAACCCGTGAGCCACCTATTACGCTATTGCATGCGGTAACGCAAATCGATATAAATACGCTTAAATGATTTCCTCCGTCGCCACATGTCCCGTTTCTTTTCCGATAGTTGTACCATTATTATGCAATATGGAAAAGAACGCCACTGTAAGACCACGTTGTTATATCAATGGCGAAAAAACCGCATGCTCGATAATGCTTCGCTGTATATTACTCATAAGTCCCCTCATATCGAAATGCGCTGACCAAATAATTACCACATTCGACACAATTCTGTTTCGATAAATACCACGAAGATCCTCTCTAGATATGGTACTGGTGGCAAATTCCACGTCCAAATGTTGCCAGATGCTCATTGTTTCGATCGAAACGATATACTCGATGCCATAAAATCGATCCGGACCGAAATCACCGCAAATCGTCCCGTTTCTAATCACCAACGAGTCACTCGAATTGTGTCACGTTCAACAAAGGCGCAACTTCCGTCGTTCCATCGTTCGTGCCATTATATTTTCCATCCGATTTCACCAACAGGAGTCAGAAACGGTCCCGAGCAGGGGCCAATTTGTCAGGAGATCGCAAGTTGACTGGACCGCGCTAGGACACGCTTCAAACTGAGTATAGCTTAATTAGTTATAAATAAAAGCAAGCAGTCAGTCAGGCTCGTCACGGGATATGAATAGGTAGAACCCATTAGTATACTCTAGCAACGCGATCTAGAAAAGAGAAGTCTATATTCGAAACGTCATAATGACGTGATTTCAAAAACTCCTCGACCAGAATGCTTGCGAATAAAAGAAAAAAAAAATGTATTTGCAGCTCCCGTATCGCCACGATGAAAACGGGTGAAGCGTTGCTATATTGCAACAACGTCGAAAACGATCTTCTGTGATATCGTGCTTGGAATATATTTTTTAATCAAAAATTTACCGTGTTAGGCCGTCTAAGAATTATCTCCTTGTTGTCGTCGTCGAGATTGTTCAGCTGCTGAAGAGCAGCCTCCACGCTTAAGACGTTCCAATTGGACATTCGTCGGACGTCCATGATGAAGACACGACAAATATTAATAAATTATGCCTCGATAATACATATAAATGTATACTCTTCTGCAAACGATGCACTGATTAAAATGACACTTTCACGTTAACACTGCTTAACTGAAGTAAAAGGAAAATAGGCAATATCACTCGCGCGATAACGTCGATAATTTCGCCCTGGACATGTGGATAATGACGGTCGAAGGGAAAAGAAAATTTCGGATCTTGAATTTTACTCGATAAATTTAAATGTCACGAACACATTGAAAGTACAGCTACTGCAAGGATACGAGGATCGAGATTGCGTACGTTCTTCTTCATAGCTGTTCTCTGGCGAAGAACGGAATAGAAATTCAGCTGCTTATGACACGCCTTTCCGCGCAACTTTTGAAAGAATTTGTCTACGCGTGCATTACGTGATTACTTTGTGGAACTTGATGCGTTTTTTAATGATGGATTTATTTTTCTTTTATTGATACTTTTCATTTGAGTTTACTGCGAACGCATGCAACCCTCGATGATCGCCGAAAATCGACCTACTCAACCATCGTGATGTTCTTGTGCTAAGCACCCTACGTTCTAGATCGGAGGTGAAAAATGTAACTAAAATAATCCTAACTTTCTGTCGATCCCTAAAATAGATTCGCTGGAGAGCTGTGCCACGCAAGGATGCACAGCCAACAGAGGGCCGTCATGGTATATTGCGGGACTTTTTGAAAATTTAATAACAACAAAAATGCCCAAATCCTTTTCGCATCACTGACATCGTAATCTATATCACTGTCCTTTTCAACGAGACCTAAGTTGCAGGAAATATGTGGGTTCAACTCGACGAGCACTTGAAACTAGAAATGCCATTTCTCCTGTCACTTAGGCTATTGATTAAAAAGAAATTCAAACAAATGGAGAAAAATGTCTGTTTAATGATAGTTGATTGAAATCGTAAGTGTTTAAGTTTTTTTTTTTTGTTTTTATTAAACTGTATAAAAAAGGGGAATGATAAAAGCCTAAACAGAGTGAAAGGATGATGATGGAAAGACTAGGAAAGAACTAAGAAGAGCATACTTTATCGAGCGAAAAAGCTGTAAGTTTAATATTGTCATTTCATTGTTCTACTACAAAAATTTTGCGTATGACAAGCGCCGTGAATGCATATCAGTTGTTGAATATCTTTTTGATTGCAGGCCAAATAGGTACCATTTGGCACGGCGCCATTAGCAATTTGATTAATTAAGGCCACACATAATGTATGTATAATCACGATGACTTATAGAATATTGAACGACGCGTATTTACTATAAACAATTTTTTGATAGTTAGGACCCTTGGATCGTAGGTTCAGTTGTAAGTCGGTCAGAACCCGTAGAGGTCCAATAGGTATCAACTTAGAGCCGCAGGTTCAGGTAAGCGTTTTCTGACCAACTTTTAGTCGGACCTACGACTCTACGGTCGCACCTACTGGATTTCAGCTGGTTCTGACCAACATTTAGTTGAACCTACGACCATACGGTCGTGCCTATTGAAGTCCTATGGGTTCATTTAGACATCAATAGTTTGTAATTGTATGTGTGTTAAGTTCATAAGTCAGGATTCGTTTGAGAAATACACAGTATCTATACACGCGGCTGTTTTAAACTAGGAAAAGATTGTTTATTTCATTTTGAGATGTCATTGATCAAAATCGGCCCAGCAGAAGCTGAGATAATTGAATTTGTTTAAAGAAATTATAAACGAATGCCATTATTTCGACTTGCAGGCGAGCTACATCAATTATCAGACGTAATGAATTAAATCTTGCAGTATAAGCTACCATCTCCAATAGGATTGAACATTATTCCATGTGGAATTTATTTGTTATAAACAATTAAACAATTAAAATTGTTACTACGGTCAACTGTATATAGTTACAGCAACGGGGTATTTTTTCTGTGTAGCTTATCCTCGTCCCTTTCATTTGACATCTCATTGATTAAAAAACAATCACGAGATAACAATTTTTTAAATTTCATCGGTAATGTCTGTCGGTAATCAGACATGTGGCGCCATCTCGCGTTTGCGGCCTTTTTCGCAGTTTGTCGCGCCTTCAAAACCAAATTTCTGGATTACATCGTTAATTTTAACTATTACGTTTTTCTCGGCTTCTAGTGCATATTTTTGAACACGACTTTTCTTAAGTTAAATCTACAAACCTTAGCTATCTTCTCCAGCAGTTGCAGCAATGTGGCATTTGTGGTTTAAAAGTTATTAACAATTGAAAAATCGACAAAATTTTTTTTTTTTCGATTTTTCAGTTGTTAATAACTTGTGAAATATAAATGCCATATTGTTGCAACTGCTGGAGAAGATAGCTAAGGTTTGTAGCTTTAACTTAAGACAAGTCGTGTTAAAAAATATGCACTAGAGGCCGAGAAAAACGTAAGTGTTTAAATTAACGATGTAATCCAGAAATTTGGTTTTGTAGGCGCGACAAACTGCGAAAAAGGCCGCAAACACGAGATGGCGCCACATGTGTGATTACCGACATACATTACCGATAAAATTTTTTTTAATTGTTATCTTTGCTTCTGCTGGGCGAATTTTAATAAACGACGTCTCAAATTAAAGCTCTTGATTCAAAGAACAATCTTTTTCTAGTTTATAACAGTTCGTGCGTATAGTTGCTGTGTATTTCTCAAACGAATACTCATTTATCTATATAAAAATATACACTATTGATAACACAAATATTTTGCGATGAGCTGATTTTATTTGCATACATTTCAATATACAGTCTTTGTACAAGTATGTTTAAGTTATGATTGTATTCTCAACTGGTCTTACTATCTTCTATGTGTTTATTCTTTATTTCGGCTACCAATGCTTCTTTAACATGTATTGCTATTTTCATTTTCTTTCTCTTCTTCACTCTGTCAGATTTTTTGTCCTTAGCATCCTTTGAAATCTCCGTTTTTGGTTTTTTCTTCTTCTTCAAACAACTAAGGGGATTAGGGCCACTCTTTTTCTTCTTCTTTTTTATTTTTATATCTATCGTTTCAGCTATACCAGCTGCTTCCTTTAGCGCTTTAATATTTTCCTTTTCCCACACAGTTATTCCCAATCCACTCCGTATAGTTTCAGCATACTCTCTGGTAGATTGCGAAGGTGCTTCCAAAGTTGGCGCTTTACCATGTAAATATATTATTGGGACACCTGGAATTTTCCGTAAACTCTCTTGAAGCTCCCTGTCTTGCGTTGCTATAATATACCTGCCAGATATACAGAATATGTTTATACAATATTCATAATATTTTAACTTCTGTTCACAAATATTCTTTTACCATACCTAGATGAATTAATTTTTCCAACCATTGACTGCAAACATTTTGTACCGCTGATCGAATGCCTTTCATGTCCACATTTATGTATAGGATACTGTTTAACTATTTGCATGGCACCATTTACTGCTTTTGAAAAAGAACCTAATTTCTCTGTCTCCAAAATGATACACGGTGTAGTTAAAAACTTTATTTCTGATTGTAAATACTTCGATAATTGTTCTTGTATATTAAACTTAGTCTAAAAAAAAAAAGGAAGAAAATAGACGGTATCATAAATTATAATACTAAATTCTAATTATAGTTAATCAAGAAAAAGATAATGTACAAACCTCCAATGCAGCTAAAGCAAATGTACCGTCGATAAGGACTTGGAATGGAGATCTAAACTTATAATTATTAATGAAAAATCCCAAATTCTTTCTTGCCTTCTTCTGTCGCGCTGTTTTCATCTTGACTTTTAGTTATTATATTTAAAAACACAAAAATATGTTACTTCGCTATGATACACATAATGATTAAACCTCTAAAGAACGATGATAATAAATAATGGAGCAAGAGTTTTAAGTTTTTCAAATTAAACTCCTACTCGTTGCGTATTGTATTACACTTCGCATAAATGTCTTCATAACATGTGAACGCAAAGAATATTGGGTTATGTTAGAAAAGCGGTCAGTAAACCGAAAAACACCAACGCTACTGAGCATTGTGTTGTGTCCTGATCTCAAAACACAGTTGTTATTTTCGTTGATAGTACAACTCCGAGAAAAAAATTTTTAATCCTAATTGAATTTCCCAAGAAATACCTCCAAGATGTGAGTACTAGCATATTGTTTTCTATCGGATGAATTTATTTGCGCGTTTATATATCAATACATAACCTTAACCTCATATTTGCCGCTATTTTTACTTGCATGTTTTACAAATTAGTCGTTAAGTTATCGTTAACTAATGCTTTTCTAAGGGAAACTATTTTTATATTTAGGTCTGCCTTAACTAAACCAAAATCCGAAATGACACCTGAAGAGTTGGCAAAACGGGAAGAGGAAGAATTTAATACCGGACCACTTTCGGTATTAACACAGTCTGTGAAAAATAATACACAAGTTTTAATTAATTGTAGAAATAACAAAAAATTGTTAGGAAGAGTAAAGGCATTTGATAGGCACTGCAACATGGTTTTGGAAAATGTAAAAGAAATGTGGACTGAATTGCCGCGTACCGGAAAAGGAAAAAAGAAGGTACAACACTTAAGGGACAATTTATTAATTACTCTTTTAGACTACGTAATCTAATCTGAATTGCACATTTTTCCAATAGGCGAAACCAGTGAATAAGGACAGATTTATTTCAAAAATGTTTTTACGAGGCGATTCTGTAATTCTAGTTCTAAGAAACCCATTAGCAACTGCATCAGGAAAATAATTATTTAGATAAGTTCACTACTTTATAACATATAAATAGGTCAAATGGATTGGAAATAAACTTTTTTCACCTACAAATGTATGCAATTTATTTTGGTTAACAATTATACTTTGAAAATAAAAAGGAGTACTGGTCGTATATTCTAACCGTAAGTATTGAAAGGGAACAATGCATTAAGCAAGACAGAATATTTATTTGCAATGAATTATACATGAAAACATTAATCCTTCTCAGAAATTGCAGTTAGGTGCTTATCGATCTCCTGTTCTGTTAGAGTTCTGAAATTAATAAGTATTATATGGATTATTAGAGGAGTTTATACAAATTATTCCTGTGAAACAGAAGCATTTAAGATGAATATACTTACTGAAATTTCGGATTGTCCTTTGATACTACACCGACTTCTATTTCTGTTGGCTTAAAATCTACTGACAAGACGGTAGATAAACATGTGACTGCCAATTGTATCGTTTCATCATGGTCATAGCTCTGTTTTTTCTTCAATTTCTTCTCAAGATAGGAATTAGCCTCAGTTTGTTTAGCACCAACAGCAATAGCTTTGTAACCACAATAATATCCTGCTGGATCGACTTTATAAATGCGCGGGCCATTTTCTTTATCATACGAAATCAACATCATAGAACATCCAAGTGGCCGCATTTCTGCGTTTTGTGTATACACTTGATTGATATCTGCCATACGTCTACATAGTGCATCCACAGGAATTTCGTAACCGTACTTGTATTTAAAATGAGCTGCTTCATATCTTGCGCGCTGCACTTGAGACCTACTGTCGGCTAAAACAAGGAATACAATAACAGATTTTCAGTACAAAGTAGAAAATATTTGCTATGAAATTGCTTTTAAAATTATTCTTATTAATAACATTCTATTTAAAGCCACTGCTCACCTATCATGCCTGTCATAAGGCAACCGATATGTTCGGTGAGTTGAAACACATGAGTAACGCTGGTAGCATCAAGTAGCTTATCCTGCAAGTATGTATCATTGAATTTAATAAGCTTTAATTGTACGACTTTCTTGGAATTTTTAAATACTGTACGAAGGTATAATAATACGAACAACGAAACAAAAGGATGATACGCAACCGACTATTAAATACAAGTATAAAACGAAAGAGGTTATCTTACAGGCACTTTCTTTTGCGTTGCAAAAACAGCTGTATCAACTCCTTTCACCGCAACAGAAGTCAAACCACCCTGGTTTATCGCCTTGAATGCATATTCTGCAAAATATTTAACAATTTCATTTAAAAAGGTTCAAAATTGCAGATCACGCCATGTCACGGTTCTTGCTTGTGGAATAAGTTTGTGAGTTAGTAATGTAAATGGTGTTGAAAATAATTTAAACGATAATTGTTCTTTAATGGAGAATATTTGTACGCATCTTACCTACTTGGTACAGCCGCCCTTCCGGCGAAAAAATTGTAATATGCCTATCAAATCCAGCACTACTACCTCGCGCCATATTCGCAAATAATAATGCTAATGGTCGCGTTAAAAAGATACAGGCAACTTTTCGAAACGTCAAATCATGCAAGACATGCGCTAAGGCAGTTTACATGAAGCGACAGGTGTTTTAGAACAATGACTTATATTGCTTTATTTTTGCATTTTCCGAAAGATACAATTTTGGATAGTCAATTAATTAATATTTTTGATTAGAAAGGACTCGAATTAAATAGCATTTATCGTTACATTTGAAAGGTGTTTTCCCTCTATAAATTAATTATTTTCTTTATTCTTATAAAAACTATTAATTCATAACAAATAAGATTTACAAGATACAGATCTATTTCGTTCCTTAATACAAATTTCAAGTAATACTTAAACATTCAATATCTAGAATCTAGATAATGACTCTTATCACAAACAATGTTTCTTCAAGGGCATACATATACAAGTAGAAATGTTAGCATAAATTGCCCAGACAAAATTTTAACACATTTGTGTTAAAGAAGTAAGGCAATATGAATTGATTTTTCTTTATTGACAATGCATACATTTGTGCCAGGATTTAGCACACATGACGCAAACTTTTTTGATGTTCAATCACTTTTCGACGAGTTCGAGAATTTAAATAATTTTGTATATGTTATGCAATAACATATCGTAATCCATACACGTTACACATGTGTTACATATCGGCACGTAACACGCAGCTAAGCTTTGTATTTCGTAAGCAATGTAAAACGTTCTCATAAATTACTGTATTTAATGCACTTACACTAGTACGTTATTTATCACAAAATGGAACGTACTCTTTAAATTACGGCTGATAATAGAATTTTTCCACCACACCATTAGACCATTTATAAAGTGGCTCTTCGCTTTCTCCAAAGCACAAATGTCTACATCAACAGGTAATAAGATTTTATTTGTGATTTTCCTAAACCGAATAAAATAGTTTCGAAAACATGATAAAATACAGAAAGCATGACTTCCTTGTTCATTTATCATACGTGTTATTGATCGTAAAGTGCGTTTTGAATATAAGTAAATTATTCAATGTAATCGTCGGTCATACAATCTTTCTCAAGTCGCTCTTTTTTATTTGATGTATTGCAAATTTCATATTGGTATGTTGAACTAGTAACAATATATGTATACAGTTTAATATAAATTTAATCTGATAAAAAGCAAAGCGAAATCTGTCGCGAGTGTATTAGATGTATTTTTACAGTTGAAGATAGAACGAAATCCACTTGACTATTAAAGTTTATAATTGCGATTTATAGCACATAAAAACTGTAAGTAACAAGAATATATTACAATTTGGAGTAGCAAACTTGTCCTGAATAACATTTTCTTTGATTCAACACTTGTGTTCAATACTCTTTATTGTGTGTATTTTATATTTATTGTGATTAATAATATATACTACATGATAGCGAAAACTGGAGTGGATGGTATATTTTAAAATATCTATATACAATTATTTTTTTTGTATTCATAAATATTTTATATTGATTTGCAGATGATAAAGAAAGCCTGCAAAATGGCCCAAAAACATTAAAGGAAGAATTTGATCCTACTGGTTAGAATTTACCATTTACTGAAGAAATTGTTTTTGATATAAAGTTCTATGTTTCAAATATTAGATGAATATTTTATAGAACATCAACATATTCGATATAATCCTTTGAAGGGAGAATGGGTACTAGTGTCGCCGCATCGAATGAAACGACCATGGGGAGGGCAAATAGAGCCAAGTACAGAGGAAGATCTCCCAGATTACGATCCTGATAATCCACTTTGTCCAGGCAATGTTAGAGCTAGTGGTCAGGTAATTGTTCCTTGTAATTGCTTCTATAATTCATTTTCCGTAATAGTTAAATACAGAATGATTGTAGAAATACAAATGCTACTTATTATCAGCTAAAACTTTTATCTCTTCTAGATAACACCAATATATGAAAACACATATTCATTTGTTAATGATTTTCCTGCGCTATACGAGACAGTTCCTAGTCCTTCGAATTTAGACGATGAATTATTTCGAATGGAGGCTGCCAGAGGTACATGCAAAGTAATGTGCTTTCATCCCAAATCGAATGTAACAATAGCGCTTATGAAAATTTCTGAAATTAAGGAAGTAGTTAAACGGTACATTAATCATAAACTTATCCTATTATATCACAATGCCTTGTCTAATAGAGTGTTTTATGTTTCAGGTGGATTTTCGAGATCCTTGAATTGGGAGAGAAATGGACCTGGGTACAAATTTTTGAAAATCGTGGCTCTTTAATGGGGTGTAGCAACGCGCACCCCCACTGCCAAATTTGGGCAAGTTCATTTTTACCAAATGAAGCCAAAATAAAAGATAGATTTCTCAGTGATTATTACAATCGCAATAAGAAACCGCTACTCATAGATTATGTGCAGAAAGAGCTTTTCAAAAAGGTAGGGCAATATTTCAGTACAAGATATGGCAAGTGTCTCGAAATTTAATTCGAAATCATAAATGTCCAATTCACATTTGAATTTCGAAATATTTTCATCAGAATTCAATGTCAGTTTTAATGTTATTTCAAAGTTGCATTGAAATTATAGGAACGCATTGTATTGGAAAATCGGGATTGGGTAGTTTTAGTACCGTTTTGGGCAGTTTGGCCGTACGAAACTATGGTATTACCCAAGAAACAAATATCCAGAATGCAAGATTTAAACGAAAGTCAGCAAGAATCACTGGCAGTTATTATGAAAAGATTATGTACAAAATATGATAACTTATTCCACTGCTCATTTCCCTATTCTATGGGTTGGCATGGTATAACTAAACAATAGTATTGCCCATATGTATATAGTAAGATAGGATTATTTAATCTTGTTTTATATACAGGTGCCCCAACTGGTCCATATTCAAAAGAGGACTATCCTTATTGGACTTTTCATGGTATTTACTTACCGCCTTTATTGCGCTCAGCCACTATAAAAAAACACATGGTTGGCTATGAACTCCTTGCACAAGCTCAAAGAGACCTAACACCTGAACAGGCAGCCGAAAAGTTAAGAAACCTGCCAGATTCCCATTATAAACATCCAGAAACAAGTTTAACTACTTGTGAAATAGAAAGATATTTAAAATGATTTAATTTATATATGACAATATATATATTTTTATAGATGTATATGATATTTACATATACGGTATTTATAAAAATGTAACATTGGTCGTCGCATAATTATACATACATCAATTTTACGATTCGTTGAATCGCAATAGACATGGAAAATGAACAATTCCTATTTCCTACAATTAATATACGGGAAATGTATGATCGATTTTTTTGCTCCAAGCGTGAATTCCGCCAATTATATCTTTTATTTCTAAATTACTATCGTTAAATGCTTTCTGCAAACTTTTTACCGCTTTTTGCGAGTCGTTCCCTCTTCTACACATAACGTACACTATAAAAAATGAAAATAAATAAGTGCGAACCACATACATCATTACCCTTCAAAAATTTCAATATATACATGTGTATGTATACTTACAACTTGTTTCGCTTTGCTGTTTTTGCATTTCTTGTAATCTACCTTTTAAGAATACCATTTTTTCACTGTTATCAATCTCGCTTAATGGTATATTTATAGAATTCTTTAAATGACAAATTTCAAATTCTTCGGGAGAACGAACATCAATTAAGATATGCGCGTTTGTGCCCAATTTTAGTGCCTCATCATATTCTTCTGCGGTTATTCTTTCTTCCTTTAACAGCAATTGTATCTTTTTATCTTTATCGTTTGCTTTTGCGCCGCAGAATTGCTCGTAATCAATTAGTTTATATATAGTTGGCTGTTCACCACAAACAGCACAGTTAGCATCTTTGGCACGCAAACGGATATTACGAAATCTTGTTTCTAGTCCATCAAATAATAGAAGTTGAGCAGAAAGTATACCAGGAAGGTCTAATATGATCTTTAGTGCTTCCAATGCTTGTAAAACACCAATAGTCCCAACAGCTGAAATTAAATAAGTGTCTCCTTGTAAAATAATATAAAATGCATCCAATGAAGAAAAATGATGAATACCTGGTCCAAAGACACCGCCATCACCACAATTTGTTACTGTTTCGGGCGGTGGAGGTTTTGGAAATATACATCTATAGCAAGGCCCCTTATAATTAAATACAGATAAATGACCCTCGAATCTTAATGCTGAACCAGACACCAAAGGTTTCTTGCTTAGAACACATGCATCATTCAGTAAATAACGTGTAGCTACATTATCAGTGGAATCAATCACTACGTCGTATTGCTTTATTATCTCCAATGCATTACTGCTATTTAGTTGAATTTTATATGGAGTGATATTGATGTTACTGTTTAAACTAAAATTAGCATACATTAATCAATATTATTCTTTAAATATGTATATATATTATAGACTCCGTGAATCTTATGTTGCTTTACAACTACCGATTAAGGCTTTCTCCAGCAGCGTTTACTTTGGATATTCCAATGTTTGATTCTGCATATAGTAATTGTCTATGGAGATTATTAATCTCTACATCATCGTAATCAATTATACCGATGTTTCCAACACCGGCAGATGCCAAATATAATGCAGCAGGGCATCCTAGACCACCTGCTCCTACAATTAATACTGCACTATTTTTCAATTTTATTTGACCTGTAAATTGAACAAACAAAAATTAATACGAATAAACAACTAACTGCTCCATTAATGAAATGAAAAAACATTAAGCAATATAAATGGCAAACCTTTAACGCCGATTTCTGGTAAAAAGATTTGTCTACTATATCTTGATATTTCCTCGTTGCTTAAACCGTAGTCTTGTAAAATTTGTTTTTCGCGCCTTATGGCCGCTAGTTGGGATTCCTTTACGCGTAACAGTTCACGCAATTCATTAATTTCATCAATCAACTTTTTTTCAGACATTTTTCAAAACCTATTTTTTTTCTGCCTTCGTGAATGTAAGAAAGAAATTACGTTGAAATTTTTACATATATACAAGTACACTTAATTAGGTTATGTCGATGATTAGTTAAAATACGAGTAGCAAAATGGTTAAGTAGTCTGCTGCAACTTGATACATATGTAGATAAAATTTGAACAGCCAGACACGACGATTATATTATCATTAGTATTCTATTCGTAAATTCTAGTTAGTTTACGGTGCTTGTGAATGTTTTAGGAAGGTCGTTTTAAAATCACTATGCTTAACTTCGTATCCAAAACGTAAGACCCGTCAGACATTTCGTATTGTGCAATAGTATACATACTACGTACGTAAACTATTCAAGTAAAACATGTCGTAATTACTATTTCAATGTTTACTGTGCCAGATAAAATAAGGTTTTTATCGTTTTCGGGCAATGAAGGGAGAAGAGTAGGAACATTCTTAGAATCGTCTCAGTAAATTTAATTAAGAAACAGTGTTTCCTTCGTTCGTTTAATTAAACTAATACGCAGATAAATAGCGAAACTCCGTTTCTTAACCTTCAGTGGTCATAGAAATTGTTCATGGTGATAATGAACGTAGCTTATTATGATTAATTAGAATATTTTCGAATTTTGGACGGATGGTCCGACTGCATAGTTCCATGAGTATTTAAGAAAGATTCGAAAGAGGGGTCAATGTAACAAGTGAATACAGGAACGACTATCTATAACGATTATACAGCTAGTTCGTAGAGAATTACAATGTATTCGATTGTCACGATCCTCGTGAGATCTGCGTGTTTATTCACAGTGTGTTGTGCGCAGTAAGCGCAGTACAGTCTCTTGGGCAAAGGTAGGAAGCGGATGATTAATGTCACGGCCAGTGAGGTTTTCACTCGTGACAAGTGTATCGTAGAAAATCATGATTTTCTAACTAAGTGACAACGCGTGCGTTACTTGTGAAGAACTTTAGTGATAGACATCAAGATGGTGGAGCCAATTTTTGATTATCAGTTTCGTCTGATACTCATCGGTGACAGCACAGTTGGAAAAAGTTCATTGTTAAAATACTTTACCGATGGAAAGTTCGCGGAGGTATCCAGCAATTCTAACCATTATCGTCAACAATGCTGAATAAATATTGTAATTGATTATGGAACAACGCAAACTCGTCGTGCTTTGTTTTTGAATCATTTTCCTTGTAACAAGTAAATTCTAACATTAACGATGATTAGAATTTTATTACGATTTCAAAATTTTCCATTATTGGAAGAGCTCCAATTACCTGGTCTAATAATATTTATGTAGCTTGATTGCTCATATTCTAAATGAAAAGCTTCGAACGAAAGAACAACGCTATGACGTAATGTTTCGAATTTTGTTTTCGTTCCCAAATTTAGATGTTTCATATTATACGATCCGGAGATACGCATTATCTTCGTAATTTCTATTTTGTAGTTTCTTCCGATATTTCCATGCCGTCTGTTTGTTAACAAGCCACAACTACAATTTTCATTCACATTTTAAATTATCGAAAATAAATAATACGTTTTATTTCGTATGATTAGCTTTCAGATCCAACTGTTGGTGTAGATTTCTTTGCTAGATTAATTCAAGTAAAAGATGGAACCAGAATAAAATTACAACTGTGGGACACAGCTGGCCAAGAAAGATTTAGGTCTGTTAGACTTTTCTATTGCACGGTTTGACTGACCGTTCCTTTATTGCAAAGATGCCAAAAGAGAACAAAACAATGCTTTAACATCTGTATAAATTTATAAAATGTATTGCTTGTTTTAGGTCCATAACAAAATCATACTATAGGAATTCTGTTGGGGCACTGCTTGTATACGATGTATGCAATCGAGCCAGTTTTGAAAATATTCCACAGTGGATGATGGAAGCGCGTAGGCATATAGAGCCCCATCGTCCTGTCTTTGCATTGGTAGGTTGCAAATTGGATTTAGTCACCAATGGGGGTAGACGGGAAGTATCGAAAGAAGAAGCACGGGCGTTCGCTGACCAGAATGGGGTACATCATGTCGAAACCAGTGCGAAGACCGGAGTTAATGTTGAGGAGGCATTTCGAACAGTCACGCAAGAAGTTTATAACAGAATACAGAGTGGTGAATACAAAGTAGAAGATGGTTGGGATGGAATAAAAACTGGATTTGCAAGGCCTGGTGGGTTTGATTTTAATCTAGTCGAAGCGGAACCTGCAAAATCTTCTTGCTGTTAAATTAATATTTAATTTGTTTGAAAGAAGGTAACAATGCTTAGAATGCAGTGGTAACATAATGTATAATCTTATCTTGATTTGTGTACACTAGGTACATCAAGAGATTTATATCAATTTCATTGACAAAAAGGAATGAAAACACTATTTTTGTATAATCACTGCATTCCCGGTTTGGAAGCAAAATTTCTAAGAATTTAAAAGTCTGTGAAAATTTTGATTACAGATTTTTGTACATACCTTGTATAAACAAATGAGGATATATCAGTGAAGCACATAGGCATTGAACTATGACCGTTCCTTTTTTTTTTATCTCACTTACGGACAAAATACATAAGTATGAAGAAGTTTCATGTTCATAAACTAAATTTAAGTGTACCGTTTCTTGTGTATTTTGCCGTCACGGCTTAAGTTCGTTTCATTTTATGTTGAAAGTAATGGCTGTGCTTCTCTATCAAAATCTATTTTTTTTACATGCTGGAACAAAACTACATCGCAAGATCCACATAGAGAGAAGCAAATTCTTTTCTATCTTAATATAGAATATTTATTTACAACGGATAGAATACAATTTTTAAATTACACTCGAAACTATTTGTAGATCCTGCATTGTACATGTAGTTGACATGAAACGTTTATGCCAGTTATATTGTTTTATTTTGTTTTTAACTTCATTAGTTAATTTTTATTTGTAGTGCCACAGTTCGCGATAGTTTTTTTACATAACTTAGAAGTAAAATTATAGTATATTCATGCTACTACTGCTCGTATATAAATAAATATAATTAAAACCAAACAGAATAAAAAGTTGCTAATTATAATACGTGAAATTGCGAGATAAAACGAACTATGGTGTAAGTGTTCGGATTTTAAAAGCATCGTAAAGTTTGCCTGTATATACTATAGTCTATGTTTATACAAGAAGGACTTGTTTAAAAATCTTGTTAAAAATATTAGATAATGCGTCTTAATTTTCATAAGTAGTACAAATTCATAAACAACTGTGCTTCATTATATTCTTAACGTGACATACGAACATGCCAGTTTGAATACAATACAACAAGGTTTTCTATTGACTAGTATAATATTTTTAATATAAACATTTTTTACTGAATGGTATGTTTTACACTTTTTCATAATTATCTCATTAAAAGGAGACAAATTCTTCTGACATTGAAAATATAAGTTCGAAACATGGACATTTGCATGTTTCTAAGATAAAAACAAATTAGAGGAAGTATACCCAAGCGAATATTTGTATAGCTTGTATTCTTCATTGCAGGTATGATTAATTAGAAAAATATTTATTTCAATAAAATAATACATATTACATGAACAATATATATGGAGGGCCCAGAAGCCAATCAGTGTAAGATCAACTTTCCCTGCACATGAGTTACGTAGTTCAGAAACCTCTTTATTGTTAAGACTTTCAGTTGATAAATCAATTATAAGCCACTATTTTCATACGTAAACAATAGGTGACGGTACTAACATTGTCACCTCTTTCCACGTAATTTGTAAAAACCTTATTTATCTAGGTTTGAATGCTAATGGATTTACAGTGATTGGCTTATGAACCGTCCATATATACATATACTTTGTTTCAAACGATAAACTGAAGCAGGATCTGCATTTGTATAAATAGTGAGACAAAGTAGAATACAGATAGGATTGGTTTATGAACTTTTATACGCATTAACTGTGGCATAAAACAAATGTTGATAGTTACTGAACAAACAAATGTGTATAATTTGCCACTAAATTTATATATATATAGTAACATTTATCTTTATGCCAATAGAAAATAATAGAGGTACATATTGTGCAGTGCAACAAAATGCTGTTTTACAAAGTGATTTTTTACATTTGAAATGTAAACTTGTTATACTATTATTATATGAAACTGTCATATGTTCCTTCACATTTTAAAATACTTTTTCTGTAAATAGATATTATGAATAATACATTGAAGTTATGAATTATTACAGAATACATACTGTGTTATATTGCTTTGATATGTATATGTATATAGAAAAAAAATATATATATATGTGATGCATACAAAGTGGAAACAAATATATACGTATACATATACATACTTTTGAATGCATATTTTCAAGAATTTTTTCTAAAAATGTATAACTTAGTGTATAGTTTGACAAATTTGGGGTATACACTCTTGTGCACTACACATTTATATATAACTATGTTGCAAAATAAATAATATATCATAGAATTATATATTATTTTTTCATAATTTAATGTACGTAAGTAATGACATTAATTTCTGTGATAGGATTACAAATTATAAACCACTTCTATTTATTTGCTTTTATGAATTCGATCCTCTATTTTCACTTAAACAAATTAAATGTAAAAGAAATCCCGATGATCCTTTTTCGTTTATAAACTAGTAGGTTCTGATAAAGAGTTAAATTAAAATGTCAAAGGGATACAGAGTTTTATATTTAATATATAATAAATATATAATATATACAATATATACAAGTTATCCATGTCATTATACAATTAATGTACTATAATTTCACACTTTTATAAATCAAGTATTTATATCGCAAGTCTAATATTTTTTAAATAGAATTATTATAAAATATCGTTGGCAGTTGGTTACTCATTTAAGTATGATACACAAGCAAAGAAAAATAGAAAACTAAATTACAATGAAATATTTTAATGTAATAGTTATGCATCATCAATAAGAAATGTTGATTCTGATTTACCTCAATAGTTCTTTAACAAAGTAATATTTATTACTTTTATCAAATCAATGAAAGATTAAAGGAAACAAATTTAATCTCAATTCTACTTGTAAAACCTATTCTACAAATATTTATACATATTTACACTTTATAATTATTAAACGTTTTGCAAGAATTTAATGTTAATCATAATTTTCTATTATATAATAAAAAAGGATTAGCATAATGTCATATATATAAATACGCTATATTTCTTAATTACTTTGTATACTATTATATTATCTAAGTAGCATTAAAACGTGTTCACTTTAATGATATCATGTAATTAAATTTTATTCATCTTAAAATCATTGTTGTACATATTAAAAATGCGTAATAACTGCGCATTTAAATTGTTCACAAAATTAGGTTTCGAATAGGACAAAATTTTAGTAATGATAATCTTATATTTCATAGTATTAAGTTTCGGAGATTCGTACTGTTGGCCATTATAAATTTTTATTGTTAACAGTATTTACTACTTCGAAAACGTAGTCTAAATCATTTAATTATATTTAAAATGACTAGAAATGTTGCTAGTTCCTCCTATTGGTTATTAATATATATCTCTCATTTGGCAAGAACATCGCGATGTAAATTTATGAAATTGTGAACAAATATTTGAAAATTATCATTTAAGAATTTACAATACTTATTTTCGCATAATACTTTCTACAATTATTCGTATGTACATCAATCGATTTAATGTATAGGTTTTATATTTACAAAACAATTTACTATCTGAACTATATACATAACAATAATCTTATAATTTCATGAGTGTTGTAGATAGTGAATCACTTTGAATGTGAAATATAAGATTATTAAATATTGGTGAGTATAAATTTTCAGGCAAACTTAGCGTACAATAATTGATACTGAATTCAGATATAGCTTAAGAGTTGCAGCGTTTAAATTAAAGTATGTGTTTCTCAATTAAAAACTGATTCGCTTCGGTTAAATATTGCAGGATGTCGTTGGGACTATATCTGCTGATCATTTATAATTAGGTTTGTAAGAAAAGTCAATGATACAAAGGTATACAGTTGAAAACTTGGAATGGACGGAGTCTATATTGTTGGTTGTAGTAGATGAATTCGAATACAAGAAAAGAAAGCAAAATATGAATGAAGAATTCTACAATGTAGAAATGATTATACAGTAGGGCCTCGATTAACCGGCTTAATCGGGAAACAGATAGCCCAGATACATTGAGACTCTCCGGATAATCAAGTCCTGAAGAGAAAAAACTTCAAATTTAATTTATATACACAATAGGTATACTATTTGACAAGAAATGCATTTCTTTTTACAATACGTATATTTATACTTACATCTCATCTCATTTTGTTAATTTTGCACTGTATTTGTAAATCACTAACTATATTGAGATCAGCAGTGTTCTTTTTATCGTCAATTGGGTCAAGCAAAGTCTATAAAGCAATGATAGCTAAGGAGGACAACTTTGCAGTAGAGAATTTGAAAAATTTTAAAGAATACGGTTATATGTATTCATATCCAATTCTTTTAACAAATTGTAAAATTGGTAGATCAAAGATGATACGATAAAAGAGGTGCTTAATCATCGTAAGTTTAGTAATATGAGTGCAATAGATATTATAGTCTACCCGAGTATTCACTGGATACATATTGGGAACGTTAAATCCTTCCGTGTTCTTTTCTAATAAATGAGCTCCAGAACTGCGACACAATAATAAATATAAATGATATTTTTATATCGTGATATTATTAATTTAAAGAAACAAAAGCAAATATGTAATAAAACGAAATATTTATAGATTGCAATTATTTATACTAACCAATATTCATTTTGGTTTGAACATTTAATCTTGAAATGATCCTTCAATCATCTATGATTATAGGTTGCTTCTAATTTAAAGGTAATTCATGAAAAGATTTGCTTCATGATGGTTTTACCATTACTTCTTCCACATTTCTTACATATTCAAAATTTTTCATTCATATAATAAGTGAGGTATTGACATTTTAAGAGATCACTTATTAGTTTTACTGTTGTAACGACTCACATCCAAATAAAACGTATTCTTCTCTTGATAACCAAAATGGATTACCCTCTATATATTCTGGCGGTGTCTTATCTAGCGTAAGAATAACAATAAATTATGTATGCGTTATTTTTATGCAAATCCATTTCTTTGTGAAAAAATAGATAGTTACCAGGATGCACGGTTAAAGGCACATACGTAGAACCCATTGCAACATTCCAACTATGAGTACCAGGGCAACTTTTTACTTCCAATATTTTGCTATGTTCAGGTAATAATTCTCGTAAATCTTTAGTTAATCTCAATTCAAAACCAGAAAGATGTGTATTGCCGCCAGTAAGTAATATGTGTGAAAGACAATCGTGTAATATTTCTTCCGATAAACCAGACGTTACATCTTTTATCACTTGTGGTAAATCTAGATTAGTATACATCATTTCGGGGGCAACATATAATTCAGAACCCAATGAAATTCTCTAAAAAAATGTTAGAATCATATTGTAATCTGATTATCTAGAAAGATTGATCAATTTTCAAAACATATATATATATAAAATTCACAAACCAAAACTTGCTCGCTATCACCAAACTTCTGAATCCTTAGTTGAAAACGCTCTCGAGTTTTTTGTCCTACTTTGTTTTCTTCATTTTTAATATTATAACTTAATCTACACTTTTCTTTAATAGGGAGAATGTCCAAATATGAAATAGGAATGTGGTAGTATTCCTTTAGGTTCCAATGCATAGCTTGGTTTAGGTGATAAGCTACATGCCAACCACCAACGGGTAATAATTTCCATCGCTGTGGTATAACACGGCCGCCAATTACAACGGCTACAGTTGTACTTAGAGCACCGCTGTCAACAACGACACAAGTTTCAACATCTAGCATCGCACATGCTGCCAAAGGCTTCGGTACCAGGCATACTCTAAAATTTTTAATCAGATTAAAGTCAAGGTATACTTCTTTTAATTATTATTTTTTTAATATTTTAAATACTGTTTAACATATTTATCTTACCTTGATACTTTAACTTCTTGGAACAAGTAATGCAATAGTTGCTTCCTAAGTCTTGGATGCATAGCTAACGGTTCGCAAAACATAAGAACTGCATTAGGTTTTCTTAATGTTGGGGTTAATCTCATCTGATGGAATAAATGACCAACAAATGTTTTAAACACAGAAAATGTTCCATCACTTAATAATGCTTGTGCTGGACTAATAAGATAGACATTTGGAATTCCTAGCGCCTCAGCAGTATCGGTGCAATATCCGTTTATCAGTTTTTCATAAATTGGATTCTGTTTTGTGTAACATAAGGGACCATTTTTCTGAATAAGTAACCTTCGTTTCTCTCTCTCTAATTGCATAGGGTTGCAAAAAACACAAAATGCACCACTGGGTCTTGGTATCTTAGTTACTTCGGATAATTGTAATAATTTTAATCTCCTAGCTAATGATATACTAATACATTTTGTCCTTGTACTGCTAGTTGGGACATTTTGTGCTTGTGGTAAATATGTTTCAATATTGTTCTTAGGTACACCAAACATTGAGAAATGCCTCCTCAATGCAAAATGCGGGGTAATTACCCATGTATATTTATTTCCAATTTCAATTACCACTTTTGCACTAGAACCTTCGACGCAATTTCTTTGACATGTATAATGATTACATTGTTGACATTTTGGAAAATGAATATTTTCGCCAAATGTAACTATCCTGTATAATCTGTAACACATTGCTTTAAAGCTAATGCTTAATAGTTGCAGACATTTTATATCTGGAAATCGAAATTGCACTTTTGAAGTCAATTGCAGCCACTTCATTTTCCTAAAAAAAATATTAAACTTTATTAAAAATAAATAATAACAATTATATTCTGGTCAAACGTGAAATCTTTATGCATTTCATCTAAATAAATTAATGAAAAATGTGTTTGATAAAAGAAATTTTCATGAACAAAATGTAATAATGTGCATTCTATAAAATGCGATTTACTACTAATGAACTTTGACGTAACTTTGACATAAACATAACCTCCAACTTACCATAGGTAATCAGTGTCTGCTGTTATTTTCAAGTATTTGCATGTTCTACCGAAAGCAATAATGTCAGGTACATCACAATATAATAAAATTTTTACCCAAATTTCTTGAGGGAAGATCGAGGGATCCATTATTCTTAATAAAAACGATATAAAAGATACAATTACCAGTTACTAATACAAGATTGCAGACACTCCCCAGAAATAGTGAATACGTTAGTCAAGTTCAAGGTCACGATAGTGGAAATAGTGAATCAATATGTTATCAATGGAAGGTATTGCAATAAAAATTGCCATAATGCATGCACATAATGCACATAATGTTTAGTCAAAGTAAACGTAATGTACTGGTTGAATTTCAAATTTTGTAGGACTTCGTGATCGTATAGAAAGGGTACAAAGTAGAAATTAGAACGGTGGCCATAAGAATTCTGTGTCGATAAATGTTTCCGCAGATTCATTTACTTCGTACAGTGGGTATATCATAATTTAACCACAGACGAGATATAGGAATAGACAAATCGCCTTATGGACTTTCGGGGTCCAACGTGACTGCCATACCGACTCAAAAATCCGACACTGATTAGAGTGTCCTCTACTCATGAACAGTGATCAGTTGAAGAACTATTATTTACTAAAGGAGTGTGGACACAAGGCATGCATATGCAGCCTCTATCTAATTGTAAGTCTTGCATTATACAAGAATTCACCTCCTTTTATTGTTTTGCTCTGCTTCTACTCTTGCATTTCATAGTATCTTCACTTCTGCTCTCATAAAAATCACACTTGCGGGACTTATTCCACTTCGTTTCAAATAAACCTCTCTTTCTCTTACGTTTCTACTTTGGCGCTCCCTTCTTTCTTTTTCCTATAAATATTCCGTAACAATCTTTCGCTCTCCTGTTACATATATGTTAGTAAGTATACTTACTAATATATTTTTTGTGCGTGCAGGTTTCGCAGGAAAAGAGTGAGGAGCATTCCCCGGCACTTCCCATCATGCATAAAAGCAAGAAAGAAGAAAGAAAACCCTTGTCACATCCTTTAGTTACAGTAAATTAATTTATAAAAATAGCTTATAACTATTAGCCCGTTAGTTTAATTTAGAACAATTGTGTAATTAGCTGTTACGTATACTTAGTATATATTTTATTTTATATTTGGTTTATTCAGTAGATCTTATATAAACTTTAATATTACCTTTACTACAAGTTCTACCGAGTGTACTAAATATAAAATAAAAGATATAATAAACAATGTACATATGCACAAGTTACACAATTGTTGCAATCTAAAATAAGCTTCATCATACAAAGTACGCAAATTTGAGTATAAGTTTTATCTGTAAAATATATTGTAAAATAACTTGAAACAATAGCTTATAAGTATTAAATTATTTCTGTTTATAGTATTTTTATATTATATAAACGTTAGTTTAGAATTGATGCAACATTTAGTTGTCCGATGTATTGTAAATAGTTAGAAAAGAATAGTTAATAAGGATTAGATAAAATTTAAGAGATAAAAATTTAAAAAATTTTATCGGTAATATATGTCGGTAATCAGCCATGTGGCGCCATCTCGCGTTTGCGGCCTTTTTCGCAGTTTGCCGGGGCTTCAAATCCGAATTCCTGGATAACATGGTTAATATAAACAACTACGTTTTTCTCGGCTTCCAGTCGGTATTTCTTGACCGGGCTTGTCTTAAATTAAAGATACGAACCATAGCTATCTTCTCCAGTAGCTGCAACAATATGGCATTTGTGGTTTACAAGTTATTACCAATTGAAAAATCGGCAAAAATGCACTTCGGGTCACTGCAATTATCTCGATTTCTGGAGGAGCTAGATTAATGATCGAGTGCTTAAAATAGAGGTAAAGGATGCTGCTACACGCCAATAGACGATAGAATCCTTTACCTTCATTTTAAGCACTCGATCATAAATCTAGCTCCTCCAGAAGCCGAGATAATTGCAATGACCCGAAGTGCATTTTTGTCGATATTTCAATTGTTAATAACTTTTAAAGCACAAATTCCACATTGTTGCAACTACTGGAGACGATAGCCAAGGTTTGTAGCTTTAACTTAAGGCAAGTCGTGTTCAAAAATATGCACTAGAAGAAGAGAAAAACGTAATTGTTTAAATTAACGATGTAATCCAGAAATTTGGTTTTGAAGGCGCGACAAA
The DNA here is from genome assembly GCA_948146005.1 of Nomada fucata. Classification (NCBI taxonomy): domain Eukaryota; kingdom Metazoa; phylum Arthropoda; class Insecta; order Hymenoptera; family Apidae; genus Nomada; species Nomada fucata. The sequence goes on from OX411279.1 coordinate 2,781,510, forward strand.
CTGCGAAAAAGGCCGCAAACGCGAGATGGCGCCACATGTCTGATTACCGACACACATTACCGATAAAATATTTAAAAATTATTATCTCGGCTTCTGCTGGGCCGATTATAATCAACGACGTCTCAAATGAAAGGGAAGAGAATAAGCTACACAGAGCATTCGGCGATAGTCAACGTTAGTCTGCGGCTATACGTTGAATAGACTTGACAGCCAGTACTTGCATAATACAATGCGAAGCGCAAACTTGTATCGCAATTCGCACTGCCAATTGGAACATTATTTCGTCCCGTTATGTACACCGACACGAGCCTTGCTATCTTGCAATCTTGGACATGTACATATATACGTTTTGCGCGCGATGGCTCGCGATTCTTTTCGTTCCCTAATTTCTCCGGCGGTGGTAGTAGTCCTACTCACCCTGTAATCTTCCGACTTTGTTGTTTGTTCCGGAGTCCCCAATTCAGCAACCCTCGAATCGAATTCGTCTGCGCGGCAAAATTTCTTGGATGTATTGGATGCAATAGGGGCAGATGGAGACCAGGTGAAATAATTTGAAATGCCAGTATGTTATAAGTAAAACATATTAATCATATGCAAATATAAATGGTTTTACATGGTAGAACTACCAAATAAACGGTACAATATGAGGATGACCGTTGCGCGAAAAAGCGAATAAACATTCATTGTCCCACCAATTTTCATGCACTTGAGAGACCTTCGAAGTTCATCGAAATTTCGCGAACCAGATATATATTTTATAAAAAAAAAAAAAAAAAAAAAAAAAGAAAAAAAAGGATGTACACCTAAACGCTGCCGCAAAAAGGAGCGAATAAATCTGTACCTTCGGGAAATTCGAGAAAGCATCCTTTAACGTGTGCTTCGTAAAACTTTGAACAGAGAAAAAAAATGATTGCTCATACGTATACTCTGATCCCTCGAGCACAAGAGAACGAAAAATCAGTGACGACCGAAAAAGAGCACTGCAAGTGTGGACAAAATCGAGCACGCTCAAATTGCACCGAATACATATGTATAGTCAAACGACGAACGACCGTCACCACCTGACCGCCCCCGCGTCGATCGCAAGCGCATGAAGACAGGTTGAACCGATAATTAAAATTTGTATTCTTTGTAGTAGCATGCACTTTTACTGCGTGCACACTCAATCACAATATATGTATGCTTGTAATTGTGTTGTTACGTGTGTGTGTAGGTGTACGTGTATCGTGTGCCTGCACATATATAGATATATAGGTACATACATACATAGATCGTTCTAAGATCGCGCATGCTTCGGCGCATACATCTATATATATGCACCGTTTTATATTTCACTTTTTTTTTTCTTTTGTTCCTTTTCCACTGTCTCATATACTTATGACAATAATGGTATATTTTACATGCAAAAACATAAAGTTGTATCACAGTGGGACAGCATACATTCGTCGATAACATAATAATTATGTATCCATAACTTCTGCCGATTTTCTTTTGTAACATCCCCATTGTAAACCCACGCCCGCCCCTCTCGAATTTGTTTCTCAATCTACCGTCCCGACCCTTCCCAATATCCCCGAAATAGAATCAATTCGCTGAACTGATCCATTTAATGATCAGTGATTATCGCCTGACGGCCCAAACCGCCATACAGATCATGCATTTCCATTCGCATACAGGCGCCCCGATATTCGCGGACACATTTGCATTTCACACGATATCCCGACACAGAAAACGAAGAAAGAAAAAGACTGGCAAGGATCCAAATGGACGTACACGAAATCTGTCGACCGACCAGCACGATTTTAAAACGATCTCGCGCCCCATCGCCTACACTTCTCTCCCTTTCTCGCCATTTCTTTTCCGTCCCATCATTTTCACGAAAACGATCGATACGGCGAAATCATCTTAAAACCGTGCCCCGGTGGACAGTCCAAATATCCTCCGAAAGGACATCCCTTGTAACATGCTTTTACTTAACTGGCTAGAGATCAGAGTTGGGCAATATTTTATATTCGGCGCACGTTGTCCTCGAGTCCCGATACGAACGATAGAAAAACATGCGAGTTCGTCGAACATCCGGCACGTGGCAAGAGAAACTTCTTTTTACAAAGCTCTGAACAAAAACGGTTGGCGTCAATCGATTCAGCGTCAGAATACCATACGTCCTTATTTTCTGCTGCGATACGAATATAATTGATGGTTCCTCGCAAAATAATGCCCAATTCTGCGAATTACGACTGCAAGATCGCCAGGCAGAGATGCATGTATGGCTCTCCTCGTAAATAACACGATCGACGAATTTTCCACTCCTCTGAGTTTGGACGCAGACAAGAGTAAATCGCAAATATCGTCACACGACATTCTTATCGTACACTATTCTTTTTTTTCTTCCTTTTTCTCAACTGTCGTTCTTCCCCGCTCTCCCCCTTGACCCTCCTATCCATCAAGCATACACAAGCTTTCCACCGCAAACTCTCCCCCGCACTTGTTTCCACGCTATGCCTCGGCGCCGTTTCTAGCGCCGCGACGTCGAAGGAAAGATCCATTCTTACAATTAATTCGTTATGCCTAGGGTAACAATGTATTGGTCTACGGCGCTCCCCCGTTCTCCCTCTAATTTCTATTTCCTATTGGCTTGGTTGTCTCTACTTATTGTTAGATCGTTAGCATTGACAAAAGAGAGGAATCGAATCCATGTTTCATCGGCTTCCCGATGAAAGGACGTATCGTGACGCTTAAATTACACGCTTCTCTGTGTTACAACAGTTCGTTGGGTATTTAAATATCTCGTTAGTTAACTCTGGAACCTGAGAGTTTCGCTCGCAGCTAAACCGTCAAGTAATATATGTAATGTATATATTGCTGCCAATATTAGAAAAACAAGTCGTGAGACCACGAGCGTTCACGGGAGTCTGTCTAAAGTTCCACGGAAACCGGCGCACACAGAGGACAATTACAGGAAACGCTATTTATGTATTACAAATTGCAGTTGCGGTTACGATAAGTGTTATCGATACGATTTGATTATCAATGTTTCGCCAAAACGTTTCCTCGCATCGCTGCAAGGCTCGAGGAATACCTTACTATTATAAATGAATCGTTTCTTATCAACCCTTCTTCATTTCTGCCCAACGCAGTATATCAAAACGCTGATCCACAATCGATCGCGAATATCTTCCTCCGCTTTCTTATCCTCCAGCTCTCTTGCACGCGCTACCTTTCTCTCTCTCTTTTTCCCCCATTCCCTCATTCCCTGCCGCCCAGCCAATTTTCATTTTCTTTCGTAACCCCCTACCATTCCGCACCTGTTCAACTTTTATAAAGCTAAGGCAACTTTTACACGTTATCTCCCTCCCCATTTCCCCACCCAAATCGATCATCTCTCCTAAAAAAATCTCTCCCCCCTCCCCAATTCGCTGAATCTAAGAGCGAAAATCTCTCCCACGAACGTGCACCTCCTTCTCTTCGATGCTCGATCTCGGCAAGATCCACCAGCCACTCATTCGAGTCGCCAACAAAAATCTGCGTCTCGTCGATTCGATCAGATTTCTCCGAACTTCTCTTCCTTTGATTTTTTTTCTCTCTTTCTTAAACACGTTTCAATACGCGACCACGAACGTATAATCCCGATCGACTCGACGAGACGCAGCGATCGCCGGGCGAATTATAAAATCGAAACTCGGTCGACCCCGAGAATCTTCAGAGCGAATACGCATTGTGGAGTCGATCGTTCGTCTAAAGTTCAGCTCGTGAAACATGTTTGTACCGGTCCCGCCGTGAAGTCCACACGTTCATCTCCAATTCATTCCCCCTTAATCTTCTCCCCCCTTTCCGTTTGTACAAAAGAGCCCCGCCGTCGTAGCTCGGACACACACACACATGTATATATATATATACATCGTGATGCGACACGGTTCTTGCATCGAGCAACGTAATTGCACGATCCACCTTTATTATGCCATAAAATCTCAACAAGGACTGGCGTCCCCTATTCCAAAAATACAAAAGAATCTCGCGGGACCGTTCACCTCCCGCGAGAACGCTTGTCGATCGTCGTCGAAGCTATTCGAGCAGTCGACTTGGATCAATCGCTGGTCCGTACCAACGAAACAATCAAACGACCGAAGTGAAACGAGTCCAATGCCGAACGAATGAAGTTCTTGGAACGATTAGCCCTCGACCAGTGCGGTGCCGGTTCAGCTCGCCGCTATGTACATATTCTTTTTTTTCGATGGTTTTCGCGCTTCACCGGAGACGACACTGTTTAAATGATATCACGACGCCAATTGTACTGTCAGCCGAGCTCTGCACTGTGCATTTTCGTATCGGTCAGAGCTTGGATAAGCTCAATCTTTTTTTTTCTTACAGCTACTCCGATAGGCGCGCAATTTGTACCGCGATTACATTACACTTTGCGACTGAACATTTATGCAGTTAATGCGTACAGCGCACGCATCGAGAAAAACCAAACGAACGTACGCGACGCGCCATCGGTTGGCCTGTGGTCCGAGAAGGGAGTTGCGAAAAGGTGATGCTATTGTAATAAATAAATCGTTACCACGCGGTAAAAGAAGGTGTCGCGAGTTTTCATTTAAACATCGCTACGCCGTAAATAGGGGGAACAAAGATTCGGGTCAGTTCAAATACCGGTTATCACATCGTTCACGCGAGTTCCCCACACTAGGCGGGGGCTAATTCTTATTGCAATTGAATTCCTCGTGCAAAAGAGAAACTCGCTCCCGTTTCATCCGACCTTCTAATCGGTAATTCCTGTTCGCATTGATCCTCCCAGGAATTTCGTCTCAATGTTCGAACAATTTATCCGCGATTCTGTTCACCGGACTCGCTTCGCTCCAAGTTTTCATTCAGATGCACGCCGAGCATCCCGCGTTGTTTCTCCACCGTGTTTCACCCATCGACCGATGCTGCGAGTAAAATGGCACGTCGCCTGATTTGTCAGCGTCCACGCGTGCACGACGATGAAACGAAGGGGGACAGGTAAGGATACGCGGATAACGTTTTTCAAAAGTGGACGCGTAAAATTTGAAACGATTCCAGTCGATGTCGCGCATCCTGTCTATATAGAGATCACGTACCGATCGAACGGAGCCAAAGCGAATTTCGTTCGATCGCAAAAATAGAAGCAAACACGATCGCGCTTATTATCGCACCGACTGGTCGCACGTAGACGCCTCGTTGAGAATATTACAAAAGATTCGCAATATGAATGCACGCACCGGATCGCGTTTCTATTCTGTCGTTGCGCAACAAAATTCGCGAATATACAAAAGTTTCGCGAGACTCGTTTCCCAGGTATTTTCATTCTCTCGTTTTTTCTTCTTCTATATATACATATATAATATATATATATATGAATACGCGATTGCCAAGGTTCATACATCTGTTCTGAATGATACATCACGATGTTACGATATTAATACATATATGTATATAACATACGCACGAATATATTATTAATAATCAATTAAAGGTTTGCTTTCAAAGTAAGTAAAAATATATAGATATATATATATTTAATATATGTACGTTCGTATATGTATATATATATACATATATATATATATTTTCTCCGATTTCCTATCGTCATATTTTTCTCGTTTTCTTTTTTCAATCATCACACTCCCACGTTATTTTACACATTCTCGCGCCGTCGAATACGTTCGCGTCTCACATAAAAGAAAACACCGTGCGCGTTGTATCGCGTGTGCATTCCGCCTTCCTATTCCTGAGAAAGAACGACGAGAGCGAGTCGCGGGAGACCCGACGAAAATAGAGGTGAATAGAGGATAGAAAGAAAAGGAGTGCACGGTGGTCGTGTACGCGTTCGAAGAAATGTCTCCTGCACGGCGTTCTATTTGGTTCAAAATTGAAGAAAAAAAAAAAAAATCTCGAACTCGTCGCCGCAAACAGCGGATCGCGGCGCGTAAAAATCGTCGCGTCTTCTTCGTCATCGGATCACACGGTTCCGCGTGCACCGCGATATTAATTGTTCCCGATAGATTCGTCGTCTTCCTTATCACACTAGGAGCATCCATACGAAATAGCACGGACACCTGTAAACACCGTCGTCGATTCTAACGTAGCTCCCCTCGTTTTGCGTTTCGTTAACGATTATGCGAACGTTCCCCGGTTATCCGGCCGTGCACGATAATGGAATCGTGGATCGCGGTGGCCGCGTTAGAATCGAGGAACAGACGCGCGACCAATGTGGATTGTCTGCAACGGGAGCGATTGGTTATCCCTCGGAAACGAAGTTACGCGGCTTCGAGACAGAAGCGTCTGGGAGTGGTGGCGTCCGATGCGACGACAAACACGGTTAAACAACGAATCGAATGCCGCAGCCGCGCGCGATCAGACGATGAAGAAACTCTACGTAAGCCTAACAGCGCCGTGGCGCACAAATTTCTTCTGTGTTTCTTTTTTTTTTTTTTTTCGTATAAAAAACCTACGCTACCTAAGTCCTACGTAATTCGAAGCTTCTAGGATGAGCAACGAGCCTTCCCGTCTTGCGACATTCGCGCTTCTCCTCCCATCCTTCACGAATATTCGTCGTTCCGTACTTAGCGAACGAATTACAACACCCACCCTCCCTCCCGCCGGCCTCTTCTTCGCACTCGAAAAAAGAGGAAAAAGAAACTTCGTCGCAGCTCTCCGCTCTTTCGAACGCGAAGCTTTTCTCAACCGTCGATCGATTCTCGCCCGTTTCTTTTCTTCTGACTAAAGGGGGCGAGGGGGGCGGGGGGCCCCCGGGGGGGGGGACGCGAATCACGGGAAACTACGGGAACCGGAAGAATCGTCGTCCCGTCTTGAGTGACCGCTGCAAGACGGAGAATCATTCATCGCGCGGCTCGTACCCGGTACACTTTTACGATTACGGACCGCAATGTAATGCGTAAAATTTCTCGAGCACGGCGAACCGTCGCGATCGATTCTGCAGAGATTCGCCCGGTTACCGTGGCCGCCGGCGTGAAACCGCGTCCACCCCTGTGTGAGATCATCCAGAAATCATCGTGAGCTTTGATGTTTAAAAGGGAAAAAAAAGAAAGAAAAGAAAAAAATAATAATATAATAATAATAATAATAAATAAATAAAAGATAAAACAAAAACGTGCGAGCAAGCACGGCCTCGCGGCGTTGTCAAGGTACAGAAATGCACGGCGGCGAAAGAGAAAAGAGAGCGACGAAACGCGTAAAACTCCTAAAACACGACGTATAAAAACTACTGATTCATCGAACGTACAAAAGGCTACGAATAATAAAATCACGAATGGCTTTTGCACATACGGCCGCAAGGTAATTCTTATCGTATTCGCCGTTATCGACACGCATTACTCCGACGATCACACACGTTTCGCGTAAACTCTAAAGGGAAAGTAAAGATAATAGTAGTAGTGTAGTGGTAGTAGCAATAGTAGCAGTAGTAATAGCAGTAGTAGTAGTAGTAGTAGTAGTAGTAGTAGTAGTAGAAGAAAAGCGAATTGTAAAAAGCGTTTGAAAAATAATAAACACGATAATATACATATATATGTACATATATATATGTATATATATCTTCTTTTCTCGAAATCACAGATAATATGTTCAACTTCTCGAGAAATTATTAATATATCTATATACCTCTTTCTCTCTTTTCGCTTAAACACGTGTTCAGCCGCGCGCGTAGCCTACACAGATCTGGCACAGCACTTGAAATCTATCGTATATATTAAAAAAAAAAACTCCCGCGCATCCTTGTAAAATGTGTGTATGCGTGTGTGTGTGTGTGTGTTCCTTCTTATTTCTTTTTCGTTGTGATGAAGTTCGAAAGTGCGACGGGCACGTTTGAAACGAAGATCGAACGAAAGTAACAGCGGTGTGCCGTCGAAATGTACCGAATCGAGCCTCTTCATAGAATTCGTTCAACAGCGATAGATGCTACGTTTAAGTATTGTTGTAAGATCGCTACGAAAAACGACCGATAAGCATCCGAATGGCTCGTTATATATGAATCACTGTACATACTAATTACATACTCTAGTATCGCTGTTGAACACCTTACGTTTCGTAAATCACACATTGGTATATTAAACGGTGCCCGTCCGCCCTGTATCGCGCGTTACATAATCGGATGTCTGGAAAATATTCGGAACAAAAAAAAAAAAAAAAAACGTATCGAAGAAGTCAGAAGTACAGCGGTCTACAAAAGTATTCATTATCCGTTTTGGTTCCCCCGCAAGGAACACGATTGCATTCGTCGATCTTAGTTGTTAAATTAGTATGAAATTTTTCTGCAAATGCGACTACCCTGATTTACCAATCGTGAAATTGCGAGTAGCTTGAGCGTAGTCAGACTTATGTTTCGTTCTGCCCTATAATATTATTTTTATCCGTTGAATTTCCTGTAAGACTAGATATATGCCTCTGTTATTCTGACGTATTCGATCGAGCAATTGCATCTCGGTGAATGTAACGTAACATATTCCGACACCTAGGCATTACTCCCTGTTTCTCTTTCTTTCTTTCTCTCTATCACTCTCTCTCTCTCTCCCTCTCTCTTTTTTCGAACAACAAACTGACGGCGAACAAACCATTTCTATCCCTATGGTCTTGCGCACGTGACAATATTAATTTTTCAGTTGATCGTCGACAAGACCTTTACCAGAAGGCCTGCAGACCCTGAGAGACTAATTGTAAAACCTACGTAGCGTGTATCACTGGTCCTGCCGACCGAAGAAATTCTTTACCGCGTCACGGTTAACATTCGTGCACAGTTACCTTATAAACTATAGCGTCTGAAGATAACTATCGCTATCACTGCCAACGGTTTCCCCCCGCAATCAATAAACACTATATACTCCGTTTGCTGGGAACGTTACCACCCTTTCCGTAAAAAAAAAACAAAAAAAAAACAAATGGAACGATCAATTGTCGCGCGTTAGTTCCCCCCCAAGTATATACCATCGTTAACCGATGAAAACGTATAGGAATTTCGCGATATTCTCCTTGCAAGAAGTGATGCGTCGTCGCCGCATCAGTTTCCGGTCTGTACATCGACCCGAGAAACCACGGTGATAGAGACGTGAATACTTGCGTGATCACATACACGTCCCAATATTTTCGGCAACTCCGTTAGCGGATGATCGACGCACAAGTATTACGTGTGCGACATGAAGTGTTGATTTTCGAGTGGACGCGTTAGCTGTAGCTGATTCTGGACGTGCATCTGCATCTGCAGCTGCATCTGTTGAGCCTGTAACTGTGCCAGAGCCGCAGGCGAGGCGAATGCCGGATAAGCTAGAGTTGTGCTCAGGCTCTCGTTGTGTTCCTCCAGAGAATTCTGAGCGTAATGTAGCACCAAATGTTTCAAACTCTTGTGAATGTTGTATGGTTCAGCGAAGCCGAAACCGCGCTCAGTGCCATAGATTATGCAGTGATTCACTGTACCGTTACACCTGTAACGGAAACGAACGTTACCGTAATTTATTCTACACGGGATACAACGGCGAAGGGAGACTTGCCGCAAATGGCGACAAGTGTAACGTACATGATGGAAAGCGCGTACTGTCCAGTCCTTGACGTTCGAACGAGAAAAGTACCGTCGGGCCGGTCGGCAAGAATGCGATCGGCATCGGAACGAGAACCTTCGAGGTAGAGCCACGTTTTCTCGTCGGAATGAACCTCGAGGTCCACCTCCTGAAGATCTCCGTACATCAGATCGCCCAGCAAAGGATTCGACAGCGAATGATTCAATACTAGCTGGTTTATTTTATTCTGTTTCATGCCATTCTTTTTCAGCCATCTGTAGAATCGAGGTAAAGAAGAAAAAAAAAGAAAGAAAAAAAATTGAGATCGCTGATGATTTCGCAAATACACGCTACTTGACAAATAAATACCAATGGCACACGTACACTGAATGTTTATCCCTCTGCCGTACGAGCTGCAAGAGTTCCGGTTTCAATTTGTGCATTTCCCTTTCGAGAGTTCTGTTATAGGCGATCTGTTCTTTCAAGCTACGATCCAATTGTTCTCTACTATCTTCTAAGGATTTCAGTCTTCGTTTCAATAACTCGGAATTATCGGTCAGCCTGCGAATAAAAATCATAGAGCTCATGCTAGGGACTAGAGGAAACACGAAGGGAAACGTAAAACGTGTGCTCACGTTGATATTTCATGCGGTTGAGCTTCTTTCTGGAATTTCTCCTGCAACTTCATCTGATCCTCAAACATTTTGATAGCCTCCGAAAAAGCCTCCAACGCTTGCCTCTTCAATTGCACCTCGAAGGTCGTTCTATTGTACATTTCTGTAAATTCCTTGTACTCTCTCAACGAGTCGGTTATCTCTTTGTCGAGTTCGACGTATTTCTGAGCAACGTTCGCCATATCGGTTGTGCTTGCAATTTCGTCGTCCTGAACGAAACAGAAAAACCAAGTCCATCAAGTTTTACATATTCTCTCAACAGGTCGAAAAAAAAAGAAAATAAAAAAAGAAGAAGAGAATTACCTGTTGAAACCGAGATATAGGATACAGCAATTTGATATCTAGCGTCGAGTTGTACTGTGCCAGGGAACAATTCCTATAGTGATCCACCAGTTCGATAACCGAGTGAAAGTTATACGGCTCCGAGAATCCGTATTTTCCGTTTCGTTGACAAATTTTAATAAGCTTGTTGGTCCCGTCTTTACGCAACGTCAGGGTGTATTCTCCGCCCTTCGAAGACGCATCGCGCACTAAGAAAGTTCCATCGGGGGAGTCGATCATTTTTTCGTTCACTTCGTCCCTAGTAATGTCGCCCCAATACCACTCAGCCTCCTGAAGCGTGCGAGGCCTGTTCGAAACAATTTCAAGACCAAAAATAGCTATTAAGAAAAAGAAATGTGTCGCGACAGTAAAGGTGGATTAAAAATAGAGGTCCGTTTACCTGTGGGTTTGCTGTTGTTCCTTGCTTTCGGTGGCCAGAACCGATCGATCCATGGAAGTTTCATCGTCGAGAACGGGGAACGGATCCAGAACCGGAAACTGTGGCCTCGAAACTTTTCGCGGTGGTAACTGAGGCGGACTCGCGAATTGCGGCAATCTCTCGTTCCAATCGCCGTGATGTAACAGGATTTCGATTATTCTAATGTGCGCCTCGATGTTGTGAACGATTTGTCTGTATGGAAAAATTCGTAACATCGTTAGGGAAGAATGAAGAGAAAAAAAGATTAGACAGGAATGGAATAGGCGAAACGATTATTGTACTAACATGATCCGTTCCCATGGAGGCCTAACGAAGATATGACACAGCACTTGTATAAGTATGGTAGGTGGTTCCATGTAACCCCTTCCGTGTTGCAATTGACAGATCCGACAGAAATGCGCCATCAAGTGATACAGGGTGCTACGATGATGTTCTGGAAGCTCCGTCACGAGCTGCATCAGTCTTGTCGCACACTGCTCGTCATTTTTTATGTCTGCACGTGAACAAAAATAATAGCTGAATAGAGTACTCCTCGGCAAGAGGTATTATTATTTAAATGAATGTCTGCGATACTCACTGGACGCCTCTATAAATCGGTCGTAAAATTGCACAGGGATCACCGGGTCTGGCAATTCCCGTAGAAACTTTTTCAAAACGCTGGCTATGCATTGAGGGCTATACGAATCTAAATTAGCGTTGCACACGTCTGAAAAGGCCAACAATCAGCATGAATGCCGTGGAATCATCGTTGCTCGGCGCAGAGCAAATATATCTGCTGGAAATAGATGTTACCTTCGTTCAACTTTTGCCGCAATTCCAACGTTTGCTCGTTAGGAGGACTGCTGTGGTAGACTTTGTACAAATCCAGTGTGCTGTCGGCAAATGCCTTCTCCTCCAAGGCACGGGTGCACCGTTCCACCAAGATCGGGGCGACGCGCGTTGAGATGTCGAATTGTGAGCACAGGCCAAGGCCGAATACTGCGAACGACAAATTTCCAGTTCGATATCCAGTTGAACACGGTTGAACGCGGTCGCGGTAACGAGGCGAGCAAAACGGATTACATTTCGGCACGTTGTGTCTGTCCTTTAACGCGCGGCCAAGTATAAAAACGCCGGCCATTTAAATTATTGCACCGTCCTATTGCTCCGGCCGCCACGATAGCCTTGCCCCGACGGGAATCGAAATGACCGGGGAAGAAAACGGCGAGAAAGAAAAGAAACGATGAAAAAAGAAGAAAGAAAAGAAGAACCACGGAGCTCTACCTTTCATTGTTCTAATTATTGCGCACGGCCTCTAAGTCTAAGGACTTAGGTCGGCTCCTCCGCTCTGTGCGTGCGTGGGAATTTTTCAACGCGTGGCCGATAATAAAACTTTCATTTGTTCGGTACGCACGGTCGCTAACGGGGCGCGCGAGTGTGGCCGCGCAAATTGTTCGACCGCGATCGACGCGAGTATCGAGCGAACGTCGACCAGCTGCGGAAGGCAACACTCGCGGGACGACGGCGACGAAGACGACGACGGCGACGGCGACGGCGACGGTGCGGAGCGACACGCGCGTCAAAGGGGAAAGAAACGGGAGGAAAAAGCGCGTGCAAACAGGTGCACGTGAAAGAGGAGCATGGCCGAGTCGTTGACCCGGTCGCGACCGGAGAAATAATCGCGAGGCAAAATTAATTGGCTCTGTAAATTAGCGTTCGCCGGAGGAACAGCCGTCGCGAGCTGGGAACCCCAACGAGGATAAAGAGTTCCGTGGCTTCGCGAGGGAGACAAGAACGGGCATCTGCGAGAGATTCGTCGGTTTTTATGGACATTGCCGGGAAGAAAAAATTCCTGACATCTCGCAGACGCATTCCAGACGCTCGGCCAGAGGCGGGAGAGAACCGCGTAAAATCGGAGAGGAGAACAGAGAGAACTGGATACAAGGGAACGGCTGTTCCAGCCGAAAGGCAGCGAAGATTATTTCTTTTTGTTCCGGTCGGGCAATGGTACGAATAGAAGCGGGCCGAGGGGAAGCTGGTGCGTGTGTTTTCTGGAATTGCGTAACGCTAGGCTATGGCCAGACATTCCATCCTGGATATCCCCGCGAAGATCCGTGTCCTAACGAAGGTAGCGGTAGTCCCGCGAGGTGGTACCTCGCGCTCGCAAAAGTGCGGGAGAACGCGATCATATTTTTCGAGCAAGTCGGGCAAGTCGGGCAAGTAGAAGCGACTCGTCGATACCGCACACGCCACTTGTACAATCGAAGGCGTGTACGCATCCATTACAAGAAAGAGACCGAGAAATAGGGTAGGACAGAGACGGCCGATGGTGGGAGGGTGGAGATAGGAGGGACAAAAAGAAGGTGAAGGAGGAAGAGGCGCAGGAGGAGAAGGTGGTTCGCGGAGGAGGAGGAGGAGGAGATCGAGAGAGTCGTGAAGGGTGGGGAGGAAGAAGAAAGAAATGTATTTTTACGACCGCGACAGCGACGTCTTGTTTCTTCATGAGCGTATCTTCTGCAGACTCGAGGCGAGAGACACGAGGGGGGGTAAAGAAGAAGAAAAAAAAAATTGAAATTAAAAGGCACGCTGGGTCCCGTCATTGGATGGAGGTCAGCACGGAAATTCGATATTCGTCACGGCTGTTCGATCGGGCCGGACGACAATCGGTCGGCTGGTCACGGGGTCTCCGTACGAGAGTTTACGATATCGGCGAGCCGCGTGGCTCGGATCGACGAACGCGCGACTGCCGCCATAGAATTTGAAACGAGGCCGTTCCAATTTTACGAGGAGTAGGTGGAAATGCTTTCATTGTCCGACCCGGGTCGCGCCTCGGTTACCGGCTGCCCTCACTGTCCCGATAAAACGCTGCACGGTCTCCGTCCGTCCTCTATCTTCCTCATCGCTCCAGCTGCCGTGGGAGCTTCGGAAATCCCTTTTATAGACCGTATATTACCTGGACGAATTTCATAAATAACGCGGCTGCACCGAGACGGCACGGCCCTGACCATTGGCGCCGTTCGCGATTCCCCAGTGCTCCGCGTACAGCGGTCGTGGACGAGCCTCGCGACGCGACCGGCAACTTAATGAAAGCCGTACTCTTCTCCTCGTCGAGCAAAACCAACACGCGTGTATACGAGGAACCTAGGTGAACGCGCGCCTCTCTCAGGGGACGATACCTTTACGCGACGTGGTGTCGTACGATTCCCTCGGTTTTACCGATCATATATATATATAGAGCCGTCTGCCCGCACCCGATGACAATTCCGAGAGCAGCCACGGAATTTCTCGGAAAACCGTCTACTATCGCGGTGACACGAACACACACGCGTCGGCCAACGTGTGCAGCCTGTAGACGTCGGTCGTTCGAAAGCGACGCGACGATCCTTCTCTCGATTCACGGACAAAAAGGAAGGTGAGAATAGAACAGGGGGGGGGGGGGGCGAGAGGAACACGCTCGCGACCGGCGAAATAACATTTTTTTTTTCCTCCCCCACCAATGACCGCCGGTGATTTCAATCGAAAGACGCATGAATATTTAGTTATTCAGATATTAGAGCGGCAAGTAACGCGCCACAACGTATGTCCTTGCTACAAACTTTATAATCGACAACGCGCGAGCGCGCGCGCGCGATTGCAAAGCAATTCCAACGTCAACGAACATGTTTCTGATGCAATCCGGGGGATTGTCGACTAAAAGACATCTGAATTCTTAAATTGTTTCCGTGTTCCGTACATTAACGTAACGGAGAGGTAACGAGCGTGTTACGGCCGTGCCGTATCGATGTCGCATTACGAAACTGGACACGTTAGCGCGGTTACCTGTTCGCGCCGCTAGCGTGCATCACTTACCTGGAGTAAATCTGTGGACGCGATTTTCCGAGTCGACTGGCACGCAGTTGGAGGGCAAACCCGTTGCTGAACACGTCCTATGAGCAACCAGACCGCAATCTATAGAGCAGGCAAAACCACCCGTCATAAAACGTACACCGAAACTTCCTTTAATCGATCGAGCGACATATCGTGACTCGGGTTAAATGTAATCACCGTGCAAACTACGTTCAAAATAAAAAAACAAAAAACAAAAGGATGAAAAGTAAAGGAAAGATATCGAGGTGCCTGTGCACGCGCGTATGTACCTAAGCAGAGAAAGCCTTGGTGCAGGAGTCCTCTCAGGTATTTATGGCACTTGTCGCACTTCTCCAACACGCTGAAGCTCTGAGACATGAGGGTGTGTGAGTTGCCGGTAACTGCGGCGCCGCTACCACCGGCTATCGCGTCCGTGGCCACGACGCCGCCGGAGGACGTGGACGGCGTGGCCGTGTCAGTCGCCTCCGGCAACGTGGCACGCAGAGGTATACAGAGCTCCTCGATGCAAGCCAAAATGGTCCTCTGATGGAACTCATCCCTGATGCCCATATTCTGCGAACAATAAAAAAAAAAAAAAAACGTTGCATCTTAGATAGGAACTGGGCGCCAACTGAAAGTCCCCCTTTTTTTTATCGACGTCGCACGTATGCTCAGGGCAGCGTTCACTTTCGCGTTGCATCGCGCCGTAAATACATCAACCTATCGGTACCACGAAAGTTTATGGGGGCCGTGGCGCGGTTGCCCGGCGCGAAACGAAAAAAAAAAAAAAACAAAAAGGTGTTCGCTAACGACACGGTACAGTTATGAACTCGCGCGATCGTAACCCGAGAAATATTGCGGACGTAAAAGTCGCGGCGAACGCGAACCCCGACCGTACAAAAGGGGGGGGCTCTCAAAGAAACCTTCTTCCACTGCGTTCCCGCGACACCTCCTCCTGGCTTCTCGATTCGGCAAACGCGACCACCCTCGGAACGAAAAGGAAAACGAGAACGGCAACGTTCGATTCGACGCGTGATTTGCGAGGGGATAAAAAAGAATCCCGCGGAAGTATTTCCAGCGACGCGCTTCCGAGACCCAGTGACGTAAGCCTGAAGGAGGGCGGCCGTTACGCGAGCGCGACCTCGTAAAAGGGTGAACCGCCACGAGACGATCGTAATTTATACGCGCCGTAAAGTTTCTCGCGACTGACATCTCGTTTTCCCGACGCAATTGATTCCCGAGTCAACAGGTGTCAGGTGCACATGTGACTCCGCGGTAAACACCTGTGCGCGTAGCCTCGACGGTACAATGGACCGCGGCGGAAAATTCGACTAGAACTCGTCGAACAACCGAGCGCGATTCTATTGTCCGCGTGATTTCCGCGTCCCGGATGTTACTTCCGCCGATAGGATTCCCGTAGACGTCTTCGAAACGCGTTCGCGTATCGCCGCGACAAAAATTCTGCGAGGTACTCGACAGGAATTCGAACGAGTTCCCGATGGTTGAAAAATTCCCCGTCCCCTACCTAACCACGGGGAGGGCGAGACGAAAGCTACGCGAAACAGAGTCCTCGACGCTTCCGGCAACATCCGACTGGCACAGATTTTTTCCAAATTATGGCATTCGGCTGCACGCTCGCGCGGGCTATTTTAAAATGTTGCCGGCCGCGGAGCGTGTTTCCTCGGCGCCACGACGCGCACTGGGCCAAACGTTATTTTTAGTAACGTAGCGCGGCAAAATGCGAGGTCCGATCGATGTAGTATAAACGCGTATAACACACGGAACGGACGGTTATACCGCCACGAGGCTGCACGCTGATCAAATTTGACGCGTAATTAGTTTATTTGGTGGCCAGCCAGCGCACCGGGTCGACCCGACGAGAAAAGCGTCGACGTTGGTCGACGGTGAAAAAATAATTGGCCAGTTTCGAGAACGGAGCAAAGGAGAGAGAAAAAGAAAAAGTAGGAAAGAAGAAACGATCGACGCGGGAATAGAATCTTCGCTGGAACCGTGCGACCGAGATAAGAGCGCGGGGGGGTAATGCGTAATTTATCAAGCCGACGCCAGTCTTCGAGTGTTAATTATACGCGACGCATCAATCCCCCGAGTTTTTTTCGACGCTACCGCTGGATGATACGCGACGAGCGTCGCGGGTCGTTAAATTGTTCGGCTCCGTCATCTGGAGGAGAAGACGCTAGCGTGCGCCCCGCTCCGATAAAGTTAGTGCACGTCCTTAATTTATTTTCGAATAACCGAGCGTTCCGGGCCGATCCGCGGTGGCGCGGTTGTAATGCGAAGAGAGGGAGAGAGAGAGATAGAGAGCCGAGATTGACGGATCGGTACGACGATCGGCGAAAATGTGCCGCGAATGAAATCCCCGGCTTGAAGCCGTCCTAAGACGCTGCACGATTCGCGGAGATGCGTTTCCCTTCGCTCGAGGCTCGAATATCCTCGCGAAGGACGAAGCAAACGGGAATCGAACGATTTCTTGCGCCGAAAGGACACTTCCAGACGATTTACGAGTCGATTAGCATGGTAATACGCGATTTACGCTCGAAGGAGCCTTGGCCATACGAGTATTTTTATTCTTTTCGCCCGAACACGACCGTCGAGACGCGTCGCGACTAAATTTGTGGAAGATCCTTGCCAGAACTACGAGAGACTGGTCCTAAGGGGACCGTCCGTTGGAAGCAAGAACAGGTTGCGGTATTGCGTCGGGGAATAAAAAGCAATCGAAGATATCTCGTTTTGCTTTTTATCCGAAAGAATTGGGGAGACGTTAGCCCGCGTGGACAAGCTTGGCACCCGTGGTCCAGGCGTTTCTCTACGACGGCGTGTTCGACGGGTGTGTAACGGGAAAGCGCTCGCGATAGCCGATGAAAATTCGTAAAAGGGAAAAAGAAACCAAGAGGACCCGATAAAGAGGCGACTGTAGGCAGACGCTACGGGGCAGCTACAGGGTCAACGGGCCAAGGAAAACGTCGTCCAGATACTCTTGAGTCGAGGTCATCGCCTTTGAGTACTAGCCAAAGAATTTTCGACCTCCCACCGTGGACGATTCCGTTCCCGACACGGTTCCCCGACTTAAAACAAGAAAAACGAGGTAAAAATTCGCGGCCGACTCTACACTCCTTGCCTTCGGTTTCCGTTCCACAAACTTTATCGACCCCCAACGTTCCCGCTATACTTGCCGTCGCGTAGCCGAACAAACGTGCGACGGAATTTTTTTTTTTTTTTTTCGCCGAGAAAGAACAACTCTAAAAATGAAAGAGAAATACAGATATTTTAAACGTGCATAAAAAGACGAGGCGGGCCAAAAAGACACTTACCATCAGCTTATCCCGGTCCAGGTAGGGAAGATCGCTCCCCTTGATATCCTTCGATTTGAAAACATCCGCATAACGGTATAGATTTAGGGCGGCCATCCATTCGACAACGTTTAGGGACGTCCAGTCGCTCACGGTCTATCGGGGGTGAAAAAGAAAGCAGAAAAGCACAGGTTGAATGAAAACTCCTGTATCATGGAAATTGTGAAAAGTCACGTTCAGGTGTCCGGTGGAACGAAAACCATTCCAGTGGAATCCTCGCGCTGACGGGAGTATGATTAATCGGTTTTTTCGCGAACGAAATTACGTAAGGATCCGTAAGGTAATCGATCGTTTGGAGTTTCGCGTCGATACCCGTACATCCCGACGACGCGTTTGCCATTAAAAGAAAATAATTCGTTCGCCGTAAAACGCTCGCGTAAACGGAACGAATAATTTGTATCGGCGCGATCCAGTTACTCACCGGGTTACTCGCGCAGGTACGTCGACAGAAATGAAACGAAGAAAATTGTCAGAAAATCTCCGGTAGCAAGGGACCACAATTGCTCTTCCTCGTTACGAAGGCCGCACGAAACAACACCGACGGAAGTATGCGCGTAGATACGTTCGTCCTGCGACCCGACATGACTAAGTCTTTCGTCACCCCTTTCAAGATTAGGATCGGTCAACGCGGTGAACGTGCAACTCGGTCGAACGCCGAACTTTAAATTTCATAGAAGGGCATTATCAAAATATTGCTCATCCTTCGAGCCTATTCTCCAGTCCACCGCGCGACCAGTAACTCAGATTAGATAGCACTGGCGCAATAGAAACAGAGTACGAACAAGCTGCTACATACATCCAGCAATATCGGCAGTGCTGCGATAAAGCGAAAGCGTAAAAACCGGGGGAGGGGAAAGAAAACGTAACCTTCTCTCGTAACCTTAAGTCTACGATCGTGACGACACGAGCGAGATAACGCTCGTATCACCCACTCGAGAAGAAACTTGGACCGATCTCCTGCGAATATTCAGCCCAGGCCTCTTTCGACGCGGTGCCGTCACCGGGCGAATCATCTGTTGTTTCTTCACGGCGATCCCGTCGCACCCCTTCGAAGCGTCGCGGCAATGGACAGCTGGACCGTACACAATGCGAGAAAACGCGCCGGCGTCGAACCCGAGGAGTTTATGGAAACGCAGCCCCGTTTCATTTTCTCGAGGGAATTCGATGGTTACGTAAGGATCGAAGCGCGATTAGAATTTCAACGCTCGCGTTCGTTCGGATAGAAATCGGTGCCGCGATTTCGACGGCACCGGTGTTCGGACGAGAATTGCCACGGCTCCGACGTACCGTCAGCGATAGAAACGTTTAACCGCTTGTGTATACAAATTCGTACGCACGCCGCCGCCGATCGCGTGTTCACCTGGATTCGTAGAGTCAATACCGGAAAACGTGTTACCGTTCTATAATTATCCGGCGTACGATTAGATCGAGGCTAATCATTGGTCGGCCGTTTGAAGCCTCCGCGTGAAAAGTCTTAGATAAATCCTCTCAGCGTCCACTTCGCCGTGGATCGTCGATAGAACATTGGATAATCGGCGGCGTCAGTTTCCACGCGTAACCGCATCTAGTACGGAGATTAACTCTTTCTTTTTTCTTCCCCCACCTCCACCCCCATCGAAATTTTATGCAGATTCGTTTTACGATTTAGGATCGTTACGCCATCGAATCTTGAACCGGTCTCGCTCTGATAACGAAACCCCGGCTGGTGTTTGTGTACAAAGTCATGTTCAGAATACACGCGAGGCGGGTGAAAGGGGAGAAGGCGTGCTCGATGCAGACTTCGAATGCAACGCTGCGCAGCGTGCGCGAACGGGAACGGGGAGACGAAGATAAATTCGGACGTCGAGCAGGGTCGTTTCACCTGCGAAAAAATCGGGGAAGCCAGCAACGGGGGCGAAACGGCGAAAAGAATTTTCTACGCGAACGCCATCGCGTCTCTGTTATCGCGAGACGCGCAACCCCGAACGAAAGTGCTCGATCGAAGAGCTGATACAAGTTTAGCTAGCAAAGCTAATTTGGCCTCGATCGTCGATGATTTACGACGCTCCGATAGTGGTTCAAGAGAGTACGAGGCGATTAAGTCATCGGCGTGACCTTGCTCGCGCCGAGGGGACCAGACGAAATCGTAATCCTGATCGTAAACCTGAACTTTGGCTATAAACAGTATGAGCCGATGGCGAAGGAATTGAAATTAAAAGCGTGCGAGAGGAAGTCGAGAGCGGAATTGTCGCGACAATTTCGAATTGAGCGTGTCCTTCGTCGTGCCTGTTGGCTTTCCTCTCGGAAATCGCCGCGAACTCGGAGAAAAGTCGCAGAAGGAAAGGAGGAAACGAGAGGAAGCGATTAAAAATCATTTAACGCTGCTTCCGCCCCCACAGATCGGGGCGACGTTACTCCAATCGTAATTGTACATGAACGACGAGGGACACCTATATCGTGTCGCGAGAGTCGGCGTAAGAAAAAAAAAAAGCGTCGGTTAAAGTGGAGGAGTACAAGAGTGATCGTACTAACCTTGTCCTTGTCGAGAACCTGGCCCGGTAGCGCGTGACCCTTGCTACTCCACTGGCAGAGGTGTTGCCCGTTGTACTCCGCGCACACCACATGGAAACACGCATGGCACTCTGGGGGACATAGAGAACCGCACATACAGCAACACTGATTACGCTTGGCGGCCGACTCGGGGCTAGCACCTATACTCTTGACAAGGACGTACGGTCCGCCACCGTCGGCGTAGCCCCTGTGACCGACTGATTTCGAATCGACGGCTGTCTCTGCCGCTAAACCGCGGATACAATCGTTCATCGGTGGTTCTGCGTTCGGCTGTTGTTGCAGACGGTCGTGGCCGTCGCAAAAGCACAGGTACCGATGGAACGATACTGGCCTCGCGCAAAGGATAAGCCCGTTCGGCAAATCGTCCGCTGTGCTTTTCGAAGCAGCAGTCTGCGTCACGAGGATCTCGCTTTGCGAGCTTATACTTGGCCCCTGCGTAGCGTCGCTCGAAGGTGGCTTGCAAACGTGATGCT
Source organism: Nomada fucata (assembly GCA_948146005.1). Lineage (NCBI taxonomy): Eukaryota > Metazoa > Arthropoda > Insecta > Hymenoptera > Apidae > Nomada > Nomada fucata. The sequence continues at coordinate 2,802,684 of OX411279.1, forward strand.
TGAAGAGAACGGTACCGCTCATCAAGCTCGCGGAGAACGGCGAAGCGGTGGTGGTAACGGAACAGGAAGAGGAAGGTGGCGGCGCAGCGTTGCTGACAGGATAAGTCTGTTGCTGATGGTTAACGGAGGAGTATCGTTTGAACAAGGACGAGACGATGTTTCCTTTCGGTTTGACCGACTCCTGGGGTAGCTGAGGCTCGTTCGCGTATAAACTTGTCGCGGTGGTGATCGTAATGGTGGTCTGCAGGTCGCTGTAGGGCGCGTTACTGGTGATCGTTGATAAGTTAGCGTGGACGTTGCGCGACGATGGTATTTGACGAGAATCACGATGCAGTTGCAGATTGGGGGCGATCGTGGCGGGTGCGGTGGTTGCGTTAGGCACCGATGCAGGTTGCACAATCGACGCCGCGACGGTGGACGTCGAGGCAACGGACGCGGCCGAGGATGCGGCGGTGTTCGCCGAACTGGCGCCTTTCCGGAGCATGTAATTGTCCGCGTCAACGGCTAGGAGCCGCGACATGGCCGTGGACTTAGCCTTAGTGTCATCTTTGGGGCTCCCTTTGGTCGATCCTTTGGTCGATTCTGTCCTGGATTTCGTTTCGGCGAGCTTCTCGTGTTCCTCCTTGTTCGCGCAGCCCGCCACCGTTATCGGGCTAAAGAGATCGTGTATCTTGCCGTGTAAGCTGACCGCAGGCTGCACCTGCGAGGCAGCAGTCGCAGCTGCGGCGGACGAACTCGATGCCCGCTTCATCGCTGAGGCTGGTCACGATCATCAAAGCTCCCCAGCTACGACTAGGTTTTGTTGAACGGTTCCACGGTGGCTCTCGAATTTGTTTTGCTGCTTTCGGGCGAGTCCTGAGCCTCCCTTGACCAAAGCGAATCACCCCTCATCGTCGCCTTCACCTCGTGTATCAAAGTTCCGCTTGATTCCGTTATGGAACACGCCGCGCCGACCCCGCACTGTCCAACTACCGGCGACTACCGTTTCTACTTCTGCTTCTGTTCGCTGCCCTCGGGCCGGAACGTTCTCGCCGCCGACAGACTCTCGCGTGCTAAAAACGTGAACGCGTCGGTCGAGTCGCGTCGCAAGGTCAGTCGCATGTCGCCATCGACGTTCTCGCGATCGGTCCCGTGTGCGCCCGGACTTTCTTTTTCGAATGGAGCGGCCGCTTCGACGATTCCAATTGGAAATAACGTTTGAGATGCGTTCCGTGCGACAGCCGGTTCCTTGATCCCCGTTGATTCGATTCTCCTTTTTCTCACGAACAACGCCGACACACGATCATCGATTTTCTCTGCTCCATTCGAGGGGCTTCTTCTCTAGCTGCTGCTCGGAACCGGCCCATCCAAACGTCGCATAGTTAATTACCAATCAGCCGCGGAGAAACGTGTCGTTTCGTATTCGATAGTTAGCTTATCGCCGAACACGTCGATATCTTCGGGAAGAAAAGATTCCACTCGGTATTAGCTTGAAGAGGGACAGAGCGAGAGAAGGACAAAATAAGAGAGGGCGGAAGAGAGAGGGAGGGAGGAAGAGAAGGTCCGTCGAATTTCCAGCGGTAACCTCTCTTCGGCCGACGTGTTCCAACAATGTGATTCGCTGAGTTCTCAACTTCGTCCTTTATTATTAATATGGTTGAACTGGAAATAGACGGGCAGCGCGGGAGACAGAGATAAAGAGGAAAAAAGATACAGACGGAGAGAGAAAGAGTCGTGCCCGTGGGTGTGACCTCGTGTAAATTCGTTTTCCATAAATCTCACTCCTACCACTCTCTCGTGCGCGCACACACGACCTTTGTATAAACGCCGAGATTCGCCGAGCCGAACGGAACCGGTTTCGTCAAGCAACGACACCGAACGATTTCAACCTAGTCCCGCGAGCGTGTAGACGAGAAGAGAGATCCTCGTGGGCTATCGAGGGAGTAATTCCAGGTGACCTTATAGCAGTTCCCTTCGTCAATTGGATCGAATTATTTTACCAATGTGGTCGAACAAGGTTTGCCCGCACGCGCGCACGCTCCAGATCGAATCGGTCTCGGATCGAGCGACATGCGCGCGCCACGATTACCGATTGCTATGCCCGTTCGAGCAAACGTGTCCGTTTACGTTTATATTCTCGTTTCTTGCTCCCTTCGTGTTTCTTCTAACCTCTGCTCTGTTGCGGAAACGGTCGTGTCCGAGGAACAATCTCAAAACACAGAGAGTGAATGATGAAGCGAGGAGAAAAGAGGACGCTGATGCTCCGATTCTTCGTAACCTTCGCCGTCGTTAATTGCAGTAAAACAACCGGCTTCTGTCTGTCGTCTTGATAGCGTGCGATAATTCAAGACGAGTAAAATATAGTTACAAAATAGTTCTCGTGTTGCGGCGACGGACGGACAGCAAGCGCTCATTCGTTGCAAAAACGTGCTCGCCTAATCTCACGAGTCACTAAATATCATGCGGGAGTCAGGGGCGATACATCGATTCTTCACTTTCGATCACGAATCCCACGGAAAGATTAATCTGGAACGCTTTCGTATCCTTCGTTTTTCACTTATCAAACAATCGATGTCAGTTCGAACGATCCATGCACAGATCATCGATCACGAAACGGAACACATCCACGCTTGCCCTTATCACGACCACCAGAAAACCGTGACTGCCGCGGCTCCGCGGTCTGCTTCGTGTTCTTCCTCCTCGATAGATCACTATACGGGCAGTTTACCAACAGCGAGTCAACGGGACTGTCGGTAAAGCAGACTGGTACGGACGATCTTACTACTTCGTTCCTTTTCTCGCCGCGAATATATTCTTCCTTCTCTTCCGTAGACTTCGTTCGGCCGAGTCAAAATACTTAATGGCTTTTCCACTCAGTATTTCCAAGCCCACCGTTTTATATTTTCTAATTCTTCTGCACCGACACGCACGGAGCTTTGACCTTACTCCAAAAAGTTCTAGTACACTTGGAACAACCCTTTCCTTTTTGCGATCGCGTATTCGGCATTGAAAACCCGTAATAACTCCGGTGCTATCCAATTCGTCCCGTGCTCAATCCACACTGAAATGCCGGCGTATACCTGTCTTACTCGTCGAAGCAGTACACGAACGGGATGGAAAAGTCCACTGGGCACTGCACTTTTTGCACCGGCAGTCTGCACCACGCGCACACCTGCACACACAACGACAGCACGTCACTTTTCTGCACATATGTGCACGACACCTATCTATCCATCTGTCTCTTGCCCCTTACGATACTCTTCACTCTTTCTCGACCGCTGTCGTTCCTTCACTCTTCTCCTCGCGCACTATCACACTCACTCGCACTCTCTCTCTCTCTCGCTCGCTCGCTCGCTCGCTCACTCACTCTCTCTCTCTCTTTTCGTCCCTCACCTCTATTGTTTCTTTCTCTCACGTTCCGTCCGTCCCTTTGCTCACTCCTTCTCACACTACTCTGTTTTACACACTCGTCTGCTGGTCGCGCACAGCCGGTCTACCTACCCGACTACTAACCATGGGCCAAGGCTTCAATTTCTTTCCCTTTTTTTCTCTCTATACTTCTTCACTGTTCCTCGCCTTCCACATTCTGCGCCCTGGTCACCACCTTCCTACTTTCGGTAAAGAGCTCACACGGTTATTCACAATTAACGTAGAATCTTTGCAAGTTATCAGCTTTCACTCGATGGGTCTCCTCAAGCCGCGAAATCAGTATCTTTCGTTTCCCTTAGGAAATGCACACCGTGTTAGCAGCACTACGAATTTCCCGTCCGATCAACGATCACGTACGATACTTGGCACGGACTCTCTTTCTCTCTCTCTCTCTCTCTCTCTCTCTCTCTCTCTCTCTCTCTCTCTCTCTCTCTCTCTCTCTCTCTCTCTATCTCTCTATCTCTCTGGCTGTCCGATCTTGTCTCTGGATTTCTTCTGCTTTTCCACCTTCGCCGATCGTTGCGGTAGTGCACGTTTTCAACAAATCTCGTTCAAAACACTCGGCTTGTGTTCCTCACTGACTTTTCTTGCTGTTGCCACCGGCCACGATCATACATCTACGCGGACGATTTCCTGCCAGAGAATACACCTCCGGCGGCTCGGCGCACAGCTGACCGGCCGGTCCGCCAACTTCGGTCAATAGCCATAGTAGTTGCAGCCTGCCGAGGGTTGCTCGTGCTCGATCGTCGGCGCTACACTTCGACCCCTTCCGCCTTGTTTCGGCTCTTTCCGTGGCCTTTATGCGAGCCACCTTCGTACATAGCGACTGTCGGACCCCGGGCTCGCGAGCGATCGAAGCCGCTTCGCGGAAATTCCACGACCGTTCTTTACGCTCGGCTTACACGCTTCTCACGCTCAAGGAATATCGTTTTGCTTCAGTTTCGTGTAGAAACAGATGTGATTAATTTGAACGCGTTACAGACTTCTCTTCTTGATCAACTATCAACCAAGACTAATAGGGCTTACAATTATCGAAATTTCACGCTGTCGCTCGATCGGTCGACAAAGATTGACAACTTTTATCAAGCAAGCACGAGATTGTCCGAAATGTGTGTTAAAACATCAGGACCGATGCCTAGCATTATCTGTATTTGCTTCTTTTTTTTATTTTGTTCCTTCTTCTCTATACAACAACGTAGGAAATAATCGTGACCGTTTCGCCGATGAATCGACCGAAAGCAGTTCGCTTGTGGAACATCCGAGCGATTAATGAAAAATTACCATCGAATCGCAATCGGTCTGTCAACTCGGGCTTATTCTTATCTAAGACCAGCTGCGATAAAGTCTACGGAACGAGCGCATCTGCAGTTTCTAAGCGCTCGACGGAATAAAGATCACGATTAAATTACTGATATAAGAGTTACACTCGAGAGAAACACACATTCGCTATCGTTCGTGACTATATCGAGCTAGACCAATCCCGTATCACGGAGAGCTACACGTTGCTCTACACATTTGGGAAACGTTCAATTCTCCCATGATCGTTCGTGTCAACCGTAGATCCTCCTGTTGATGACTCAAAGATCCGGAATAGATAAAAATTCCATCGGTTCGAACGCGTAAAAATAAACCGGTAATAAAGCGAATCGGCCCTCGGATAAACCTCTTCTTCGAATCTTCATAAATTCGCCGAGCAAAATCGCTGACTGAAAAGGAAGAAACACGAACGCCGATACCTCTTCTTCCATCCAAGTGGAGTAAAAGAACAAATCGAAATCCCCACCCTCTATTTTCGTGTCGTAAATGTCAATGGTGACGAGGCCAGAATCAGATTTCATTCTTTACGATCACCTATACTCTCGTCCTTATCGTGAAAGCTTCGCGCGTGATACGTTCAAGTGCATACGCACGTGCTCTCGCGCGCACCAAGGGCCTTCGCTACTCGAGTTGCATGAAAGGGCTACGCGTATACTTGAAAGGGAAGAAAGGGACGTGAAAGTGAAAAGTGACTTTCCAAGGTAAAAGAGGGGCGCGCGGGGTTAGAAGGGTGCGATGCAGGGATCTCCCGGACATAGGATGATCGAATCGGGCCGCGCAGGCGCCCTACCTTCAGTGTCCTGTTCAAGGTCACAGAACCAACGACGCACCGACCCTTCGCCCTCATGTGCAAGCACAAAAGGACCGATCGATTCTACAGTGGAAAAGCTGACAGATAAACCCCTTCTCCACTGTACAGATGAGATTAGTATCCCGATATCCTTAACAATTTCGTACTGTCTCGTGCCCTCGTCTAACGTGCGCTGCTCTCGCGAGGATATCGTTTCAGATAAAAGGTACACGTACCAGTCGAGGCACTGCCACGACCCCCTGGTAAAATGACGATGTTAATGGACAGCCGAAACGAGGAGCTATATCCGGCGCACAACAGACCGTGCAGCGTTTACACTCAGGGGACTATCCCTGCTGCTTCCCATACGACCGAAAGAACCTTCTGCCATTTTCAATTTCACGTATACACGCGCGGCGCAAAGGTGTGCGCGTTCGTGAGAACAGAGATTTCCCAGATACACGTCTTGTCGATGTTGCGCTAAGAACCGCATTTCCTTTTGGCGCCGTACAGCGGTATGCTTTAAATCAGGTCGAAAGAGGCGCGGCGCGCTTTTTCACGCGCACTCTAACGCGCGTTACTAAATACATATCGCTATTGCACGAATCACGCTTGATAACTATCTATTGCGCGACCCGACAAGTCCCGTCGCTGGTCGAACGAAAGCCGGCGGAAAAAAATTTCCCCGATCCGCTTCGGCCGGGGAAAACTTTCGGTGTACGCATCGAGAGGACTGGAGGCAAACATTCTAACGCCGAACGCCACACTCGGTATCGTAATCGCGTCGAATTCGTCGACGCAGCGATCGCGCGATCGTGAAAATCGATTCGTCAAAAAATTCCTTACGTCATTTCTTATTTGCCGTCATTACGCACTCCGCGTTAAATCGAGATAGATTGGCGCTGCTCGTATTTAACGTTGAAAACATCTTCGAACGCTAGTCGCACAGAGGAACCAGAAGGAGACGTTAGCCCGTCCTTGTTCCTCGCCCGGTCTCGATTCAGGGAACCGCGAACAATGACAAAGAGGAGCATAGGAAGCGTGGGCGGTAGATTCTTGGTAATGAGACGAGTTACAGTGCAGCGTTGCGTAATCGGCAAAGTTGCGGGTGCTTCGGCGGTAATAATTAACAACCGGCATAATTGCTGAACGGAAAGTGGTAGCTAGGAAACGTACGATTCGCGGATCGTGTGTCCTTCGTTGTACGCGTCTCTGCCCGTACCGCGATAGGTAAAGATGCTAGTAAAAACGAGGGGGCGGATAAAAGGTGGAACGATTCGGATGGAATTTTTCTTCTGAAATCCAAATGGGACAATCTGGAGAATATCTTCAATCCGGAGACACTTACCCCGGACGTCAAGTTAGTCACGCAGGAAGAAACTGACGACCATTGTTCTCCGCATACAGTCGGCCGTATTAATTCAATGAGAACACGATCAGCGACGAGCGACATCGCAACCCCTGATAGACTGTGTCCTGAAACGCGTCCTATTCTCCTCGCGCTGGCTTCATCCTTTACCCCGGGAATCCCGAATTTCCCATAGCAACGTGACGGTGCACTTCATTACCCATGACCTCCGCCCTGAGCCTGGGGGCCTCTATATCTACGAATCAATGCAGCTCCATTGCGTGCATCCCGGCTCTATATGTTATCATATACATATATATCTATGCATACGTGCTCGTGCATACACGCGTGTACGTTTCCGTGTGTGCACATCAGGACCCCCCCCGAATATATAGTCGATAGCCGGCTAATCGAAATGGGTACACAGATCCGGAAAGTCACGCGATCATCTTGCTAGATAGGAAAGAAGCACGCGTGATCGATTTCTCTCGCTTATTTCGCCGCGTCTGGCCACCTGCGCAATTTGCATGTTGCACGAGAAAATAGGGACAGGCCTCGAGTCTGTACGGAACGAGAACGCGCCCCATTATACCGAAAGCGAGCGCGACGAAATTCATTAGCGATCCGGGGCGAACCGCGAGTCTTGGATTTTGCGGAGTCGTGCCGCTGTTTGTCCGGAGGAAATCAGATAAGAGCACCGGCCGCTTATTTCCCATGGCCAATTTAAATACATTAATTTTAGCGCTGCACGAAGGTCGGGGGAGGATATACGTACGGATTCCAAGAGAATTCCGGAACGGTGCGGTAAAAAGACGACGAACGCGCGAGAGACGGGAGTTCTAGTTTTATCCGCGACTTCCGTGAGTCACTGGAACACTGCCTGAATAACTTCGCCTCTTCCCGTCTATACAAATATGCTGCTCATAAATATGTATATATTGTAAATCGGTTATGCGACAAGATCGTTGGAATTGCATAAAAAAAAAATGAAGGAGGGGAGAAAAAAGTGGAACAAAAGAGGATGATGAATGAATTTCGTTGTATCCAAGGGGGCGAAAAAGAGAGCAAACCGCGATGGGAGAGTGGAGCCGGCGTTAGATCGTGTGCCACGGAAACTTGTCCACTTGACTGCAACGACGTGGTTTATTGAAAAACGCCGGAGCTTACCGGTCTCGTCAATCCATCAATTTGAATTTGCGCAAGATCGTGATACTTTCTCACACCGCGCACATAACGTGAATAGCAAAAAAGCATAACGTTGTTCGGGACCAGAGCCGCATACTTGCCGACATTCGAGGTCAACGCCGGGGTGAATGAAAGAGAGAACGGTGAACGACGCTGCGAATCTCGAAAGAAATCGGCCTCGAGCAAGAAAATCGATTCGAGGGAAAGATTGGCGAAACTCCGGAATAAAGAGATCCCGATGAACCGTGGGATATTTTGGCAGGCAATAAAACAGACGAGCCAGCTTCCTTAACGCTGTCGACAGGTAAGCGTCGACCCTTCCGGCATGAAAACCGCAAAAGCCGAACGGAAGAAACTGCGGGGGAATCTTGGAAAAATGATCGAACTCCGGATTCGTGCAACGACCGCTCCTTTCTCTCGCGCAACGTCCAGACACGGCGAGAAAAACGTCGGGTAACGCGTTGCACGGTCGAAAAACTCCGCCAAGTGGAAAAACACAAAGAATTATTTAAGCGAGCCGACAAGAGAGGGAGAGAGAGAGAGAGAGAGAGAGAAGGAGTCTCGAGTCCAGTCGGGAGAGAAAGAGTGGATGCATTAAGAAAATGCGAGGCTGATATTCAAGGTGCAGAAAAAATGCAGGAAACGTAAGGACACGCCGACTAAACGTCAGCCACGAATGAAAGACGTCTTGCTCGAAGGTGCATACTCCGAAAGAGGGAACTCGCCTGTGCTCGAGGTGGACGAGTTAATTTTAGTTTAATCGACCGACCTGATACGGGGAGCTCGCGTACGAACGCCGGTGCACGTATGCATGTAAGTAGGCATACGTAGCCGTGCTCTCGAGAACGAGTCAAAGCACGCCTCTATACATACGAAAAGGCTAGTTATATATACATACGTCGCTGGCTTACGTGTAACTTCGACAACCGCCGCTTTTCCCCGCCATGGAATTCACTTCCGAGTTTCCCGACCCTTGGACAATGTGTTACGAAGTTCAGGATCCGGGAATCTCTTGCCCGTGACTCAACGCGTGCCTGCGCCGATACTCTGTGCACCCGTACCGTTTGCTTTTTTTTTTTAAACCCGTCACTTTGATAATCGGTGGCGATCGATCGAATCGCTGCGAAATCGGTATCTCTGGAAACAAATGTTTCCCTGCGTCGATACATGGAAGCATGTACTCCCGGTTAAGCTTAACCGGATGGTCGTTCGGATCGAAATCATTCAATTAAGGTCACAAGCTATGGAACAATCATCGGGTACCAACGCAGAAGTGACGAACGTAGAGAAGACACTTTTCCACGACTCCCCGGGCCGTCCGCGGAATCGCAGCCGATGAAGATCGTCGATCCAGCTGGTATCGAGAGAGCATCGTACCTTCGGCGCATAGCAAAACGATGCAGGCGAGGCTAGCAGTAAGAAATGAGGAAGTTAAATGTTCTCTCGGCGATAAGAATGTGCAGGGCGTTCTCCAGAGACGAATCGAATACAAATCAGAGAAGGGAAGGTCGGAGTAGCTGGGTGAATAACGAGTCGCGAGTGTTCGAACGCGCTTAGGTTCGAAGAAGCGTGAATTTGCGACTGCGAGATAGGCTTCCGTGAAGATACCGGAAGCGGGAAAGAAAAGATTGGTGCCTTCCTTGGTTTGCGAATGCATCGATACGAAAGGTTGGGTCGCCATTCGATGTGGTCAAAAAGTGGAAAAACTCCTGCATCTGCTATGTGCGGTAAAGAAGGGGGCAGAAGGGGGGGGCCGGGGGAGCCGGAAATCGAGGAAAAAAGGGGGGAAAGCGGCGGAAGGGCGAAGCGCTTGCGCGATGGGCTCGTTTCCATGGCTTCGTTCGTTTCACGTAGCAACAGGAGGACTTTTGACCCCGTTCGATTGTCCTTCGAAACAACTCAGTGCCTCATCGTTTTCTCCGGCTTTGTCGGCCCCGAGAAGTGAAACGCATCGTTGAATCGCACTTAGGCTTCACTTTTCTTCCAGCTTATCACTTGCACAGTCCCACGAACGAAACTTCTTCGTTGACCGACGCACGTACCCGCATACTGGGACTTACGGTCATTGGCGAAATGAATTCGACGCTACAGATGCACAGTACGGCCAGAAAAGACAGCCAATGTGGGCGATTGTTGTAAGCGAAGCTTTTACTCTCCCAGCTGTTTGGAACGGCAGAGAAGGTCCTGACGCGGATGAATTTGTAAAAACATCGATCGCGTATGACGCGCAAGTTTAATTTTATTGAGCGGATCGATGCTCAAAGAAGACCACTACGCGAGTGTTAAATCGTCACGTACGCGACGTTCAACCGCGGATGAAAATTTCAACATCGCCCGATTAATCTGTACATATACGAATTATGTCTCGATCGTTTTCCTAGATAGCGTGGCAAGAATTTGCTGCGCGAGTCACTCGCGATAAAGATCGCGCGCGTCGAAGAATTTCAATGTCCCCGGACGATTCATTTTAAGTGAATATTCACGTTCGCATGTTTGACCGTTCGATAGGGGCACCGAAGAGTCTCACTTTTGTCCTATTGTCTACAACCACATGCCGCGCGTACCTATTCTCCTCTTTCCTCGTAATACTGTTGCCGGGCGGAAAATTCAGACGAGTCCATGCACCGTATCGTTGAAGCCAAATGTACCTTTTTTTTTTTCTAGCAGTGCGACTTTCGAAGTTTCACTTTTACATTTCCGTGAGATCCTTCGCAGACACATTTCGGCTGAGCTTTTCATACGTAATTTAACCTGATTAAAAGATATATTTTCTCGTGAAAAATCTACCGGCTTTCCCGATAGAATTTCTTACGGGCGAATAGAGATTGCGCTCGCGGACGACCACGAACACCCTGCCAAATCGCCAGCAGCTGTTCCTGCATAAATCGCAGCCGGTGTCGACGGAGTTCCTTTTCGGATAGAAAGAAGAATGGAACCGGCGAACAGGAGGGGGATAGTTTTTACTCGACTACTTTGACATTTTGCCCGACGACTTTGAAACGAACGTGCGCCTTTTTCAGTGGTAGAACGAAAAAGTCGCATATTCGTTTGGAGAAAAAAGAAGAAGAAAGGGGGAATATCTTTGCATACTGAATAGCGCACGCTTTTTCTTTTTTTAGTCCGTAAAAAAAAAAGGTGTACTTTGATGCGTGTTTTTTTAATCAGCTTCTTTCCATACCACGCTTTCCCCTGCGATTAGTGTCTATCGTAAATATACGATTGCCCGAGCTTTCGCTCATATTTTCCTTTTTTTTCTATGGAACTGAAAAGAGTTATACTTTACGACGATTCTATGGTCCCGTATTCTCTAAACGTTACGCCATTTCCGTCCCACGCGCTGCGACAGGCACGCGTTCGAAAGCCACGTGGCTGTCAAAATAAGAATGCGCGATCTACTATATTTAATCCTCAAAAAACGATACAAAAATAAACAGTCATCCCGAAGTCCATGGGACCATAACCGACCGCTACGCTTCGAAGTCGCAAGGACGAATCGGGTCGGACATAGGTCATGGAAGGGTGGCGCACGTCCGAAACCGTGTCTTCGGGACAAAAGGGGAAACCGCTTTATCGTCCGGCAATTCGGTCGCCTGTTTTTCTTTTCCCTTCTTCTCTGCTTTTTCTTCCGCCCTGGCAGAGGAATGATCGATTCCGGTAGTGTGCAAACACGATGGCCACACGGTCGTGCTTAGCTGGCACGGATAGGTGTCTCGCGTAATCGCGTACACCGATTTTCAAGGATTAGCCGCGGGGGACCTACTTGGTACGCGCACGATTACGCTAGGGAGCAAAGCAGCCGCCTAGAAGCGTGCAGAACGGCTGGTGTACACGTAACCGGGGTTACATCGAGCGTATCTCGTGGCATCTACTTTCTTTCGTACGATTTCGTGCTAATACGGTCGAACTCAAAAACCGTTACTACTTACATACACAGTTTCCTTTATCGAGCGTGGTAAATGCAATGAAACGTAAGTAATTTCGTTTGCACAGTTGCCAGCCTATGACATCTGCTGCAAACCGATATACTCGCGACGAACGATCCGAAGAAACCTCTGTTCCTCTGCCTCTCTGCTCGCTAATTCTGTATCTTCCACGTATTCGTTGCGAGCTGTGTCTATATTCGGCATACGCACTCGCCGAAGAGGCACGAATTATCATGGAACGGTTCTGGACTTATCGCGGGGGACTTGATACAGAGACCTCGTCGATATCATTCGCATCGGAGGCGACGCACATTTGCATCGGAAAGAGCTCTTGAAAGAAAAGAATGTTCGATGTCGAGGGCCGAAGGAGGAATAAAAGTTATTTTAGAATGCAAACGATATATGCAGTGAGAGATGTAATTGACGGAGGTGGGGGTAAAAGCGCGATGTGTTTGCAGTTTTGCAATTAGAAGAGTAAATAATAGCGGTCGGGATTATTAATAGACGTTAAATCGTATCGATCCGATGCATCAAGTCAGGTATAGATGGTCGTGGTTCGGCAAATATTCAAGAAGTTGCACGAATTTCAACGGTATAGGTATAAAGTTCGTATAAAGTAGATACGTTCCTGGGTCGTACGATGACAAAGCGTCGGTGGTGGGGAACAAGAGGGACAGGAGAGGGTAGTGGAGTTTCAGAAAAGAAACTGCCGGTCGAGCTGGAAACGAACGCAAGCTAAGGAGAAGGGGGACACGACGATAGCACGCCACTTGAAATCACCGCGACTGCATGTGTTACTATGCTACGGTGCCGCCCTCGATGGTAATTGCGGGAATGACAGTGGAAAGCATTATCGAACTTTGCAGCCTGCCTTGCAAGAGAGCAGCACAGCCGCCGCGCTTTTTTACGCGGTCGATACAATCGGAAATTACCCAATTGCATTTTAAATAGTGGTCATCGTTACGGCGATTGTTTTAATATCATTCTAATATGCGACCTATTCGATTCAGTAATTAAAGGAAGCCCCTCGTACAGATTGGTAGTTTATCAATTTTTCGGTTTAATTGTATACATGATTATATAGTATGCATTTGATTGACGGCAAGTTCATTTTGGATCTACGTGCGATGCGAACGATCATGAAATAAATCTCCTCAATAGAAATAGAAAAAGTACTCACCTTTGCATGTGACGCCCACTCTTCCACATCCCCAAACATAATCTTCACCTGTAACCATAAATAAAAAAAATTGGCTCGAAATTATTTTACTTCAATGCGATATCATAAGGAAAATATATAAATGCGATGGAATGCGATACTTACAATGCTTACAAAGAACAGGGGTTAAAAAATATACATCTACGAGGACGTGATTGCTCTTGGGTTCTGCGTTCGCTGACTCGGCTAGATATACTGTAACAATAAAAGAAACAAACTAGTAAATATTTTAGATATCTTATTTACGCTGTTATTATGAACTGTTATGTACCGTATGGCCCATTGCTGAGGGTTACATAAGACGACTCTTCTTCATTATGAGTGTCTAAGTACGGTGAAAAGTTTCCTTTCAGCATTAGGACTTCCTCGCGTGTACCTTAGCGACTGAAAATAAACAATAGATCTTTTAAAACTTTATATTTTTGGATCGCAATACCTTAATTTTCATGCGTAAAAAATATTTCATACCGGTACTAAGTCTTCCTCGTAATTTTGCTGCTGCCCACACAAGCACCGTATCTCTTTCCTCCGAAACGGAGCGTTATCCGAAGTTTATTGAGAAACGATCACATTAACATAGTATTTTCTCCATGGAAAAATATATTACAGTTAACTCATTTGTCAGTCATACATGGTATGTAAACATGAGTAATTTTGCACAATACTACAATCACAGAACATAATCTCTCCTGACTGTTGTGCATCCTCTTCTTGGACTTAAAACATTTTTACTTCGCTTGAGTTGTACCACGAATTGTGTCAGAATAGATTCTTAGTCGATACCCAATGTACGCTACTTAAGAGTATTTGTAATTGTTTGAGCATCATTTAAAAAACTGACTTTTACCAAAGATAGAGAAACATTGTATAGCTCTTATTATACTCTTTCATCAAACTAATTTGATTCTCTTGTTGATTATATCAAACAGCACCACAATTATCAAAAACTTACAGTAACTCTTGTTTAAGGCTATTCGGTTGTATACATAGAATTGTATTTAAAAATCTTGCTTGCGTAAATATATTTGTATATGTATGTATATGAATAGCAACATATGTAATAATGAACTATGATGAGATTTCGAGTGTCAGCTTCTCTGAACACATTAAAATCTATCAAAGTAAGGTGATATGAACACAATGATAACTAGTCATGCACGACAATGTGATGCATCATGATTTTATCATTCTTTCTTGCATTTCTTTCGTGGAGATCCGCAGCTCAAATGTACCTCTTCTTTTATTTCGATATTTATATCATTCCGTTTCATATCCACAATCACCTTATTTGGCCTATAGCAATTCCTGCAACAGAAATTAATATTCATGAAATTTAATTCTAGTGCGCAATAAATATTTGCATATTGTCAAATATTTAAAAAAAATGCATTTATTTACATAAAAATGGCAAGTATTTTTAAAGTATTTTCGTAAATAAATATAATCCGAGTAAACGATCGACAGACTCCTGTGATTCGTAATTCCGATCGCACAATAAAGAATACAATGCGAAGCAAGTACCGGCAGTGACTGATATATTACCGGCATATAACAGGCTAAGATAAAACATTCACAAATTGAACAAGTATCGTAGCTTCGAACAAATAAACGGCACGTCCACAAACTTTCATAAAGCACAAGTAGCTTTGTGCAAAATTTCTAGCCACTTTTTTGTACGATAAACAAGAAACAAAAAGAGGCAAAAAAATATCATATGATTATTCGAACCAATGACACGATGGCGTACGTAGTGTTTGAAAGTAGCGAAGTTATTTGACAACGATATATCAAAAACTCGTAAAAAAATTTTCCCTCTATGCTACATAGTAAAACAAAGCTGCAAATATCACGAACGTTGCGTTTTAATCACATGGCGACTTCTGCACAAATAAAATTACAAAGAGCACGCCTTTGATGACGAATAGTTCTGGCGAGGTTTACACGCGTGTTAAGTAAATAATCACAAATGTAACAATACTTGCACTCCCGTGAAGCGTTCATGTCTTATTTTTACGTAAGCCGTATCTTTCGTGTAGCGTAAAATAAAATGTTTCAATGTAATCCAGGAAAGATTAGACTTCTTACGAGTCAAGAAACTGAACGGTATGATCGGTGGGGATGCCGTAAACGAGAGTTGACAATACAAGATTTCACGGGGGCCTATCAAATATCGAAAACACTACCTTCACACTTCGTTATATCAACTTCTCGAGACTTTGAGCTTCACTTGTAAACGGATCGACAGAAAAACTTGAAATACAAAATGATAAGTGACAAAGAATTGTTTCCCTTGATCGTAACACGTACGAACACGGTTAGGCCAGGCTAAGCAGCTGAGGGCGCTACCATTGGTCATTAGTTACATTTCACCAGGATGAGAAACCTATTCCGCAAAACTCGCCCCCGTTTTTTTTCGGCATCTTATTTATCCGAATTCTTTATTTATCTGCTTTATCATTTTTAATACATTCTTACGTGCAATTTCTCCAATATAAATTCAATCTGTCAACTAAGAATAATTAGAATTTTGCGGAACGCCGGTTAATATTAATTGCAAATAATTGATTGAACGTAAATATTAGCAAACATTTCGACGTCTCTTTTATTAAAATAATATTTTAATGAATTATGAACGATGGATAATAAATTAAAATAGATCTAATATGTTAGGGTCCCTAGGTTTATCCCCACCGTTGCTTGATCAGCTCGCGATAGGTGTATTGTAGAACGCTTCGAGATTGACATTTACCTTTTTGTTCTCACGTGGATGAGGCATACTGTACTCTCGCGAGACGGTGATCATTTCCTAATATAGAGATTCAGGACACGGTGAACAAAGGCACGGTGTTATCATGGTTCGCACAATTAGTCAGGAAACGTACGATGAAGTCGTTAATGAAAACATGGAAGAATTTTCGATGACACCTGAAGAAGCTATAGATGACGCGGTAAAGCAATTTCAAGCGCAGGTACTCCAATTTGAATTCTTGTTTTTTTTTGACTCAAAGATATGCCGAAAGTTTTACTCGACTCTCTCGAAATGTAGGTTCAAATTGTGTTATTTGTTACACAAAAATATCTTAATAAGTTTCATTGTTATTCAATAATATAATTATAATCACAATCAGTTTGAACGGAGTATGTAAATTTTGTATTTTGACGGGGGTATTTTTCCAATGGTATCATTCATTCCGTTTTTGATAAATAAATCGCATCGCGACACTATTGATTTCGAAGTATTTTGAAATTATGCAGAACTGGTGAATGTCCTGTTGAAGTAGATTTAGAAATGTATTTGCAAATTTGCAGGGTTATTATATAATATTAATTATGCGGTGAAAAATTTGATGCAGGAGAATGAGTTAGAATCCCAATAATCTAGAGCACATTACATAAGTATCGTCTTGCGCCATGGTTGTTTTTATCATCTCTATTTTTATAGGGGGTAGACTTGACCAACATCATTAAAGATTTGGTTCTCAACGATGACAACGATTTAATTGAATCTTATTTGGTACAAATTAATATCGCTTTAGAGGATCAGAATTATGAGAGCGTGCCACAAACATTAGACAAGTTCAGAAAAGAAGTGGACAAAGATATTGCACGCAGAGTGTATGCTGGAAAGAAGGGAGCCTATAATACTTTAATAAAATTAATGAAAAGTTGTCCAAATAATGCCACTGTGCTCAAGGCAGCATTGAAAGCTATTTCTTCATTGATGACTGGTAATCCAGACTTGTTGAATGACGAGGGAATCGCATTGCAGATACAGTAAGAAATTAGTAATAGGTATTGACTGTTGTGAACATGCTTTAGCTCTTTATGTGTACATTATTCCGTATCTTAGGATTTTAGACACACATCCGGATGTTCCAACATTACAGTATCTCTTACTTTGGGTAAGGGAGTGTTGTATAAAACATGAGCTTAATAGGCAAGGTATTTTCAAAGCAGATATCTTTAATAAACTTAAGAAAATATTAATTCGAGATGGTGCATCTGGTGCTGAATTGAGAGATGCTTGCGCCGTGATTAGAGCTCTAGTATTAGACGACGATATCAGACACGAATATGGAAAAGCTCATGAGCACGCAAGTGTTATTGCGAAGGGTGCTCTAAATGTTCTTACTGGGTTGATGCCGAGTAAATACCATTTGCTATTCCATTTATTTGAAACAAATGTAAGCGTAAAATTTTAACGAACGAATTGTGTCGAATATAGAATACAGAAAGGACAAAGGTGTGGTGGGTGATTTGATGATAACATTGGCCGCGCTGATCGTGAGGAACGAATTCTGCCAGGAAGTAGAGGATGCAGGGGGTCTGAAATTTGTTATAGAGGTGATGATTGATTATCCGGATTCGGAGAAGTTAAATTGGCAGGCTTTGATATTATTGAAAGCTCTTGCTGGAAACGATAATGTGAAGTCTCACATTATCACATCAGGTTGTGGCCCTATAATTGTGTCCGCCATAAGTAGGCTCAAAGTAAGTTTACATTCGTGTGACGTTTTTCTTCTTCTGTGAAATATGCCCTGTCCAGCCTTTAGACTAGCTGTTGTAGATAGAACATTTTTTTCTGCTACTCAAACCAAATTGTTGATCCTATCATAGGAGTCTGAGTGTGTTGTGACCGCTGGACTTGCATGCGTTTCCGCATTAACACTGAGGTGTTCCTCAAATGCTGGTGTGCTTTACGATTGCGGAGCCCCGCTTGTAATCATAGACGCAATGAAAGCTTATCCTAAGAGCGTGAGTGTGTTGAAACAAGCTTCTTGGGCAATACGAAATATGTCCGTGCGAAATAAACCGGAGTGTCCAGAATTTATTGCTCATGGTGTAGAGGATGTATTGGCAAGTGCCCTTCAGCTACACGGATCTAAACTTGAGAGTGACGTGAAGGCTGCTTTGAGAGATCTTGGACTGAAAGTAGAGTTGAAAGAGAGGTGGACTGGAAAAGGAGCGTCCATGAACAATGACTAATTTGCCGCAGTGTTCAGTTGGCAGAATGTTCTAAACATTTTTATATCTTTTGCTTGCAAAAAGAAAAAGGAAACGATGAATAAATTACCGAAAATTAACAGCTAACATTAGTATGGTTCGTATCTTACGCTAATATTTATATATATATATATTATATGTACATTGTTTTTGTATCTTTTTTTTTATATATTTGTGTATATTTATATGTTGTGTATTAATATAGATTTATAATAAACTTTTATCTTTAATACGATAAAGGAGATTGGCGACTCTCGGTCACACATAAGAACCATTATTTCTCTTTTATTGAACAAGCATGCGGAATCGTTCTCGTCAATAGGTGATCTACATATTTTCGAAAATTTCTTTAGTCACAGCTATGCGAAAAATGTATCTTATTTTCTAAACATTTAAGAGAAATTTTAATTCGGTTTTCAATTGGTTTCGTGTAAGCTCGATTTTTATCTCCGTCCTGGCGAATTTCCAAATTCCATTTGAGCAAAGTCAGGCGTTCGATATACATTTACCCGATTACTGGGAATAATATTCGCGAGTACATCCACGTTAATAACACGTAACATCCATGTTCGGTAGAACAACATTGAATTCTTTGAATCAGTCTATGCTCTCCATTTTTGTCCATTCATGACGTAATCCTTTGAGAAGAAGTTTTCACAAATCCACCCCTTCAAATATTTAAGTAACAAGTGGCGAATTAGCCAGAGATAATCGGCGGTATTTTTCTCCAATAGATATCATCAGTAAGGGGCTCAAACGCAATCAATCGTGCCAAGTCTGCTTCTTTATTCTGCGTTCACGCGTGACATTCATAAGTATGCGTATAGGGTTCAATTTATGAAAACTTCCCATGTTATAGACAATGTTCTTCGAGTATCATAGAATACACATTGACGATAAAAAAAACTGCGCATCGAACGCGACAGTTTTTACATCGATTAATCCATGGTTAATAATTCTTCGTTGTACTTCACTCCTGCAAGAGACTACGATTGTATCACAGTCTTTGACGAGATCACATTTGCTAGCGAGCACTACAGCGTGCCTCGAGCGAATGTGACAATACAATAAAGAGATATTTATTCACAAAAGTGGTGACACGCAAAGAGCTTGAAGAACGAAACGTAATCACAGTAGAGTTCTCGGCCTTTATACTTTCATAGTTCAAAGTGTACTTATAATTATAGAAATTGTGTGAAAAAATATATTTATGTACATATTTGAAAATAAACTAGGGCGCAAGAATATAAAATCTTTCCAAAAAGAAGATTGATCTGCCCCTATCGGTTCATCTATCCTGGCTGCGGAAATTAATTTCGATCCGTGCAGGTGATAATTCTAAGCGAAGGAAAAAGAACGCGAATGGTCGTGTAAGTATATGTACATGGTGAAATACGGACATCGCTTGTATCTCTTTGAAACGCATACCCCCCCTCGTAAGGTACTTTAAAGTCTTTTCAATGTCGCCCGACTACTCCTTTTCTATCCTTGCAACACGAGTCAGCACTTGCTGGCTATTTAAATAACACATTGTAGGGGGATGCCCTTTGCCGAGACACGTACATTTACCATTCAGTAGTGTGCGTCACAGCCATAAATATTAATACTCGAATAATAAATGGTACACGGTGCAATTGTACGTACATGTATCTACCGTAAAAGCTGACGTTCGATTCGTCAATTTTTTCTCAATCGGGCAGGAATATCATTTCCGACGTTCAATCATGTAATTGGTTGCAGTTCGATCGTTAAATCCACGACGAGGAACTGTTTTCTACATGCACGCAGTGTATGAAAAATGAAATCAAATAAATAATAGGGGGCGAATAATAAATAGAGGGACGAAAGGACAAGAGAAGGGGTGAAATTAAAATCACGTATCGTGTACAATAATTTGGGAATCGACACTTACCTGTTTGTCAAGCTGTGTCGGTGTAAAGTAAAGAAACTATACAAGGAGGAACGCAAAAGTTTATTGAAACGAATTATAATTGCAACAGAAATTAGAACGGCTTCTCGGGGGGACACAAAGCGGATCAGAATGCGGTACGATGCCGACGGTCGCTGTACTTCCTTGGTGCCGAGAAGGCAAACCGGAATGCGATTTAATTGACACTGAGAAATTGATTGCCCACGCAATTTTCACGAGATCTCGCATTAGTCGTTTAGAGTTTAGAGACCTATTTAAATTGAATCAACGCCCACGTAGCCAACCGAAAGGCCTTTATGCGCGATTAATTCGCTGATTAATAATACATCGAAGACCTCCCACGATTTCTGCCGGGGCGCCGAAAATTATATTCGCTCTACGTATACGGTATACCAGTGACTTTATGCTTCCTACACAGCAAGCGTACATTTGATTCGACACTATTGCTACAACTATCGTACTACAGCTATGTTCGTACATTAATATTAGACAGATCAGTTGACATAGACCACATAGAACACTCGATTCGACCGAGCCCCGTACAGAAATTTGCCAGCAACCGAACCGCGTCTCGCAGCCCAATCCGCGCGATAAGAATAAAAAAAAAGTGAGGGGGGCGAGGCTGGATACGCGTTTCTGACTGCGGTTGCCCGTGTCGCGGATGAATTTCTTAATAACTTCGGCTCGTAAATCAACATAGCCGGATCCGTCCGACTCGATATGTTAATTAAATGCTACGTAACAAAAAATGATCGGTGACTCGTATCCATCGTGGCCAAGCCAGCCGATACAGCGAGCGGTCGGACGCGATAAATAATGTTTTGCAACTAATACAGCCTACCTATCGAGGTGCATACGGACCGAGAGCACATGCAGGCGTATCGATCGACACGTTTTGCTTCTTCTTTTCGCGACAACACCAGACAGCGTGTGCCCGTTCGCGGAGCTTGTTTCGCGTGGCTACGCACGCTTGTCGGTGTGCCAGCTCGCAGGTTTACCTATAAGTGGCTACATGGGCGTACAGGTTTAACGCCGAACGCGCATGCAAATCGGGTCGCAAGTTATCCAGGGGCGTAACAATGATAATCCCTCGTACCTCGCAGACGATCGGACATGTTTATCGAGTGCTACATAATTCACGGTTACCGCGGGGACTTGGTAACAATTCAGTAGGAGATTTTCACCTTTTAGCTGCTTTATCGGTCAGCGCATACTTTTGCTGCTTAAGTTGTACGGGTAATATTTGTAGCCGGGACATGATCTGTTGCTGTGGCCGTTGGTGTGCCATTGGCCTCGGTTTCACGTAGCAAAGGAATTGGAGTACAGAGGCAAGGCCGATGCGTTGACAAAATTACGCCCCTGTCCACGTGGCCACACACGGAGGTATATATCTCTGCCCACGTTAATGTGCAACCACGATACGAGTTTCTCGTACACGGACGCATCGTACTCTCCCGTTTCACTTTCGACGACTTCGATTTAAGTCTACCTCGAACGACTAGGTGCTACCTCCTGGCTCGCGAATTTTCTTCTATCATACCGCTATTCGGGTGAACGTCCGATATGAATTAAATAATCGTCCTCCCGCGGCTTATCGCTGCGGGAATAAGATAATAGAGGGAATAAAGCTACGTGATATTATCTGGTTATCGTGTTAAATAAAATTGTACATAATACGGTCTCGTCTCTTTCGTAAAACAGTCTTATTAGTCGCCGCGATTCTCCGGTACTAGACGCGTTTACATTCAGCTAAAGGGGAGAAGCTACAAGGGCGCTCGCACACATAACGGCCGGGACCGTGGAGGAACGAACCTGCCCTGAAATTTGTGGTTCGTTCTCGTGATCGATCGACTACTCGCGGCACCGACAGCACGAGTACTTGTAGTACTTTATCCGGCACAAGCCATTCTTTACGACCAACGCGCAATTTGGATGCTTGTCGACGCACTCCGACGACGCTTCGTAGGCTTCTGAAATTATTCGAGATTATTGAAAATGCGACGACACATTGACACTTTTTAATATCATTCGAATAGTACAAGATATATATGTATATATACAGCAGAGCCTAGATTAACCGGGTCCTGATTGTTCGTAGCAATGTATTAAGCTCATTTGAAAAACTAGTTTTGCGCCAGTCCTTCTGACTACTTAATAAATAACAAAGACTAATTAATAAATATTAATTTATTCAGTGTTGCAGCCTCTCCCGTTTGAACCAGCTAATCGAGGTCCTACTGTAACATTCGATATTCAAGCTCACTCTTCGGTGGTCTGCCAGGCGTCGAAGGATCCTTTTTACACGGATCCAAGGTGCATTGCCGTCGGTCGCTCGGTTTCGCAGCGTCCTCGCAACTCGAGCCGCTGACACCCTCCAGAATGCAGCGAACCAGTCTGGCCTGCGTGCCGGTGCCACACGTCACCGAACACTGAAAACCCACGACGGTATTCGCATCGATATTTACGTCGGTATTTTCATCCTAGAGTCGAAAAGCCAACGGCGGTCGGCCGATCGTAAATCTACGCGGTGCTTGTACGCGATTTACCTTCGACCAGTCCGAGGTGAACCATGCCGGCGTGCACGTGGACAGCCTGCACATTTGCTCGTTCGCCGGCCTCGAGTCGTTGCAGTTGCTCTCCGGCAACACGACGAATTCGTTCTTCGTCCTTGCGACGCAAAGGACTTCCCGATACTGGGCGCCCACGCCGCAGGACGTTGAACACTGAAACCATATTTGTCCAAGCATGTTCAATCGGGTTGATAACAGGGAACGGCGCGCGGTTTCGTTTTATTGCCGATCGCCGAGGGAAGCTCGACGAACCACGATAGATACTCTTTATCTTTAATATTTTTATTATCTGTTACTAACGAACGTCCACGGCCCGGTGAACCATTTCCCGCTATCGCAGTTCTTGCCGCCCCCGAAACACTGCCTCTCGGTTTCCGGTCTCTCTTTCGGATTGCAGAACAATTCGCTACCGTCGCCGCAAGCCACTTGCCTCGTTTCTACGCCGCTTCCACATTCCGCCGAGCACTGAATCACAGATTACACGAAATGCTTTTAACAGATACGGTTGCTGTCGGGTAGAATCGATACGCTCCCTTCAATTCCGTTCGAATATATCTCACCTTCGACGACCATTCCGTGTGCAGCCAAGGCGCTCGATCCTCCGGACCTCTGTGCACGGAGTTGCACGGGATCGACTCGCAGATCGTCTGCGATTCAGGTTTGCCAAGCGGCGAGCACGCCTTCCCCGGCGTGATGCACGTGACCGTTCGATTTCGAACACCCTGCCCGCACGTAGCGGAGCACTGGTATCGCACGAAAAAAAGGAAGAAAAAATTATCAAGCGTTCAGAGCGGAGCATCTCAACCCGACAAACAACTCAAAAAAAAAAAAAGGTGTCATTTTATCAAGAACCTTGACGCAACGGAAAAAAGGGCAACGCTAACGCAGCCTATCGCCGTCGTAGCTTCCTCCCATGTTCCCTAAGTGCAGGGAAGCATCAAACGTTCCTCGCGTCTATTAACAGCGAGGAACGAGAGAAAGAAAAAAAATGAATGGGCTCACCGTGCCCCAAGCACCGACGTCCCATCTGGGCGTGTCGTGTTGCGAGTGCATGTGCCTCAATTCCGGGCCGTTCGTGCACGCCGATTTCGTACAGGTTTCCACGGTTCTCAGATCCGGCGGTTGGACGCACGCACCGGCCGCGACTCGCATTGTTAGGTTCGCATTTAGTTCCTGTACGCACTCCAATTTTCGTGCACGGGTCCCCGTGCCGCAGCTGACCGAACATTCGCCCCACGGTTCTGCCCTCCACCTGAAACCGGGTGCAATTTGTTTGCAAATTCGTGTGCGCCCGTCGATTTTTCGTACGAACCGCCGGACGGCACGAATTATGTACGTACCTAGCGGGGCACGGGTTGTCGTTGCAGCGCAACGGTGGCGGCTGCTGCGGCTTTCCCACGTTGCGACAACGTTTGTCAATCACGATCATCTGGTTGGTCTCGCGGACGCACCTGAAGATCGCCGTCTGGATACCTGGAAAGCGGGCGTAAGTGTTCGATGGGAGTTCAGGTCGATTCTGTACTTTCTAGAAGCGATTAAGGGATGGGAGAGACGAGCTGCCCGTTACCTGCGGTTAGTGCACAATTTCGTCACGCAATACTTTTTACGCGACGAATCGCGGGACAAATGGAAGCGGAATTGTTTAAAACTTTGTTTCAAAGGAGCGGCTAGTTACTCGATCGCGCGCTTAATACGCGCGGGGTAAATAATCGTATCGCGCCGGCGGCGTTTCAGGACCGTCGCATGGTATTTCGCGGTCGATTATCATCGTTGTCAGGAATGGAAATTGAGAAACGCACCGCGATAGCCGCCGCGACGTTATCTCGGCCGGCCCGTATGAGCTGTCAGTCTGAATGAAAAAAATCACGGTCGTCCACCGTACGTTCCGTGACCAAAAGACAAACGAAGAAGCGACCGCTAGAATATAATAACGCGCTCGGCCGTCACGGATGTGGGGTTTCCTGCTAATAAATTTCGTGAATTGGACGGAACTTCCGTGCTGGTGAATCAAGCGTCGTGTAATCTCACGGCCCTCCGAGCTCCACGATAATACCGAAACGAACGCGTCTTCCCACGCGTGCCTCCGTTTAATCGACTCTCCTTCGTCGGCTCTGGCTTAGGACGAGGTTCAATTGTCAGCGAGCTTTTTTCGTTCCTCTCCTTAAATGCTCCTTTGATTACCGTGGACGAAAAGACAAAACGAAGCTCGTGACTCCGATGCGTGGGATCATCGGTGCGGAGTTCCCCAATTTCACGATTAATTAACAAATCTCGTACCTCCTCCGCATTCCTTCGTACAAGGAGACAATCCGAACACCTTCCACCCGAATCGAAGTCGTTTCTTCTTTTTGACCCTGGACTTCGGTTGATCGCCGGCCATCACCGTGGTCGGCGAATGCTTCATTTCTTCTTTGCGTCCTCTGTCATGGGACCGCGTTCGATCTTGATCGTGAATCGTCGGTGATAAATCGGCCCTCTGATTCGATCTGAAAAAGCGGAAAGCTGTTCGAGGACTAATTGCGATATTCGACGTGTCCTTTCCCCTTCGGCGTGCTGATTGTATCGCAGGTGGCGATCGTTAAGAACTGAGACTACATATGTACGTTTGAGTGTATTTACATTCTCGTTACTGGAATCGTCAGGGCGACCCGCGCGTCCGCGTCGGGGATCTCGTTGCCACGATCGACGGATCCTGGGGAAAACAAGAAATCGCCGAATCAGGCTGCAACTCTGCGCACATTACGCGAGGATAAAAATAGCCCGAGACAATCGGCGGGGTTCGCGAGGAATGTTTACGATCCAAGCGAACCGGACGAAAGCTCTTACCTGTCGCGAATTGTGGCGTGGCTATCAACGGCCTCCCAACGGACGCCGCTACCTTTAACGGCATCATATATTTGTAAAGTACTCCGGGGTTCATTTCCTGCGCCAGGATCTGAAGGAACAATTTAAAAGTACAATACCCGCGGACACCGGTGCGCGACATCGCGGTTGAAAGCACAATACCGGGTCCAGGTGGGATTCTCAATGGCGAAAGGGTAAAGTAACAACGACGACAACAAAAAATGAAAGTGGTTTCAATAAATTCGTAGAGGGGAGAGGAGGGCTCAGATATCAGAGGCGTTTTTATGGGCCTACCTCCAAATGCAAAGAATCGTTCAGCGGCCCGGTCGCCAAGATACACTCCACGCGGTTTCTGTCGCCCCTCTGGTATGTTAATGTCGTGCCAGCCGCTTTATAAGTGCCGCTGGGACTGTAAGCCAAGGGTCCATTCAGGATGTAACTACCGTTGCCGTCTCTCAACGCTAACACATCAGATTATCAGTTAGAAAAATCGTTAATATCGATCGATCCCCTCCAGCGATAGAAGAAAAGTCCCGGCTCGATTGGCAATGGATCATCGCGAGTGTAATATACCTAAGAAATTGCTGCTGAAACGTAGCTCGGAGATATTGAGGGACATGGCCCCCTTCGGTACGGTGGTCACGGGTTGATGACCCCGCGGCAGGATTGGTTCCATAAAAATGCCCTCGTACAATCTACAACCTTTACCCTGACCACCGCAGACACCACAAGCGTCCATCGTGACGCCGGAACCTACCACACCGTCGCAACCAACCGGCTGAAAAGAAGAGAAAAAAAAACCAATTCACGCAAACGTTCGCGGACCGTGCAAATCACCGGGCACGGGGCGACGAAAGGTCGGCCGAGTCGATACGTCGAATGTGTTCAAAGGGACAAAAACGATCGAGCCCGACCGACAAAAAGGGACACGGTTAACTAGCTGCACGTGCAATCGATTACCGTGCGTCGATTAAAACAATGCGAAGGGAAGAGAGAGATAGATAGAGATAGGGAGGGAGAGAGAGAGAGAGAGAGAGAGAGAGAGAATTGTCGCGGGGGAAGATTCATCGATCGTAATCGAGGAGTGAACGCGATTAATTTCCGCCCTCCTACGCGGTATATATATATATGCTTTGCTTTATTCTATCGTACCTTGCATTGTCCGGCAACACAGAGCCATCGGTCTGTGCGTTCTATAGAAATTCCCGCATTATGTCCACGAAGATTCGGCGGGTCGCAGGGTGTGCCGTCCGTTACCGCCGGTTCAAGCGTCGCGTAAAAACGCTCGCCGATGGCCCGGCAATTGAGCGCGCAAGAGTTTGGAACTGGTCAACAGTAATTGCAGTTAAGAAACGGAGAAACACATTGCGAGTCGGCCAGTCGAGCGCTCGATACAAGCTAGAACGACGATTGGCCATTTCGCGTGCAGATTAGCGTAGCTCACATCCGTCGCGCCACGTATGCACGTTTTACAAATTGAAAGAGGACAAAACCGAGCCGCCTCGCCTCGATCGGGGCGCGCAAGAAGCGTCGGGCTCTGTGCGAAGCTGAAGGCGATTTCAAGGAAACCCCCATCGAAGCGCAGCAAGGTAATTACACGTTGCGCTTAAACGCTAAATTGTCGACAAAATGGCAGGACGTAGTTCGCGTGGCTTCAGCTTACCGTCCAAGAAGGGTACCCAATCGTAGCTCTCGCCCTTGTAGTTTCTTCCGTTGTACTTGGCGCATTGTTCGGCCCGCAAATCCTCCGGGAAGTTCGGACATTTCTGTTTGCGAGCAACGGCTTAATTAAACTTCTGGTAATTAAGGTTCGATCGCCGGGGAGAGCGTTATGCGGCAAGCTCGCCCGCCGCTGCGGGCCTTCGAAGATCTTCGATTTGAAATGCACAGTTTCGAGTGCATTCGCCGCGACCCAACGCCGGCGACATTAAATTCGCGAATTTTTTCCCCACACCCTCGCGACGCGTCAACGAGTTTCCTTAAATCTACCTCGGAATCTAGCGCTTTCGCGACGAATTTCGGCGGTTTCTGAAAGGCACCGGGCGCACGGCCGAGCACCGCGAAATACGTACACCGACGGGTACGCGGAGAAGTGTGGCGCCCCGGGTAATTTTCAGGTGGAAGATTAATTACAGGCCGGCGAAGCCGTGAATAGACTCGCATGTTTGTGAACCGTCGTTTCTGGGGGAAATTTCCTCGAGTCGCGGCGCCGGCGAATAAAAAAGGACCGGGGAAAGGACGAACGGTTACCGTGCAAATTATTTAATTGCAACGCCGGCTTTTCACCCGGTGGAAATTAACCAGCAAGCGTTCATTCGCTGGCTAACTGGCAGGGCAAATTTATCGCGCGAGAAACGAGACCGCCGTCCGATGGAACATCACGGCTCCGCGTCGAGGCGCGATACGTGCCGTCCGGAATGCCTCGAATTCCGCTGTTTAACGAACACGAATTCTTAAACGCGATAGGCGAATTTTTCGGATGCGATTCTTCTGTTTCCGCGAGCTCTCGACCCGCATCGATCGGACTGCAGCCAACGTCAAAGGGAATTCCGCACGGTCGGTTCGCCGGAGCGGCAAACGAGTACGTCGTTTCGAAACGCTTTGAAACCGATCCGGAAGTATTGCTTCCGCGAACAGGAACGGGACGACGAACGATCATAGGTGTCCCTGTATCTACGAAGGCCTAATTACCGCTATGGAGGAGCCAAGGCAGAGGGCAAAGCCGTCAATTACCGTCCAAGTCTTTAGCTCAGCAGGTGGTGATTATTCTTATGAATTTTAAACAACACCGGGTACTAGCCGACCGGCCATATAAATTACCGTCGTGCGCATCCTTAATTGGCCTCTGCGATGATTTGTTCGCGACTCGTGACGCACCGTCGAAAAGAAACCCTTCTATCTATCCTCGATACGTATCTGTTTCATGCTACCATCCGCGATCCCGGTGCTAGGATACGCTTGCTCGTTGTCTCGCGCTCGAACGATCCGCCTGGCGATCCGCGTTTAGCAAATTTCGATTTGTCGATAGTTTTTACCAGACGTTCTGCGTACGCGTCGCGAAAATTCCACGCGCCCGCGCGGGTATCGTTGTAATGAGAAAAAAGAAACGTCGATTTATCGCGAGCCCGGACGGGCCGCCAAGGCGTAAACACTGATTCGTGTTACGCCGCCGCGTTGATTTACCTGCGTGTTGCACGTGTGGTATCGCTTGTATGTTCCGATGCAAATGGGTCGCGATTTGCCCGAGCCGTTCTCCGTGATAACGCTCCGCTTCCTTAACTGCCTCCTGAAACAAATCGTTCGCGTTACTCGTACCTATCGAGCAATCTCTCGTCGACGATACGCGTTCTCGTTAAACGCGGCCGCTTCGAGTAGTTCAACGCCGTGCCCGATCAGACTGGACGAAGCGTCCGCGACCGATACTACTTCCAGCGCGACGAGTCGCGTCGCCCCGTTAGCGAAATTCTCGAACGAATCACCGTGAAATCGCCGATCGGTTGAGCCTGAAATGTTGCGAGCGTAAAATCTGCTGCTTAATAACTGCGAGACGTTTGGACGGGGAGAAAGAAGAAGGGAAAAAAAAATCGTTAACGGTACGCCGGGCTTTAAACTACTTTATCGCCGGCCGAGATAGCCGCGGGACCGCCGATAAATTCTACGCGAAGTCACGTAATCGGCCAGGTAGCGTTACAAAGGTGTAAATGTCAGCGACGATAACACGTTGCGGGGCCGCTCGCGCGACTCGCCGGCGTGCCAGCGTGTAATCTTCCTCTGCTACCGATCCGCAATTTGCCCGACGCTCGACGTGTTCCTCGCGTACGGCAGGTGGTACGAGCGTGTCGTGTATCGCACCGCTCGGCTCGTCGCGGGCCTCAATCGATTCGAGCGTACGAATCACGCGGAACGAAGGAGCAGCGACTCTGTCGGTTCGCCTGGAAAAATCTGCCGGCAAGTTTCTCCCGTCGTTCCGCGAAATCGCGGGACGATTGCTCACGACTTTTGCTCGCGCGAAACCTTAACGGTACCCGGGTACCCCGCGATCCTTGTGAAAATTGACAGGGCATTAGGCGAATCCACGTTACAGTGGTAGAACCGTGGCTCGCGTATAATCATTGCCTCTAACTACAGCTAAGTTCCGCGTTTTCGTCCGCGACAAAATTCAGCTACCGAAGTACGCTTCACTTACTGATACGGCACGCATTCCCGCGACTGCGACTGAATCCCAGTGCCGCAGGTCCTGGAACACTCGCTCCAGGTGCTCCATGGTCCCCAGCTGCCTCTTATTCGATTGTCCCGGCCGAGGGAGAATTTCGTTTTCTCCCGTAACATACGGTACACCTGGAAAAGAGAACAGCAATTCTGTCGTGCCGCGAATCTCGTCGATCACTCCCATGCCGATGTTTCGTCGCTGTTTCCCATCGACGCAACGCGTCAAAGCTTTGTCGCGTGGTTCAATTAGGCAGGCGAGTCGTTACTCGTGTTCCCGTGGCGAGAGGACCCCGAGACGTTGCGTAATCACGCGCGGCTCGCGACATTAATTAATTTCACTGGGCGAACCTTTGGATTAATCGATCGAAGGGCCGCTCGCAGAATTACCGCGACCGATGATAATCGAACGACCGGTCCTCGCGTTATGATCCAGCCGAGTTAATTACAACCGGGCGGCGGGGTTCGTCGTCGACCGAATAACGCGCCGGATACAAACTGTTTGTTCAATAATTAATATCGGTACTTCCGCGATCGAGATTGTAATTAGACCGCTCGCGAAGCCGTAATTAATTGAAAGACGGATCGGTGGCGCCGGCAATATTGAAATGCGGACGCGCACTTCGATGCTCGTAATCGATCGCGTCCTCGGCGTACGCGTCGCTTATTGAAAATCCACGATCGGTCGGTACCCGAAGCGAAACCACAAACGCTTCCTTTCACGTTACTCGAGGGAAAATCGGCGGCGTTTTCGCGTTCGCCCAAAATCTCTTCCCTCTAAACGGGTAATTCGTTAGGAATCGTACAGGCCGAATCGTACCGCTGTTCTCGCGAGGCCAGCCGAATTCGAAATTCGTGCGGCTTTCAGAGAATCGTCGACCCGACGATGCTTCCTCGATAGCTGACATTACAACTGTGGCAGGTTAATCGCGCCGCGTACGAACTGCTCTCTCGTGCGCGTACGTGCACGTCGAGACGGAAACAGGAAAATATTTCGCGAACGGAGACGCCGGGCCCTACGACTCGGTCGTCAGGCTGCAACGGGCTAAATAATGGAGCCGCGTTTCAACATTCTTTCCACGATGAAACGATCTTAATCTCATTGTACCGAAAGCCTCTCAAAGGGATCCTTACGGGCGTAACGAACGTCTTTGCGACGGATAAGAAGCTTGCATTACGTGAACGTTTTATAAGAAGGGAATTACAGATAACGGCGGCCCTTTAACAATTCATCCAATTTCCCGAGGATTATTCCGAGCGGACTATTCGTCGCGCTGCCTCTGAACTCGTACCGCGGGGTCAAAGGGAGCCGAATAGAGATTCGGGGGCAAAGGTGTTCGGTTGTTCAGGTGCCTCTCGGCGATCGGCGGCAGGAAGCAACGGAGAGGCTTGTTAACGGCGAGGGATTGAAATTGACCGACCGACCGATCATTACGATTAAACGGAACGATCGTTCGAAGTATGCAAGTTTAATGGAACGATAAGCTCCGTTATCCGGGTATGACCCGGGTTCAACAGGTTGCCACCAAATCGTCGGCGTTCCGTGCCACCTAAATCGACCGATCGCAAGTTGCGGCTCGAAGAAAGGGTGTGCTGCCAGCGCGTGTAACAGCGAGGCTTGAAATCAAACGGTAACCTCGGCGTGCAATTATTACGCGTCCGCGTTGCTCGTTTCGAAACGATCGCGGGGACAGCGCGAGGGAGGAACGTCGGTACGGGAGACGTTTCCGCTCGGGCAATGTGATGAACCGTGACCGCGAGCGATACCGCAATATTTTCGTAAAAACAAACGATCCGTTTGACCGCGATCGAGGAAGACGGTAACGAGTATCCACGGCGGTGTTTGCGAGTACCGAGCGCACACAGTGTTTGCGTTTCGCGTTAATCGTTCGACCGGCCTTGAACACGCGGCCGGCTCGGGCGTAATTTAGGAAGCTTCTTCAGTGTTAATTAATTATCCTCCTCGTGCCACCCAGAATAACGTCGACGTAATTGCTCATTAATTCCAGTAAGTGGATTAAATTAATATGCACCGGCCGGTCGTGCATTCGAGATAAAATATCTTAATGGAGGAGATAGCAACGATAACGTTATTATAGCCGTAAATTAACCGGCAAGGAGTTATGTATCAAATTACTCTCAAAATCCGACTCGGACGAGAGCCGTCTCGCTTAAATGAACATATCCACCCATCGGGGATCGGAGGCGTCCCGCGGTATCGACGTTGAAATTGAAAAAGAACTCCTCCACCTACGGGTTCGCGTGCACCGTGCCCGCGACCGTTTGCCTTTAATTATACCGATAAAAAAGAAGAAGAAAAAAAGGAAAAAATAACGGCGCATCGTATAACCCACTGCGAGATTACTTTAGCCGGCCGCGAGTAATAGGGAGCGGTCGAGTAATCGCTTGTTATCTTATTCAAGTACGACGGAGACTTACTTCGATGGGATACTTGTCGGGCACGTGGGTGCAGGTGACGCAGGCCGCAGTCAGCATTGTCAAAGCTAGAATCGATCTGAAACAGTGATTGGGAAAAGATGCCTTGATTAATCGAACGTAATGGAACGCCATGCCGTTGTCGCGATCGTCGATCCGGCGAGCGATTTTCGCGAACGTCCGGCGACCGTTGAACCGAGCCAATTATCCTTCCCCCCTTGTCGCGGAGAAATATCTATCGTTCGAGCTGGTTACGCGGGGTTCGACATTTCAGGAATGCGATAATCTGCCACGGACGGGTGACGTCGAATACTGCTCGGTCGCGAGATGTTCCCCGGCCTATGGGACTGGACGAACGTGCGCGCACACGCCGTCCCCGCTCGTTAATGTATTCTCACCCATCGTGGATTATTCATTAAAAGACCGGGACGGGGATTAATGCGATCGACGCGAATAGATCGTGCTTAGATCGAACGGCCGAAGGACGGAGCGTGTCTCACCGTCCGAGTCGAACTCCAGATTAATTGAACTCGCCCGATGATGTATCCCCCGCGATCGCAGATTAATAACGTCCGACCGGTAATTTCGCGCAGATGTTCCCCCCCCCCCCCCTCCCGGTATATTTAGAAACGCGATCAAGAATCCAGAGGTTACCGAGCGTTTCGCGGTATCCGAGCGTAAACAGAATTAAAGTGCTTCGAATAGCGAAGAGAATCCTCTGGACCTTCCCCTCATTCGGGCCACAGCGTTTTTAGATCGATCCAGCGGGAAAGGAACGAGCATGTGTTCTCGATCATACGGCGCACCCGGCGTATAATCGCTGTCGTGGATTTCAGAAGTTCTCGATTTTCCTCCCGCGAAACCCGTGCACGCGTCTAGAGGCGGCGCGCAACGGCAGGCGCCCCATCCATTTCGCCGTGGTAATTATTAAAGCTGCACCGGGGTATGCGTCTTTGCTCGGGTCGGGAGGGGAGGCCGAGCGATAGACGAGAAAGCCGATGAAGGGGACGACGGCGGAGGAGCAAAGGACGAAGGAACGACGTTGGATCGAGTAAACTGTGCCACTAAGCACTAATAACGTTTCACTTGTTGCGTTTTCTCGGAAAGCTTAATTAATCATTACGCCCGTGCACGACGAAGGGGGATTGGCGGCGGGGAAGGGGAATAAAGAGCGAGAGGAGAAGAGGGACGAACGGGGGGACCAGAGAGACGGACCGCCCGCAGCCGCTGAAGTATACGCAGCTCGATGCGCGCACAGCGAACGCGTGTAAACGCGCGTCGCCGCGACGAAATCGGAAGAAAAGTCGTATCTTGGCTTTCCGCGAGATGTTCCGACGAATCGCGATTACAGCTCCGCGGATGCCGCTGCTACGGAAGACTGAACGAAGCTGGCGGACGTCTGACGGAAGGCGAGGCCGTGCGAGCACCGTCTCGACCACGGATGGGATGGGAAGGCTGATTGGCGGATCAGGTGAACGATTGACGTTGCCGATTAAACTGTTGCCCGTCGCTTGTCGGGATTACGGCGTCGAACACTCCCCGGACGAATCGTCAACGACGAGGGACGCGACGGGAATCGAAAGGCTCGGAGAGATTCCAATTACGAAATGAACGAGCGTGAATAAAAATGAATATAGCGGAGGTAGATAGCGAGAGGTCGTGAGCAAGATTTGTACGGAAGCCGTATCGCGCCGGCTTGCTCGCAGCGTTATTGTCTCCCAATTGCGACAATTAATTACCTCGTATAAACATACAAGTGTCGTACTCTCTCTCTCCATTAGATAAGATTACTCTGAATTACAGCGGGACACTTTGTTATTCGGCGACGACAGGAGCTAGACTGTGCGCCTCGGTGTGCGCATCGCCCGCGATAGTCTTGCACGGTGCACGCGAGCTGCGCGATGAAGCATCGCCGGGCTCGCTGGCCGCTCGGGAGCAATCGAGTCCAGCAGCAACGGCGAACACGTGTTCCTCGCCATTCTTTGTAACGCGAAGATCGCGAGATCGTCTCCGATTCAGGCAGCACTCGCTACTCGTCTTGCGCTCCTCTGCCCCGCCGCCGTCGCGGCGAATTCTTGTTGCACGCGAGAATTATCGCTGTCTTCGATGCAGCCTGTCGACCAGACCCCCGGCTAATAACCGTTCCCTTTCATATCTTCGCAAACATTTGTTGAAGCAACACAACGTTCCGCTCGGACCGAACAGCTATCGGGTTCTGCGCGCCTCGCGAAGACACGGATCGCGTTGGCGTATCCTCGCGAAACAAACGGCCGGGGGTTAATTGCGTTATCGCGCGGACAAAAAGGTTCGGCTGCGTCGGCAATTATTCGCGGAAGTCAGAACTGACGCGTCTGTTGCGCTCGTTCTCGAAGCGTCTGCGCTCGTAACTGGCGCACAAAGCCTCGCGCGTGCTTCTTGCCGATCGGTTTTCAGCATTCCTACGCCATTGAAGACAAGACCGACATTGTTTATCGGCTGCCGCGATAGTTGCCACGGGTCGGGGATACGGCTCTCTGCCGCGAGATCTCTCGCTATAAGGTCGACACGATAGCGCAAAAAGAACGGGCGCATCGCGTGCGAAACACGGCCCGCTTCTCGCTGCTCGATCGCGTTGCCGGGATCAGACGGGAACGAAACATTTCACTCGACGCCGATATTTCGTGGATTACGCGATTCGGCACGGCTAGTCGGGGAAAATTCATTCCGACCGGAGCAACGATCCAATAACGATCCCCGCGAGACGGAACGATTGCGGCCGATTAGCTTCTCCGAGAGATATTGCATCGCGACCGGTTAGGTTCACTGAACACGCGCCGGTGGACGGGGTGCGAACGACAGATTCAACGGGAACGGCGACGCGTGCGATGCATCAAAATATCACCGCCACCTGTTAACAAAACGGGGAAGTTTACGGGGATTCAGTCGCGGCTCTGTCCACTTCGCTAGGAACAATCGGAAAGTGGGCCGTGCCTACCGACGAGCGCAATAACAATTAAATCCCACTCCCGTCGGATAATGGGCAACTTTCCAATCCTCTCCGGAATTCGACCGATAAATCGCCGCGTTTCTGCCGGCAAAAAGCGGATAAGAGTGGTACATAACTGGTCTGCCGGCCGCGTCGCGGGAGGCCTGCGAAATCATTTTAACCACGGTGGTCCGAGACGGTGGATTTTCGTCGCCAGCAGGGGGACCGGGACGATACGTGCGCGTCGGACACAAAAAGGGGATGACCGTGAAATATGATGCACGATACACGCACCGCCGCATTGTCTCGGCTGGCTGCGGGAGAATCTCCGGCGTTAAACGAAGGGAGAGGAGGAAGAAGTCGCCCTCGGACAATGGGGGCGTGAGTCTCGAATGGCTCCTCTAATGATACCGGAGCACCTTCGATCGAAGCATATAAATGCGGCCGTTCGCGAGAACCTGCGAACACGCGTTCCTCCGTTTACGCGTGCGTTACCACGCGCTGCTCCTACTCATTTTTCCCTCTGCACTCGCCGCTCTTCTCTTTTGTTGTCCCGGACACAATGGTGGCCGCGAGGTCCGAGGAATTCGCCGCACAAGGGAAACGCAAATGTGGCGGTGACAAAGGGAAAAGAGGAAAGAAGAAACGCGTTCTTGGAGAGTGAGCTTCCTGGTGTTTCCTGGGCGTCGCGCCACGTGTCGGGAGATCACCGCTTCGCACCGGGCGAAACCGCCTGCAGTGCTGGTCCCCGTGGAAGATGCGCACCGCTGGAACGCTTCTTGCCTCGTTGTGACGCAGAAGACGAGAAAGGGAGGTGCGTTTACTTATTACATAGCGGCGGATCTACACGGGACGGGGGGATTTATTACGCCCCGACGAGAGTTATTATTCTCACGCGGCAATTGGTTATGCCTAAAACGGCGCGCGTACAAGCGAAACGTCGACGTCCCCGACGCGTTTCTCTGTCAGTCGAGAGCGAACGTAGGTGTTTCGCGAGGTTGTCGTTGCACTAGAAGGCCGTCACCGTCGGTTTCCGATAACCGAGCTGCTGTCGCCCTGCGGTTCGCGTTCTTGTCGCCCGTAAACCCTCTTTTCTCCTTTCCTCCCTCTGTTCCGCGGCCGTTTCTCTCTCCGTTTTCTCCGGGTAGCTCGCCTCGACCACTCCGGCGCTTAGCTCTCCGCCCCGGTCGCATGGACTATTGCCGCGTCTTTTTCGCTCGTTCCCCCCCGATACATCGTCGTCCGCGTCTTTCCGCGCGAGTTTGTCCGCGTTGCAGGCTCCCCTGTCCTAGCAGACTCGTTCGTCTTCCTCTCGCCTCGTTACATACGCGAGAACAGCTTCGGCGGCGCCTTCCGCGTGCCGCTACACGCGGGAGGGTGCCTGGGAAACCTGTCGAAGCTGCCGCGCGGAAAATTATCGAGCGCGGAGCGCCGCCTACGCGTGGATCGTCGATGATTCGCGGACGGACGTGTAGCGTGCGCGATGAGCAGCTGTTAACCGGAAACGGGGTGAACTCGCGGCGGCGATTGACATTTCCCCGGCGATTCTCGATCGGAGAAAGTCGATTGCAGCTTGTTCGCGTGGGTGAATCGCGAGAACCAAGCGTCGCTTCATTTTTTCGCGAGCGGAGCGACGACGGAATCGTTCAACTCCGAAGCGAGCGTCGAGTAGACGGAAAAATAGACGGAGGTAGTCGTTAACGCACGTAACCCAAGGATGCGCGTTCGTATGACGCCATTGACGGGAAAGGCGTTGAAAAATGGCAGACGGTGCACGAAACAATGTTTAAGACCGCAAGCCAACCACTGCCTTGTAACATTTAACGGAATAATGAGCACCGCGTCGCAAAACACCTTTGACAGCCGGCGCTGAAATCGTGTCGCGAAACACGCTCGGCTCTCTCTCTCTCTCTCTCTCTATATATATATATATATATATATATATATATCTCACCTTGGCTACGGGACACGCAGAGATCTGGCATATTCACGATTTCTGTGTCTGGCTCTCGCGAGGCGTTCGCGCCGCCACGATAGTCCCGGGTGAAACGTGCCAGAACGAGTTTAACAGACGGTTATCACAATGAACGCGTACGTGGAAGCTGGTTGCTCTTTCCTCCAAGGTCACCTACAACGACCCTGCCACGCCGGCCTCCAGCGAATCGACCGGCTGGTCGAACAGAAGGGCAACGCTCCAATGTTGCCCCGGTTAATTATTCTGGTCTTCGCGGCGTTCGGGAAAGGAGAGAAACGGCGAGCTCGCGTCGCACAAAGAGCGGCGCATCTCCCTTTCAGCGAATTCGCGAGCCGAGCTGCCAAGTGAAATCGCTCGCGATCGAGCGACGCGACGCGTGTGGTCCCCGATGCAGCGACGAAGATCGAAAACGCCGGGAGCCGACGAAATTGCCGAAATTCCGCTAGTTTCGTCGAGAATTTTATTTCCCGTTTGGAAAAAAAGGCTATGACCCCGGAATGGCCAGTGGGAACGCGGTGCCCCGATAAAAATAATTAAATTTCGCACGCGGCGTCGGAAAAATTTGGTATTGGAAAATTTTGCGCGTTCCTCGCGGCGGCCGCCTTCTCTGCTTCCTTCTCTCCGAACCGTGCGCAAATATAATACATCCGCGTCGGTTTGTTCGCCGGTTTATTAATTTCGCAGTTACACCGCGGCAGCGTGGAAGGGAAACGGGGTGAACGTATTATCCGATGCTGTTTCCTCCTTGCGACACGTTGCATCGAACCCGGGATGAGAACGCGACGATAATATTAGCATAAGGATAAGAGCGACGGGAACGACGCGGTGCGAATTGTACGAAACGTTCGCGTCGTTTGTGCTTCGTATCGTAGAACGTAATTGCGCGTGAAAGGTAGCAGCGCGTACCCGGCGCGATAATTGTCCGTCCGATTTAATATCGCGAGCGACGGCAATTTATCGACGCGTTCGTTAGGATCGAAGAATAGGGCTCCGATCTTTCGCTTGCTCCTGGAACGTCGCCGTAAATTTTCAACGGCCCGCGACGTTCGGCGCGTCGCTTGTTTCACGGTTTCGCAGGTAGGACAAGTTCGCGAATAAATTCATGGCCGAGGGGAACTCGTTGCCGCTAGGTCCGCGAACAACAAACGTAACAGGATGCAGTAGACGGCTAAGTCATGAACCCTCGCGTTCCATCGATCGTTATCGATTCATCCGAGCTTTTTACCCGGCGCTAATCAGCCACGAGTTGGATGTCGAGAAGGAATGAAATATAAGAGCTCCCCCGGTTGGCCTTTGTAATGCTCGTCTCATTGTCGAGTCTAATCGAATGATCTATGCATGACTGCCCCCGGTGGCGGTGGAATCTTAATTCGATAGCCCTTAATATTAATAAATCGTTAACGGGCGGTGAACGTCGCGCTGTTCCAGCGGGCCGATGATTTTTCTGTCTCGGCTCGTATCGTGGCGCGGATTCGTCCGCCGACGAAACGCCATTATCTATTTTATCGCTGCCACTTGTTATCCGTTTCGAAGAATCGACGCACCCGTTGCATTCGATCGCGTTTAAACGAGGGGCAATTGAACCCAATCGCTTTAGCGAATACGCGTATTCTCCTTTTTCGAGGCAAAGAAACAACACCGACCGTTAATTCTCCAGTGCCCGGGCAGGAACTTGTTTCGCGAATCTGGAGGAAGTTTGCACGGGAACGAGCATCGACGACGTTTTAATCGCCCGGTGCCCGTTCGCCTATTTCGCCCCCTTTCAGACCGCGGATGGCGATGCGACACGCTAGTAAATACACGTATCTCGCAGCGGTGTTATTAATAGAAGCGTGGGAGGATGCGGGAGTGGTACGTGCGACGAATAACGAAGCCGCGACATCGGCCCCCTCACCTGAGTAGTCGCGCCGATGGACCAGGAGGTGGGATCGCGCCTCGTCGACCCCGAGATCCTAAACGCCCTCCGCTTCGTTAACCTACATTCCGAATCTTCTCGTATATCGGAGCCTGCGTTTCGATTAATTAACGACGGGATATACGTTCCTCGAGTGCTCCCGGCCCGTTGCAGCATTGTGCAATCGTGTTCTCGAGCCCGACGTAACTCGAGCCTCTGTGCCAAATTGGGGGGAGGGCAAGACGTCGATTGAAATTGATGAAGAAACGGTGACCCCTCGAGTGACGAGCAAGCGATCGACGACAAATTACGAATTCTTCGGGAGAGAAAAAGAAACGAAAGAGGAAATAGTTGGGCAACCTCGAAGTTGGAAAAATTGGAGATCGACCCTGGCCCCTAATCCGAAACACGCGTGGTCGCGCGCGTACTCCGCACTCTGAAAGCTTTCCAGCGCACGTACATCCTTCCTCCGTTTTCGGACTTTCGTCCATCTCGGTTTCGTCCCGGGCCCCCTTGCATCCAGGCCTCTCTACGCCCCATCCGT
Organism: Nomada fucata; assembly: GCA_948146005.1. Taxonomy (NCBI): domain Eukaryota; kingdom Metazoa; phylum Arthropoda; class Insecta; order Hymenoptera; family Apidae; genus Nomada; species Nomada fucata. The sequence continues at coordinate 2,842,242 of OX411279.1, forward strand.
TCGACTCGTTTTCGGTGTATTAGGTTTCACGTAGACGCAAGAGCCGCGTATGCCCAGTCGTGCGTGCAGTTAACAAGACACGTTCAACGCAGATGAGCCATCCTCACGTGGGTATACCGCCCGCAGCCGGCTCGCGATAACTTTATACCCTTCCTCCGTGTTCTCGTCTCGCCACGGCGAATTCCACTTTTCCGCCCGTTTTTTTCTTTGCCCGCCACTCGTGAACATCGTTTTCCCCGATTCACGCTCGGGCGGCACGACGCAACGCGAGCCGCCGCGTTCGACCGCAGAGTTACGCTACGACGAGGCCCGGAGAAAAATTGTTACGCCTCGACTTCGGATAAGAGCGGCGGGCAATTTCGTTTCCGTTCGCTTGAACAACGACAGCAACAAATAGTCACGCTAGAACATCGATCTGGTCGCTGCCGACAGCGTCTCGACGCGTGTTCGCTCATTAGTCGGACGCTTAATTTGCTGATAGCTTTGGGACATTCGTTTCGGCGACGCGAGTTTCGAGGCAACTGGCCGTCTTTCAGCGAGGCGCTTTTTAACCGACGTCGTTCACGACCCGATCCACATTGTCACGATTATCGTCTGTACGTTTCTTGTCATCGTTCGCCTTTCGAATCTCGCTCCCCTGACCCTCCGGCGGTTGCGTACAGAGCGCGTTCAGAGAAACGCCGGGACGGCCACGCCGAGGCGAAAGATAAAAGGGGAGAAAAAAGAAAAAAACGATGAAAGACGAAAACGATTGGGAGAAATATCTTGGTTCGAGCGACCGGTCGCCCGTATCCCCGGCGATCTGGGAAATTACACCTTCCGGAAAATTAAAACGGCGTTCGTCGGGGTCGTTCGTTTCCGTCTTTGCGCGCCGCTTAATCATTCCGCTGATCAACGTTCGGGCATGTCGCGACGGGGACCACCACCGTGGACGCGTCGAAACGTTCGCACAATGGTTATTAAATGGTTAACGGCCGGTAATCAGAATCGTCCGCGTATCGTTATAAAGCCTGCCACGGGGAATTATCTCGATCTTGGCTAGGAAAAATTGCAACGACCCTCCCTCTACGGGACTCCCTCAATTCAGCCTCGCTCTGAAACGCAAAACGACTCCGCTACTCTTCCTCCCCTTCTCGCCATCTCCTTCCCTTTCGTTCTCTTTCGTTCTCTTTCGTTCTCCTTCGTCCGCGGTGCCCCGGTCTCGCAGTAGAACGAGCCAGTAGCTGAAAGACAGGACCTGCACGCCGCGTCCCGACCTTCTCTCGCCTTCGTTCGTTGCACGCGACGTCCTTCTCCTCCTTCCCCGTCGCCGAAAGGACGTGCTGTGCACGTTTCGCCCGTCGGCCCTGCCGCCGCCACCGAGTGACGTGAAATTATAATTCCGTAAAATTAACGTTGCATATGTTAATTATTAAGAACCGGTCCGTGGCTCGGGGCCGTCCTCGAGATCCCCGTTTCCACGGCCGGGATATATTATGTACGAGCATGCGAGTTACGGGCGGGGATCGCCTCCCGTGAAACGCGGCCGTTGTCTTTAAGACCGCCGCGGGGTATCGTCGGATAACGTCGACGAATTCTCGTGCCGTCGAGCCCGTTCGCGGTCGTCCGGGGATTCCGTTTAGCGAGTACGGTTATTGCGGGTCAGCCCTCCGGCCGGCGACATTTCCCCGACCTATCGAACGGCTCCAGAGTTGGGCCCCGCCGGATCCTGTCGACGTAAGGTCGATAGAAGGCTGGCCGGGCGAAATGTTAACGCGCCGCGCGTCGTCGAGAAAGTTCAACGCGACGATGGAACGACGGCGAGACTCCTCTGGAAGGGCAGAAACGGATTCGTAGGAAGGCCACCGGTCTTCGGACCGGCGTTTATACCGATCGAACGAACGCATCGTAATTAAGAGATTGCTCCTCGCCGAGCGAGGAACGGTTTGCGTGCCGAACGGATGAAGAAATTACGCTCGCGTTCAAAGGGACGAACACCCCGTCGATGCCCGTGGAATTCGGGTTAAGCAATTGGCTCGAACGATATCGCCGCCCGACGTACTCGCGAACAGCCACTTAAATCAATTAATTTCCGCTCGTGGCGATCGATCGCCGCGGGGGCGTTAACTAGAACCGAGCTACCGATAGACGCGTATTCCATCGCCTTCGACGTCCGCGTCGCTCGTTCGCTCGCTCGTTCGCTCGCCGATCGGGACCGAGAATTCCGTTCGCCTCGTGGTCTATTTTTGCCGGCCCTTCGGAACCGCCATTCGATCGGCGCGCACGTACGTAACGCGTAACGTTCTCCAATTTGCGCGAGGCACGGGCAGAAATAACCGGCAGGTAAACGCGCCGACAATGTTCCGCGCTTCGAACCGCTCGCAGCGATTACCGATCGCCTTTTCTAACCGCGGCTCAAACTCCGTGCAATCGCCGGCAAAACGAACCGATTTTCCGCCACGCGTTTCAACCAACCCGGCGCGCACACTCTCGGTCAAAGCGTTTCCTTGCGAATCGCGATCTTTTCCGCGCGGCTGCGAAAACGTTGCGCACGTGCACGCGCGAATAATCGTGCTTTCCCAGTCACGGCTATTATTTACACCGGGTATAAACGGTCGGTTTTTGTGCCGCGCGGCGCACCCTCTCGAATCGTGCGCCGCTCTTTGAGCCGGTGCTCGAGATTTCGACGGAAACGTCGGGCCCGAGATTTTCAACGGCGATAAACGAAAGAGGCGAGCGGCTTCGGCTGGGGTCTCGTCGACGTTCGGGTAAACGAGCGTCGCGGGGGCGAGCACGTCGAAACGAATAGGGAGCGGAGAGGGTGGCGCGACCGCGGACAAAAAAGTGAAGGAACAAAAAGTAAAAGACGAAAAAGGGAAGGAAAAAAAAGAGAAATCAGGAGGACTTTGTTCGAGCGGCGAACCTTCTCGGGGGGCACGCTAACGAGGAAAGTACACGAGACGCCGGATGAACACGTTTTCTCGAAATATCGTGGACGAAAAATTCGTTGGAAATAACGAGACGGGGGTGGGAATTCGCCCGGGGCGGTTGACTTCGCGGGGGCAACGTAACGTTCCCCGTAATCGTCAAATAGAGTTTGCTTTCAGGACTCGAGGGCAACCTCGAGAGCGAGCGTCCTAATTTTATCTACCGTCGGGGATCCCTTGCTTCCGTCGTTATCGGACCGCCAAACTGATTACTCGTTTACGCCGCGCGGCGAGCGTCTCGTTCGACCGTGGCCGCACTGTCGTCGGCCATTAAATCGATTAAATCGATTAAATCGAACGGCCGTGCGCCGCACAGGCCGTGCATTCGGCGCTCGATGCACCGTGCGCACCGTGGTACCGATCTCCGCGAGACGCTTTTTCCTTTTCTTCCGGCCAGCTGGAACCGTCGTAAATAATGAGATAAGGGAGTTCACCGTCTCGGTGGCCCGTTATCTAGTCCCAGAGGAGGAGAAACCACATGCACAAATTCGCCGCGCGTCTTCGTTCCCGGCCGACCAGATCTGTTCGTGTATTTCCTTCGCGAACTAGACCCGCGTCGGCCGCAGCGCCGTTCAGCTCGCTTTCGCAGCGATTCGTCGTCTACGTTTGCACGCCCCTGTGCTTATCGTTCCTGCGCTCGTGGAAATTGGGCCCGACCGAGCGTTCGATGTTGCACGCGGATCAGAATTCGCGCAGGGGAATAGGGCCGGCGCGGTCAGACCTCGGGGAAGTCTCGAGCGGATTCAATTCCCACGTGGAAGCTCGACGCAGCCGAGCTCCTCTTGACCCCGAAACACACGATAATCGCATCGCCGGGATGCAAACGGATGGAAGCTGTAATACGAATGAACGGTTTAACAGCAATTACGCGTGCATTTGATCCGTGGAGGACGAGCACGCGGAGCGACGCGGGGCCGCGTCGAGCCTTTGAACGCCGTTTAATGACCGTAAATTTACCACCTTTCGTCCACGTAGACGGGTACCTGTCTCTGTCTCTGGCGGTACACGCGTCGAGAATGTCACGTACAAAGGCGCCGATCCGAGATAGCGTGCCGGAAAGGGCAGCCGTGCGGGTTGCGCGTTGCCACTGACAATCAGACGTGGAAGTGTGAACGTTTTAATGTCACACCGCCTACGCTCTGACATAACCGGTTAACCTGTTGCCCGCCGGTACGACCGGGTACGTTACCGAAAAGGGGAGCGATCGAACGTTCCATGGTCCCCCGTGTCTCTGCAAAAACACGCGGGGGAACGTCTTCGACAGCCGGGCCGCACCAGCTGTCCAAACGTTCCCGTATTTTTCTATCCGATTAACTTCTGTCCGGCGAACGAAGACGCGGAAAAAATTCTACCTTCCTTCGCCCGACGTTCTTCACGCCGAGAAAGCGGAAGCCTCGAAATCTCGAAATTTCGCGATTGAAATTCCGCGTCGAGGTCGACGAATCGACCGGCCCCCCGCTCGCCTCTCCAAGGTGACAGCGCGAACCCGTAACCCCACCGATAACAGCTCGTCGAGGGGGGGAAGGGGGGGGGTGGATTAATTCCTTGGCACAGCAGGAAATAATTAGCCGCGACCGGATATGATTGCCGGGTAGGCGGCGGCATGGACAGCGGGGACAGTCCAGCCTGACTCTCAATCGACTTTTACGCCGGCGTTCGAACCTTTTGCTATGCCTCGCGTGGCCCTTTGATTCGCTCGCACACAATGCACGTAGCACGAGACCATTGTTTTGGCGGAACAAGCGCGTTTCGCTCGTTTAACGAACAGCGAGCACGTATGTCGGAAAGCTCACGTATACCGTTTGTTTCTGGCTCGGGAACGGCGGAAGCTACGCTATCTCGCCTCCTGTTGATTTTGATCTCTCTCTCTCTCTCTCTCTCTCTCTCTCTCTCTCTCTCTCTCTCTATCTCCTTCTCTCCTCTCAGCCTCCTCTGCGTTTTCGCGTTTCCTCCCCGGCCTGTTCTTTCACCGGGCGAGTAGCACATATATCTCGTCCAACCCGAACGGGGGAAGGGTTGCCTCCGCAACACGGGCGGAAAAATTTCACGGGAACAAAGAGACTTTACGAATACAATGCCCGACGCGCAAACGACGAGACGAAACACGTACAAGTGATGTGGAATTACAGATGCGATTACGTTCGTTCGAGGCTTTATCGTGTATCGATCGTTCCCTTGCCTTCCTTTGTTCTCATAGACTTAATAAGAGGACGAAAAAACTACGACCGTCTTCCAAACGGACCGCGCAACCAGTACAGCGCGTCGCGCGTTATCGCGAAAGCGACGTTACTCGTCGAGCCAATTATTTTTCCAAGAGCGAGCAACCGTTTCCGCCTCGGCGTGCATTTTCCATCGCGGCGGCGATACGCGCGGCGCGCGGCTGATCAAACGAGCGAGTCAATAAAGAGGGAAAAAATTCCTTCAATTTCGAGCCTGCCCGTCGTTTCGCGGAACGAAATATCCGACCGCGTGCGGATCGCAAACAGCCAATATAATAACGTCGACGGAACGGCGGAAGCCGTTCGTCCCGTCTATATCTCGATAACAGAAGGAGGATGTACAGAGGAATCGGAGGGCAGAGAATCGGTGTACGAAAAACGATACCGGGAGCGCCATACCACCGTCCATACTTCTGCCACCGTCCACGCGGAAAGTACGCGAGAAATCCTCCGATCCGCGGATTACTCGCGCAATTGCGAGTACGCGCACGGACTCGCCGAATGGATCTCGCGGTCGCGACCACTCGTGGCGAAGCGTTCGTTCCCTGCGCGGAACTCGAAAACGCCGCGAACGGAAGGGCTGTCCGTTCGTTTCCCTGGATTTTCCGCGCGACGCGTCGCGAGCGGCGTCGCGAGCCTGCGTGGGACGCACGAGAGACGCGCGGCCGACTCCGCGGGGACGGTAACGAATTTCAAAGAGGAACTGCGAATAAGGATGGAATTTATTCGAGTCCCTCGGGGCTCCGGGTGTTGGAAACGCGGGGGTGCGCCGTGGAAGAATTGCGATCGGGCGCGCGACCTTTCCAAACTCGCCCCGTCGCCGTCAAACGCGAGAATATTTCGCCAGGGGGAACGCGCCGGACCGAACTCCTCCCGCGAGCGCCACGTCCGAGCGAGACGACTGAAATTCCAGTATTCCAGCGATACGCGAAGCTCAACGGGGTTAAGTAAACCCCGTCGACTCGACGGGGAACGCGGACGTGGCTCCGCGAATTAAAATGAATTCGCCGGCATAGAAATTTCGCGGAGGAGCCCGGCCAATTCTTTCCACGCGTGCCGCGCATACCGCGCTCATCTACGGCTTTATTAAACTCGCGGAGGGACCGTGACCGTCGTAAATCTCGCCGCCCGGGTGGGAGAGATTGTACAACGCGGCGGACAAGAGCTCTAGGATTCCAATCCCGCGGCGGGGATTCTCGGCGATTCGACGCAATTAGTCAAGGAAACGTTTTGTCAACGGCCATTGTCGGGGAACTCGTTTGCCGCGTGCTTTACGAGTCGCGAGCCGTGGCCCCGTTATTAATCATATTGTTTGGGACTCTCGTAAAGTGAACAGCTTAATGGGACGCACGGTCACCGGTCGCAGCCGCGATACCCGACGCCAGAATGGAAAACGATCGTTCCGGCCTTCTCCTCCTTCATTTTTGCGGCCTTGTCGGGCGCGAAAGAACGGCCGCAGATAAATATGCTGGGTTTCTGCGAGGTCGAACTTTCTTCCCGTTTGCGGCGGTTCTAACTGTGAATCGACGGTGATCGTCGTTGCGTTTTCTAAATGGCAGCTGTCTTTTGACCCCCGTCCCGAGGTACGCGTAAAGACGTCGGTTTGAAATTCAACGCAGGCACGCCGCGGCGTTCCCTGTTCCCCAACGGCCGGGGCGAGGATCTTCGCCAGCGGTGGCGCAACGCGAACCTGCGCCGTTCGTTATGTCCGTCGACTAATTATAGCGCGGACACTGGGCTGCGAAAACGTCGAGACGTCGATCGGACGTACGCGGCTCGACGTTCCAGCGAGGCGCGCCTCGAAACTTCGAAAGATCTTTCGCCGTTCCCACGGCGAGGATCGTCCACCGACCTGGGGGGCAAACGTTCGTCCGTGCCCGGGGAACGTCCGCGCGAGTCGCGTCACGCGCGTAACGCTTCGACCGCGGTCGCGCGCGTGTATTTGCGCGTAGATCCGCGTGCAAATATGTGCGGAGGGTGCGTGCACCCGGGCGGCCGTAATTGTGAGCGAACTTGCGGGCCCGCGGTGTAATCGCGTTAAAACTGTGCCGGGAAAAGGGCGGACGACACGCGGGTAAACAGCGCGGCCGGGCATCGCATTAACAGTTGTTTGTTCGTTAATCCTCAAAGCGGGAGAACTTGCCCGTCCGCTGGTCGGCTTCCGGCCGTTGCCGGTAAAGCGAGAAATTAGCGGTCCCTCTGTTTCGAGTTGCGCGAAGCCGACTTAGGGAGCGTTTTGAGCGCCGAGAACTGCGACGGCAGGAAGGAAATTATTCGTCGTGGCTGAGAAAAATGGGACGTGCTGGAGGAGGGGGTGACGCGACGAAACGTCGACGGCCGACGTTTGGCCGATGGATCGGGGCGCGCGTGTCGCGTGATTCCGTGTCACGGCACGAGGCGAACGGCGAACGGTAGTTTCCGGTAAAACGCTAGAACGGAGCGTTTATTTCGAGACGGCGGTAATAATAACGAACGATGACGTTTTAACGACACATTCCTGCAGCGACGTTTACCGAAGATCGGTGCCGCGGACCGCGGATCGGTCCGATCGGTTTCTTGCGCGCGAGAGTCTGGTCGACCGGCGTAGATCGAAGCGAAGATCGAGACGAGGGTACCAATGGGAACGGGACTGGCTCAACGACCGGGATTTGTGTATTGACCCAAGTGCGCCGTGTTTTCGGAACGATGGAGATCGAGGTGAAATCGGCGATAAAGTTCCGGATAGTTCTCTGAATCGGAAACGAACGTAAAATACGCGGCAGGCGCAACGATCTTTTGCTGCAAATGTTGCGCGTCGAGCAGAGCTTTATCTTTTCGAGTAATGGAAATTTCTCGCGGCGCGAGCGGAAGAGCAGAGGGTTCCGATGCGCGCGGTTCGACCCGTGTTATTTTAACACCCGAAGCTGTAGCCTGGCAAGTACGAGTCGATTTCAATTAATACAGCTCGATCGATCGCGTCGGTCGAGCGTGCAACGGCTAATTAACGGTTCCGTTTCTACGTACTGTATAATAACAGCGTTACCCTGATGTATAACGCAGCTCGATAATCCCCGCAGCACTCCGAGCAGCCATCGCCCATAGGAAAACGGCTTTTGATATCTTGTCGATATCACGTGCGCTATCGCTGCCGCGCGTAGAGACGCGCGGAGTCGCGGGGACGAAAATGTTTCGTTCAATCGGAAACTGTCAGGCCCCACGGTGATGAGTGGAAATCGCTCGTTCCCGATGCGATAATTCGCGCGTCGATTGGCACTGCTGCGCGCTTCGAGCGTGCAACGAGGCGGCGCGACGCACCTCTTCGCGAACAGATCTTATCGCGTGCAACGCTCGACGATCAGCGAGTGTCGCCGACGGAGTCGCGCGGACCACACGCGAATCGAGTTCGCCGAGTGAAATCGTCGCAGGCTCGTCCGGACCCGGGCGGCCAGGGAGATACGGTCGAAACGGCGAAATCGAAATTGCGCTCGCGAGCGTGCAACGAGTCTCGGATCTACTCGGCTCGCCCACGATATCGTTCGAAAGAATAATTATAGGTTTCGCGTACACGTAGGGCAGGATACGAGATGGCACCGCTGGCGGTAGCGGTGGTTCACGTCAAACCACGCTATCTTGCGCTCACTGAAAAATAAACGAGGAGGCACCGTTTAATGCCGCTTTCGAGCGGTGTGCCTCCTACCCAGTCGAGGAGTTACCGAGACCTCGCGAGCACTCTTATCTGATGCGTCCGGTATGCGTCCCGAGCTCGCACGGTGCACAATACCTGGCCGGCTGATGACTGCCGGCCATGTTTGCAACGCTTCTTCCCGGTTTCTGTTGGGACAGAGGTTTCGTTGCGAGAGACGAATCGTTGGAATCGGACGCGGCAACGGTTGTACCGATTTTGGAACTCGTTCGGCTACGATCGCGAAATATCGAAACGAGGTCGAACCTTTGTTAAACACTGCCCCGGACGTCGTTCGTCGAACGCTCTTCGACGCGGCAAGTTTCAGCGAAACTGTTTAACGGCGGAACGATTAACATTTAGAGATCGGCGCGTCCGTTCGTTTCGAATCGCGCAACGAGCGGATAAACTCCGATGTCCCGTAAATAGCTTATTGCGTAATGACGCAATTACCAAGCACAATGCGCCCCGATAGCGGCGAGCTTCTCGTGCCGCCTTCATTCTCGATTCTCGTCAATGAAAACGCTGGGGCAACAAAGCGTCGCGCACGAGCGTATCGCGAACGAACGGCCGTTCGCGCGATTCGCCCGCGACCCTCCTTACGGAAACTCGAACGTTAATAAACGCGTTATCGTCGGACGATACGTTGACGGAAAGGGGGGAATTCGTCGAGGCGTCGCAGAAGACTGAACGCCGCCGATAAAAGATCGTGTAACCCAATTTTTCCGTCGCTATCTTCCCGCGGCGGTCCAAGATACCGTACAATAGAATGGAGAACGTTGTTCCGTCGGGCGGCACGCGGAAGTTTACGAGCGTTAAACGGCATTCACGCGACTCCAGGCCGGCCGACGATGTCGGATCATTCCGTAGGAACGTTTATCGTATTCGTACGTGGACGCGTCGACGTCGCGGCAACCGCAACTGTTCTCCGTTCGAACGATTTTCAATGGTTTCTCGTCGAATCGACGAGATACCGGACGACGGACGAAATTAAACCAGCCGAGGAATAGGAAAAACGAGCTTCGAGGCCTCGACCCCCTATCGCCGGGTCAAGACCATCAATTCACCGCGCGGTCGAAGCAACGCGCTCGAACTCGGTGAACTCGCGGAGGCGCTCGCGGGGCGGGCGTTAACGGCTTTACTTATGCGCGGAATCACGAGCAGCTGGGAAACCGCTTCGTTTCACTTTCGAGCCAGCTGAAACGAGCGGGCACGGGGGATACCTGCAACGCTCCCTCGGCTTCCCCGGCGACCGGGACGATCGCGTACAGCGACGACAGGCCTTCCATCAAACAAACGGACGTCGATGGGAACGACCGTACGCCATTCCCCTTTTCGTCGCTCGTTATTTATACGGCGATTCGTGTTCAGCTTCCTCGGCCCCTTAATCACTCGGCTCTACCTACGAACCAGGAAACTCCGCGAGTTTATCCTCTTAATTCTTCAGGCAACGACAGATATACCCTGGAGAGGCTAGCTTGGTTGCCGTTGAAGTTCCCCGAAGGGGAAACGAAAGCAACAGGCAGATAGGGGGAGAGAGAAAGATTAAGAAAGAGAACGACTATCGCGAACAGTGGTATCGTAAGCAAAGTGGAGGACAAGTCGAATAGAACGACGAGGGTTTGGCTGGCCGGGCGTCGATGATCCTTCGAATGCATCTTTAATTCCACGCGCCTCGATATCAATTGGAATCTTGACCGTCCGGCTCTGTTACTATATGGCGTAGGGGAAAAGCTTTGTCCCCGCCGACATGGATCGACCGTTGTCGTTCATGCCTTTCTTCTACCTTTCCGTGCCGCGTTAGAACGGCGACCCGCGGATAAAGGCCATTGTTGCAGAAAAGGGAGGACGATCCACGGTGTTTCTCGTACGGCTTATTCAGCATGCAGTTGCCGAGGTTATCGCGCTCCACGGACGTTGATAGAATACGCATCGTTGGCCGGGGTTGCGGTGCAAGTGGCGGGCGTCCGTGGCTGTCAGCGCGTCTCGAAACCGTCAAGGTCCCAGCGCAGGGGCCCGATTCGAATCAACGTCACCGACTCGTCCGCCCCCGCGTTCGCCACCCCACGGTGTCGTCACGGTATCGATACCTGCGACTCACCTTTGGCGATAATCGTCGTTCCTGGAACGACGGGTCGCTCGGGCGTTCCAGCGCGGTCGGAGAATCGGCGAATCTTAGCGGAAGTGCCTTGGCTTCGCGTTGCGCTTTCACCTTTCGCGCCTGTTCGGCAGGTAAAGAGAAAAACCGCGGTGGTGGGGGCGGGGTCGCTTTCGAGCAATCAGATACGATATCTCTGCCGTACAAACACGGTTAATAAAAGAAAAGGGATGTTTGCACTGGAGGTTGCTCGTGGGTCACAGTGTTGTAATCGCGGTGCTGTTCGTGGCAAACGTTGAGCATCAGAGATATTTTGGGTAATAGCATCGAACGCCCCGCCCTATGCAAACGTTACGGTTCACTGTTTCTTAATAGACGCTTGAGATTAGATTGATATTGCCGTCATTATGCTCGTGTTCTTTGTGCTGTTTATACAGAGGGTGGGCCAGTTGTTGGTGAAAAAAGTTACTCCAGATTTGGTCGATCCGGGGTCACGTTCATCTATGTAGGTCACCGAATTTTAAGATGAATTATCGTTCGAGATACCTCGCCCGAGGGACTTGTCTCTCTCCCTCTTTCTCTCCCTCTCTCTCGAAACGTTCTTCCTGAAAAGAATATCGAATCCCAGACGATCGCGGCCGATTCGAGGATACAAGACGCGTCTTGTCTTCGCGTCTCCCTTTCAATCGAAAGGTCTTCGTCATTTCAAGGATGGTCTCGACGACGCTCAAGAATAGAAGCGCGGAAGACAGGCCACAATGGCGAATAAAGCGTCGAGGACCGAAAAAAACTCTGACTCACGAGTCCGCGGCGAAAGAATCCTCGCGCGTCTCGCGCGAGAGCGTTCAGAAATATTTCGTCCGTGAATTGGGCACTCGAGAAACGTGCGGTATCGACGGGCGATTCGTTCGGGATCGTGCACGTTGCACGCGCGTGTCGTCACTGCGTACACGCAACCCGCGGAGAGTGCGTACCGTCGTCGTCGGGGCTCGATGCAAACGAGAGTCAATGACTCGCTGCTAGTCGCGCACTGGTACTACCGCAGTTAGGCGTAATGCGGTTGCTAATGACAGAAAAGAGCGAACCGCTCGCGTGCGTCAACGGGCATCGTTTCTAAGATTGATTTCAGCCGGGGGCTTTCCGTTGCCGAGGAAACGCGAGGCTATAAACCTCGTGCGACACGCTGAACGATAATTGAACATTCGAAAGCGACGGCGCGATCCTCGCGAAGTTTATTTTTCAGGCGCACGATACCAGCAATGCGGTTATTACAAGCGGAAGGGCTCGCCGACGCTCCAAGCGCCGCGGAATCCGTTGCCGGACGTTTCGCGAGGCCCGTCGTTCTTTAACGACGCGGCGAGCCGGCGATAACGGTCCCCGTTTCGCTTGGGTCCTCGATTACAAATTTCATTTCGCGCCGTCACCTTCGGTCAGCCGGAAACGCGTAAATTACTCGCGTCCAGCGCGACGAAACGGTGGACGAATCTGAGGAACGAAAAGGAACACCGAAGTGTACGCGCTGTGAAACGGGACCGCCTTGTTGGGACGGCAACCTGTTTGAGGGATGCACGGCGAAACGATCGAGGCTTGCTTTTACGAGCTTCGTCCATCATCGCGGGAATAATTTGCATCGTTTTGCCGGAGCGATTATTGTCGCTGAGGCTACCGGAGTTGCGCGTCGCTAACGTAAGCGTTACGATCGCACACGCTCCGCGAGATTCTTCTGAACGCGAGGACCGAGCGATGGCGAGCCTCTTGTCGAGAAGGAAGCGGCAGTCAGAGTAGGCCCTCCAATTAGAACGTCTCCGTCGGGGATCGATCGATACTGGACCACGGTGGATAGCCCCGGTCGAAAGTGAGCACGGCGACCCCTTTAATAGGGCCGGATAACGACGTGGAAATTGACTCGACGAAAACTCGATAACCAATTGACCGGAGGTATCGCGGGGACAATTGCTCCTCGCGGGGCCCCGCGGCTTCGCGAAGCTGTTGGCGCGATGCGTGCGTGCGTGCGTGCGTGCGTCTCGCGTCAGTAAACGAACCGAAATAAAAAAAGGAGGGGCGTGGAATTCTTAATACCCACCTTCGGTTAGGAAGAAAACGTAATTGACAGTAAGCAATCCGGCTCGACGGAAGGCAGGCCGCGGAGGGACGAGATATGTGCATACGTAGGGCGAAGTGGTCGCATTCAGAGCGTCGCGTGACGCGCTCAAATCAGCGGAAACGCTTCGAACATGTGCGTACATAATGAGCTTAATTGTGAGCCACCGCGAAGAAGAAAAGTCCCCGGACGAGAATTACGAGGTGGCCGAGGCGCCACACTCACGGGCGGACTTGCGGCCCTCGGCTTCGCCCGGCTTATGAATAGTACTCGTTGTGTGTACGTGAGTGGGCCGCGGTTTATTGCTGCCTTTCGCAGCAATTCTATCTTCGGTCCCGGGATGGGATCGGTCGGTCGGTCGGTCGGTCGCGAGCCTCTCGATACGTACTCGAAATAAATCGATCGGGAACACGCGCGTTCATACGCGGGGGCCACTTCACGCACGGACTGAAACAGCTGATCCGTAATTTAAACGAGAACTCTCCGTACCCTCGGAGATACGTTTTTATTTCACCTTCGATACGAGCCGTGCCGTTCACCTCGCATCGCCTCCCCTTTAACCTTCGACGCCGATCGACGACTCAATACTGGAATCGACGATGGAGGGGAAGCCGTGTCACGAAACACCGAGTCGACCTCAATTGAACGGGCGATAAGTGGAGGCCCCGTGCAATAATCGTCGAGCGATCCGACCGTTTATTGTGACGCTTCGATTAGCCCATCGATTCCGTCGCCAGTGGTATGCGTTCGATAAGAGGGGGGCCCCTCGAATATTCGTCGGACGGGCAGCCGCGCGTATCGTCGCCACGGATTTCGAACGGAAGCGCTCTGACTGGCCCATGATCGATCGTCCTACGTCATCGAAGACGAACGACCGGTCGTTCGGCACCGATTAACAGTACCGGTACTCCAGGTAACGACCAGAGGACACGTGCGTACAGAACACGACTGGGAAAGGCACGGAGAAACGGAAATGGAGGGAGGAAGGCGAGGCTGTGCAACTCGTTGAGACGCATTTTTCTCTACTGTCGCAACGGCGTCGCGGCGCCTCGTTTCGCGGCGAAGATCAAAGTGGGCCGGTGGATCGAGCGTCGACCCATCTGCTCTTCGCGTCGACGACGCGTTCGCCTTCGGTCGACGAGTAATGCACATTTATTTGTTTGCCCCGTCCGACCATCCCCCTCGATGTCGCCATTTCCGCGTGGGATCGCTCGTCTTCCCGATCACACGCGACCCGTAAATGTTCGTTGCTCGAATCGATTCGCGGATCCGACGCAGTCGTCGTCAGCCGAGGGAGATATTTCCAGATCGCTTCGGGTTATCGTTCCCTTTCGTTCGCCGTTGCTCCCGTTTTGATACACGCGACACACAAAGCTGCGCGGCGGGGTGTGATGTTTTACGCGCTTATACGGACCGTGTAATGGCGTGCATTCATAGGCGCACGCGAGCGTGCTACGCGCCACTCCGAGCGCAAAGGGTGGCCGGTAAGTTCGGCCGGTCCGTTTTGAAAGGGAAGCAAGGTTCGCGACGCGGAAACGTTAACGCGGTTTTGTAAAAACGGGTCACGGTGGCCGACACAATGTCGTCCGACAGCGTCGAGAGACTCGAACAAAATATGTAATGCAGTTGAAACGTTAGCAACCGCGCGTGCGAAAGGCCGTCGCGGAGCAGCGCTCCTATTTAAGCCAAAAAAACAAAAATAACGTTAAAAACACAAAACATCCCCTTAATTCAGGGAAAACTGCTTGCAACACTTCGCTGTAAAAGTTGCGCGAGAAAGACGTAGTCGTCCGTTAACCGAGCCAAGATCGAAGCAGACAGCTCGTCGAGGCTCGGGATGCGCGTTCGATGGGAAACAAAAAGACGGGCATAATTATCGGCACGTAGGGCGTCGCGACGAACTTTCCAACGCGAGCAACAAAGCTTTCCCGCACGGCGGGTCGTATTTTTCCGTCACCCCGTATTATCACGCACGGGAACGAGCCCGTGCACACGCCAGCCGCAGCGAACTCGACCACATACCATACGTAATGCATACCGTATGCCGTGTGTGATCCACGGAAGGAAGGGATACGTGTGCAATCGTAAAGCGTGTGTCTAGACTCGACATAATTACCGTACATGTTCGCTACAGATTGCTTATTGTTCGCGTGGCAACCCCTTCTCTCCCCCCATCGTCCTGCCTTTCGAAGGCGCACCACCCTCTCGACAAAGGGATTAATGTCACGGGGCGCGATGCGCAAAAGTCACTTTCACGGTGATCAGGGAACGCTGCGGACGCGCCGCAGATTTCGTCCCGTCAACGGGAATAGCCTGCGAGGATCGGCGAAGAATCGCGTTACTCGAGACGATCTTTAATACGTGGGCCGCGAGCCGTTTCATTCGGGAACTTTCGAATGATTGAGCGGTGAAAAATCGGGGGCACCTTTCGAGTGCCTCTGGTGTAACTTTTGCGGGGTTCGTAGCAATTAACGCCGTCGCCAGCAAGGGGACGATCGCGACGCCGCTTTGTAATGGAAAGTCGAGGCAGGGCACCGCGTGTTGACAATCGTGACAATCGTGGATCTCGCGAGCGACGCGAACGAAAGAAATCGGCAGGATATTTTGCGGTAAACGTTTCCGAGCACGGTCGGGAAATCCATGGCGCACTTGCCGCGGTCCATCTGTAATCGAAACCGGTAATTATGCGCGGACATTGGCATGCATGCCGTACAAAGGAGACTGCGCGGATAACAAGGGACCCTCTGCCCGGAGCATCGAAAGTAACGAGGGCAAGGATTGATGTCCGTTCATTCGGTACGATGTACATCGAGAATTATTACGAGGTGTCTGTATTAAAATAAACTGCCGGTGCCTGCCTACGGTACGGCACGAGGGAGAGAGATATCCTCGTTAAAATGACGAGTTATCGGGGGCCGATCGTGTTTCGACCGATCACGGATGCACATTTTTTTTTTCCCCCACCTCGTTTCTTTCCTTCTTTTTTTCTTTTGATTTCCCATCGACGAACCGCAAGCTTGCGGTTGCCGTCATCCGCGGTACAAATCGCGTACAAATTTCGTGTCGCGCTGGATCGCGCGCTCATTCGAGTATCGTGTTCCGGACTAAACGATTTAACCGATCCCTGAAGAGCGGCCGAGAAATCGAGATACATTTCGATGTTCGCTCTTTCAACGGGCCACACGGAACGTTGAGAAACGCGATAAACGTTAGTCGAGATCGTTCGCGGAACAGGAGCGCGAAGCTTGGACACGAGTGTACGATCGTGGCGATCGATTTTAATTGCACAGAAACGAGAAGCCGGGTGAGCGGGGCCCTTAGCTGTCGCAACAATTCACCTCCGATGGAGACATCGAGCACCCCTATTACGTATTTCATCGCCGTTCAAGCAACGCAACGAAACGCTCCGCGCGTGTTATTTCGTTCCGAGTACGAGGCAGAAACGAACCGCGCTTGGTTCCCGTTCGGTCGATCGTTTTCACCGTTTCGCGTGTCCAAGGCGATGTCGCGTGAAACTTTTAAACGATACGACGCTCCTCGATTCCGCTCCAACTGTTCGCACGAGCGTCATTCGCGGCTACATAGCTGTGCATAGCTGGTCGAGCGACGCGCGCGCACAGCGGAAGCATTCTATAAACAAAGATTTCGTCGTGCGATCTGGCCCGTCGGTTGACCATCGGCGAGAAAATTCGAGCTAACATTTTTGGTGCTTAATACGTCGCGCCCGGAGTGCTCGGTCGTCTACAAATCTTTGGGCTCAATTAACTCCGCCGTCCCGTCACAGTTTCTTCTCGAGGCTTTATGGATTTGCTCGCCCCCCCCCCCCCCCCAGTCCCATAGATCTAGCCACGGGGACAAGCATCTAAATCATACGGGATAATGGAACGGGCCGTTTCATTCGTTGAGCCCATTGATTCGCCCAACGGCCGCCGACGTAATAGTTTTTCTACGCGGTGTTTCACTTACCCGAAATTCTTGACGGTGATGCGGCCGGTCCCGGGCGGATATCGTCGTCGCGACGGCATTTCCACGCGACCGCACGGCGACCAATCATTTCTCGATTTTCGTGAACGATCCATGAAGATTTGCTCCGAGGCTCAGGCCATCCTGCGCATGAGAAACGTCGCGACACGTTAAAGCCAAAGCTCATTACCAGCTGAATGATATAGAGCGTCGGAAGGACGCCGTGCAACAAATCACTGTGCGCCGCGGACGGAAACGCGAGGGGCGCCTTTAGACCGGTTAACGTTGATCGCCTTAAGTCCGGGGCAACGCTAAGTTTTACCTTCTCCCGTTGTGTAATAAACCCTCGCAGCGCGATCTGCCCATCGAGAGGTGTTCGATAATTCTATGTCGTCGGCTCCCCTTCGCCTCCGCGCACTCGGTGTTCTTTCGTTGAAAACGATCGCGTACACGCTCTGGTGATCGCTGTCGACGGGGACGCGACGCGTTCGTGGAACTCGACGTTTCGAGTCGGCGAGGACATTGATAAGAAAAACGAGCACTGAATTATGCATATATGTATCGACGAAAGCGTCGTTGAACGACGAAAGGACAAGACGGATTTATTTTTTAAATGGCGTTACGCGATCGCGAGCTGCACGGAGGAATTTAACGTTACGGGAGCTCCGGGATAAAAGTCCCACGGAGATGATTCGCGGGACGATGTATTAAGTTTGCTACTCGACGGACGCGCGTGTAAACGGGGCATTTGTATTCACTGTTTCTTCTCCAGGGTAACGCGTGCGTTTCGTTGCACGAGCAGCTGCGAGGAATGCGCCCCGTCTCGCGTTCCAACGCGGCACGGAAACGCGCGTCCCGGCGATAAATTGCTGGAAAATCGGATGGATATTTGTCGCGGCACCGACGGCCCCTCCGCGGACCGTTTCTTCCAATTAATTTTACCCAGCTCGACGCGTTCGGGCCGAGACGCGTGAATAGTGCCCTCGAGGGGCACACAGGCGGCGAAAGAAAATATTTGTCTACGTTGAAACTACTTTGAAAATAGATCTTTGTGTCGCGCACAGTTGACGCGATCTCTGCCGTTGCGCGTGTACCGTGCACGGAAATCGTTGTAAACGAACAATTGCCGGAACCAGGAGAATTTAGCAAACACTTTGACGTACCGTCGTGCCTCATCTAATCCCATTCGGTGGACGCAGCAGGTGGACTCGCGGGCACACCACACGTGGCACACATTTCCCAAGAGACACGAATCGCCGGCGGAAAAGTGAACTCGATCGACGTTCTCCAACGGAAAAGGACGGAAAAGCCAAACGAAACGGTGCTGGGAGAACGCGAACAGGTAGCGGCGTATTCCCGCGTTCGCGAAACTGTTCCTCGGGAACCGTTTCGAAGTCACACTCGAACGAATTCGACGAATTTAACGAATTCAACGAATTCAACGTGTCACGGTGTCACGAAACTGCTCCGTTTCCCCCGCGGAAAATTCACGAGCGAGACGGGGTTGCGAACGTGGAGAGTAGACAGGTGTTCACGCGTAATCAACCGGCGAGGAAACTCCAAAGAGGAAAGCCGAGAGCGGACTCACGTTTGCGCGCTTACGGGCTGGCGCAGCCGCGACAGGAATGATAGTGGCGAAAGTGGGAGACCCTCCGGGAAATATATAGGACCGTGCAGGGTGGTGGTGGATCCATGGAGGAAGGAGGCGGTGGTCCGTCAACGCATCCCTCGGCGCTTGTGTGCACGCACACGAGCTGCCACGCACGTGTTCACGCACGGAGCACGACCCGTCACGATGCACGTGCAGCAGCCGGTGCACGGAGACGCATCCCCGGGGAACGACACGAAAAAGAAAGAGTTCCTTGCGGCCACGATCGCGAGTGCCCCCTTTTTATTTTTACGACACCTCGCACGCCCGTTTTTGTTCTCGCTCTCCTTTTATTCCGTTTCCAATCCCTCGTGTTTCATTAATTTCCGGTTGTCTCCGTGGCGTTCGTATCGTCGGATCGCCCGGCACGGCCGTATCGTTCGTAAATGTTTCACTGCAACCAGAGTTGGTTCTCCGTCAGATACCTCCTTTAAGAAAGAAGTTTCCATTCAGATTCGATAATGTAATTTTTTTATGATAAACGCAGATGCGAACGGTTCCGTCAAATATACTTGCCACGTACGACGAGCCAACTGATTTTCATCCAGTATCTCGGATTCGATTCGAATTACTCCCATTCGTTTTCCCCGTTTCGTTTTCGGCACGCGTATAAAGATTCCCCCGATGGAGCAACAATAGCCGCGTTACGCGCATGTGAAATAAACGTCCTGAAATAACTGACACCGTTCGAGGAACTTAACCGGCGCGATCCTGACAGTTTCCACCGGTGTAACCCGGTTCAACGTACCAAGAGCACGCCGCGGACCCTCGCAAAATTCCTCCAGCAAGATTAGCTTAGCGGTTTTTCCATGGTTATCGATAGATGCAACGGTGCACGGGCGTGCTGCCACGGATACTGCACCGTCGACGGCGTGACGCCCCGCAGCCACTCGCCGCTCCGTTCCTCTCGAGTCCGCTTTTCGTTTTTATTCGTCGCGGATCAGCCGCGACATTTCATTCGACGTTCCAGAGCGGTGTCTTTCCAGCGACGAATCAATCTCCAGACTCTATACCGACATCTTATTATCGTTACGGTCGACGTTGGAAACAGATCATCGTTTACGGAAATTACGGTGTCCTCGCTGCAGCGCGTCGTCTTTCTAACGGCCCTCTTTTTTTGTATCCCAAGGAAAAACCGATCGTAAGGAGTTGGTTATCTCGGATGCCCACGATAACCAAAATGTACCGTGCGCAAGCAGCGGCACGCGAATAGAATGCGAGCGGAAACTCGCGTAACCGGTAAATGAAATCGTCGAGCGTCTTTTCCGTGCGCTTCCTTTTTCCACCATAGATCAGCGAATCTTCGCGTTAAAGGTATGCGTAAACGTTCGATCCGACCACTTCCGACGCATCCGTTCCCCGCGAAGGCGTGCCAGCTCTCGCGCGGTTGTGCCGCGAGACGTTAGTCTGGCGCCAGCAGGATCGTTCTCGAGAGGCATCGTTACACGTACCACGGTAAACATATTTCCCGTACGTCGTTACATCAATCCCCGTGGATCTACGATCGGCGACGGGCCCCCGTTGTATCCAGTAAATAGAGTAAACGACGGTTTAATTAACTTTCGATCGAGCCGCTACGCGGATCAGCGCGGAATCACGCTCGACGTGGAATCGTTTGCCGGCGCTAAACATTTATCGAAATATACCGATGCCGCGTATAATTCATTAGCTTCGACAAACACCGCCGCACGGCATTCGGCGATTCGGGCTTTAAATAATGTCGGCCCGACGTGCACCGCCGGGCTGCGAGACTCGACGATGCAAAGTAAATACGCGTTCAATGACGATTCAAGGAAGGCTCTCGCGGCGCTTATTTATTTTTCCATCGCTGCCCCGTTTAATATGCCGCGCGCATTCGGAGGAATACACCGATAGAATTGCAGCTCCATGCCCGCTGGTTGACAGCGGTACGCATTCGCCGCGTCCCGCGAGAGCGACGCGCCGCGGTTGCAATCGGTGCACCGGAAACGAACGGGGACAGACAATAATTATGAAAATGAAGATCGTCGACGGAGCGTCGCCCTTCGTTCGCCGTTGGCTCGTTCCCCGTCCAAGGGAGTTCGTTCACGGTATCGCGTGTCGGGGTTTACGATCGCGGTCACCCCGCGACGGCAATAAAATCCGTTCAATTAATTTACGCGAGGTTGTTTCGCGATCCTCTCCGGAGATGGTCCGGCTTTTGTCTCCGCGAGGAACGCGCTGGTCGCCCAGAAACCTAGCCCAGACCGTTCCATCCTAAACGATCCAGGGAGCCCGAACGAAAGCAACAATCGATTCGACGGTTTCGCGACGGTCAGTCGAAATCGCGGCGGAATTCGACGGAATATCCGACTCGTCGCTGCGTTCCGCGAAAACGCATCCGGAGCCCATCGACGTTTCCGACTAGCGCCGACCATCGCGGGCAACCGTCCGAACGATAACATCCCCGACGACTAATGGATCGTTTCGCGGCGATTTTTCGTTTATTATTTCGCGCCCCGGTCGGCTCGACCACCGCGAGCGCGAACACGCGATTACGGGATGTCAACGTGCGCCACGAGCAACGCCAAGCAATCAGGGCCGCCGTTTGATCGCCGCAAGGCCCCCCCCCAGAGTCATTCTATTACTCACCGAGATTCGTTCGCGGAATAACCGCGCGGGTCGTCGCGACGCAGCCGCGCAATTTCGACTTCGCTTGCATTTTATCGGGCGCCCCTTCTTATTCTGCACCGTGGAAATCGCGGGGCAAAGCGGTGGCCGTAATAAATAGGATGCTTGAACGGCAAGCTTTGGTAGTGAAAAACCGCGCGTGCAATTTCAGTCTATTCTCGGCGCTGATTATCTGCGCCGTTAGCATTGCGGCGCGCTAATGAACGACGGGGACGGTATTGACGATGATTAATAGTAATTAAATGATCGCTCGCGTATCGCGGGACGCGGCGGCCCGGCTGCTCGAGCGGGGCGTAAAACGAAAGGAGGATAAAAAGTTAGTTAAGGGTGAACGAGGCGATAAAGTGTTGGCAAGGCGCGCGTACAACGAGCAGTTATTGTTTCGCGGAGCCCGCGCTGCGGTTTGAATGTACGCCGGCCCGATGGCCCCTTAACTGGAAGCGGTTATGTCACATTGTTTCGGCCCGTTTCTCATCCCGTTCCAACCGACGTCGACCATCGTTCGTGGGAGGGGTTGAGGCGCGTTTTGTTACGATAAGTCACGGCGCCGAGCGATAATTCGACGGAACGATAGGGAATCGCGACGCGGTGGCGAGTTACGCGACGTCGTTTAATTTTCGCTTCTTTTTCGTCCGCCGCGCGAACGCGAAACTGTGTCTGGCGAGGGTCGGTCCGCGACTACTCGCGCGTCGCCAATCGATCAGACGCGTCCAAGAAACGTGGGGAATTTCGTGCGCGAACCTTTAAAACGATTTTTTCGCCGGTACATCGTTAACGGGAAACGAATTCGTATTGCGACTATCGCCGCGCCGCGTGCGCCAGCGGACTGGTGAAACTTGGAGAAAAACCGACTGGTCACGACTCCCATTAACCTCGTTGAGAGAAACTTATGAACGCGGTCTAGCAAAGCCCGCCAGCGTGGGTATTATCATTTTCTGTGACCAGCATAGCTGCCGTGCGTAAACGTTCTCCAGTAGCGTGTCGCGCAGACACATCGATACGTACTGCGTTCAACGAGATGGCCATTAATCAATCGTGGAATGGCGATTGCTGTCGTTCGGAGTCGCCCTTCGTTTTCGTCGTTTCGAGAGCGAACGCTCGCGAGACTTTGCTTATTCGCGGTTCGCTTTCGCGGATATCGTTACGATCGACGGAAACGACAGGCGGTGGAAGGAATAGGGACGCGGAAACGTATTTCCCGTACGCACATATCTACGCGCAGAAAGAATGGGTCCTCGTGTTCTACGGTTCGTTACTTTTCCTCCCTTCTCTTTGCTTTTGTTGCTATTCCTTTTTGGCGAGGCACGACCCTGTTCAACGCTTCGTCGAATTATATACGCCGTGACCTATAATTTGGACACTATTTCGCGTACCGTAAGCATGCAATCACGAAAAGGTGTTCCCTTTGGTAAGTGGTTCCACCTAGATGAAGAATTTATCGGCTAACAGCCCTTCCACGAGATTATAATACACGGTACATATATGATCTGATCGGATCTGCGTGTACTCGACGGTCTTGCGGGGCGTCATAATGCACCGAAGCAACTTTCTTCCTTCGTCTCCCCCCTTGTCATCCCGGCCCATCCCGCAGCACGCCCGTCACTTTTATTTTCTTTCCCTCCGTTGACCTCTCCCCGGTGTAAAATTTCCATGATTTCACGTAACGCCGACGAGCAAACACTTTGTTATTCAAATATCGTGCCGTACACCTCCTGTCGAATTTAATCCCCCCTCGAGCTTTCACGTGCAACGATCATTCTGGGAGGTATCGCCGGCGATAAAAGGGATAACGTTACCCCTATCGGTGACAAATAGCCCAATCGGGTCGGTTAAACGCGGATCTCGAATAGACTTACCTTTTT
This sequence comes from Nomada fucata, assembly GCA_948146005.1. Lineage (NCBI taxonomy): Eukaryota > Metazoa > Arthropoda > Insecta > Hymenoptera > Apidae > Nomada > Nomada fucata. The sequence continues at coordinate 2,865,409 of OX411279.1, forward strand.
CACCTCGCCCGCGACTTCGTTTTGTCCACAGATCTTCCATTGCGTTGATCCGTGGTGCCGACGGGGAGCCGCGTTCGTCGTGTGAGGTCCCACTGCCGTCTTCCCGGCAGCTTTCACAATTGTTCTTTGTGAAATTGTAGCTGGTATCGGCGAGGAGGACCTCGCAAATTCGAGCGGCTCCGTAGCGGGAGGGGGGGGGGGGGCTGACCGAACGGCCGACTGCAGAGACATAAAAATAGAAGAAAGCCATCAAGTGGCGATCTTAATACGTTCCACGAACAAACGTCGAAGAATGTACGGGCCTCGATATCGAGCGCAATAAAGTATGTATCGTTTCGCTTCCGACCGGTTCACCGCTTAAGTAGTCAGACGTTTGTTCCGCGGACGCGTGCGTTTCTCTCGACGATATCGAGCCCCCCTTTGAATTATTTCTGCTTCTTCGCGACGCAGCCTGCGCTCGCTTATACTTATACCAGTGCGTGCACGTTTCCTCCGTAAATGACACGGTGGCAAACAATGATGCGTAAGAACACTTTTAATAACGCGACGCAACATCTCGCCCGCAACAGTCAATCGGCCGTGGAAAACACGAGGAAATTGACAATCCACAGACACGTGGGATGCCCCGATGGCGATTGGGCCGGTCGTTTACATAAACCAGACGCGCTTCGAAAAATCGTTCGCATTTAAGTCTCGAGCTAAGGCTAATCTTGACGCGGCCAATGCGCTCGGCGTCATCGCCACCGAACATCCTCTCAGCTACAGTTTCTCGCAGATTCGAGACGCGTCTCGTCTCCCACGCTGTCCTCCCTTCGCCGCTTCCTCGACCACCTTCCACACGGAGCACCGATTGCTTCGCTTTCGTTCGCGGTCCCGATGATGATCGCGCTTGAACGTTCGCGCAAGAAAATCGCTGGCTCGTTCAGCTGGCCGTCGCGTCAGCTCGAATATCGGAACAGCGTCGGATCCTGCCCCCGTTAATTTTCGCCCGATTTTGTAACGAGGTGTAGATACACCGTGGCCATGGTCGCGGTGCAGTTCCTAACACGAGGAGAGGGCAACGCATCGGCGCAAGGCCTCGGTCGGACCCGATCGCACGCAACAAGTACTCATCTCAATTGGCGATTACGGCCTCGTAAATTCATTTTCAGATCAAGTTGAACGAACACGAGGTGCGCCGTGCCGTCTCCCCGTCTTCGGGTTACGCCTTAATCCACGGCCACGGGGAAACGGCCCCGTTTACCCGCGATCGTGTTACGCGACTCCGTCGGGACGACGATTAAATCAATCGCTTCCGAAAACGATTTCGTCCGATCGTACACCGTGGCCCCGGTTCCTTCTAATTCGATCGATCGGCGGATCTTTCTCGTTTTCGCTTACTGCGAGGTGCTGTACGAAATTTCGGACGAGTCTCTTCTGTCACGTGCCGGGACGATCCTCTCCCAGTCGACAAGATAAACTCGTGTAAACGAACCGCACGGTCACCGTACCGCCGAAGGCCAGTTAACAATAGCCCGTTATCGGCGTGCTGAAAACTGATTAAAATGCGTGCCAGCCAGGATGTCCCATTAACGAATTAGCACGACGAGCTGTTTTTGATAGCGGCGTTGTTACAACCGCCTTATCTGCCTTCGTCCACCGAAAACCGTGGCCACTGTGTCCATCAATGACCACAGTTCCGACAAATTCGCCCGTCAACCTGCTCCACTCGCGGCGTCTTTAGAATCGCGTTTTTCGCAATCGTCGCCAATTCCGTTCGTTGTCGCGCGACGATACTATATTTGAGATATACAATCCCCAACGATCCCTGGATCGATCCTTTCCGTAAGTCCCGCCGCGTTCCCATCGACCCTGTTATCTACGCTATCCGTCGTCGTCTTAAAAAGTAACAGATGGTCAATGTTTACGCGTGTATCGCCCGTTTATTCTGGCAAATTGTTGCTGCTCTTATGTAAAGCCCGCTTCGGCAAATAGCCCACGCCGTTATCCCATCGGAGCGGGTCGAACGTCGCGCCAGGACCGACGTCCAGGCAAATCAATATGTACCCTGCCCGACTGGCTACCGCTGCATTCGCTACGAATGCAACCAAGATTCCGCTATGTAACCGGATATCGGACCCGTCCAGCAACCGCAATAGTACGTTATCGCCGATACGGGGCCCCTCGAAAGAGACACTTATTCAAGAAAGCGGTATGGATTACCGACAGGCTTACGGAGGCGCGAAACTGAAACGTCTTCGACGTTCCTCCGACTTTGTTCCGCGTCTCCTTCCCGTCGAAGCGTGCTCGCTGCACTAATCTCGTGCCGTACAAGGAGGAGGTCGCAGGTTGACGTTCGAGGAGCTTCGCGACACGCTTATGCGAAGAAGACTTCCGGGCTTATCCCCGTTCGACAATCTTAGCCGTCGTCGAACCACTTATTTTGCCAAACGTGCTCGCACGCTCGATTATCCGCCGTATTTCATCCGTTGGATGACCAGCCCTTGAGTCACCGATAATATGTAAGGCCCGCGGATCCTGGCCTAGTCAGAGTCAATATTATGCACCAAGGTAGTAGTCAGCGATACGACTGCTGCCAAGGGCCAGACTCCGCGTTGGCTAACGCGACATAACAAGGGTCCGTAAAACTCATAATATATTTAGTAGCGGAATACCACTTGCAGTTAGAATAGTTTTGGACACGACGCATACCATCACTCTGTCGCGCAAACTCGTCACGGTATTCTTATATAAAAACCTCTTTGCAAAAGTAATTGTTGCACACGATTTAGCTTACCCCGGAATCCAACACATCGTTTACACCTGCGCGAGGACGAACGGCAGGCGGGGAGAAACGCGAAGCAATCTTACGACGATCTCGTTTCAATCGACAGAATCGTGTACGCGTGACGCTCGACGTGCAACCCGATGCAAACGGATGTTCCGGTCGATCTCGGGCCCGTTTCTACGGGCCGGAACGGAAAGCGTGCGCTCGATTTTCCAATAAATCTCAATTTTAAGAGGGTCGTACGTACGCGCGCTTAACCATGCGTTTCATTTGCCAAAACAATTTCGTAATGACGCTAAAATAACGATGATTGCCCGCGGACGCGGTCCACGTCGCTCTTGCCCGGGCGGTGGGCATAAGTAGGGCGGCTTTAAGCCGGAGCATTACCGTTCACGATGAAATAACAGTGATTACGTTGCCCGCGGTACGTACTCGCGACGCCTATCACGGTCCAATAGCGAGAACTTAAAAAGACTCTGCTCGAATTGCCGCTTCCTCCTTGATTCCTCTTCCATCCCTGTCACCGCTTTTCTTTGAATCTTTCCGTTAGTCTTCTCCATTCTTTCATAGAACGGTGAATTGAACTTCGCGTCCACCTACGTCCACACTACCTGATCTTCTAATAATTTGCGGAACGTCCCCCGTCCCCAACAAAAAACTACTCCAATCCCTAATTACGTATCGTCATTTCTTAACCGCGTCCTGGAACTTTTCTCAACCGTCGAACCAGTCGATGTTGCTGTCATCGTCGCGGGGACCTAAGCAACGAAATGCGGAAAAACATCGCGAACCCCGCGGCGAATGAATATCGCGGCGCGTCGCAAGAATCGGAGACGGAGGAGGATGGATCGATCCGTAACGATGAAAAGTTCCGTGGGCCGGGAAGCGACGCGGCCGCGATTCTCCGACGAGCCTCGCTGACTCGCGATCGATCAAGCCGGCCCGGGTGCCTTCAATTAGTCGGCGGGGCTAATTAATTAACGACTCTGATCGCGATTTACATAATTAGACGCGACGAGCGAATCCTTCGGCTGGTACGCTTCTCGAGAGTTTCATAATTACTCGCGTCAATTGCGTCGCTTACCGCTCGCCCAGCCCGTTCCATTCTCGCTGCACCGAGTACCGCAATCGCAAAGGTAAACTGCATCTCTCAATTACGCCCGCGTCCCCTCGTACGCTTCTGGCAACGCGAAACGAGACGTCGTCGAATCTAAGCCCCCGCTCGGCGGGTCTCTGCGAATCCGTTTTCATCGTTTGCGCAGAATGAAGCTGGGCGCACCGCTGACAATAAGATGCTTAAAGCGTCTCCGCTGCGCCCGGTTTCCTCCGTCCACGTGTACGGGAAGACCGGGAAGCAGGAAGCGATCCTGAAGGTGCTGCGAATTGACGAGCCCCGCCGTAGTGCGAAGAGGGAACCATTAAGCGTACGGAAATCACAGGCGAGCCTAGGCGTGGGAGGATCCTCGTGGCTGAAATACGGTCCGTTCGTCGAGGCAATCTCATTGTAACGTGATTTCACGGACGGGATTCAGATTTCCCACCCCTGGCCCCCACGAGGCGACGCGTACGCGACCACGGGGTTTTTAAACCCGGTGACAAATCCCGTGGCGACAAAAAAAATCGCTTCGGGGCTCGCCTCGGCGGTCCTGACCGCTGGATAAACTGACGGAAGTATTCCTTAAACCTTCCAGCGTTTCAGGTAGGCGGTGAATATTCTGTGAAGGATCGGAGACTTCGAGTTGCTGGACGTGTAAGGGCATAAAGGCCCTCCGGACCCCGACTACAATACTGGCCCCGCGTTCGTCCGACAATAAAAATGAACGCCGCGTATTAAAAAGCTTTGCGACTCGAAGTTTGCTACGAATATCACCGGTGGAACCTATTGAATAGCTTTCGTCAACAGGCCACCGAATTGGAAATTCACGAATATTTGCGCTCTCGAACGGTGTATTCGCCGTAACGGAAACATTCCTTTCTTTCTTTTTTTTCCCCTCGTTGCAGGGAGGGAAAGAAAAAAACCGATACACCGGTGCGCACAAAGGACGGATTTTCCGGAGCGCGTACAGAATCGACGGCGGCTAACAATGAAGACGATACACGATGTGACTGAAACACGAACGGGCCGGATATTGCGTCACGTGAACGAGGGCAGTAGAATTTTTTTTCCTAAGACCTGGGCGCGTCGTGCCCGGTGAAATCGAAGGTTCATTCTTTCAATGGAACCGCACGCCACCTCGACGCGCAAATGACACGCATAAGTCACCTTTTTACGAACGAAGAAGGGTACGGATATGTATCCTTTTTAAGGTGGAAATAATCGTCGCGATCAAAGTGGAAACAGGGCCAATTTAGACATTCTATGACAACACTAATTTTCCGTGCGATTACTGTACAACTGTATCGCGTGAAAGTGCAAAGGGTTTGAATCGATTTCACGTGATACGCGGACGTTGAGAATTATTCTGATTGAAAATCGATATTACCGTACCGCCGTTGTCCCGATATCATCGATAACAGCGGTGCACGCGACGAGCAATCGAATTATTGGGCAAATGAGCCGTCATAAATCGCGTTTCGGTAACGTTCCATCGATGAACGCGAGGCGGAGAAGAACGAACAGCGGAAGAGTCGTAATCGGGAGGCCTGCAGCGCACGGAAGAATTATTTGACGGGCAAATCGTTGGAACAAGAGACGGTGCCTCTATCATTTTTCGTGCAGAACGTCACGCGGCAAGATAAGCAGGGAGGATCGATCGATAAGTATAGCGAACGATGCATTCGCGATCAATCGATGGACGATTGAACGCAATTCTATGGGATGGGAGTGGCCAGCGGTGTTCTTTCCGAACGGAAAAGGCGCATCCTGTGCCCTGTCAACTGTTAGTTGACAATGTACCGGGTCCACGAATGGCTACGGGGACGATCAACCCGCACCCACGCATTTTTCGGCGATCACGAGGTCGCTTGCGAGATCCTCGCGCGTTAACCGATTAAACAGACGCGAACGATGTTTATTTGTTGGAGAATTTTGTATCTCGTCTTGCGAACCAAGTGGTACAGATATTGTAGATCGCACCTAATTTCATGTACCAGTCATATTCGTGCGTACGAATCTTTGACGTAATAAATCTTCTGCAAGCGCATAACTAAGTAAACGCACAGTGCATGCAATTCGAGGTCGGCAACGGTCTACGCGATGCTGGACGCTCATTTTCCACATGATGTGCGAACGGGGTCGCATCGGTTCAATTAGAAGCAACACAAAGTACAAAACCGATCTACCTACAGAGTGTACCCCCATTAAAGGTGTACAATTGTTTGCGAGTGGACGATTCAACGACTAATCTCTCTGGGTATGAGTCATTGTTCATTAAGGATCTCGCATATATCGCGGTCTCATGATCGATCGAAGGATACCAATAAGAATCTGTCCATCGGGCAGACTGATAATCTCGTGTACACAAAGGTATAACATGATCGCGTAAAATCGGTTACAGATATCGTAGATATCGAAAGGTATACGAGGTCGGTCTGCACCGTGGGGTGTACTCGATTGAAACGCCAGGGGATGCTGGTAGAGGGTAAAGTTGACGCGAAGAAAAGAAAGGATTTTGACCGCCCGTTGAATCGCGTATAGATGTAAATCGGACACGACTGAGATAAATCAGTTCTCGATAGCCGCGGCATTCTTCGGCAAGAGGAGCATTGTTAGGAACATATTGTCTACGCACCTTTTTTAACGCTCGTGATACCGGTAATAATGTCGTTCAATGAAATCGGTAACTGAAATCGTAGACATGATTTGTTACGATTGTCTATACCGATGAGCATGATTTTGTAGTGCCGACAATAACTATTATAGGGCTCGAGTAATGAATAATTTTCTTCGCTGATCTATTGCAATTATAGACACGGACGAGTTACAGGATTTAAAAAGGGCGCAATTTAAGTTTCTCAGTTAATTCGTCAGTTTTATAATTTCAATTTTATTTAATGCTGTGAGTTTTATCATCTGTGCTATCGGCTGTGCTAAAATATTTATCTACGTTTGAAAGCACTCCGAAACTTACGTAGTAGTGGTGGAGAAATATCGATGGTCAGCCCTATCGATAATTTCCGATAGTTGGACCGTCGACCATTGATGGTTATCGATAGTGATGGAATGTATGTAGTACATACATAAATAATGTAAGGAAGAGCGCCCTCTGTGGCAGCCAAGGGAATAACGTTAAGCGCAGAGGAAGAGAGCGCCCTCCTGAAAGCGCGCAGATACAGTTTAATCCTGAACAAGGGATATAAAGCTATTTAAATGGCACATTCTTTCGTTCGCAAGATCACACAGAAAGCCAGTCTTTAGTGACGAAATACTATCGCGATCATCACTTATAGAACAAATGCCTATCATCAAATAACCAAACATTTTTAAACTCGCGGCATTATAAATATCAATCCACGTTTTCGATAACTATCGATAGTTTTCGATAGTGGCAACCATCGATAATATCGATAATGTCATCGATGTTTCTCCGCCACTATTACGTAATCCATATACAGGTGGCGGTTTCGGGCGTCTTGCAGGCAACGAACTCGTAGTGAAACCTGTATTTTCGTGTTTCTGGTAAAATAGTGAATTTCATTCAGGAGGCGTTGGAAAATGATAGGCACGTTAATCACCAATGCTTACCAAGCGCTCCCGTATGTAATCGTAATCATTTTTCTAACTTAAACGATGTTACATGTGACTGCGAAGAGGTTATGCTTGTTTTTACAGACGACTCGCGGCATTGAGCCAGACATGCTCTTCGATTTTTAATACCACAGCAATAACAAATTCGTGGAGCCTTACAATAAGCAGAACCAAAATAAGGTATCATTTTCCTCATCCTAATGAACGTCGTCGTATCAAACGTCACGGTTGGGAGACAAGAATGTCAACTCCCACCGGGAGAAGGATTCTGATGAGGAGAATATTGAAAGGCAAATATGTACTCAGTCATTAAATATTATGCGTTGGATCATTAATAAATAATTATTGTGTTTTATAATATTTACACTTATTGCCTTATCTTATTCCATTACACATATATATATACATGTATTTAACACGTTCCCCCTGTCATTGGGCGGCATGTTCCACCAGTGATACAAATGAAGCAATGAACTTGTATGTTTCTGTTTCTTAAGGAAAAAAGAGAGAAGTTTGAAAGTGGAATGAATAGATGAAATGATAGAATGATTTAAGACAATTGAACCATTTCAAAGAGATGTTGTAATTCCATGAATTTGATTGAAACTGCGCCGCCTCACAGCGAGGAATACAAATTCCAGCATCAGCGGGAACGTGTTAAAAACTATGTTGAAATAAACTATATACATAAAGGGAAAATGTAAAGTTCTTCAATATCGAATAATGCAATACTACATGTATTAAAAACCAGGGACATTATTCTGCTCGAAATATTTAAAATCAAGTCGATTACATGTCCAGTCGAAGGGTGGCATCACTGGAGCTTCAATTGTTACATCTTTTTTAAACAAGGATTGCAAAAACACAGATCTTAAATGAATATGAGCAGGAATTATAGTTTGCTGTTTTGGTTTAACGTCCAAAAACTGAAGAAGTTTTCTGTCCAATTTCGGTGGCGCAGGATAGGCAAGAAAAGGATCGATCTTCAGATACGTGTTGCCAACTTTTTGAATTTGTGAAGCGCAAATATTATCACCAAGTACTGGACAATATAGAAACGTAGATGCAAACAGCCTTATCGCATGCCTTGTCTCAGTAGACGCTTTCATTTCGATCAAGGAACATAAATTTAGCGTAGAGTTAGATAATACGTTGTAGTTTACCTTTAATATTTTTATTTTATTATGTTTTTCATCATGTTTGGACCATCTTTCCGTAATGATTGCCTAAAAATTATATTACAATAGAAGATCACTTATGTGAAAAGAAATCACAAAATTAATGAATCTACCTTTTTCTGATCGAATGCAGGATTCGATATTAATTTCAATGCCAAACGATGTTGATTCTTTAATTGCTTAGGTATGCCGACTGTAACTATCCAATACGTATTTGTATGAAAATGAGAACGAGCAAATGCAGTCTGTACAGCTTCTTCTATGCTAAAGTCTGCTGCTAAAAGTGTGACGCCACTCATGTACCTAGTGTTAAAATTTCTACATATGCATAAAAAAGGAAAGTGGTACTAAACCAATAGATATAAAAAATGTGCTTACATTTCGGGACTTCTAAATACAGATAAATCTGGATAGTTTAACTTTTTACGGATATACGGCAAAGCATCTTGTAACGTGTAATATACACCATTTGGTACATTATTCCATAAATTACTATCTGACTTATATGAACCAGTGCGTTTTATGCCATATGGTTTATTCAGTGCCACTAAACCGTCTACAAAATTAAAGCCAAATGTTAGAATTCGAAAATGATATGTAATCATATCTATTATAGCACTACCTTCATTGTAAATTATATTGTTTAAAAGATCATCCGAAAATTCCTGTAACGACTTCCATGGATGCATTTGTGTGTACGGATGTATTTCCGACGCTAATGTTTGGTGGGCAGTGTTTGCTAAATAATTTCTTTTAAATATCTTTGCACAACATACATTCGCGCACGCATGTTTAAATGTACAAAACTTAGTCACTGGAGTCCTCATTCTAGCTACGTAAATTTCGATATTACTTCTCTTTCGGTTTTATTCACACATATGTTTTTTACTTGACACTACGTGTAGAGATCACAAAAAATATAATATAAAATGTTTAAGAAAATGCAGGTTAACTACAAACCATCGTAACATTATTTAAAATAAGGGCAGTTCACAATTGCCCCAGAAATAAACAGTTAAATAGTAAGTAGTGTTAACATAGGTGATAGGGATTTCGTTCTCCCGGGGCAAGTGCTGCTTCTGGCGATTAATTCTAACAAAACCTAGGAAATAGTATTGTCGATCAAAAGGGACAAGGTGCGCTAAAATTACTTTCTATCATCGGATAGTCTTTCATTGGTCAAGACCCAAAGTGGTTTGTAGTGTTGCCATCTATACAGAACTCCTTGAACCTACTCGCGCCTGCTATGTATCCCCATCTATACGGAACTCGTAGAAACTACCCGCGCCTCTTACTTACCTTAAGTGTAGATATCGCTGAGTCCCTGTAGTTTCTTCCATATATGTATAGATGGCGATACTTGTACTCTAGATAAAGTAGCATACATGTACTTTTGAGCAATTCTTTATAGATGGCGAAACTGAAACCATTTTTAGGTGTAGGTAAGACAGAGATACGAGTAGTAAGTAATTTCAAGCACTTGTTTATAAATAGTGGTGCGATGAACTTTGATTATTTCTGTGTCCATTTATAAATATAAGGTAATGCTCGCAAATCATTTCATACTATCAGCTACATATTAATAAAGTGTTAGCAAACGCGGTATTAGAATCTACATTAAAGTTAATGTGTGTAGTAACATTGTCAGTTCCACCGTTCATTTTATTCTACACAATCAAGCTCTTCAGCAAAGCAAAATACATTTGTGAATATTTTGTGCTTTAAACAAATTTTTCAGCGTGTAATAAATACAAACTAGTAGCGACATTATTCTTTATTTTGTTCTCGCAGCAATGCAAGTTGGGTTAGTGTACATATAACCTATCTTTACAATACTATCTTAACTCTTACACTCTCATCTTCTGTTTCGCTCTTACTTTTCATAACTTCTCTGCCTTATGCATCACACTATTTCTTGTCTCTTTTTCGCACATCTATTATACATCTGTCCATTTCCTCTCTGTTTCATTTAAATTTCCTAAGGCGAATTTGCATTATTAATTGTGCCCGTTTTAAAATATTTAAACCTTTTATTATATTTTGCTTCCTTTATTTTTCTTCCGAGGCTCTCCGTTAATGCATTTGCTTCCATTCTCATCAAATTCACTATTATCAGACCTGTTTTATTCCATTTAAAAGAATCTCTTGTTTCTCTTATGCTTCTAGTGTGGCTCTGCCTTATTTCTCTTTCCTCTAAACTTCGCTTAGCAATTTTTTCTCTCTCTTATGTATTTACTAATACATTTTTTTGTGTGTGCAGGTTTCTTGGGAAAGTGTGAGGATTATAGACCAGCACTTCTCTTCTCGCATAAAAGCAAGAAAGAAGAAACTTCTTCTACTGAAGAAGAAGATACTTTAGTTATATTTAGATTTATTTAGAGCAATTTTGTAGTTAACTGTCTTATGTATATTTATTACATATTCTATTTTATATTCAGTTTATTCGGTAGCTCTTGTATAAACTGTAATAGTACTTTTACCACAAGTTCTACTGAATCAGCTAAATATAAAGTGAAAGATATAATAAGTAATTTACATATGCACACATCACACAATTGCTGTAATTTAAATTTATGAGCTTCTGTACAATATATTGTAAATTAACTTCAAACAATAGTTTATAAGTATTAGATTATTTCTGGTTTATCGTATTTTTATATTATACAAATGTTTAGAATTGATGCAATATTTAGTTGTCCGATGTATTGTAAATTGTTATAAAAGAATAGTTAATAAGGATTAGCTTGTAAATTGAATTACATCATTTTTGTAACTTGTATCTTCATTGATTAGTTTAAATAAATGTTTAATGAAAAGAATTGCACTGCCCTTTTTATTTTCATACCTTACCAATCCTTGAAAGAACCTAAGTCCTATTCCTTATACAAGAAGTACCGTGGACGAACTTTAAATGCAAAGTCCTGAAGCGAGAAACTTATAAAAATTGCCCTATACGTTATTAAACTTGGCAGCAGAAAATTCTCAATCATTTTCATCAGTGTCAGTCTTCATTTCTTGCAAATCGAGCTCTAAGAAAAAACAAACAAAGTTGCAAACAGCGCCTTGCGAAAACGCAACAAAGTTGCAAATATTCTCGAGAAAAATTTGCTAAAATGTTGCGGCAAAAATTTTGCAACAAAGTTGCAAATATTCTCGGGAAAAATTTGCTACAATGTTGCGACAAAAATTTTGCAACAAAGTTGCAATTTTTCTCGGGAATATTTGCTACAATGTTGCGACAAAAATTTTGCAACAAAGTTGCAAATTTTTCTTGAGAATATTTGCAACTTTGTTTCAAAATTTTTGCCGCAACATTGTAGCAAATTTTTCTCCAGAATTTTTGCAAATTTTTCTCGATAATTTTTTCAACCATGTTGCGTTTTCGCGAGGCGCTTCCCTATCAGCCATTTGACAACAGGTAAACAACAGGGTGCCGACAAATCCAGGCAATTTTAGACAGGTTATGCCGACTGACCAGTCAAAACTGTATCCGCGATATCGCAGGCATCTTCCGGCAGACCCGGAGCCAGCAGGCAAAACGACAGACCAGGCAATAGCCTGACAGTCGACCAGGCATTTAAATTTAAGGGGAAGCGCTTCTACTGGGGCATTTAAATGAGCTGAATACAAAATTATTATTATGTGTTTTTATTCATTTATATGACATATTAATAATATATATACTATGTCACTGCTAGTATTTTATTCATTTCTTCGTTGTTTGATGACTGCATCCCTCTTCTTCACTGCATTTGGGCTGAGGCCAGCGTGTTCGTACATGCACCACGTATCGAGTTGATTCTTCTTGAAACTTCTGCCTTGCTTTACATGAAAAAAAAGTACAATTCATTAGTATGAATGGAAGAAACAAGATACTATGGACGATGTAGCATGATCTAAAAAAGTTGAGTCCTCACCAGTTTTGATAACTATAAAAATGTGTCGTCAAGGTTCAGATTCTGAACAAGTTTCCTGGACTCCTGACTATTCATCTTCTGATATGGATCCCTGGAAAAATTAATATTTGTAACATATATATATATATATATATATATATATATATATATATATATCATAGTATAAAAATATAATATAATATAGTATAAAAAAAAAATAATAGAAAATGTGACCCCACATTATCATTCAAGAGGTCATACACGACACCTGGTCCAATATAGAGCAGAAATTGTCGAAATTCTATTGCTTGAAATTTAGAATAATAAAGTAGGGATCTTTGCTGTCTCCCAAATTCAGATGGGCAAAATTCTTTCAGACTATTCAGTCTGTTAGATATATAAGAAATGTGAGATGCGGGTAATTTGGACCTGCGTGAATATTTTCCACATATCCACGCAGATAATATTGTCTACACTACGCCCAAGCATATTAAATGCATGTATTCAAATGGAACTTGGGAAACCATTCCAAAAGGCAGCAAAGATAAGGGACTGCTGCCTTCTTTATGGTGGTCCTCGTCCACACATTGAGAATAGTCTCGATCAGTCCGAAGGGTATGATCAATGCCACTTAAGACATATCCGCGGTTGCTCTGTCCACCAGAGACTTTGCATTTAGAACAAGCCCAGCTCGGTGTATGTCCGTGATGATTTAAAATAAATGCCCTTGCTAGTGCATCAGCAATAAAACACTGCAGTTTCAATGGTATTTTAGTGCCATGAAGTATTAGTGCTGTATCCGTTAACAAGTGGCACGCAATTCATGGGCAGAGGAAAATATTGGTTTTGTATTATATATCTAATCAGAATATTAAAACACGTGTACTTACGTATGTACAAGTAGCATCGTGGCTTTTTTAATTCACTGGTATAAACTCACTTAGCATTGTGGCTGTTTTTATTCACTTGTATAAACTCACTCGTTGAGTAAATAACTGAAATACGACATCCAGCGTTTTCTCAATCTTGTTATAGGTTAACACAAATACAGGTTGACTTCCCCGTGCCCACCGTGTGGGTTTTATTTGCTAGGAATCCGACACTACCCCGGTCTACCATTGTCAGACCGGGATGTCTTATGCAAGATTTCCCTCACGTAAAAAAAAAAAAAATAGATAAATAACATCTAAAGAACACGAGGAAGAACTCTCGATTTTCTACAGTAATGGCGTCGCAAAAATCCGAGAGTCTAACTTTCTCCTGTAGAGGCGCGCAATTCAGTGCACTAGTGCATATATATAGATAGACTTTGAATATTTCTCCGTAGCAGGCCTGCTAGGTCTCGGCCGCTAATTTGTTGTAATCAGGTTTTGTTGCTTACCCGCCGGCACCCTGCCGTTTATTGCAGATAACACTACGGACTGTCGCTACTGTGCTTACATAGCCCTGTCGACAGGCCTACGCAATGCCTGTTCGAACAGGTTTGGCTATCTGGGTTATTGCAACATTGCATTTTTTACGCGTTATTTGCAACTATCTTATATTTTCCCGAGGCGCTGGTTACAACTTTGTTGCGTTTCCTTAGGGCTCAGTTTGCAACTTAATTGCATTTTTATGAAGAGTTGTTTGCAACTTTGTTGCATTTTCTAGGCGTTATTTGCCTTATATTTTTGCGAGGTGTTGGTTACAACTTTGTTGCGTTTTCGCGAGGTGTTATTTGCAACCTTATTTCATTTTCGCTAGTCATTTCTTTCCAACCTGGTTGAAATTTGGTGAGTCGCTTTATGTATACCTGGTTGCAATATGTTTAGTAATGTTGAGGTCTATATTTACAAGTTCTCCGCTTGTGAACTTTGCATGTAAAGTTCCAGCACGGTAGTACTTGTTTAAGGAATTGGAATTAGGTCTCTTCAAGGATAGTTAAGGGGTGTTAAAATAAAGGGAGGCGTAGAATTCTTTCTATTTACGATTTATTCAAATTAATTAATGTAAATACAAGTTACAAAAATGCGGTAATTAAAATTTAAAAACTATCACTTATGTACTATTCTTTACAGTTAATTTACAATATATCTTACAGATAGAACTTATACTAAAATTTATGTACTTTATTTGCTGAAGCGTATTTTAAAATACAACAATTGTGTAACTTGTGCATATGTAAATCCAAAGTATTTACTGTAGCTTGCATTTTGTATTTAGCGCATTCAGTAGAACTTGTATTAACAGTAATATTAAAGTTGATACAAGATATACTGAATAACGTGAATATAAAATAAAATATATACTCGGTATACATAACAGTTAATTACACAATTGTACTAAATTAATCTTATATGCTAATAGTTACGAACTATTCTTAGACGCCACTTATAACTATAAAGAACTATAACTAAAGTATATGGCAAGGGTTATTCTTTCTTCTTTCTTGCTTTATGCCCAATGAGAAATGTTGGTTAAGCTCGTTACTCTTTGCCCGCAAGACCTGCACACACAAAAGATATATTAATAAGTATATGTAGCAGGAGAGATGAAGATTGTTAAGCGATATTGAAAGGAAAAAGAGAGAATGGAAAACCAAACCAGTAACGTAAAAGAAAAAGAGGATTATTTAACAAGGAATGGAATGAGTCTCATAAGAGTGAATTTGACAAGAGCAGGAGTAAAGGAATTAAGGGCGAGCCTTAAAAGAACAGACTATAAAATGCAGTGGCTGGCATGAGACAGAGAAATATAAAAAGTTAAATATAATGAAACATTTAAATATATTAGAACAGCAACACTACTAAAGTACTTAAGAAAGAATGAAAGATGGTACAATCAGCAATTAATAATACAGGTGACAGATGCGAAAGCATTAAAGCATAAAGAAATATTAGGAGAAGGAGAAGAATAAAAGACTTGACTTACGCAGACAAAAAATGTGAAACATTAGAACACCTGTTAATAGAATGTACAGAAATAAAGATGATAGGATACAAAAAGTACTTTAGAATTTTAAATGAAACATAGAGGAATAGGAAAGATGTACAATAGATGTGCAATAGAGAGATAAGAATATTGTAATATGTAAGATATAAAAGGTATGAAAAAGAAGAGGGAAACGAAGAAAAGATGAGAGTGCAAGAATTATGATAGTATTGTGAAGGTACGTTATATGTAGACTAAGTCCAACTTTCATTGCAGCGAGACCAAACTAACCGTTCGAGACCGTTCAAACTAATAAATTAATTAACCCGATACTTTAATAAACGAATAGTTATCGCGTATCAAAGAATCGGTGCTACCGGATGACCGGTCAAGCGTCCAGCAAAAGAGACTCGATAAAGAGTTTAATGTACATTCACGATAGCCAAACGATCGTATTAATTAACAGAAGCTAATAGTCAAGCGTATGGGGTGGTAAAGTGGCTCCCAAGATGTTATTACATTGTAGGGTTATGTATATCGCCAACCCTCGACAGCATAGGCGACCCGTACGCTACGACGCTTGAACTCATACTGACACCGCGTGCACCGCGCACTGATCATCACCACTCCACGACGCGCCGGCGCGCCGCTAGCGCTCGGTCGCGCTCCGTAATATTTTTGAACTCAATTTTTGAACTTGGAAGTTCTACGGCAGCGGTCATACGTACTCAACTTTTGCGGCTTCTGACTAATTTTTAGCTGAACCTACGATCCTACGGTTCTACCTACTGGTCTTTAGCAGGCTCTGACCAACTTTTAGCTGGACCAACGATCCTTGTATCAGATCTATTGGACTTCTACATTTTCTGACCAATTTTTAGTTGAACCAGCGATCTTAGAGTTGTACTTACTACAGTTTTACATTTAGCTGAACCAATAGGTAATGCTAGCTCATTCTACCTAATTCGAAGTACAATCGCATTCCCCCTGATCACCCTATTTCAGTTAATAATAGTTCTACTGAGCCCTATTTATGATAAGAGGACGCTCAAGTCAGTCGTGAGATTCCAGGTCGGTATGGTAGACGTATATATCACGTAAAAACGAATGCCATCTAGCGTAAAGAAGAGGTGTTCAAAACACATATTCTGTAATGAGAAAATACTAAACACAGGGGATTAAATATATGTGATCACTTTGATCTGAAGAAGCTATTTCATGAGTCATTTTTTTAGATCGAAATAGATATTTTCAATCGAAACAACATACCTTTTATAAATCTTATTTACGCGCTACATTTTATCACGATTCACAAAAATCCAAATTGTTGTGGATTATCACGTTCACCTCAAGACTTCTGTTAATCAGCTGGCCTGGTGATATCATGATATTGTTGACAATCTCCTAAAGTGAAAATAATAACGTTATATTTGTCATTTGTGAAAACAATGATGTCTTCTCCGAACAAGCAATGACCAATGCTGTTTTACCAATCTGAAAGTGGTCGTATTGTACATATGGATTAACATTATTTTTTCGACAAACACTTAACCTTATTCAAGTCGCTCTTTCTTCTCATAGAAAAACCGTACTGTCTTTTTATTATATTTATATAGAAACAAAGCATTGCATCCTTATGATACATTGAGGGATTTTAAACAACATAGATAGTATTTACAAAAACTGTGAAAATGGACAGCCTTTTCACACAAAACGTTTCAGACGAACCAGAGGATATACCACAAACAGACGAGCCAGTTTGGGTTCTCGGGAAAAAATACCATGCTATAAAAGGTTTAATAAATAATTATCATAAAGAGGTTTCCAATAAATTCTACATTTAAGACCTTTCATTTCAGAACTTGATACAATTCGTAGAGATATAAGGTCCAAATTATGGTTTACCTATCGAAAAGGATTTATACCAATTGGTGATTGCAATTCTACATTTACATCTGATAAGGGATGGGGCTGCATGCTCAGATGTGGACAAATGGTTCTTGGTCAAGCTTTAATTATATTACATTTAGGTAATTTCTTATTCCAAGTGTGAATAATTCTACTCATTTTGCTACAAACATTCAACAGTTTTATTTCTTTTAAATAGTTTGTAATTAATATATCAGCAATGTTTGTTGATAAAGTTATTTTCTCATGTAAATGAGAAGTCTAATTATGAAGAGCAACAAAAAAAAAATATAATGTAAGAATAACATTCAGAAATTAAATAAATTATTATAATGTCATACAACATGTATATAAAAATAGGTAGGGACTGGCAATGGACACCAGAAACTAGAAACAACACGTACCTGAAAATTCTTGAACGTTTCGAAGATACAAAAGCTGCTGCTTTCTCTATTCATAAGATTGCATCGACAGGGGCATCTGAAGGAAAAGAGGTTGGGCAATGGTTTGGGCCCAATACTGTAGCCCAAGTATTGAAGTATATATTTTCTTGTGTTTTAAATATTTTTGCACATGATATTTGATCTTTTAACAAACTGTAACTTTCAGAAAATTGGTTGTGTTTGACGAATGGAGTTCGATAACGATACACGTAGCTTTAGACAATACTTTAATAGTAAATGATATCTGTAAGTATGCATAACTCAAACTTGTTATTTTAACATTCTATTTCTATTTTGATTTACTTTTTTCATTTGGTTCTTGTACATTAATATCTATTGTTTCAATTAAATATCTACAGTAAAGCAATGTAAAGTAGAAGGAGGTACAACAGCAGAAGCCGACGGTGATATACCATTAAAAGCACCTAGCCAATGGAAACCTTTATTACTTTTAATACCTCTTCGTCTTGGATTAAGCGAGATTAATCCTATCTACATTAATGGTCTTAAAGTAATAAAGAAATAAATGTCTTGCATGAGTGGCTAAAGTTGGACAGAAATAGAAATGAGAAATGAAGGATAATTGATTCATATCTATAATTTTTCAGACTTCATTCAAAATTCCACAATCTCTAGGAGTTATAGGAGGAAAACCCAATCTTGCATTGTATTTTGTAGGATGTGTTGGTATGTTATAAATTTATGTCCTAAAGTAATATTCTATTTAAATTCGAACAATTTGTCTGCAGGAAATGAAGTTATTTATTTGGATCCTCATACAACACAAAGATCAGGTAGTGTCGATAAGAAGATAGAGGAGGAAGAGATTGAAATAGATGCTACCTATCATTGTAAATCTGCTAGTCGTATTCCCATTACAGGAATAGATCCTTCTGTAGCACTTGTTAGTAAATGATTATGTTCGATTTTGAGAAATTTATTCTGATAATAATGAAAAATGCATTTCTCTAATGATCATACAACAATCTTTGTTCCAGTGTTTCTTTTGTGCAACTGAGAAAGACTTTAATTCTTTATGTACATCTATCCAAGATGAATTAATAGCACCCGAAAAGCAACCTCTGTTTGAATTATGTGCAGAAAGGTTGGCACAATGGTCACCAGCTGAAGATCTTGCATCTGAAGCAATAGCAGCTTCAAGTTGTAAGTATCTTTACTTTTATATTAAATTAATAAAGGGTCAAACTATTAACAGAGATTTAAACAAAAATATAATACTGAAATTATTTAATAGTTGTGTACAAGTAACGTTTATTAGTAAAGACGTTTCAAAATATTTTTGTATTAAATTTTAATCAGTTGTCAAATTTTTATAGTTGTAGTTTTCGAACAAATAGATCAGCAATATGATACATCTGACGAAGACTTTGAATTACTTGGTTGACACTTAATCTTCAATTAACAACAGCCTGCAATATAAATAATGTATATACAACAACAAGGATGGTCCATTCGTATATAAAATACAACTATTCCTTTAATATACATACCTGACTTAAGTTAGTGCTACTTCAGTACTAGGAGTTAAATAATACAATAATTTATGAATAATTAAGATATTGTATATATTACCTACGTGAAATTTTGTGGACATGAGTGCCCCATGCTCATTGTTGATACATATAAATTTTTATATAAAAGAGTTTATAAATATTCTAAATAAAGAACATGTAACAGTATTCCCTTTTACATATAACATACAATATGTACCTACCCTTGTGTACCAATTAAATTAATGTTGTCATGTATCCTCTACTATAAATGCATGAATTTGTCCAATGTTTTGTATGAAAATAGTAATATTTACATTTAATTATCTTATTTGCTAATACTGCTAATATGTTTTGAATGTTATTGTTAAATTAATGAAGTTAGATGTGTGAACAATATGGACACTCTACATTTTACACTTATGTATTCCATATAAAAAATAAATTCAATGTTATTAACAACGTTCAATGTATGGTCCAAAGCTCAATTTACATGACAGTGAGTATGTTTACACAGAACATCTATAACTGATACATCTACATTTTTATAAAATTTAGGAAACCTATTAGTATAAAATATCCTGTATTTAGAAATTTATACAATAAAGCAGAGTGTAAAGTGTTATATGTTGTGTTTCTATTATAATTTATGAAGTTTCCTTACCTTGAGTGTTGGAAATGTTACTAATAATTTTTTCATTTTTTATTACGTACTAGCCTGAGTTCTTATCTGGATAGTATAATAAATTTAAAGAACTTGTATCTACGTATATTAGATCTTTATTACCTATCACTTTCAATGTACACATTTTTTGACAGGAAGGATTTAATTTTAATAGTTAATTCTATATTTACAGTTCGTCCAGAGCTAAATGAAAAAAGTGGTGTGGGGATTTCTCACCCCACTAAACGAACTACAAAGCCCGACCGCCCGACGAACCGAGCAGGGCAGTGCCATGCCAATTTGAAATGGGTGCACATATACAGTATATGATATACTGTTGATCAATGTGTAAATGGTTTGAGACAGTGTCAGTAGAACGGACCCCAATTTCTTGAAGTTCGCGGCTCGCTTTTGTCGGTGTCGCTAGGTTGTAAAGGAAAAAACAAGGATAGAACGATGGCCGTGGCAGCCGAGAAATTTAAATGCCACCGTGTCCGTGTGATTACACAAATGCAAAACAATGCTATAATAAAAACGACAGCTTAACTTTTTTATTTTTAGTTTTTTCGACTTATAATTTTTTCTATTATGTTGTTGAAATTCTCCCGATTAAAATGAGACCAAACATGATATATTTCAGATCATATTGTATCTTTATTTTTATTGTAAGGCATGTATTACATGAGATTAAAAAACCAAGTTTATTAATGTTCAATTTATTATGGTTCACACGTTAAAGCATTAATAAATATTCAGATATACTATTTTGTTGAAACAAAAGATATCGCATTGGCATGGTAACTCTACAGGCGTTATATATCGTATACTACAAACCAAGGATAACACTGCGCGAAGAATTAAAATTCTATCAAATATTTAAAATACTAAATAAAATGTATAGCTGCACTAGTAATAACTGAACTACTAGTGTAATTAGAAATTAATTCGTAGCTTCTCATCTTATTGCTTAGAACCCCAACATCGGCAAGGCGCGACGGCCCTGCCGATCGGCGGCATCAATCGGCCGCTCTCACTCCACTTTTTTCATTTAGCTCTGGACGAACTGTACTGTAGGTGTATATTTTTATCATTATTACAGTAATGCACGCTACGCGCAGGAATACATGTATTAATCCCTTATATTGCTAGTGAAATAGAAAAATGGATATTTCAAAAGGTAAGCAATACGATATTAGCAACAATGTACATGAGAATATTTATCAGGTTACAAAAATACATGATATCAAAACATATTGCACTTATTTAAACTCTGTTAAACGAAAAGAACAATATTGTAAGTACTGTTTAACGTGTAATTGCATAAAACATTATATACAGAAATGTATAGCTATAAATCACTACACATATAATATTTTAATACAATTAAAACTAATTCTACAGGGACGAAACTTCAATAAAGGCTGAAACATCATTTTTTTCGTATTACACGAACAAGAGTACATATTCACTTGCCCTCAGATTTGCATTTGCTAGCCGTTAATATGCAATTAATGACTAGAATATCTTTGGAAAAAATGTATAAATTCGTTGTACAGTAATTCTTCTCTTGGCGCTCACCACGATCTCTACCGAGCATGCTTACGAGTTATCCCCACCACTGGAGGGGCCCCTATAGTTCCGAGTCGACGGAGTAATTCGGCACCTTTTGATTAGCCGACACGTCGCGGCCGCGTTTACCATTAAAAGATTAAATGCTTCGTATCGGTGAGACAACACTAATGCAACGGCGTAACTTTTTTATTGTTACTTATATCGCTATAATTTTTTTTTTTATTATTACTGAGATTGTGGTGATTAAAATGAGACCAAACACGATAGAATTTGGATTATATTTACTTACTTACTTACTTACTTACAAGGATCCTTACAAGAAAAGCTTGCGAACGGTCGTGCTCAGTTTTTACTATAACTTTACGGGCTTAGAGAATAGTCCAAACCTAAAGATATATTCCAATAGGCCTCTTCAAGGTAGAATGCACATTTATTAGTATGGTTTTATGTTTTTCTAGAAGCCCATGCAAACACATAATTATGAAATGCCACATGCAAAACTGAAATCATCTGCTGCAATTGAATGAAATAACGAAACGTGTGGTATGGTTTGGGTTAGGTTTGGGTTAGGTTTGTTAGGCGTAGTTCGCTTCGATCTCCCTCGAGGTAGCGTAGGTCGCGGCTACTGAAAGCGGTTTTATCTTTGAGACAGGCCGCCTTGTCCTTGCTCGAGGGAGATCGAAGCGAACTACGCGCGCCTAGAAGGCATTGCGACGAATTTGATCCACTCGATTCTCGAGTGTAAACACGGCCGACGACTCTGTTTTCGGCGCTTCAACCATACCACACGTTTCGTTATTTCATTCAATTGCAGCAGATGATTTCAGTTTTGCATGTGGCATTTCATAATTATGTGTTTGCATGGGCTTCTAGAAAAACATAAAACCATACTAATAAATGTGCATTCTACCTTGAAGAGGCCTATTGGAATATATCTTTAGATTTGGACTATTCTCTAAGCCCGTAAAGTTATAGTAAAAACTGAGCACGACCGTTCGCAAGCTTTTCTTGTAAGGATCCTTGTAAGTAAGTAAGTAAGTAAATATAATCCAAATTTTATCGTGTTTGGTCTCATTTTAATCATCACAACCTCAGCAATAATTCAAAACAAAAATTATAGCGATATAAGTAACAATAAAAAAGTTACGCCGTTGCATTAGTGTTGCCTCACCGATACGAAGCATTTAATCTTTTAATGACGCCCGACTTCTCATTCCTCTCTTTCTTTCGTATCGCTGTCCCTTTCTGTGCCCGCCGATATCGATATCTCCACAGTAGCCGGGCTCTGACGGTTCCGCCGAAATTCTGCGAACCCAATGTAGGACCAAATTCTCTTGGCGCTTACGGCCGGTCCCGAATCGTAAGCGCCAAGCGAAGAATTACTGTATAATTAAAACATTATTGACTCTTCTTGGCCTCTGATATGCTGTATTTACGGTCCTTTAAATTAATTACAACTACAGTAATATTGTCGAGAGACCCCCTATGATATTAAAGAAATTAGTAACGGAATACATGCTCAAATTGATGAAAATATTATAATGTTAATTTTTTTGTCCTACCTGAAATAACTTTTTAGTGTAATGCTCTTTGCGCCATGGTGGGGTTCGTTTATACGTTCTTTAATGAATGCCACAGCCTCTTCGTTTGTGAAAGTATCCCACAAACCGTCCGATGCCAAAACAATAAACATTGGGTTATGGTCGCTAAGATCGAAAGTTAAAATATCTGGATCGGCAATCACTAATTTTTTATCCTTCAACGGGTAGTCCCCTAATGCCCTAGAAGTTGCTAATATACCAGCAACCCTCCACACACCATTAAATATGACCATACCACCAGCTTTATTTATTCTTCTTCTTTCCCTTTGCTAAACATTATTTTTATATTAAGCAACGTACATCCATTACATAAAATTATATAAAAGCTAAATACTCTATTCACATAAATATATGCATACTTGTTGCGGTTTATGGTCAAAAGATAAAGGTATAGCATTTCCCTTTCCATCACACATTACGCCTCTTGAATCCCCAACATTTGCTACAATTAACTTATTGTCCTCTAAAAGAGCAATAAGAGCAGTTGTACCTAAAATAACAAGGATATTACAAGAGTCCTCTCTAAATATAGGGGATAGAAGATAGTATAAACCAAAAGAAAACAGTTACCAGCTATATCCATGTTTTTCTTCGCAGCCTCAACTAACAATCTATCCACTGCCAACACTTCATCGGTTAGTAGTCTGCCATAGTTTATTTTATTTCCATCGAGGTAGTTTGTAATATCAACTTTTGCCAGCTTTTCCGTTGCTCTACACGGCCTTACCTTGTGGTTAAAAACAAGCATTTTATATTTCATATATTTTTCATGGAGTACATTATAAAATTATCATACCTCTCTCGTAATTGGCCTTGGCAAACTGTCCAATTTGTCAAGTAATTCTGGATCGGTTAAACCAACATTTTTTTTCATACAATCATCTGTTAGAGATGTGCTTACAGTTTTACGAAAGGATTTTTTACGTTCTGGAATGCTGGCATCAACTTTTTCGTCCTTTTGTTCGGTTTCTTCTTCTTTCTTTGTCTCCTCTGCTACACACGGTGCTCTACCAGCTATTATATCTTTCAATTCAATCACCTTTTTATTAATGTTCGGAATAAGTTTATCTCGTGCATAATTTGCTGCAAACTATTAACAAATAAAAATGATATATTAATGCTTTAAGCTCGCAAGTAAATATAAATAGGAAACGATATGTTATGGGCGATACACCTAATAATAACTTTAACGTATATTGTGGCGCTATTTAATGTAAAAATGATAATAGCGATATATTACATAAGT
This sequence comes from Nomada fucata, assembly GCA_948146005.1. Lineage (NCBI taxonomy): Eukaryota > Metazoa > Arthropoda > Insecta > Hymenoptera > Apidae > Nomada > Nomada fucata. The sequence continues at coordinate 2,889,792 of OX411279.1, forward strand.
TTTAATAAATGATCTTATCGTAGTTAAAGATAATAATAATGGTGTACTACAATTGTAATAGATATTTGTAATGCAAATTCACTATTAATTATGTATTATTTTGCCTCTTACTAAAAATAAACAGTGTACAAAGAAGATCATTTCTTCGTAAAATTCATTGCATGCACTACTTTCACTTTTTGCAAATACTCCATAAATAAATATTGATGCTATTATGATTAATACCTAAAAATCACTCTCTATACAAACTGAGCAAACTTATAAATAATAGTATTTCATGTTCATCTCTGTTGATGATCACCTAATAAGTGGTACATATTAACTTATAAAATATATAAATGCATAACAGATGCATTAAAATGTCATTCGAATCTATTTTTATCTTGAGTATTCCTTTAATTTAACTGTAACTATTATTTTATTATCTCTATACAACTTTACCATTTAAGAAATCTTTTACCTTATCCCTGTGCTTTTAATCTGTAATTTTGGAAGACAATCATCATACAGTAATATACAATTAATACATTCTTTCTTTTAAAGTCTTTTGTTTACTGGCAGTTGTTGTATTGTTTATGTTCATACGCCATGTAAAAATCGTTTTGATTCTTAATTAGTATCAAACATACCTCTCCACCATGTCCGTCGAACACTGCAAATAATGATACACCAGTATTATTCATATTTTCGTTTACAACAAAACGATCTTCCATTCGAGCTCTACGACCTCGAAGAGCATATGCAGCAATATGTTCCTGCTTCAATTCCCAATTCATTTTTACTCCACTATTTACAGAATCGTTGACTAAAAATTGTAGCTTTGATACCTAATTCGAATGATAAAAAAAATCAATTAATAATCCCCATTTCGATCACTCTGCATCGTTTAAATAACTTAAGTAAGTATTTGTATAGTTTTTACCAGTGAGCACTGATAATACTCAATTATTATTATACAATTTTGTATTTAATTTACATACGTTCGACGTGGTACGGCCAAGCGTATATTGAATTTTTCCTAATAACGAACGGCTCCATACGCCAACAGTTTGTATATAAAACAATATTACAGCCAAGACTGTTCCGCAAATTAACACTTCTGGTTTTAATGCGTAAGCCCTCATGAGCCTCCAAAAATAGCCCAAAGGTGTATTCAGCCCAGCGTTTAATCCAGTGGGAATATCCACAGCAAATTTTGACACCAGCTTCATGTGCGAAACATACGTCTGTTGTAGAATTATAAAAATGTCATAATTTTTTCACAACAATAAGACCTGAATGTAGGTAACAATTATTCGAACATGCAACGACTGGTTAAATCTTGTTGTATACTACTGTCAAGTCAATGAAACTTAATTTCTACTTTGCAGTATGCATATAATTGCGAAAATTCAGCAGCAGCCTATTGAGACTATTTTTGAATTACGAATCACGCGATGCGGAAATTGTATATTGTATGTAAATTACGCATTCCTATTCTTAAGAAAATTTTCATGAGAAATATCAAAGAACATTGTATTCAACTGTTCTCGTGTCACCTGATACAAAATCCTGTCTTCGAGCTCGTCATCCATAATCCAATATAGGAAACACTTTAAATCAAGCCAGTTTCCACATAATTTAAGTTCTCAGTAGAGTATTTGAGAGTTATTTAATATAGCACAATTGAGGTAGAGCACCAAGTATGCATAACAATCGTTTATGAAAATTCACGAAAATTCGTACAGTCGTTCGTTCAAGATGTTTGAAAAAGACGAGGTAAACGGAAATAATTCTCTGCGCTATTTAGTATCTGCAGCAGACGATACCAAATTACATATACGTTACTATAGGTGGACGTTCGAGTTCACGCCGCAATATTAGGCCCGCAACATTAGTGCCATTCCATAGTATACTATTCACATTCTACAAGTATCATATTCTATTTATTGAATCCATCCTCAAACTTGTATTGAGATCTAAAAAACTGAATTTAAACTCAATTCTCCACGAATTGTTTTTCCAAAACAGTCGCCTATAACATTTCATAAAATATTTTTAAAAAATCGTCATACTGAACATGAATATACTACAATTCCACATGATATAATTGAAACTTACTGTTCTAAAATAAATACCATAGCAGTAAAAAAGTATATTTTATACGTATAATTCGTACCGCATTCACATTACAAACTATCAGTGAAATATATGCATAAGATCTAAAGAGACATTAAAGAATTCATAAGGCATTCAAATCATTCCATTTTAATGAAACAAGCGACTATCGAATCACGTTTGTAAAGTGTTATACAAAAGTAACAATACGTAGAATTGTAGAGCGATTAAATAATATTTTTTATACACATTAAGCATACGTATCGAATATACAGTTCCGGTGTAGCGATTACATTGCGAACAGCATAAGGGATAGGGAGAGCTGTCATTACATTACCACGACGTGAGCTTAGAAGCCGCGTAAATATGGCCGCGGCAATAACGAACGGTTTGTACTGTCTGTAGTGTGTAATGAGTACTCGTGATGATCGTGATTGTTTTTGTTGGTGTACGGTGATGAGATCAATGTGTCAACGGCAAAGATGAGCGAGAGAAAATTTACCCGCGGCCTGGGTAAACCGGGAATGGCCGCACAATTACGAGAGACCGTCTCTCAGGTAGTACGCGAGAGCACTGTACAGGTAAGTTCACTGACATCCTCGACCCGACACATTTTGCCGCTGGATACTGTTTATACAAATTGTTCCAATGTTTCTTGCAGAACAAGCATGAATGAATTGATATTATGTGAAAATATGTTCCTTCAGCAGTCACTTATTACAAAGTTTGCGCTATCGTTAATTCATTATACATGACAATTACTGTCATCTTAAATACATGACTTAATATAAATATTTTGAATAGAAATAAAGATGCAAGAATGTTTATACCAAGTTTTTCGTTACGTTTTCTTTTTCAATACCACTTGGATTGTTTCGCTTTCCTTACAAAGTGGACAGTGGCAATGAAATTCTGCTTTTATAGAGATAATGTTATTCACACATTGAAACATGACCATTTATGGAACCTTACAATACCTTGACTCATTGTTCGTTAATTATTGCCTTGAACCAAGAATGAATTGTGTTACCCGTTCAATGCAATTATTTATTTTATTTATTGTCGTTTGCAAGGGGCTGATAAATTAATGTTGGCCAGGACAGAATATTGTAAGTCATTTATTTAATTTTGTATGAGCTGTTCACTTCTGTGAATTTTTTAAGCCTGTTTAACTGGAAAAGCAAGATAAACTTTATCAGCCTATGTATGTATAGGTAATATTCTTGAATATTTACTATTTATCTTATGAATATATTTTTCATTTCAGAATAAACCACATCTGGTAGAACCAATAGATTTTGAAACATTTGTATTGAAAAATAAAACTTTATTACAAAATGATCCACAGAGAGAACTTCTATTATATCCGCAGGACGATGTTTCGGTGAGTTTTGACACAGTTTTCACATACCGTTTCTTATCTATTTGTCAGAACTTGCATCCGTTGTATGAGTAGATAAATTATTAGGTGGCTCCATAAACAGGATGTTCATAAAGTTATAAGGATTTTAAATATTTTTTCGACTGTACTTTAAAATTTGTTCTCTCAAATAACTTTAACAGGGAAAAGATTTTAACATGAAGTTATTCATCTCAAATTATTTCTACAATGACCTTAATAAGCAGTTTTTCTAATGCAGCAAGTGGTATTACCTAGAAGATATCGTACCCTTGTACCAACAGTACCAAAAACTGTGGATAACGAAGAAGGTGGAGAGAATCTTCTTACCAAGGAGTGTCTGCAAAGTTACACATCTAATTGGAATCTTATACATTATAAATATTCTGCATACAGCGGGACTTATCTTGAATTACCCAAGTAGGTTTTAAGATTTCTATTTACGTAATTTCTGTAAAAATATATTTCTATTTATTAGTAAAGTAATGTTTTATTGCATTAACTGATAATTATTCATTTTTTCAGAATAATAGCAAAAGCAGATGAACTGAAAGATGAAGTATATGAAGTTGATACAGAAGTAGACCAAGTTGATGAGGTGAAAAATTTTATTTTAAATGTTAGTCGTATGAGAGTTATACTGCGTTGGATTCAATACTATGCATGATTAGATAAAAATAGATTTAAATCTTGATTCAAAAGGGATATCAATTTTCTCATTTATTATAGTTAATAAATTGTTAATAAATATCATTATAAAATGTTAAATAAATATTTAACACCACCAGGAGCTAACAAAAAGTAATGGAATAACAAAAGAAGGATATTTAATGAAAGGACCCGAAATCGGTAGCAGCGATCGTATGTTTGCCCATATTGGTTCAAAATCGTTTAAGAGAAGATTCTGTCACCTACGGCAAGAAGTAGATGGCACATACATCCTTGAATTATTTAAAGATGAGAAGAAAGGAGAAGCCAAACTGACCATAGTTATGGACTTTTGCACCGAAGTCGTCAGGAATTCGAAGCGTGGAAGATATTGCTTTGAATTAAGAATGAGCGGGACTCATAAGTCGTATACTTTAGCAGCCGATAATGAGGCTGATATGCAGGATTGGTTATTAAAGCTAAGTTCAGTATTACAGCATTACAAACAACAAGAAGAGAAGCGTGCTGCTTCATTAGAAAGAGCATGCAATACACCTCCTCCTTCTCCTCAACCTATGCAGGTATTAAAAATAGAAATAAGACCCTTGCCTAACATCCAAAAATATCATAGAAATTATTCTTTAAATAAGTTTTACGATATACAATGTAATTTGATAGTGTTCTCATTATTTGTAGGTCTATGGAACATTGAAGGGTTTAGAGCAAAGTATGAATCCACAGCTAATAAAGTATTCCAGAGAAACTGATACTAGTATAGCATTAGCCAGACGAGAAAATCGTAAACGACTATTTAGCATTTATCCTCATATACCGCATAATAAACAACAGACGGGCAACTGTAATGAACATAATATTGATCCATATAAAGAGCAATTTGGGCAAAGAATATTTGTAAAATGCGAAAGTCTTAAATTTCGATTACAAGCACCAATAGATGAGAAAGAATCATTGTGTCAGGTGGAACCATATCAAACGACATTAAGTCTTTACGACGCGAGAAATGGTAAAAAGCTAACTGAAAATTTCCATTTTGATAATAATCATGAGGTTGTGCAAGGAATGGTTAAAGAATTAAGTCCTGTCGGTATTATGACAGAAGCAACTGAAGATGTGAAACTACCTGACGATTTGAAAAATTTACCATTAGATTGGATTAAATATCCAAAACAGGTTTGTATTTTTAAGCAACGTAATTGTTGTAATTGCCACTAGTGGTGCTGCTTCGTATTTAATTAATTACGTGTAAATTTGTAGGCCATATTCAGTATTAGTAATCCCCATCCAGATATATTCTTGGTCGTAAGAATAGATAAAATATTGCAAGGGAATATATGTCAAACTTCTGAACCATATTTAAGAGCTACAAAAGATCCACGATTGGGTTTAAAAGTACATAAACAAGTTCGAGCATGCTGCCAAAGGTATTTTTCTGCCTGATTACATTTAATAAATATATTCTTTGCAAAAGCTTATAAAGATTTTATCATTGATTTGTTGTTTATAGATTGGGTAATTATAGAATGCCCTTTGCTTGGGCTGCGAGACCATTATTCAGACTATATAGCAATGAATTGGATACAGCTTCAGAATTTCCGGCAATATATAGACAAGAGGGAAATAAAATAAAGGACGAAGAATTACTCAAACTTCTGTCAGAATATAGAAAGTATGCATCGTAAGACGAACACAAATATTGAGTCCCGTACGACTGCTTTTTAATACGTTATTTCCTCTATTATTGCAGACCTGAAAAACTTAGTAAATTGACTGTGATACCTGGTTGGTTGAAAATAAAAATTGAGTCAATTGCAGATTTACCTGAAAGTATGTAATCTGCACATTGAAGTTCATCTAATATGCCAAGATACGAGTAAAAGAAAAGGGATTAATATCATTGTTCTCATTCTAGATACATTGTCTACATCGCTAGCAGCTTTGAAGCCATTCCCATTACCACCAACATCTGAACCAACTCTTGAGATTGCAGAGTTTGAGAGTACTTCAGAGAAAGATGTTCATCCTTATACCACTTATACGAACCATCTTTACGTATATCCACAAACTCTTTGCTTCGACACACAGAAAATATTCACAAGAGCTAGAAACATTGCATGCGTCGTTGAATTACGAGACGATGATAGTGAAACTGCCTCGCCGTTAAGAGTATGTATAATATATATTTACATATAATATTTAACTACTCTAATAATCTAAACTCGTCTGTGTAACAGTGCATATATGGAAGACCTGGATCATCACTTTTATGCTTACGAGTGTCGTGCGCGGTTTTACATCACAACGCTGTACCTGCGTGGTACGAAGAAATTAAAATTCGGCTACCAACGAAACTTCACGCTAAACATCACTTGCTTTTTTCTTTCTATCATATAAGTTGCGATATGAATAAGAAAAAAGAAAACGGGGTGGAAAATTGCGTTGGTTATGCCTGGTCCCCCTTGTTACACAAGGGAAGGTGAGACATAGTTTTATAAAATGATTCGCTAGACGATATCGCTGTAGTATATTTTATAGACAAATAATATTGGGCTATACATATACATACATATGTTGGATACAGATTAAATGTGGATATGGATATGAATGTACAAACACTACCGGTAGCAACATATCTACCACCCGGATATCTTTCAATACAGCCTCTGGGTCTTGGGAAGGGGGTAAGAATAGAATTCTACCGATACTTTGTATAAACGTATCTTTGATACAAAAAGATTGTTCGTAGCCACACAGATTAAACAAATGCTTTTGTATTCTAGAATGCGGGACCAGAAATTATATGGATTGATTCTCAACGGCCAGTTTTTACAATGGCATTTCAGTTGATTTCTACTGTATTCACGCGCGATGTGCACCTGCATAATTTATTTGCTCACATAGAACGCATACTGGATACAAAACTGGGCGCAGTACCAGCAGATTCTGAAACGTGTAAAATATTAAAAGCTGCTCATGCAGTGCAACTAGTTACTGTTATCACGTTTCTACCAACTATACTGAATCAATTATTTACGCTATTAACTTGCACTACTAATGAAGAAGTAGGGCTGTATATTATAAGAGTGTTAATACATTTTATAAATATGGTACACGAAGCAGGCAGGAAGGAAATACTTCAAGCTTATATTAAGGTAAAGATATTGCTAAAAATGATTATTTAATTCTGGAGATAATTGCTATATTACTATATTTTACAGTTTGTATTTGTACCACCTTCTCAAGGAAATGGTAGTACAACGGTTCACGAACAATTAGGGAAACATCTTTCGACATTGCTCCAACCAAGTAATACTGACTTTTTAGTAGTAAATAAATTTATGCACCATTCTAGTTTCTTTTTTGAGATAATGATCAAAAGTATGGCACAACATTTGCTTTCAACGGGAAGAATAAAAGTAAGCACCACTGATAGAATATCTATAACAAAAGAATGTGATTTGGAGTCATCGAAATTTAGTGAGTCATTCTAGTGCAATTTATGAAAAGAAGGTTTAATTCAATTAAAATTTATTCTATAGATGCATCGAAATGAAAGATTTTCGAAAGAGTATCACGAAAAAATTCGACGTTTAGTTGACGATATTATGCCTTACCTTATGAATAAGTATAAAGAAATGTCAGTCGAAACTCACGAATTAAATAAAAGCCTTGCACAATTTTTAAAGGTAAGTTAAGAATACACCATCGCATATATCAAATATTCTTCCACTCAAATAAGAACAACAAATGAAAAATGTTCTGTTTGTTTTATGTTCTACAATAGCGGTGTCTTACATTCATGGATCGTGGATTTGTTTTTCTCTTAATTAATTCGTATATGGATAACTTCTCTCCAGGAGATCAACGCACACTATACGATTTCAAATTTACATTCTTGCAAATAATTTGTTCGCATGAGCATTATGTGTCTTTCAACTTACCAATGATGCAGTCACGAGTTACTTCCAGAGGTAAAGAAAAGAAAAAATTAAAAATATGCTATATTATATTTTTATATTTAATACCTCGTAATATAATTATTTTATGCTTTATTTAGAAGATACAGAGAGTGATCCAGAATGTGATGGTATGTTAAGTCATACACTCTCGTCTTTATTGTGGTTTGTTACAGTAGCCATAGTGAGTGGGAGTTGCACACAATTTTCTCTTATTCTTAATCACCATCGATCAGTAGATGTTTAGAAAATACATTCATGGCATACTTATTATGTTGCTATGCAAGCCTGTTTCATTATGTCAATTGCACCAAAAATTTAGGAAGCAGAATTTTACTGAATGGCAAATGTATTAGCAAATTAGAACGTATACGAGATAAATCTGTACACACACGCACACATATACACGTTTTCTGTTATACGTCACTTTCTTCTGCAAAGTGTTATACATTTCGTGGTGCATTAATATTCACAGTTTGAAAACCGTGTACAAAAGCTGCATGAATTCGCAAATACGTTTCAAAGATCTGCGTATAAGATAAAGTGATTCAGTGACTCACATATGCCCTTCTCAAGCGCAATGAAGACATCTAATAGTTAATAGATATTTGCAGACAAAGAGTTTGGAATTTTTAATTAAGCTATTTTAATTTCATTCGTTTCTCAATATTTTTAGGTGGCCCTTGTATGCGCATATCTATCTATTCCCGTACGATTTAAAATAATAGTAAACTGGATATATTGTTTAATTCGATGTATTCGTTGCAGATTTGCTGAACGAATATTGTTTATCAGAAGACTTCTGCAAACACCATTTTTTAGTTGGACTCTTAATGCAGGAAGTTAAAACATCATTAAATGAAATTGTACAAATTCGAAAAGTAGCGATGGCAACAATAAGAGATTTAATGGCTAAGCATGAACTTGACGATAGATATCAGAATAAGGTAAATGAATTTTCATTTATTTTCCTATGTCAAATAATTAGCAACTATTTCAAAACTATGATACGATTTCATTATTCGCAGGGCCAATTAAGTAGAATAGCGTCCGTTTATATACCTTGGCTTTGCATCGTGCTGGAAAATCTGAATCGATTGCAATCTGTGCATGACAGTAGTAAGAGCGAAGTTAAACAGAATGGTACAAACAGAATATCGACCAGCAGTTCATTTTTAGCAAACAAAGACACTGCTAGCAATACTACCGCTGCGGGGACTCCTAAGTCAATTCACAGGTGAGCTTTATATAATAGTATATTGTACAATTAGAGGAATAAATAAGTCGGAAAATAATTTTGTTGACTATATGTATAGGCTTACAATACATTTGGATACACAGTCTCCAATACGGGCATCCATGCATCTACGAGATTCTACATACTTCGCAGCTATCGCTGGTCAAAGCTTAGTCAATGGATATTCGTGCACTAGCATAGAATCGGATACGTCAACTATATCTGGAGTCTCTCAATCTAATATATCCCAAGAAACCACGATCATTCGTGAGCCTATCGAAAATGGTACCGGAGAGAAAAAAAGACATTCCCGTTCATTGAGCGTTACACAGTCATCGCCTAGATGCGATAAATTACAGTCGTCGGAAGTCAAAGATATTTTGCTCTGTTTCTTATTTGTGATCAAATATTTGGGCGATCACCAGGTTATTGCTTGGTGGCAACAGTGCAGTGATTGTGAAATCCTAAGCTTCTTCACAGTAATAGAGTAAGTGGATATTCTATTAGAATAATAGAATAATTGTGAAATTTTGTTTACCATAGACTATATATGACCATTGTTTTTCAGGATGAGTCTTCATCATTTTAAATATGCTGGGAAAAGACAAATATCTACGAATGCAGTAAATAATTCTGGAAAGCCACGAACAGTGAAGGCAATGACCTTACCAGCCAGAATGGCACCTCCCGATTTCACTAATGAAAGTGCTGCAACCAGCACTTTGCAACCCCATAACACTACAGTCAGGGAGAATCTTGCTGAAAATGATAGCGGAAAAATGCATCAAGCTTTATTAGAAGCGAATATGGCAACAGAAGTTGGTCTCATCGCGCTGGATTGTTTGGGCTTATTTTGTATTCATTTTAAGGTATAACAAGATCTGTAGATGTTTTGCAAATCTTACATATGTATCATATTTAAAACATATCTGTGTTTACACTATTTCTCATTCCTTGTGTAGGATGTGTTATTAGCAGCAGATGGTGATAATCCCATAATGCAGAAAATATTTAGTATATATTTATCATTCCTGCAAGTTGGTCAATCTGAAACTTTGCTGCGTCACGTATTTGCCAGCTTTAGAGCGTTTTTAAATAATTATTCTATAATACTTTTCCAAGGTATGAATATCGTGCACATTTCCATTAAATCGAAATTTAGAAACTAAATATTTCAGGATGCAAAATCGATTTTAATTAAATAAAATATTATTTCTACAGGAAATGCAGTTTTATGTGGACGTTTATGTTACGAACTATTACGTTGCTGCAATAGTAAATTAAGCTCTATCAGGCAGGAGTCTTGCGCTTTGCTTTATCTTCTAATGAGAAGTAATTTTGAGTTTACTAGTAGGAAAGGATTAACTAGAGTTCACTTACAAGTAAGTCATTGCCGAGTCATTTTTCTTTTTCACACACTATTCATCGTACTCACATTTTACATGATACTTATATCCAAATATTCATAAACAGGTAATAATTTCTGTTTCCCAAATGCTTGGGAATGTTATTGGATTAAACAATTCGAGGTTTCAAGAATCGCTTTCGTTAATAAATAGTTATGCATCGTCTGATAAGGTGATGAAAGGGACTGGTTTCCCAGTTGAAGTTAAAGACCTTAACAAAAGAATTAGAACCGTTTTGATGGCAACAGCTCAAATGAGAGAACATAATAATGATCCTGAAATGTTGGTGGATTTGCAACATAGTTTGGCTAATTCATACGCCAGTACTCCAGAATTGAGACACACGTGGTTAGAAACCATGGCCAGAAATCATGCAAGAGATGGAAATTTTTCGGAGGTATAAATTATTATTTTTGTTTTTATCCAAACAAAATGGTTTTATATAATAACATTGATTTTTAGGCTGCTTGTTGTCAATTACATATTGCCGCATTAATGGCCGAGTATCTGAAATTGAGAAAAGTACACACATGGGGAGCAGAAGCCTTCGATAAAATTTCCGAAAATATTTCTAGGGATGAATGTAGTCTCAAACTTGATGCCGGTGAGATTTGTATGTTTTGCACATGTTTGTATTATGTTTCTCTTATTTTTATTTCTATTCGCATTATTTCCAATCATACCCTAATGTTTGCTACCATCATAATCTATTTGTTATTATTTTGTGTCTTTGTAATTTCATATTTGTTATTGAAATATGTACAAATTTCATCTTGTTCCCATTTCAGGTGTGCAAGACATTCATTACAACGAATATATATTGCTCGAACAATTAGAAGTTTGCGCCGAAACATTAGAGAAGGCAGAACGATTTGAACTTCTTGGACATTTGTACAGATTAATAGTTCCTATGTATGAAGCGAAACGAAATTATGAAGCTTTAGCAAATTGTTATTCGCATTTGGCGCAAGCTTGTAATAAAATTGTTGAAGTAACGAAATCTGGCAAAAGACTTCTTGGACGGTTTTATAGAGTAGCATTTTTCGGATCGGTGAGTATTATTTAAGTACGGAATATAATATTTCTTCTTACGTTTGCATACATATGACTCATATTAAATACATTTTTAGGCGTATTTCGAGGATGAAAATGGCCAAGAGTATATTTATAAGGAACCAAAAGTTACATCCTTATCAGAAATTTCAGAACGTCTCCATCATTTATACTCTGAAAAATTTGGCGCTGAAAATGTTAAAATGATCATGGATTCTGTACCCATCGACGTGACCGATCTAGATCCAAAAATAGCATACATTCAAGTGACGCACGTCACGCCATATTTTGAAAAATACGAGTTAGAAATACGGCAAACGGAGTTTGATCAGAATCATAATGTATCGTGTTTCATGTTTGAAACTCCATTCACTAAGGAAGGGAAAGCAAGAGGTAGTCCAGAGGAACAGTGGAAACGTCGAACAATTCTTACCAGTATGTTGCGCTTCAAATGAACTTTACTAATTATTGTTATCACACTCATGCTTGTAATGAATTTTACAATTTTTAGCGCAATATTCGTTCCCGTACATTAAAAAACGCATATTGGTAGTTGAAAAACGAATAATGGAACTGAGTCCAATCGAAGTCGCTTTAGATGAAATGCGGCAACGCGTCCAAGAATTGGAAGACGTTGCTCTTATAGGTCCAACAGATGTAAAAAAATTACAATTACGACTGCAAGGAAGTATATGTGTTACAGTAAATGCAGGACCGCTTGCATATGCATCCGCATTTCTAGATCCTGCACTTTCCCCGCAATATGCGGATGACAAAGTTGAAGAATTGAAAGACGTCTTTAGGTATGATTTTCATCAAATAGTAGACATTGTATCGATGCCCTGTTTAAAATTGATCTGCTATAACATTTTCTGCTTTACAGGGAATTTGTTAAAATATGTTACACGGCTTTGCAAATAAATAGTAAATTAATTACATCTAATCAGCACGAGTATCAAGAGGTGTTACGTGAAAATTATCAGAAACTTTGTCAAAATTTGTCGTCGCTACTTGGAGAACCAATCTGGCCTGACGAGCAAGTTGGAAATTTTAAACGTAACAGCGCTGCTTTATTTAGCGCTATCAGTGGTGCTAGTAATCATACGAGTACAGCCTAAAGGTGGGAGATTATTGAAATGAAATCATCTGCAATTGAATTAGCTTTACTTTTAATAAACGCCCTTGTTTAAGAGGATGGTACAAACTGGGTTACATATAAGCCCACTAATAATTTGCTTATGTTCAAAAGCGTTTATATGTTAGCATCGGTAAATTATTTAATATTGCCATTACAACTGTAAGTAAATCTATTTCTGCGTGACTACTTAAACCTTTTCATTGTTACAATTAGAGTTATTTTTTTTTGTTCCATTGCACTGTGTACGTATTTATGTATTATTAATTAACGCAATTTTTTTTCATTTCTGAATGCTGATAAATTTCGTGGGTTTAACAAAGTTATACGATTCATAATCACGTTTCATAAAAAGTGAGCATACATTACACTTTTTAATCGATGTAGAATTATCAATATAGTATTTTCTTGAGGCCTAATTGCAAAGTTTCATGATATCCAATCACTGCCATATTTTCATATATTTAATACATATAAAGCCTTTTTTAAATACTTGTGTCAATTGAATATTTATACAAACTGAAAGATAAAATATAGAAATAATATTTAGCTATTTTGTTTCCATGAAAGATTTACTACATTTTCCTAACTGCAAGATTTATAATTGTCTACGTCGATATACAATTTCTATGTATTAAGAATCTTATAAACATTTAAATCTAGTTGAATGTAGTATATTTTGGTGTCAGGCACCTAAAGGGGCATTTATATATATACGTACATATTATGTAAGCATTCAATGATTTGTATATTGCAATATGTTAAATGTGTAGAGCTTGATTTGTATATATTTCTATAATTTATTCTATGTATGTCTAATATGTAAAGGAGATGTAGCTGGCAATCATTTAACATTTATGCACAAATTATGATAGTTATGTTATTTTGCGGGCAAATCTTTTGAATTTTCTATAATTGGTTATGCTTTTAAGAAACAATAACATGTACTAAATAATTAAATATGGAAATGGCATAACTTTTTCTGACGATTATCCACATGCTATCAACTTCTTTTATATGAAATTTTAATAGCAATCGTAATCCCTGAATTTGATCTATATTATAAAATTTGTTCGAGTATGTACTTAACGAAACGTTATTTGACATTGTATGCATATCTTCTATATAGAATTCTCTTGTGATAAATTTCTCATGAGAAATAATGTTTTTATCGTATATGCGTCTAATACGGTTCTCTCCAAAATTACATGTAAATAAGAAGATAACTACTAAAAATTTTATGTTATACGTAAAATTAAGATTACTAAACATTAAATATGTCAAAATTTTTTATTTTTTACGTTTATTATATGTAATATACGAGAAAATGGAATGTAATACGTGGAAATTTTTATATTTTATACAAATTCTATTTTTTAGTTAAATTATGGATAAATTTTGCTCATGACTACACGTAGAAAATGAAAGAAATGTTAATCACATTGCAGGTTTTAATGTGAACAAATTTCTGTAGCGTTTATATGTGCTACTGTACGCAATCAATTTATATAATTGTAATTAGTATACATAGAATTATGTATATTAATAACTGAATATTGTTATTTATCATTATAAAGATATTTTACTTGATATTAGAGTTCGTCTCGAAAGAAATATTTTATTGAACATATTTGCAAATTATATTACGTGCTTTATACACTCGCAATTTTCGTAGTACAAAACTGCATATACGATATTTGTGCAAGTAAAAGATAGAGTTTATAATAAATGCATATATAAATAATGGTAACAAAATAATTCATCATTATTTTTAGTAACATTTAAATCATTTTATGATCGTGATTGAACAATATGAACTTTAATTATATTCCGTTAATATTAAGTAATTGAATGGTTTGGTTTGTTAGGAAAGTTTGTTGTGAAATATGAGATACATTCGAAGATAGTATGTCTGTTGAAATTTAACATGTAGTGAAATGTTTAACATATTTGTTTTACTGATTTTTTATGATTTACTATGTAACTCATGATCAGTATCATAAATTAGTTCCAACAAACATTTTATTTCCGCAAGTGGCAGGAATTAAACTTTCCTAATTACCCAACATAATGTATGATTTCTTTTACTTAGTCATCAAATAGTTTAGCAAACTCCCAAGTGAATTATATTGTTTTTAGCATTGTAATAATTTTTTTTCAAAATTGCAGTGGATTTAGAAATTTACAAAATTGATGTATGGATTAACATACCCTGATTATGCAAGAAAAAGGCTGAGTGAAAATTATACGTTGTAACGTGTAAATTAAAAATGCTAGGCTTATTACAGTAATAAGGGTGTAGTCGGGAAATGAATAAATTTTTGAAATATTCATATTTGACTGCAAAAGTTGTAAAACTTGTGTGCCATGGCATATTATTTCTTTTATTCAGACCACGCATAGTAGTTACTTACAATGTAAATTAGTATCGCACAGAAATGCGTCTGAATATTTGGAAATATATGTTGTTATTTGTATCTTATATAATTAATGTAACAAGCGATTACTACTATAGAAATAGGAAGAGTTATGCTTACAGGTGTATGACTCACGTGTATCTAAGAAGTAACTATATTTCATATATATACTTTTTATGACTTAATAATTTGACAACCAAATTACTTTATGACTGAATAATTTTAGCAGAGTTTATTGACTTTATTAAGTGCAAATTTAAATAAAACGGATAATATTCACATTTTTGTAATTAAGTATTTTACAGTGCGTAAATTACATATATATTTGTTGTGGATTAAAATTCTGAAAAGTATATTTTGAAATACAGTGATTCCTCGGTTGCAAAATTTTGATAAACGAAAGTCAGGATGCTGTCCAATAATATGTTATATGTAATAACTTGGATAATAAAAAATAAGTCTGACCATGATGTAATGCTGTGTCGCGCAAAACATATTGTAATAATTTACATCGATATAGACAATTAAAAAGAAGACAGAAAACATGAAATCAATTATGAATATATGCGAGAGAGAGAGATAGAGAGAGAGAGAGAAACATAATACGTGTTTGAATTTGATAACAAAAATGAATGGTGCATGAATATAAATGTTACAATTATGTAAGTCATGATAAATTAGTCTAAAGTATAATTTTAATCGATATGACATTAAACCGAGCACTGCATTGAAAGTATGGAATCTGAGTTCTGAGTTGTTTTTATCTATTAAACATGTTATAGGTTTGTAAAGTTACACAATGGTATCTTTATAGTTAGCAACTGACTAAAATTCGTATTGCAAACGTTGAATAATTTGTTTATAATATTGAAAATGTACTCCCATGTTTTGGCTTATTCTGCAATTAAACGGCGTTAATCAAACAACATTACTTGCGGCATCGATCATTGATGTCATAATTACCGTTGTATCGTAATTATAGAAACACTGTATTTATTTAACCGTTGTCATTAAATTAATAAAGCAACAGATAATAGGAGAAACATTTTTCCGACAAACATGTGTTCCTCTAGTACGAACGTGTAAGATTGTGCGATAAAGTTAATTAATAAATAATTAAACACTTTCTACAATGCATCGTTAACGCCAGAAGAGCAAGTCCACCGCCACAAACTTTCATACAACACATTCGGAACACTTGAATTCCTCCCGCGATTCGTATCGACATATCGATCGACATATCGATCGATGATTTACATCGACGACCTCTAGCGGGAATTTACGATATACAACACGAGCGTAAGTGTTGCATTCGACTTGTATGCATATGATCGACAATGTTTTGAAAACGGTTAAAACGTATTTAAAAGGACAGAATTTAATCGAGTTGCTTGCTGAAAGGTTTGTGTAATTTTGGAAAAAAATGACTACGGCCGCAAGACCTACGTTTGAGCCCGCAAGAGGTGGGCAAGGACGCGGGGAAAAAGATTTGAGCGCAATATCAAAACAATACAGCAGTAGAGATTTACCATCTCATACGAAGTTAAAATACAGGTACGAAACTTCACTTGAAAACATTTCTTACGTATATACTTACGATGTTATAGTCCTGTTGGAAAAAACATACCATAATTTTCATTTTACTCTGACCAATTGAACATAACCTTTACCATTCGTGTTTATTACACTGCCGTATTTCCTTTTTAGAGAACATGGCCAAGGAACCGTAGAAGAATTGCGAAATCGTGATTTTCGCAAAGAGTTAGAGGAACGTGAACGTGAAAGAGAAAAGGAAAAAGGTTCTAATCGTCGTATGATAGAAGCGCCCAGGGAAACTTCCACCAGCAGCGCTAAAAGACAAAAAGTTGATCAGGTTCCTACGGCAAGCTTAGATGCAGATGATCCCCTTGATGACGACGATTCAGAGTCAGAAAGCGATGAAGACGATACTGCTGCCCTGTTAGCAGAATTACAACGTATTAAGAAGGAAAGAGCTGCGGAGCAAGCTAAAAGGGTAAAACCTTTCTATTTTATTCTAAGTCTTTAGTATGATACTGTTTTATATAAAACTTTGCATTATTAATATTACCATCTAACTATATAATTTTTATTTTGTAGGAAATAGAAAAGCGTCAAGAAGAAGAAAGGATAAGAATGGAGAACATTCTTTCTGGCAATCCTTTATTAAATTATTCCGCTCAGAGTGGAAGAACAGATATGAAAGTTAGACGACGATGGGACGACGATGTTGTATTCAAAAATTGCGCTCGTTCTGAACCGAAAAAGAAACACGACGTATTCATAAACGATTCGCTGAGAAGCGAGTTTCATCGTAAATTCATGGAAAAATATGTTAAATGAAGAAATCGCCACAAGAAGTATACCTTGTCTGTATATAGTTATAAGTTAATCTTATCGTATTAATTGTAAGTGTTTCCAAGCTATACCCAGCAGTAGACATATGCTAAGAAGTCAATCAATATTCTTGCAAATTGAACGAAAATCCTGCAAAAACTAGACTGCCTAACATCGTGTTATTCAATCATCCATTTACTTTTACATGCGTGCTCTTGTATGCACAACTGCGAATGAGTTGTACCACAAAATCCATGGAATTAAAAATCAAGCAACTAAAAAAAAAACAATCATCGTACGAATTGAATTTAAAAGCAGTAATCATCGTCCGAACCGTGAGCTTCTCTTCCGTTCCCAAAACGTTATCCAGTAAATCCTATGTGCCCGATATTCTGCAACGACACACGTGTTCCATGCGTCTCCAGGTGGGCTACTACATTATATCTCGTCAGATAAATCATTAAATTCTTTACATGTAAAAATAAGCATTGGAATATTCGATGCGATAAGGTGAAGGCAGCGTTGGGTGAGCCAGAAGGTACATCTGTCTGACGAAAGATCGTTGATTGCGCGAAAGAGAAAACGGTACAAGAGGAAGGAAGAGAGTTTGTCCGGGCAATGTAGATACGTGTTTCGGTAGCGGCGCGATCTGGCATCGGCGATGGTGGTGCTGGCGGTGGCAAGCGCGTGTAAACCGCTGGGTCAAGTATAACCGGTCCCAGGGTCCCTCGAGCAGCCGGAGGCAGCAAGCAGTCTACCGGTACGACTCGCAGCTGGTTATCGCTGGTAGACTCCCTGGCACCGACCTGGCCAACTAACGCAACAGGGACACACGAGGGGCCGGGCTCGGCTCGATGGAGAGGAGAGACAGAGATAGAGTGACGACCGTTCACCGGTAGATCGCCTCGAGATGATTTCTGGGAGGAGATATGTCGTACGTTACGGTACGGCCGATCGGTTCTCTGCGCGGCTGAATTTGTCATCGGGTATCGTTGTTTCTATTCGTCTCTTCTCGAACCTTCAAATTAGTTAGGGGCAACACTGGCGATGTTCGGATGCCATTGTCTGGAGGATCTAGTCTGGACCAGGGGATCTGTTATATGGTTCATTGACTCGAGTGGCCTGCGATTAGCAGACTGCGGATATTTAAGCGGCTGTCATTGCGCAAAATATGAATATTTTATTTTACTGCGACTTAAATTACAATTTTTAAAAGCGTCTCCGTTTTATATTTCTGTCTGTTGATTGTAGATCGATGCGCTGCATTCACAGTCCAGTAACGAAGCATTCAATTTGAACTACTTTGGCGACTTCCTTGTGTAAGGAAGAGTTCAATTCAACGCAGAGCAGGCAGTTCTATCGCTAGCACAAAATCAATGAAATAATCAACAAGAATTGTTCGCGGCCTTATTTTTCAATTTGCGGCGCACAGCGTCCCGAATACGCCGTCCCGAAAAGCAAAGTTAAAGGAAAAGGGACGCGCGTCCGAAGAAAGTGCAGCGAATCGGCATACACTCGGTCGATTGGCGTGTTAAAAATGCACAGTCGTCGACTTTTCTTCACGAAGATAATCTCCGAGGGAGGGATTTCCCCGGTGAACGCACCTCTGGATTCTGCAGCGGCCGATGCTCGACGGGAATTCGCCCTGAAGGCACTCTCCCTTCCTCTCCCTCGCCCTTTCTCATCGTTCCTCTCCCTTTTTCCCTTTAACTGTCCCTCTCTTCCCTACTCCCCTGACGTCCCATCGTTCCTCTTTCTCACACAGCTGCCACATTTTTTATTTACCTCCTATATTCCTTTGTTTATTTTATTTATCTGTAGCTGCTGGTCAGTAGAGAAAGAGAGTGTGCCGAATGAGGGGCAGAGAGAGGGAGAGACGGAGAGAGAGAGAGAGAGAGAGAGAGAGAGAGAGAGAGAGAGAGAGAGAGAGAGAGAGAGAGAGAGAGGGAAAGTGAACTGCACATCTCTTGCTTTTCTCCAAGAGTTCCATCCAGGGACGTGCAGAATAAGTAGCCAGGGCTTGTAAGCTACCAACGTTTTATTGGGTGAGCCGGTATGCATCGATAATGGAATGCCCCTCCGGAGATGCTTTCAAGATTATCTCCGTGGAATTGAGACCCGAGCATTACGGAATAAGTGGATGCTGTATAAGCGTTTGTATGCGTGTGCATGCGTGTGCGTCCGACACCTGTAAGAGGAATGCCGGTATGTGCTCGATCCTTGTCGCGTACACCGGTCGGGTTGCTCGTGTTGTAGCAGTGGGATTTTAGTGTGGCCGCTACGAAATTTAGTTATTGAGCAATACGTTTAGCTTTCATGCAATTGAAACGTATCATTCGTCGCGTCGAGCAATTACGACAGAATTGACTTTACATTTTGTGCTTGCCGCGTTTCACTAGGTCAGTGCTGTCCAACTTGTACGGGCTCCGGTTCGATGAGCAGGGCAATAAAACTGTACGTTTAAAAACTCTGGAAGACGAGGGGATAGATGTAGGAGATACGTGGCGCATTTTGCACGCGACAGCGGACAGTGTTAGAAAAACGTCACGAGCTTTGTTTCACACCGGAGACAGAAAGGTATTCAAATCGTTTCGCAGTACGGGAGGAAAGGCTTTACGATGATGTACGCGAGACGTTGCACGGTGCGAAAGTTAATGTTTTTGTTCCGCTTTAAAAGATTTTCATGATGTTTGCTTGGACGACAAGGGGAACCGAACGAAGTGTTTGAAGGGTCTTCATGAAGTACGTTTCGAGCCTCGCCATTAGAGTAGGATTAAGCATTTGTTCCTCCCTGGAAAAATTTCACGCCGCTTGTTTTGATAATACGGGAAACAGAAGGAATTATTTAAACAATCTTATCGAAGACCGTTCGACGAACGAGATGTCGAATATTTCTTACGGAAAGGTAAGAGAGGCTTGCACGACTTTCCTAATTAAACGAAATGTTAAACGAATAAAAGCAGACAGAGGAACCGTTGGCAGTTACCTCGAGCCAAGTAGCTTATCTTAAATTTCAGTTTTACATTCGAGATGATCGTTCGTGGGATTAATGTAAGAGGATGTACAAAGGCGACAAAAAATGCAAAGAGATATGAAGGAAGCCGTAGAATAAATAAATGATCAGAGCTCCGTAAGAAATGGTTCTGTGGCATGTGAATGTGTAAAGTTTAATCTCGAAGCGGAGGCAAAAAGTCTGTATACAGAAGATGTTGGCCTGGAAACAGAAGTACTTGAAACAGAAAACCAATTAAACTTAAATTAGCAAAACTTCTCATCACCGTTATAATAAAATATATTGCACGCCGTAAAACGGCAGTAAAGGAGAGTGATAAAGAAAGTAGAAGGACAGCTAGCCAATCGTAAAGTCTCAAGGAATATTTGTATACGATAAATAGGTTGTACAGAATTAATTCAATTGCGCATAATTCGCCAAAAGTTTCGTGAAGTTCGAGAGATGATATGCTATTCCATTGACTAACGCAAGAAACTCTGAAAGCGGCGAAACATTTTTAAACGGAAAATAGCCACTTCAAATTCGAGACTAGCTACCTATTCGCGCGGTACAAGTCTGAAGGCTGATGGACGATGCGGATGTTCTTAAGAAAACCTGAAATAATAGAAAGGACCGACAACCTTGCGGAACAGCAAATTAGACGACACTTCATCTGTTATACAGCAGTATTCCTGGCTGATTCAAAAAGTTCTAAAACAAATGCTGTCGATACGTTCGAAATGGCTGAAACATTTTTATTTCATTCCTGGCAATCGTTACAATTGATCAGCTTCGTACTGATCTTTACTAGGCACCAATGCATCGTCTGTAATTAGATTTTCAATTTTAATCCTCAATCGAAGATACGTCTTCGCTGCAATTTACGATTATATTATCGAGAGCATGAAAAGTTTGGCTCCTTTCCGCGGCGCCATTTATTTTATTGTCTCCTGTTTTGAAACATTTTAACGACGCGTAAATCACCACTCTCTCCGGTTTTGTTTATTTTCGTACAAAAATATGCAACAACGTAATGCACGCTAAATGATCTGCAGCAAGCATTTTTGTTACCACACATCTTACCTTACCGAATCCAGCAACCGCTACATGGTTACAGAGCTGTTGCGTGTCTCCCTCAATGACTTTGTCGTCTAGTATTACTTTCCCAGTGCTAAATGTAATTTACTATCCACTCTCCAAGCCGCGTTAAAGGAGGAGTGAAAGCCATGGTTACTGTATTTACCATCATCGGCACTTGAGCGATTTCACTTGGTAGTGCGTCTACCTCATCTGCTAAACAAAACAGAATACATGCAAATTCACCTTGCGCAAGCAGAAACTCATTTCGCGCGTCAGGTGCATTCTTAAACCCCTAGAAAACACGACAATGCACGCGGGATTGACGTTTTCGAAACGGCAGGAGCAGCGTATAATAAATTAGCGAACGAGCAATAATAGCGCAAGGTTTCACGAAACATCAACAAATTGTGTACACGAACGATAAACGGCATTGATTGCGTATACTGTTCGCGATATTATTAAAAAAACATATCGTTACCGATGCAAGACCGATTACTAAAAAAAACATATTGTTACCGATTTCCTCGAAAAATGAAAGGCGAAATACGTTCAGCTGCGTTCGTTCCTCCGTCGAAGTCCCGGAAAGGAACAACCATAAAATCGCAATCGAATCCACCGAAATGTTTAACAGAATCTCGTTTCACGGATTCTCTGTGTCGAAAATGTTCAAGCAAAATCGGTTATCGCGAAACGACGCGCCGACCGTCGAAACAATAAAAGCGGACATTCGCAAAACAGAACCCCCGCATCTCGAAATGCGGTTTCGTCAAATTCTTTCCCAATCCCCGGCCCGTTCCCCGTTCCATTATTGCGCCTTGCAACAAAATTCGAATCGTTATACATCCACGACGGCCGACACCGTCGCCGAAATCCTGCAACAAGAAGCGAACCGAAAGCTCCGAAATCCCGCATCCTTTCGCAACTTCCAACCGATGGAATGAAACGAAACAAAAAAAAAAGAAAAAAAAAAACTTGCGCTCCGCCGATTCGTTAAATCGAACCGCGCAAAACAGAGACACCATCCGAAACGTTCGTCGGCGGGGCACGAACGTATCCAAAAATAAATGTGTCTCGAAATGCCTCGCGCCATCGAGGCGCTCCTCCGCGAAAGGAATTTCTCGCGCGGCCAACTTTCGTGTGAACCGCTGCATACCGTTCGGCCGCGTTACCGAACAGCCTGTAAACAAATTCTTCATCGGGTCGGTGCATTACTCACGGCGATGCCCGTTCGCGCACGATCAATTGCGTCCGCGGTCTTTTAAAGACCGATCGCCGACGTGCCGGTTGCTCGGGTCCCCGTGACCGGAAACCGGGGGGGACAGTCCGCGACGGACGGCGGTATGCACCGGGGACAGAGTTGCACGGTGCGGTGCGCGGTTCATCGAGCGGAAGTTGCGCGTAACTGGTCCGAGTGACGCGGCTGATAAAGATCCAGGGGGTTGAAAAAGTGGAAGAATGCCGTGGTTCGGTCGGCCGCCATCGCAAGCCGTTTCTTCGCTAACCCTGATCTCGGGCACCGCGTTAGAGAGCCGAGTAATGCCAACGATCAGGGCTGGTGAACGCCGCCTACTTCTTCGGCAGGGGCGGTCCTATCTCTATGACCCAGGGACGTGCAAATGCCTTCGAAAATTCAGTGGATCGAGCCGGGAGAAAATCGCTTTGGAGCGTGCTCGAGAAGGAATACGCGTGTGTCGAGTTTCCGTTCCGTTTCTCGGTGTTTTTACGTAATTGATCGTTCGCCGGCGTGTTCATTTTATTCAATGTGCCGTCGCTTTAGTGTTATTAAATTTTTTTTTTTTTTTTTCTTTTTTTCGTCGCCTGTCCGCGGCGAACGCAGATGGAAAGTTTTCTTCGACAGTTTTACGGTCGTGTGTCGATCGTAAAAAGGAACGAGGAAAAGTGAGAATAAACGTACGTTTAATTCGACGAGTAAACATGCACGCTGCTCCCCCTCCCTTCGACTCTGTGCGAATACGTTCGTGCGGCTCCGACGAGAGATCTTATTTGATTTTGTTTCGCTACTTTTTTGTTCGTTCGACGGTGGTCGTTTGCGTTTAACCGAAAGTTACGAGCCCGGTCGCGGAGAGTCGAGGAAATTTGTTTCCCTCGGCGAAAGCAACGGGTTCGTCCTTTGCTCGATCCGATTCGCAGTCCCGAAATTCCTAACGTTTCAATTAACGTACCTCGCGAATCGTGGGTACGTTTTTCATGTTGCAAGAAGGGGCACAGGTGACTCGAAACGTTACAGCTGCTTGTTATCGCAGAATAAAGAACTACAGAGAATTGCTGTCCAAGAATTGCTGGCATCGGTCGGACTGTACGGACGGGCAAATATTCATGTATGCAGGTGTGACATTTCGAAACGTGGCCGTAAACGTTTTCGTAAAAATAAAAGCAAAGAAGAAGATGCTGACAGACGCACGAGACAGAGCGATATTCATTGATTAAAAATCGTCGCGCATCGACGGAATCGAATCAATTGAACCGTCGTAATCGTTATCCCCGCAATTGTTTCCCACTTTCGGCAATCGAGCCAGGCGTAACGTCGATCGCGAGCGATCACCAGTGAAAGTAGACGAGATTCGCAATCGCGTTGGATCCGCGGTGCCGAGTCGAAGCGAGCGATCGAAGAAATTTCGCGCGGCGTCCGCGTGGACGCGGATCGAATTCCGTACGCGACGGTGCCCGCCGCGTATAAACGACGCCGACCTTTCGTTACGCAATAATTACATTGTAACGCACGTTCTCGAACCTCTTCGGAACCTTGCGGACATCTGGTATCGCATGCGACATTCCGCGAATACCGCGTTAGGCGTAAGACAAACTTGTTGCACGCGCGACCGTACGCGCGTACATGCTCGGGCTGCACGCTCCGCGAGCGTGAATCTAATCGCGAGCCGAACTATTTCACGTCGCAACGGCTATCCCTCATTTTCGCAGCTCTCTTTATCGCGGCCATCTCTGCGACGCCCGTGCGTTCTCGCCTTCGCGGATATCGAACATTATCCGGACACGACGTTCGCAGAACGCTCGAACGCTTTCCCCTTTTCTTATTTAACGCGTTACATGGACGCAGAACGGGTCGAACAGTGTTCTGTTACTTAACAGCAGTCGAACGGATCGCGAGGGGAAAATCGTTCGCGACGACATTTGCCGATCGATTGCGTTGGCTGTTGCGGGAACGAGGATTCACCGAGGCAGCCGGTGAACAGCGCGGAACGGGGGTATCCTGGAGACGAACGAGGTGCGAGCGAGTTGCACTTGGTCCAAGGGGGTGGCGCAACGGCGAGCACCGTTCCCGCTGAGTCTATCGAGAGAGGAAAAAGAAAAAGAAAATGCGAAAGCAGCGCGAAGCCAGACCAACGATTACCGAAATCGCTTGGACAAACACGGACCACCCGTTCCCCAAGCGACTCACCCTTCGCGAACGAGCGTGGCGCATCCGTTCGCCAACGAAATATTAAAAGAAACCGCAGAGACGCGTCGCGCGGCGAGACAGCCGCGAAAAAGCGCCGCGCCGGGTGGCGAAAAATTCGTCGCGGTGACAATGCAGGTTCTCGCGAGCATCGCGACAGCCGGTCGCGAGGACGGAATCGCGGCGAAGAGTGGCAGAGGATTGCAACGAAACGATCAGAAGAAGAGGAGATGATCGGTAATACACGCGTGGCTACCGGCGTGGTAAAGGCAAAAGCGATGCGTGGCGAGGCGAGGCGAGTCGCGGCGGTACGGGGCGCGGCGCGGCTCGACGAGGCGAAGCGAAGCGAGGCGAAACGAGGCGACTCGGGAGCCAGAGGCAGAGGCAGAGGCAGAGGCAGAGGCAGAGGAAGGTAAAGCGAGGCGTGGCTCTGTTGGAGGAGCGGTACGGCCCTGGGAGGCGGTGGTGAGGCCTCGCGGAGGAGCAGCGACGACGAGGAGGTGCACGGCACGGGCCAGACAAACAGACTGGCACTGGCATCGCGGGAGTCGGCGGCAGTGGTCACCGCTGGTCACCGAGACGGTCCCTCTTTTTTGGAGTAATCCGTGCGCGTTTTCGCGAGAACATGCGCGGCGTGTATCGTTCACGTTTAAATCGCTCCACGATCAAAGTGCGCGGCTCTACTGTGCGTCGCTTCGATCCCCGATCGCACGAAGAGAAGCAGGAACAGTCGGATAAGCCTTGGAAACTGTGAGACCAGTGGGACACGTCGACCCGGGTGTGCATCGAGGATATCGGCGGCTGAGACGTACCAAACGCGAACGGGCGAATCTTCGAGGAGACTGTACGCGCCCGTTGAGATCGTTGGATCGATCGATCGACGAGGATCGTTCGGGGCCCGGCGATAGGAGAAGATAAGCCCAGAAGGCGGCGGAAAAATTGTGAAACGGAGTAACGGTGCGGGCGGAAAACTGTACTAGATAGGTGGGTGTCCCTGGCGGGTTATATATTTCGTCGAGCTCCAGTTTGGATATTAGGTGCGCGGCCTGGGATAGTTTAGGAGAGTGCGCGGTTTCGTTCCCGGATAGTCGATCGATCCTGACCGATCGATCCCGCGGTTGTTGGATCGCGGCTCGATCGCCTCGGCGGCGGTCCCGCTTGGCGTCCACGTTGGTGGTTCGATAGGAACGACGACGACGACGACGACGTCGTCGTCGTGCGAACGCCGACGTAGGAGGAGGAGGAGGCGGTGGCGTAGGGGAAGGTGGTGTTGGTGGAGGTGGTGGTGGAAGCGGCGGGAGGTAGAATGGTGCCTTCCGGTCCGTGTCGATCTCGAGCGGAAAGACGCGCCGAGATGTCGCCGCGCCGTCTCGCGCCTCTGCTGATCCTCGGGACGATCCTCGCCGGGCTGACGAGCACCGCCGCCGCGGATAGGATGAGCGGCCTCTACGTCGACAACGGTTTCGACCAGACGATCGTCCATAGGGTGGTCAGCCAACGGGAGAAGCGCGAGGTCGAGCACGAGATATTGAATCTACTTGGACTGCCGGATCGGCCGAGGAGCACGGCCGGCAGGCCGCCGCAGGTCAAGAGGTCGGCGCCCAAGTTTCTCTTGGATATATACAAGAATGCTCTTGGCGAGGACGAGGACGAAAAGCCGATCGTCGAGCAACGTAGGACCGGCGAGTTCGACCTCACCGGTCAGGATCTCAGGGCCATCGACCAGAGCGACGTCATCATGACCTTTGCCGCGCACAGTAAGTCATTATTCTGCTCTTTGCCTCTCTTTCTCTGTCGCTTTCTGCGCGCACAGTAGAACCTCCAGTAGTGCCCGAATTAGCGGGGGGACTCGGAGATTGTCGGACGACCGGTGCGCTCGGCGTCGTTTCGTGAAGATTTATCTGCCGCGAAAGGTGTGACGGGCGAATCGCACGATCGTGTGCGCGAGGCTGCTGTGCGATCGTTCGACGATACGTTCGATCGTCTTTGCGATGGACTCCGGCTTGACGACGTCTCGACGTGTAATCGAAGTTTCGGTGAACGGCAGGTAGAGAGGTTCGCGACAGATTCGTGCAACGATGCTTGCGTTTTTCATGCCGCATTTCGTCCTCGCATCCTATTTATTCAAGTGCGCGAAACAATGGGAATCGCAGTGCAAGTGCGTACATCGATATTGAGAAACACGCGCCCACGCAATGTATCTAACGATTGATCGAAACCTATTGTTTCCATCGTGTAGGATACACATCTAATACAATATTTAATTAAGCGAGCTACCACTGCGCGTACCCACACATCTTCCATCTCGTGTCATCAGCGTTCACGCGGGTTCGGTCGTCGTTATTCGGCGCATACGCGCGTACCTATATACATGCAAAATACGAACGTACGTGTGCGACGGATAGACGAACGGGAGGGGCACACCGTTGTCGTCAGCAACGACGTCGTCACCGTGTAACGTTCGAGATGTTCCATGTGACGTTTCCAGTCCCATGGCGTCCCGACCACCGTCGGAATTCATTGGAATCGGTCCGAATGAATTCTCTACTCTCGGCCTCGGAGGTTAACAGGTTCCGCGAACGCGCTTTCCGATGGCATGCGTCTAGTTTGCGCGCCGCGCGGGCTGCGATTTTCATTTCACGCAGCCTCCGCGGGATACGCGATTCTTGTTTAGACTGGTGCACTTCGGTGCTATGCATTTCTGTACCGTTTTAACTGCGACCACTTTATAAGCGTTCGGGGGCCAAAAGTTCGAAATTATAGTGCAGTCCGCGCTTCGTAGTCCACGTTTCGATCGAATCGACAATCTTTGAGCGATTAAACGTGCAATTACTATCGATGTCGCTACTCGCCCCTGAAACACCAGGTCTGAATCGTCGAAAATATAGCGCGAGCACTTTCGATGGTGTATCGAACCGAACTCCTTTCGATTGTCCCGCAGTTTTAGAAAGCGCAACCGGCACTTTGCGTCGAGTGTTTCTGGTTCTTTTGGGGACTTTAATTTTACGTAGCGACGTCCGAGTCGTTTTTAATTTCGGCCAACTTTGTGAACTTTTCCTGCGTAACGCTACTGTTAACGAGGCCCAGGCTCGAATAGCAAGATTGGCTGCGTCGTGTGCACGAAATTCAGTTCGACGTGGTGTGTCGTGCCGAAAAGAACGTGACGACAGAGGACTGTCCCGTTCGGATGAAGGAAAAAGGGGAAAAAAGAAAAGGAGAACCGTCGGCCGCGAGAAACGGAGGAATCGGTGCGGGGACTGGTTTCTTAATCGGCGGATTTAAATTCAGAGACACTTTGAAACTGTTTTCAGCAGCGATCGATATAATTAATGCACTGTATGAGTTTACTTCGGGATTATAAATCGGTTCGCCAACTGGATTCTACCGGTTTCGAAGCAGTTCTCGTGGGTGCGAGCATTCTGCGGCACGGAATGCTCGTCTAGCGTTTCTTCGACGACTTTGGCGGATTCACTGTTCGTTCTCGAACAGCGTTCGACGAACGTCGATTACGATTGTCGAAGGACGGTTTATAAATTTTACGCGATTCGCGTCGCGAACGCGACCGAAGTTCGATTATATTCCGATGCTTGATTATTGAAAGCTCGGGTCGGATAGAACGTACGAAATATCTTGGATCGTAGACGGTAATTGATCGGCAATATCAAAATATACAAGAATTATATTGCCTTCCATGTGTTACATTAGCGAGACTTAAACGTTGTCTTTACTTTCTGCGCGGACGACGCGTTTAACAATAGTTCCTGATAATTAAAAATTGGCACGATTGCGCAACGAGAATCGCGAGCGCTTTTATGGAAAATTGGAGAGAACTTCGTTGCCGATCTCATAACGCGAAATGTAATATACGACGGTGGGAAACGTAAGAGAAATTGTAGCGATTACCATCGATATCCTACGAGACTTCGATATTACGACTAGATTCTACCAGTTTAAAAGTAGAACACCGATTTCCGTGGTTGTTCTGCGGGTTCTCGTCCCATAATATCCGCCGAGGAATAGTAAATTGATCTGCCCCGCGTGCTCTAAAACAGCGAAATACGTCTGCACATTGCTGGATATTTAAATCGTGATTGGCGAAAGAACGTTTTCGTTTCTTCGCGTTGCTTTAATCGTCCGAATCCCGGTCACTTTTATCTCTTCCCGTTTCTACAATTTAGTCGAATGCAATCCAGCTCCGTGACGCTTTTGTGCATTCACCGATGTCTAAGTTCCTAGCATCGCGTGTACAAATAAATACAAATTTTCAACGTATACACTAATGTTTCCTTCGAGGTGCGGGGATCGCGTAGAATTTGTTTATGATTTAAAAATAGATTCGTGATATGCTGTATTCGGTGTTTGTTCACGTTCTATATATAGTCCGACGGTATAGATTTTCGAAGGTAGTTTGTTCACGTTACACGAAACGAAAACAAGAAAAAAGAAGGAAGCGGATTTCCATTAGTCGAATCCCAGTTTACGTTCTTCTGTTGCCGCATTCTCAAACGCGAACCTGTTTCTCGCAAATCTGTGCTTCCGCATGCATATTCATCGAGAGTCGAACATAATAAAATTTGAAGACATGTCGATTTCTACGAAACGGTGACGTCACGCGAAAAACCGTATAATTTCACAAGCAACGAGTTAAGAAAACACGTCCGGTCTCGTGAATTTCATTAAAGTTTACAGGAATCCTGCGAACAGTCTGGCCGGGTGTCGATATAAATTGGCGAATTTATATACAACTGATCGATGAGAAAAGAAGAATTCTATGAACGACAGTGTAACGATAAAATCTAGCCGTCGTTTGATTCCCGTTTGATTAACACGCCTGGATTAGGAAACACGTGGAACGCCTGGCAGAAGAGTTTCAAATCGCGTTTGAAACGCGGCGGAGGCGTGTCTTCGAATTCACGAACAGGGTTGAGCTTTATCGTTAAAATCCGCCCGAGCATAATCCTCGACGTCGCGGTAACAAAAGGCTCGTGGCAGCCGTAATGCTCGATTATCGACGAATTATTAATTGAACTAAAGGTAGAAAGAAAACAAAGGACGACCCATTGAACAGCCTGACCCAAACGTTTGACGATCCACGAGAAGCGACCCGCAACACACGGACATGTGAACATGTCGCCGGCAAGTGTCACAGTCGGAGTAATCCATCAAATTTGTCGGATCACAGAAAAATCGAAACACCTGGAGAACTTTCTACTCGATAAGATTATTTCCCGTACGGTTCCAAACGGCTAACCGTTCATTGCAGACCGCCCATCGTGAATTCTTCGACGGTGTCCCGGGCATAATTCTTCGGTTATGTCACGGGCGTTCAGGTGATCGAAATCGGTCCGGATGCTCGTCGAAAATCGGCGGTGGTGAACCAGGAGGTTTCCACTTTCGTTGCCGACGACTTATGCAAATGTCGCACCATCATAGAACTTTCTACTCGGCCGGAATCTCTTTTCGTTGCTGTTTCATTGGACGTCGTCCACGTTGCTGACTCCGAGTGCCGTGAATTCTTCTAGAAAGTTCGAGGAAGATAAATTACAAGGACATCCACGAGCACGTTCCCGACGTGTGATATCAGACGGTGAGACGACGACGTTCGGGCCGGTTATAGCGGATTCGTGATCACGAAAACGATCCGAGTCAATCGAGGCTAACGCGTGAAATTGCCACGTTTCTGGTACGTTTTTATTAGGAGACCTGGCCCGTCCTGTGTCCGATTTTTCGTCCGGGCCTGTCCGCGGGCTTCGTTTAAATGCCGTTCGGGGATACTCGACGCGGGGCTACTACGTTTGGCAGAAATTGATCGCGCTCGAACGTTTTATCCGGGCGATAAAAGGAAAATAGTTGACGCGTCGGGGATGCGAATTTTCCTTCGAATTTTATTATCACGATCGAACAGGTTCGCGCTTCATAGCTCTCCGCGATATTTGACGAGCCGAATCCATTAAATAACCGGGCATTCGCATGCGTTTCATTTTTCCTGTCCGAACGGGGAATAATAACTGGTGCAACGGTGAGGTAACAACGCGAGAAAGTAGGGGGTACCAGTTGGGAAGCCGTATTTCTCGTCGCGAATTTTCCTCGGCGAGACGCTTCTTGTTTCTTGAAGCTGTGCCACGCCAATTATAAATTGAAATCGATTTCGGTGGCCGTTAATCATCCGTCTGCCTTCGGCCGGAACCGCTCGCGCAAAGTGACATCGTCCGATTCATATTTAATTCATATTCCAAAACCTTTGTATCACCGTCTCGTCAAAGAACCCGAGCGGTTAATTATCGTCCCGCCGGCAGAAAAAGTTTCGATCGATTAATCAAATCGGTCGTGCCTCTGCTACGTTGTTTCGAACCGAACAGTTCGCTGTTCAAACAGCAATTATTCAGAGGGATCGAGGAACGGGCGCGTAAATCGCGGCGACGAGTTAAAAACTGGAGCGTTGGCTCGCCGCTGTCGTTTCATGGTACAGTTGCCCGCGTTGGCAGCAAATTATTCATACGGGATAAATCTCGCTGTCTGACATATTCGGTTCAACGAACCTCGCAAAGGGGAATTCCCTACCTCGGAGGAGAGCTCCTTTCCCGAAAGACGGCACAGTGCCACCGTAAATTGTTCCGCGTTCGGTCGTCGTGACGCGAGTGGAACACGGAGAATGGTAATTTGCGACGAGTGAATGAACGAAGGACAGGTATTTCTTGGAATTCGGCCTTTCTTCGATGCAATTCCGTTCTGTTTCCGTTCCGCTTAGGTACGCGCCTCGCGAAAAACTCTCGGGGATCGTCGCCGCACCAGATAGCACGGCGATTTAATTGGGCTAATCAGAGGACACCTGGCGAATCGTTCGGACGAGATCGATTACCGATAATATATTATTCATTGGTTGTCGTTGCATGTGTATCCTCGTTGAGGCGTATTTGTAGTTGGGCGAATCGATATCGATATCGCGAACATTTCTTCCGCGGATAATCGACGATCCGTCGATTCGATTTTAATAGAGAAATTTGATGGGAACGTCGGGCAAACGATTTTTCATTTAACCAGACGTGTCTCGAGACTAGGAAGAATAGAACTTTTCCGCGGGGCTAACGTTTCGAAATGAAAGTGGAATATTTTCCGCTTGCGTTGAACAATTCATTTCCCCGGGAACGGTTCCTTCGAAAATCCGAGGAACGGTATGGATAATAAATTTTCGCTTTGCATTTCATCCTGACATTGTCCGGCACGAAACACAAAGTTTTCACGGTACTTTTACATTTTCTACCGTGGTGCTCCCCAAGGGGATGGTCGGGGAATACACGCTTCGGAAAAGGCGATGTTTCATCGCCTGTCCGCTAGGTAGATCTAAGGGAAGATAAGATTTTACCTGGCGTATAATCCACCGAAACTGTTAAACGTTCGTAACTGAAAACATCAATAGAAAGGACCGCCGTTCGTAACCAGAATGAAATACGGAGACTATCGCGTTGGCTATCGCAATTATTCCTCATTATTTATTCGCCTCCCCGGTTGAATCGACGTGCTCCGGAGAATTCACCTCGTTTACCTAGTATCCGTGAAATTCATTGCTTTCATGCCAACGAATCGACGGCAATTTTTCTGAAAGGATTGTGTTCTGAAAGGAGGAAAATCCGACAACACCATTTCACCCTTGTTGAAAGGGAACGAAATTGCAACGAACGCGTTCGCGAGGAACAAACTGTTCACCGTATTCTGTTTCTACCGGAAGGATTCAAATACGAACCGAACTTCGACAACATTACTTTTCGAAAAACTTATCAATCTTCGCTACCCACGACAGTCCACATAATTTCGACCATGACTGCATCGCGAACAGCGCGTCCACAAATCCCAACGCGAACGCACTAAATGAGCTGTCTCGAATCTTGTCGACTCGTTACACGGGCAATTTGCGAAAACCAGTCCGCTGTTATTTCTACGATTCGCGCTCATTAGACGGCAGTGTCGAGCGTGTCGTGCTAATTAGTGCACCCGAAGTGACACACTCGCGATGGGACGAAACAGCTTCGGCAATTTTTCCGATCGCGCCAATTTATGGGCGACCAGTATCCCGGTCGTCCACGATTCGAGGCAGGCTATTTCATTTTAATTCTTTCTTCCTTCGAAACGAGCTCGGGCCTCGCAGCGTGCGGACGCGAGGTGACAAAATTGTCGTTCCTGCACGGTAGCGTAACTAATGATTTTTTTTTCATCGTTGCATCTTCGTTACACGACCTTCCCCCCCTGCGCAGCGGTACACACATCGCGATGCAAATGCGAACGAGTTTACATGCGAGCGTTCGCTCGAGTTCGAGGTCGTATGAATAAAGCGAGGAGATCAACGCGGAAGGATGGAAAATTAATAGTACACGTAGTTGGTGTCGGTACGAAAAATCCGTGGAAATTCTTCTGTGGCGCGGCGGATAAGATCGGCGTGTACGCGTACGTGTGCGATCTTGGTACGCATCGTGGACGTGGATCGATAAATCGAACGGTGATAATACTGTTTGTGGAGGTTGCCGATGGAGTTGCGGTAGGTGTTGCCGTTTTAAAAGGTGATTGTTGGCTGTTCGTTGAATTAAACGGAGCTCGAGGTGTCGAGACGGAGCGATAAGCAGTGAACGTTTGGGGGAATGGGAGGTTTCT
This sequence comes from Nomada fucata, assembly GCA_948146005.1. Classification (NCBI taxonomy): domain Eukaryota; kingdom Metazoa; phylum Arthropoda; class Insecta; order Hymenoptera; family Apidae; genus Nomada; species Nomada fucata. Next base: position 2,923,643 of record OX411279.1, read on the forward strand.
CGAGCGCAATTTGTTGGATCGAGGAGGTAGAATGTGGTCATGCAAACTGGAACGGAATTGTTCAGGTTCGCGTTCGGGCCGAGCGATCCGTCGAGAGAAAGAGAAACCTCGAGGAAATCCGCTCGCGGTCGGATAGGTAATTGGCGAAGAAAGTTGAAGGGAAGGAGCGCTTCGCAATTCTTCGTATTTGAGAATCTCGCGGAAAAAATTAGGGGGACGAAGGGAACGATTTAAACGCGGGATGAATCAAACTGTTCCGCGGAACGTGGAGATGGAAATTGAGAGGAGCCTCGACGCCCGAACGCGAGGTGATCGAACGATTCGAGCTGCACGGCGAGGAATCGGAAATTTGTGCGGAAAATTGAAATTACGGATAACGTGCTGGTCGAGGGTAGCAAAAAAGAAAGGAGCAAAATCTAAAATTCTAACACGCCTGCGGGTTGCGTGGAAAACTCGAGGCTCGAGGAAGAAAACGTCTACCGGCGAATTAGAATTCTCCGCGAGTGCAATCCGTCAAATCGCGGTGATAGAATAAATTGAAGGGGTTGAAGAGGGGGGGATGGGGGGGGGGAGAGAGAAAAACGTTGCCCCTCGCTAGCAGGAACGCGAAGATAATCCATAATTCTAACGTGTCTCAGGAAGTACAGCGAAAAGTCCATTCACCGTGAATACATGAATTCCCGAGAACTAACTGCACGGAGAACAAGAAGTCTTTCAAGGACTTGGAATTCTCGTCGAATTTAATTGATAATCATAAATATAGATTACCCCTACAGGGAAAACGATCGATCGCTCGTTTCGCGGAACGGACACGTTCGAAGCGCACCCGTGCAGCAAACTTTCGCGGATTTTTCTCGAATGGAAGGTATCGTTTCGATGCGATTACCAGAACGGAGAACAAGTGTTCGATATCCACCGACACTCGAAAGACACAGCCTCCCCGTCGAACTCCGACAAGCAACGAGAAAACGTAGCGTTTACTCGAGCGACTAATAGGCAGGCTGCTTAGAACGGTTACTCACGGAACGAGGACTCGCGCAAGGACTCGGAGCAATTCCCTCGCCATTCATTAAATTATACGCGCAACACGCTTCCGCGAGAAAAAAAGAGAAAGAGAACAAGAACTCGATCCGACAAAACGATCCATCAAATTGCGAAACGTCGCCCCTCCCCACCCCCCCCCACCCCCCTCCCGAACGAAACGCAAAACTCCAAGTTGGAATTTTACAGAGAAAACGGGACGACAAGTTCCACGGATCGCGATATCGGCCGCGTTGATTTCGGCGACGGTCCGGACGGGCAAAATCCGCAAGGTGTGCAACCGAAAACAAGCACAAGGTGTATCCGGGCGACCACCATAAGTATAAGGAATCGCAGTCGTTCGCGAGGGTGGCAGAAGAAGCGCGGTCGAACGGTTCTCGGAAAGTTCTTCGGTCCCTCTCCTTCTCTTTCACGCTTATCTGTCCTTCCTGCTTTATCTCCGAGACGTCCTCATGCCGTGACTCGCGGTGAGAAACGTTCTAGGCTCTTCGACGCGATATGCGGCATGCATATAAATTGATACCCATAACCATAACTTATTCGACATATGTACCCAACCCAGTACTGGGAACTCCGGGCGTCCGATAAAAACCGGCATAAATTAAAACGCCTTATTACGTTATACGACGCCCGGCGAGTCTTAATTGATTGCCATTGCACGCCCTCCCCCTCGCCCCCTACCCCCTACCCCTTGACCCCTACAGAATCTTTGCTCCTCTCATCTCTCTTTCTGTTTTACGCTCGTTCGCTAGTTCGCGCGGTTCACGCCAGTTCTCGTATTGTTTGTTGCACGGCCGCGTCACTTCGAGCCGATCGAATCGGAGTCGCTCGTGGAAGGATGTCGATTTGAGCGCGATCTGCCACCGCGGATCGTTCGGTTCCCGGTGACTCGGCGAGGGGGATGCGTGGAGGTCGAGAGGAATTTAATTGAACGGGGGTTGCACGGTGTTTCGTATGGGACGGACGAAGGTGTTCTTCGTTCGCGAATATTTTCTCGTTGTCTCGTTGAGACCCCTTGGCTGCAGGTTAATGCGGGTTTGACGAAAGGGTTGGATGGTGCCCGATGGATTGACAGCGAGGTGTAAATTCCTTTTGCTGTTCTCGGAGGACGTTGATACGGTTCGTGAATTTTTATTATACGATAACAGATATCGTGATACAGAATTGGTTGAATGAGTGCGTTGAAAAATTGAAACTTGAATAGGACTTACCAATTATAGTTTTGAGTTGCGGTGGTCGGATATCATAATGTGACGCAAACTCTGCGAATGATTAAGGCAGAATTATAGTAATATTCGTCGAATTAAATTCCCTTGACAAGGCATTGGCGTGTTTAAGTAACGTATTTTGTTTGTATTATCGGCCTTCGTAAATCCAGAATACATCGTCGATTTTCTCGACGGACGCAATGTCATCGATATTTGGAGACAGATGCCCCCTCGTCATTTTCACACACTGTTTGTTCTTGACCTTTTTATACGGCCATCTATGAGATCGTTTCGCCGCGGACGTATTTCGAATGCAAATTTCTCGACAGACGTACGAAAATAGGAACGTTGTTGCGCTTTCTGTTGAATCGCGTGGATCTCGCGTAAAGGGGACGTCGCATAAATAATTGTGCAAAACTCTCCATGCAAAATCTGTATTCGACACGTCCGCGATTAACACCGTACAAAATGAATTTATTCCATCCAAATCAGACAGCCGATTAATATACATTCGTAAGAAACCGTTGAATTAATTCCACGTTTATTCTGCTTAAACGATTATTGAACGTCTGAGACATCTGCGCTTACTGAGCTAAATTCTCATCCGCCAGTAAAAATGAATTTCCACGCTGAAAAATCTCGCAGGGCACGAAACGCTGAACGAGCATGCAAAGAAATGCAATATAAAACGTAAACGTATCGCGGGTGGTATCTTCGCAGCCCTCCGCGTCAGCCCTTCCGTTCCGCGGTCTACTTTCCACGAGGCTGCCCAATTAAATAATTATCCGGCCGTCTACTCGCAACTGAACAGCGAACCTTGAATCGTCTACCGAAAAGGGAACCCGGCCCGTAGATATTAATTGTTCGCATAATTAGTCCTCATGATCTTTCCATTTGTCAGAGAGGGTTCGCGTACTCCCCTAAAAAGTATCGTCGAATTTATGGCCCGCCCCGGGCCGAACCTTTCGGTACGTGCATCTGGACGAATTTTGCGGGCGTGTGCTCACACGTACGTGTGGAGTCGCTGTGCGGCCCATATATTATACAAAGTTTCCCCATCTGCCTTCTCTGTTCCGCACAAATCGTGCGGATAGCCGAACGGGGAAGACGAGTCAATATCTCTCCCCACGTGAAGCCGCGGGCAGGTAAAAATGTCTCAACTTGGGTGCCCTGGCTCGTCCTGCCAGCTCCTTTTGCTCCTCTCTTCCCAGGACCTCCTTCTCTGCCCTATCTATCTGTCTTCCGCCGAGGGCGGCTCTTTCATGAGCCAGACGAGAGGAGGAAGGGAGGACCGGTCAAGAAGAAGTAGAAGAGGAGGAGGTGGAGTAGGAGGAGAAGGAAGAAGAGGACGAAGAAGAGGAGGATGAAGAGGAAAAGAAGAACGGGAACATGCCAGAACGAGATGGATGAATCGCTCGTTCTTTCTGGGCGTTGTGCAAAAGTGGCGAATGCCGCGAGCACTGTTCCCTCTGCTCGTAGTTAGACTAATGATTAGGCCCGACGTGTGCGACGGCTGTTGAGTTTCGGTTCCTCTTCGTTGCCCCCTATTTGTTCGTTTCTTCGCGTCCGGCTCTTTAAGGGATTATGTACTGGACGGAGATCGAGCACGAAAATGTGATTTCACACGAAAACGGATACGACTATGGGGGTAGTATATTTGCCAAAGATATCAGAATTATTTCGAATGATATTGCTATATTCCTGGGCACCCTGACTCGCGCAACTGACCGCGCATTCTTTTCACGTCAAGCAGCATTGTTCCGATCGGATTTCGCGCAGGTTGGCCAATAGCGTGGGAGGGAATTAGCGAGGTTTGTTCGATGAACAGGTAGCGAAATTTTGATTCGGTTACCAGGGAATGGGTCTCGATAAGATTGAACTATACATATTATTATTAACTTGCAACAGGGGACTCATTTGTATATAACCTGGAACGTTCAATCGAAATTCTATAGATCCGTTTATGGATCGTATAAAGGTCGTAAATTAACAGAAGCACCCTGTCCCGCGTCACGATTGAGAAATAAAATTCAACCGGTCCGGATTGCTTGCTTTCCGTCTCCTTTATCAATAGATTTCATTATGCGCCACTTCGATCCCGTCGGACATTTATTCGTATCGAGTCCACCGCGACATCAGCCACGATCGATCCACCGGCCTACGAACGCGATCGCCGCGATCATAATTTCGTTCCTCGCCCACCGACGCGATCGATCAATCGGCGTTCATGCGAACCGCGCGTAAGCGTCTAAACGCGTAGCGCCGGCTATTCACAGAGGGAAAGACAAGGTATTCCCACGGTCGCGGTGTTCCAATGACCCAAAAGGAGCATCTGGTCGCTGCGTTACTTCGAACTAATAATCCAGCGAGAGTGGTGGTCGAAAGTTGTCGAGGAAGCCGGGGCACCGGGGGATCGACTCATCGTCGATCAGCCCCGCGAAACGGCGGATCTCCGAGAAACAGCTCGCGGATATTTCCAGGAAAATATCGCAAGAAGCGGGCGGGAGCGTTCCACGAGAAAAGAGGTGGTTCGCTCTTGGCCCGTTCTCTTTTTCTCTTTCCGAGTTCTCGCGTGCACGTTTGCCCGCGGAGGGGGCCGAGAGTGGCGTAGAGCAAAAGGGACGAGACAGGGGTTCGGACTAGGGCAGAATCGCGTGGGAGTAACGGAGATGAGGATACGAGAAGGGTATATTCGTAGGTGTACAGGAGAGGATTGTCAGAGGAGGACCGAGGACGCAGAGAAAGAGGAGTTTGGTGGGGTAAAAAACAAAAGTCCAGTCGGTCGTGGAGCGGTCCAGGATGGTCCCAAGCTATTCGGGACCACCCCGAGAGCCGAGGGGTCCAGCTCGGCTCGCGGCAATCAGGTGCCGTTGGAATGCGACCGTCCGAGAGAAAAACAAAACAAATTTTTATGCCCTCCCCGTTCGCCTGTCCCTTCTTTGCCGCTCCTCTTCTTCTTTTCGGCTCTCGTTCGCTTTGCTCCTCGCTCTAGTCGTCCCTCCTCACCCCCACCCCCCTCCACCTCCGGCGAGTCGGCCTCCTCCGGAGAAACATTAGGCATTACTTAAGGGGCTACGGTCCACCGTGGAGGAAGGGTACCTACTGCTGCTTCCCTTCTGCCCTCCGAGGCGATCGCTTTGGCGGCAGAAAAAAGGACGATTTCACGCTGCGAATTGTCCACGGCTCGTTCCACGGGTCTCTCATTTACGAGGGTAACGATTCCCTTATCGATCTCGTGCCGGAACGAGGATAGCTGGTTATCGGTGTCGGCCGTAGAGACAGCCTATATACGCCCCTCTGTCTTTCGACGAACGAGCCCCGTTCGAATCGTCGGTCGGCCCCCCCGGCTCACGGGATTAAGATGTGACTGGGACGAGCTTGGCTCGTTGTTTCGGGGAAAATTGATTTGCCGGCAGTTTAGCGTGAACGATGGAATTATATATAGATATACCGTTGCTGCCGGGGGGATGGCGGATTCGTTTGGAGGGCCGGTCGATCGATATTTGTTGAAAGTCGGTTTGCTACTTGGAACGGTGCTTGGACTTCTTCTTTTCGACCGAGTAGTCCGTCGCGTGGGAGGGCCTCGGTTTATACTTGGCGTCGATCTTATTGTTCTTCTGTTTTCGTTCTCGGATGAATAGTTCGGGGTTTCGTAATGTATCGCGCGGGACGCGAATGTGTACACGCTGGTACGGCTTGTAACTTTGCGAGATTTGTGTCGATGGTGCTGTTGACGATTTGCTTGAAACATTTTTGGGACAGTAGCGCGCGAGGTATTTTGTTCGGGAGGATTTTTGTTTCGAAGGGAGGCAAATCAGCGGGGGAAAATATTTGTCATTCTCTTATTACTTCGTCGAGGAATGCGTAACAGAAGGGGGAAACGGTAATCTGGTGGGTGCACTTAAATTCGACACTTCGAGAAGGAAACGGCTGTTGAGTCATTCGGACAATCTGTAGGTAGACAATTAGTAGGATGACGGTCTTGGACGCCGGTCAGAAATTTATCGTAAATGGTCGCTCAGTTTACCACGGTTTCACCTTTTCGACTGTTTCCAAAAATGTTGCCTGTTATCGCCGGACAGAGAGATAACGGTTAGCGGTGATCCTTCTCGAAGTAAGAGAATCAACCTCAGCCGTGGCGTTTGCAGAAAAAATTTTCCAAGCCCGTTTAACGAATTGCTATTTAAACAACTATTTACGCAAACAATTAAACCCTACGAACTTAATATCGTCCCACAATCGTCTGTCCTTCCCTTTGCTCGTATCCCGTGTACTCCAACCGTTCAAAGTCCGATACTGCTCGCGCACAGTACTTTCGTGTTATCGCGCACTAACATCGAGCTCGAATAAAAAATTCTCCCGTCCCTTTCAGAAACATTCGAGCACGCTTTTGCGAGAGTATCGGCGGTACGGAGTCGTTTTCGAAAGTCGCAACAGTCATAGTCGAGGGTAATGAGCAAGAATGTTTTACTTCGGGTGAGCAGGCTAATTGGCGCTCGAAAATCCTGTCGTAAATCTCAGTTGGCATCCCATTTCGCTTGTTGTTTACTTTAGCCGTTTAATGAGACGCTTCTCCTCCACTTGCAGATCATCATGTTCCCGGAGTGAGGCATGAACGAGGTAAGAGGCTCTGGTTTGACGTCTCCGAGGTTCCACCCGGGGAACATATAATCGGTGCGGAGCTAAGGCTGTATCGCAGCATGGACGTGAAGAATCGGAGGAATCGTGGATCGTACATGATCACGGCCTACCGTGTATTGAGGACCGAAGATGGGTGAGTCTTACAGCGGAACATGTTTGCATGCGATGTGATTAGTTTAACCCTGTTGAGGCAGCGAGGCTCTCCTCAGCTGTTCGCAACTTTACTTGCGACAAGAAAAGTCTGCTCGCCGGTATAATAATTGCCTTTTATTAACGAGAGAAGATTATCTTTTCGATGGAACAGATACTGCGTAACGTTTAGAGGACGCGTCGGGCAATTGTATTGCGTTAGGGAAATATTTGCTTGGCATTTTACGCGTGATTCTCTTTCGTCGAATGTCGAAGATGCTCGGCAATATTTTGAGCAAGTTGTTACTTAAGAGGCGAAGGTGGTACATTATTTTCGTGCGCGTGATGTAACGCATGCGTTTCGCGGAAACGAAGCAGAGAGGACGACTGACGTGTGTGTGCACGACAGATTTATAGAGTCATCCTTTCGGACAGCAAAACAACTTATTTTTGGAGGAAAATCATATTTTCCCCTGCGGGCTGTCGATCGGCGCATGTCCACGTAGTGAAGACAATTAAGTCGAACTGAGGGATAAAGATGAAAAACCTCCATTACGAAATGACTAATAGCGAAGATACTAATGGTATTGTTCCCATTTGTATGGTTACGACGAAATTCTGCCCATTCACAATTGTTTCCTCTGCGAACTGGCGAGGTACACTAGCGAGTCCTTAAAAGCCCAACTGAAGTTTTCCCATTTTCCCGTTATCCCACGGATCCATGGGGATCGCGTTCAAAGGTGGCGAATTGCGTGTTTTTCCTGGCAAGTTTGCAATGATTTCTCTTCCCTTAATGCCATTGTCGTGTCGGCAATTAGGGGGTCCGGTTCCCGGAAAAGTCTTCCAGGTACTGCCTCTACCTGCAGTCAGTTTTAGCTCGACGCTATTTTAGGATGAGTAAGGGTGGCTGATAGTTTCGAGGTGACCTTTAACTGCTACGTGGAGGGCAGGATGGTAGGGGGGGAGCGTCATGGAAAAACGGTACTCTTTCTCCTCTGTCTTTCTTCGTTTTCGAGGAGGCAGGATCCGCCCAGGTGGGTGGCTAGACCAATTTCGTGTTCCTTCGGGCAGAGTCCGTGGTTTTTGACATCGTCATCGTGCCTCTAATTAGGCCGTCCTTAAGTCGCCGAAAAAATCTCAGGTATTTGTTCTACCTGTGAGAGTTTCTGGGACCAGCCCACTGTCTCCGTTCGATTCTATCTTTCTCATTCATATATCCAGGGCCGTCTAGCGGCGCACGAAATAACGACCCACTTCTTTCTAGAAGCAGCGACTTTGTTACGCCATATTTCCGATCGATTTCTATCTCCGGACATACGGCCACCAATATGATACAAATTAGTCAAACCCGTGCGCCCCGCATTCCTGCCTCGCGTCGTTCCCCTTCGCCGTTGAGGATTATCACCCTAGACGAAAATGAAATACAAGCTGCTCCTTTCCATGCCATATAAATTGCTCTTCTACGAAGAACGAGTACAGACAGGCAGGTGCAAGAGAGAAATCGGAAAGGCCGTTGCCAAACGCTGCCTCCTTCGCTTCACTTAAACCATCGATATTCCTTCTTTCGCTCGCGTTCAATCGTACGCGTTCCCGTTCAATTATCCCAACCGCTGTCGTAATTGCGATTCAAGTACATCCCGGTCGCCGTTCACCGGAGTCTCCCAAAAGGCCGATCAATCGATGGAGAGGAACGCGTATGGACGGTCTCACCGGCCGACACGAGCTGGTCGTTTCGAGTCCACGTGTCGGCCGGGACGAGGAAGACGGGTGTGGTGGATGGCGACAACGTGTCTAGAGCCATCCCTGTCTGTGATACCTCCGTAGACTTTGGTACTGCGACCTGACCGATATACAGACCCCGACAGGAAACGCTATTCCGTAAATTGAGGTAAATTAGCTGTGGAGACGGGCTCCGAAGCGAGGAGTTAAGAGCACGAGTTACTTGGTGTGCCTACGCAGTTACACGCACGCAGCTACTCCACCTCCTCTTCCTTCTCCTCCTTCTCTTATCCCACCTCCTCCTTCACCTCCTTCTACTTTTCTTCTTCGGCCTCTTCCGTCAAACTCGATGCGTGACGCATCCTCCTCTACCTCTTTATCCTCCTCCACCTTCTGGTCCAGCCGAGACAAGCTGGCGACTCTGGTTTCTTACGTGTGCGCGGCCAGGTTTCCATAAGAGTTATACGCCCGTGGTGGTAGGGATGCCAGCGCGTCAGCTGTCTGTGGCCCACGATAAGAGGACTTCTCTGACGAAAGTCAGACAGTGACACTTGCCGTAACGAGCCTCAGGGTCTCGTGCTTTTACGCTCAATTAAGGATTCATGAATTTTTCTCCTCGCTCGCGTTTATTAGCCCGCCGTTCTCGCAACGTTTCGTACGGTGCCATGGCGATGCCTATGGTACTGGAATTTATTACACGGCATGGATATGCCTGTTAGGTTCCTCGACCGATTGTTCGCGTTATTTTGTGAATTACCGGGCTGTCGTTACTCGTGGGACAACATTATTTTGGATAATTTTTCGAGTATTTAATTAGATTCGAGTCATTCGTGATAAATGATTTTAAGTTGCGAGATGCGCGCGATCAAATTTCGCAGCGTACTTGTACTCGTTAGATGTACTTGTATTCCATTTGTTTTCCCATTGACGCTTTGCGTTCTACAAATTGTTCAGATTCAATCAGTGTTTGTCATAGAGTAATGAGATTCAATTTGCCACGGAAATACTGTCCTGTTTGTTACGATGTAACGGCTGTACTTTGAGATTCAAATATGCATCACACCTCAGGAAAGCTAAAAGGTGATTGATAATCGCTTCGACTCCTTCGTTAATTATTTCGTTTATGAATGCACAGCTGCGAGGTTGGAATTTATTCAATTGTGGACGTTAGAATTCAGTAATTTTTTTCCAACGAAAGCACTAAACAATATGGAAGCTATATATGTATATTGTATAAATATTTTTCGAGATTAGTCACAAAAATAGTGACAGTCTCAGAATCGAATATTTTGCTAATATTAAAATGCCAGAAGTTGATACGACAGCGATAGAAGATTTTATATGTGGGCAAAAACGACACGCCTGCAGCGATCGATGTTAATAAAATTATGAAAATTATCGACCGGACGATGTAACACCAAAAACGGTGAAGAAACGTCGTCTCGTTCGTTTCAGGATAACGCGTAAACATCTAACGCAAAATGTGTGCGCGAGCGTCGAAGTTTCGCCACGCGTTTATTTACATTTTGAACGATTCCAATTATTCAATTACGGGAACCATTATTAGTCCCGGGGAGGAGATAAATGCGCCGCTCGAGGAATCTATTCCTTCGCGCGGGTCAGAGGTGAAGCCCAACTGCTCAATGGACAATGATTAGCGTGTTTCACTGAAATCCTATTGACTCCAGCCACGTGCAGATAGATTTACGCGAACCGACAAGTCACGATCGATCGAATCACGGCGAATAGTCGCACAGGCCTCATCACTTGCGACGTGGTGTACCTCGGTTAGCGTAGTTATGTAAGATTCAGTGGTTTTCTATTGATCGATTTTATCGGCGAGCTGCGCGATTCGAAGTCGTCCATCGATTCCTATTAGCGAAAATATTCTGGTTCCTGTTAATTAATGGAGCTTACCCAGCGTACATCTTGGCGATTGCTACCAGCTGTAGAAACGAATGTATATCCTTGCTGAACAGCGTGATCCTTAATTTATTGAACAAATTATACGTTCCGTTTTGGTAAGAGTAACGTTTTATTGTAATCAATTCGGGACTGGGTTCAAGTATCTGCGAAGCGTGGAAAATATCGCTTGCGAATGGAGAATGGGAACGTGTTTGTTTTGATCATCATAATTTCCATGTGACGAGCATTCTTCTATTCGCTGTCCACGCAATTGCGTGTTAACGCGATGAGTAATGTGAGTTTTCCTGGATATATGCAAGGAAAATTGCGGGGATATTAGTGACATCGAGCGAACGTCAGTAGTGGCTTTTAGCGTTTAATGCGTTGCAATGCCTGTGTGCCTTATTAATAGTTAAACAGACACATTATAACAAAAATAGGATGTCTAATGTTTCGTAAACATTCTGTTTCACGTGCAATCCCACCCAAGTACAGTGCCTGCTTGCCATTACACTTATTATACTTGATATTGCACCTATCTTTACTACCACGCCTGCTGAATTGTCGTCGTATTTTTGTATTACAGAACGAGGGAGTTGCAGTACATAGATGCAGTCAATACGACGACAGGAAAAGAGGGTTGGTTGACGTTAAATGTTAGCGAAGCCCTCGACCATTGGGTGAATAATCCCGATGGGAATAAAGGACTGTATCTGTCGGTGCATCCAGCGGATCGTTCTGGTGAGTGAAAAATACAAAAATTTATTAAAACGATTCTCCTACACACTGCAATACCCTTGTCTATCTAACACCATTTTTATTCTACCTCGCGCATCAATTCCTACGCCCGTTGTTCTTCGATAGAAATCGCAGTTAGTGAAAGTAATTGGAACGGGGAATTATTTCCGATATAGCCTAGGAGGGCTAATTTTAAAATGTTTTGTCTGCGATTCCTCTTTCGATAGTCTGCGGAACATCGCCGAAGCACTACATCCTGCGCCATTTACAAAACCTCGACGTTTAGTGATCGACGCGTTGTATACGTAGCGACAAGTATTTACCTTTTGGAAAAATCTATCATTAAACACTAAACATCTATCTCCGGTAATAATCGTTCCATCCTCGGAACAGATCCGAGATAAAAGCTTTCAATTGTTTCAAATAATTATATACTTCACTGCAAAAGAGTATACAGAACGAAACCAGCGAGCAGATAAGCGCAGATGAAATACAAATCGTACGAACGCGTTTGCATTGCGATACGGAATTTCTTTCGAGGCGAAACGATCGGCCTGCGCGTGCTCGCGGAACGGAAGGAAAAATTATCATACAAACGTTGCGACCCACCGAATGAAATCAACGTGCTCCCGTCGTCAATGACGAAAGACCGCCTCTATATCGAAGGTATCACGGCGCACAATCGTACGGCGACATGCCTGGGGAACGGTGTACGAGCCCCGTAGACGCGGCACACGCTTCGTATTGAGCAACGGATCGTGGTTAATAAACGCTTCGGGGTCAGAAGTTCGACGCGGTAAATTCCGGGCGTTTCTTGTACACCTGGCCCCGAGAAGGCAGCAGCCTCCGCGGCCGCGTATAGCTATATGCTTTCCTGAGCGTACACCTGTTCCACGCTCTCACTCCCATGCTGAAAAGCGTTCCTCGTTCCCGCACGGCCGTGTCTTCGAGCGTGTATACGCGAACGATCGACTAGCGATGGCTTCGTAACAGGCCCCGCTGCTTTTCCACCTTTCCGGTTCATTTTTCTGCATCGACGCTCGCTTAATGCACTCGGTCGGTCCGTTTCGCGGAACGTACAATTATTGTATTCCACATTCGCCGTGTTGATACGCGAGGAACGGCGGAGGAATCGGCCAGTTTGTCGGGGTCGGGCAATTCTGCGGCTGTTGCTCAATGCACATGTTCGATCGAAATTGACATTAGTATTTAGCAGGGAGGGGAAAGGACGCCTTGTTTAATTTAATCGCCGGACACACAGAGATTCAGTTGCGATTTATCGATTATTCCAATGGTAATGGGACGCCCGTTGCGAAATAAGTACTGTGCGTTTCACTCGCCGGCCAACGAGAGAAAAGCGAAGCCCAATATATTTTCAGCCGAGCCAGGCGAAGTTCCTACGTACGTCCGCTTCGTTGAAGAGTGAGAAGCAGAACAGGAGTTTCAATTCGTCCCGATCACCGACCGACCAATGAAACCCCGATAGAACGACGCGAGGTCCAAGGAACAGGGAGGTGAACCGTAGGAGCGCAAATCTGGGACAGGTATCTTGCACGCGGTTCGAAGCTTTCGTGCGCCACTCGAGGTCCTTCCTACCAGCCACACGAATACATCATCAACGAGAGGCCAAGCCGTGGCGTCGTCTTGTCTTCCTATACTGGCCGGAGATGTGCGTGCGTGGGATACAGCCTGGGGAACAGACGAAGCCAGACAGCAAGGCGATGCAGAAGGAACAGGGAGAAGAAGACATGAACGGAACTGGGACCGAGATGGTGAGATAAGGACGCCCCTGAATCCAATTCTGCCACCGAATCTCAGATGGGAATCGTCGCGAGACGCTACGAGGGAGGAGGAAGATTACCTTGATTCGATCCTTCAGATAAGCTACACCTGTTAGCCGACCTCAAACCGACGAGCTTCGGATCACCGATGATTCTCGTTCCCATCTAAGGACATTCTGCTAGATCCTCCATCCGGGGCCTGGGAACGTGGTAGCCCCGCCTGATTAAATCTCATCGGGATAAGGCACGAAAAACAACCGGCCGCAGGAATTGGGAACTAATATTCCTTGCGGACACATGTTCCCCGGCGTATTCGAGTGCTGTGAAAGCGTCAAGATCTGTTGAAATGATCTTTGTATTTGGCTTTCACGAGCTGCTACAGGAGCTACGTTTTCGTGTAATCATCGCGCACGATGGGCGATTCGACGATGGATCTTTTATTTACTCGCCCCGTTTGCAATGAATTTTATTGGCGCGCGCTGTCGAACGAATCGATCGTATCTGGTCGCGCTCGATATTCACAGGAATGAGAAATGATCGAGATACCGTGCCTTGGATTACCGACATCGAGACTGTAATTGGATCACGATTGTTGAATAATTGGATAATAACGCTAGAATGCTTTATATCGCGTTCCACCCAATTTTCGTTGCGAAACTTCTGCCGGTCTAGCGGGGATACACGTTGCGACGTCTAATGAAATTATCGGTTCGGCAAAGTGGTTACACCGATTCCAGCACGGACCGTGCGTACTCGTGGGCCCGGAACATTGAGATCCGTCTCGTCTTCCGTAGAACTATTAAAGATCATCCGTCCCCCCGCCCCGCGACTGTTAATCGGAGATTAAGTTTCTTAAGCAGGAAACTCTGTTGACGCGATCGCACGAATAACCACGAGAAAAACTTTTCCCGTGACGCGTTGGCCACCGTATCGAGTTCAATGTGAACCGAATGAAAAACTTCGAAATACCAGCGCCGCTACTTTCTTTCCCCCTGCTCGAGTTCGATGCTAAATGATACGCGCATACCGATGGACAGGTATCAAATACTCGACACCCGCGTCCGCTTTGCAATATTCGACCCTCAAGATCCCTCAAGAAAAGCGTCGAGAAAGACGTTAAATACTTCGCCTCGCCACATTTTTCCTCGAGCGCTGCTTAAAATACACAACTCATTCAATTGCCGAGGCTCGAGTACCTTCTGCTAAACGGAACTCGTACAGAAACCGAAAGGAATAGAGGACGAAGGGAGGAGAATAAACGTCGAACGGTGGCGGTAACTAACAGGCACCAAACGATCCAACGTTTGACGTCTCAGTTTGGATTCCAACCAGAAGAAATCGAACACCACGACGACGTTCTAGCGTTCTGGCCCGTCCGATCTTCCGGCCCCCGGGTTGTTGCCGACCAAGGCAGCTCGTGGAGCTGATCGGGTCGCGGTGACAACCACTGGTAGCGTTCTTCATGATCGCCGTGGAACGGCGCGTGTCCAACTTGTAATCCTTGTATCCTCGCGTGGTACTCGCCGGTAACACCCGAGAGGCCTGCTGTAACGACATCGTGGATATAAACGAGGCACGTTTCAGCCGGGGAACGAGGCATCGGGGCGTACGTGTGTACGCGAGAGCTCGAAATGCTCGCGTATGCGTGCGTACAGTTTGTTGTTTGCCGCGCCTAGATCATTTTGTTGCTCGCCTCTCTCACCTCCGTACTTCTCCTTCTCACCGGTTTCTCTCTCCCCCGTCGATCCTCCTCCTCTCACCCTCTCGCTGGCTATTCCTGTCTCCTTCGCCCCTCACGGTTTCTCTACGCCTCTCGCTCCCGCGAGCCCAACCGGTTTACCTTTGATCATTCAATATAAAACACAAGATCGGAGGCGCACACCTCGGCGCTCGCGAGCACGCGCACCTACACGGAGATAACTGTTGCATACATCGAAACAGGAACGATTCCGTTCCTCAATAATTCCTCCCCCTCTTCAATTCTCTCTCTCTCTGTTCCCTCGATCGCCGTGGTCTCGTTCCTCCTTCAGCTTGCTGCTCCCTGCTTCGTCTTCACCTTTCCGTTCGATCCTTCGTTCCCTCTCGCTCTTTCACCTGGAGGCGCGTATCTCTTGCGACACGCATTCGCACGCACACACTCCGGCCCCCCTTTATACGCCTTTCTGCTCTTCTCTTCTGCCTCTTCTTCATCTTCCTCGCCCTCTTCTTCTTCTTCCTCCTCCTCTTCTTCCTCTTCTTCTGCTTCTTCTCGTCTGGTTAAGAGCCCTCGGTTTGTTTGCACTGGTTCGCCGTCACGCGGATGCGAGCCTCCTCTCCGTGCTCCCCTGCCAGAGGAAGTTTCCTCCGGTTGCAGAAAACCAGATGCTTTCGAAAGTACAGCCGCGGCTATCTCTCTGCCTCTAAAGACCGGCTACACACCTCCGCGTGATACGCCCACGCGTGTCTAACTGCGTGCTCGCTGGCCGACAGAACGCTTGCTCGCTCGCTCTTGCGACTTGCGACACCTTGCTATCGCCGCGAACGAGAACGAGCCTTTGTCAGATGGCTTCGGATTTATGATCGCCGCCCGGTCGCACCGGTCGCACCGAAATCGCACGGGGAAAGCTCCCGGCCCGTGCTTCTGGACGGGGGCGTAGCGCGACCGAGAATTCTTCTGGATTAAATCGCGACTTTTCGTATCACTTTGCCCGCCGCTTTTCATTATTTTCGTACGGTGGATAGCGGCGCGGGGAACTCTTGTTTCGGACAGCCGGTTTGTAGTTTTAATGGTTAGTCGTGGGGCGAAGGCGTCGAAGCGTTTCGCGGTTTTCCGTCCGCTATCTGGGATATTTGTTTGAACGGCACTATGATTAAACTTCGAAGCAGCCAATGCCAATTTCGCGGCGATATGTACGATTCGCGGGGAAATGTCGAAGTTGCGTTTCGTGCACGCGATCGGCGAATTTCGGACAGATATTTGTTTGTCCGTCGAAGTGAAAGTTTTAATTTTGTTCGCGGCGGAACGAGGGTTCCCGTTTCATCGAAATTCGTTCAACGACGAGGAATAATTTTTAGATACCTTCCGCGACGAGTGCCATGGTCCTGGGATTTTAATTGCGCAACGTATTTGCCCGGATAATAATAATATTTGCCAATGGGCGATGTTAGCTTATCAACGGTTCACTGATCATTCGAGTGCGAGTGTTCGAGAACAGGTTGTTCTTGGGTAAATAAATGTTTAGGGATCGTAGCGCGTACGTATTCGTCGGGAATACGGGCAACTCGAGAGGTTGCGGTCGGCGAAGATTCAAGAATACCATGCTCGACATCTCTCTTCTTCCGGTGATCTTTACCCCGGGTCGAGATAGCAGATTTTATGCGCCGTTTGAGAGAAATGCCCGCGATCGTCGTTTTATTGGACAATCAAGATATTGAGAGAGACTGAGAGAAACTATGCTAAGAGAACTCCAGAAAACTTGACGCTGTGAGTTTCACTCGTATTTATCGCGACACTAATTCAGCGGTAACGGAGTCGCCATCGGGCCGCTGACAGAGCACCTAACAAAGATATTTGTCTGGTTTGGAAGTAAGTCGGCTGATTGGATGTACCGATACTACGATGATATTATTTGCTCGACTTCTGGATGGTGAAAAAGTAAGAATTAGGAAAATTAGGATAATAAAAAGGGAAAGATGGTGGTTCTTGGTTGAACAAACTGATCGAAGGGTTAGTAAAAAAGTTGTTCAATCGGTACGAGTATCTACGTTGAATCCCACGACTTTTTAGCGTCGCGCAAATCGTCCTTGGAGGTTGATAATTTCGTCAGACGAAATAAACGGCAAAATGAACAATGTTACCGGTTCCACGTCCTTGACTGTCGGAAGTATTGCGAAAGCGTTGTCGGCTGATCTAGGACTGCCCCTTTGTAGGAAATCGTTTTATCCTTGAACCTGCGGCACGAAGAGGACACGGCGAGGAATCGCTTCGTTTTTTATTACTCTTAATACGTGAAAACTGGATCATAACGATAGACGGATCGAAGAATCCGTAAAACGCTTATAATCAGCGGAGCTTCCGTGGAATTACTCTACCACGAATTTCACACGATTTCTGTGTATCATTATCATAACTCTTCCTCATTATACAACCGTATCGTAACCCTGCATTTCGCAGTTTTATCGCGGTTTTTAACGCCGAATAACGTGTAACGCATATAATTTACGAAATCGTTTCCAAAGCTATGAGAAAACTTCACCGAACCCCCTAAAGTCTTTCACTTTTATCCGGAATTCAACGCGAATTCCTGCTCATTAAACTCCGAGCAATAAAACTAGTCCAAATTCCACATCCTTCCCGACGCAACAATTAAAACGTAATTTTAACACCCGAAGAAACGTTCGTCGCGAACGAGAACACCGACGAAATCGCGAAAATCGCGGTGCACGCAACTACGGCCCCGTGGTTGCGCGAAATTCGTGCAATTCCACGAAGCGGTACGATCAACGCGAATCACGTATTCCCGCGATCCAGTTTCCACGTACGTGGCGCAACAAAAGATGCTTCTTATAAGCGAATTCCTAAAAAAAAAAAAAAAAAAAAAAAAAAAGAAACGTTACTTTAAATAGACTCCTCTACGTTTTATCCGCGGCAACGCGCGGAGGAAACGCGTTCCTGAAACGAGGCGCGGCGTAATTCAATTGAATTCACCACGTGCACTCGGTGGACGGGAGGTTCGTCGACAGGTTGGTAGCCAGTCGATTCTGTAACGGCGCGGCAAAGTGCGGCAGCAGGTGTCCGCTGCAATCACGGCGAATGCGCATTCCTGCGAGCCAATTTACTAGCTTTCTCGAAACCCGGCACGGCCGTGCTCGTAAGAGGGATCCATTTGCATACGCGGCGATGCGGAGCCCGCGAAGACGATTCCCCGGCCACGGGGGGATATACATACAATGAGACCGTTTGGATTGCTCGCACGTACCGAGTGTCCTTTCGTACGAATTTCGATATTGCGCGGGTAGCACGCGCTGCATGCGAATCGATTTCTCTTGGAAAAAAATCCTCCTGCGACGCGCCTACTCGACCGGACGATTCTGCGCGTCGGCGTCGCTCCATCTGCTTCACGGTTTTCGTTTGACATCGGTGCACGCGGGGTGATCGAAGCGTAGAGAGCATGGGACACGTTGCCGTTTCCTTGGAAGCGATGAGGGATCTTTTGTCGTGATCGATTTGGCGAAGATGTGGCGTAGACGTGGGTAGATATTATTATTATTATTATTATTATTAATATACACGGATTTTAACCTTTCGGAATACAAAAGATTATAAAGAGAAACAGAAAGATATGGTTGGTGGAATGGTATTTTTTTTTATTGGACATTCCTCCGTCGCGAAGTGAGTTTCGTTTGTTGCGTGTTGTACGCTGTAATTGTTGTTAGATTGGACGATACGTTTGTTATCTGTTGGTCGTCGGGTGTGTTGCTAATAAAATACGATACGTTCTGATAAAATTGAATCAATCTATTTGTAGTTGTATTCGATGATGAAAAGTGTATTGCCGTATCGATCACTGCGATCGACTGATCATTAATCTCAGTTTCGCAGATACTTCGCTGTTTATGTCGCGTGGACGTGTCAATTTAAAATGCTGCGCGGGGTGAAAAATACGAGCCACGTATATCAAGTGCGCGTAGCACTATTTATAAGCGGGGATCGGAACCGTTCTGCTTCAAGCGGAACTTATTAAATAAATCATTGGCCGGGGTCCCGTTTCTCACGTAACTCTTGTCTGACAAAAGTGCGACGAATTGCATCTGGTGAACGCGGCGATGTTTGTGCACGATGATATAAATTGTACGGTTCAATGGGTCAATATAAAACTGCCATCTTCTGTTCATACTCCAGAATCGAAAATTTCCATTTTCTTCGCGTAGCGTAAATTAGGTGCGGCAATGAATTAGATATCTTAGCTTCGAAGGGAGAATTTATCGGCCGGCGTTACCAGCTGTTATTCCGCAGACCGTTCCACCGATGATTCAGTTTATATTTCGCGAACGCGAAATATCGAAATCATACGTTCTAAAGAAATCAGAGTGCCTCGTAGGGACAGCGGAACTTTAATATCGACGTGCGCCCGGTTTGAACCGAGTACGATTAAGAGCGCCGTTGTTCGCCGTCCAAGGTGCGAATTTCCCGCTGAAAATACGATCCATACTTTCACGAGGGTCCAGCAGCAGTCTAGTGTCACCAACGCGTCATGGAAATAATATTCTTGACATTAATATGACCAATGTGCGGAGCCGGCTTGCGACACTTCATGCAAATGCATGTAAAGCGACTCTATTTTTGTCACACTATAAACTGTTAAAAGCGGTATAATTATTTACCGCATGAATAATTAAAGCGGCTCGGATAATTATGATAAACAAGTGGCATAACTTCTTCAAGTTCCGATTACATTACGAAACGTGTCCGATCTGTCGAGTTTCACGCGTTTCGCCGGCGTACCCTGAAATTTCTGCCCGCCCGCCTCGTTCACGCATGCCGCCGGACGATAATTAAGAATAATCGATCGATCGGCATGCCGGCTGACGGAACGATCGATTAATTGAACGGGCAACGGTGTACCGGTGTACTTAATTGCAGGGCCAACGTGTTGGGAAACCATGAACTGTCGCCTATATTAGCGAAGTGAACGGCTCTCTCTATATCTATCGAGTGAGCCGCCTGACACACGGCCGAGCTGAGATTCTTAAATAGTTAATATTCCTGAAGGTTGCCTATTAATAATTCCAACTGGCAGGCCATTCTAATAAACATGCGCGCGAATCGTAATCGTTGCCGCGTGCATTCCACTTGCGGAGTCAAACGGACAATTGGGTGTATCCGAATTGAATAGGGTCCCGCGGCATCTTTGCATTTAATTAGCATGACGAGCTATCCGTACAATATACCCGCAACACGGTTCGAAAGTGAGTCGTAAGTGGATCCCGTGTGTGGTACGGAAAAAGTCGAAGTGCACGCTTTAACGATCGTGGAATTTCGGCGAAGGGCGTTGCAAAGCGTCGAACGAAACATTTTGAAGAAAGGGTTGGAATCTGGAGCGGATAGAGTAGGAACGAATAAGAGTTTAGGATATGGGAGACGATATTTTGAAAATCAAATGCTCTCACGAGGGGGGAAAAGCTGTAATTGCGGTTACATATTACTATTGTTAAGAAGACTTGTAAGAGAAACACAAATCCTATTCGTATGACGAATCAATCTTTTCAGTTCAATTATCGACGATGTGCATTGCTGTTTTCAGTGCACGAGATGAGACCGGAGGATGTCGGAATTGTCGGATTTCGGGGCGATCCCGACAGACAGCCGTTCATGGTCGGTTACTTCAAGAGTTCTGGCATCAGGGAAAAGAAGGTGCGACAGAAACGGGATGCCAGGAGAAGAAAGAAGAGCGAATCCTCGAGTTTGGATTATAGGAATAATCCGTACACCGGTAAGTCTGAAAGGTAACGTCCACTGAAGCAGTGAATGTAACAATTCTATTCGAACCCTTTGCGCTTAAAAACGGGACCCGATCGATATCGATTAAGAAAGTTCTGAATTATAAATGTCCATGCCAAGTGTAGTTTGATTTTGTCCTAATTATAACGCGCAGCGAGATACCCCGTAAAGTAACGAAAAACGATTAATCTAAACGTCTGTTGCACCTGATCTTGATTGCCAGTTGAAATCGTTTTTGTCCCCATAATTCTCGTTATAAATTGAGCTAGCGTAACTGATTCCAGTTAGACGTTCAACATCGGCGTTTAATGGTCGCCCCGTGTAGTTCGTTTAATAGTCTTGTCGACTGTCGGTGAACATAATTTCCTAACCCGTTCTTCCAACAAGAACAACGTGGTAACGAAAATTTCTAATGCCACCGTGGGCAAAAACACGCGAATCGCCAATACAACCAGCGGGAACAGTTTAGACTTGTTGAAACAACAAGTCTCGTTTCGAAAGTGCAATAATACCTGCGCAGGATTTGCGAGAAATGACCAACGGATGACGAACGAGCACGCGTAAAGGGTTGAAATTCCTCCAGTACATAGCGACAAGGGTTAATTCGTCGCGGGTTATCAATCTGAAAGCGATAACAGACGCGACAAGTACGTTCAATGCATAGAGTCGTTCGTTGTATTCTTCCAGATCCCGGTGTGCAGTACAACTCGAGGACCTGCAAAATCCAAACGTTGTACGTCAGCTTCAGGGACCTCAAGTGGCAGGTAAGTTACGCGAAGAGGCGTAATAATCCATGCATTTGATGCAATCGTGTGCGGCACGATCAACAGTAACTTCTAGCTGATGCGAGATTATCGGCTAATCGATGAATATTAATATTCCAGGACTGGATCATAGCACCGGACGGGTACGACGCATATTACTGCAGCGGCGAATGCAATTTCCCTTTGAACGCTCACATGAACGCGACCAATCACGCGATCGTCCAAACGTTGGTGCACCTGGTCAGCCCAGGTAAGGTGCCAAAGCCCTGCTGCGCGCCTACCAAGCTCTCGCCGATCTCCGTGCTGTATTTCCTCGACGAAAGCAACGTTATACTGAAGAAGTACAAAAACATGGTCGTCAAGAGCTGCGGTTGCCATTGATCGTCCGGGATTAGAGGAAGATGATACAGACGCGCGCGGACGGCGCACACGAATCGAAGTCGAACGTAAAGACACCGTTCAGTTGAACATCGCGAGTCGATCTCGACCGATGTAGTATGCACCCCGAGACTCGATCGGCGTGGAATTGTGCACGCGAATACTAAAGTATTCCACGGTCTGGATGTACAAAGTGCCGAACGATAGAGTTATCTCTCCCTTTGTAGTGGTTCATTCCCGTGCCATCGAGCGATGTTACCTTGAACAATATATTTCCCGATACGAAGTGCAGAGTCTTATCTGTACACGGAGTCTCGTTCTTTGGATTACCCGGGACTAGAAAGATCTATGCATCGATTGACGTCGCACACAGTTGCCTGTACTCGATCGGGGCGAACAGAGATACGTTGAATAAGTTTCGAATTCCGTCCTCGTGCTCGGAGAAACTTTGATTGTATTACCTTTGCCTCGACTTTTGTCTGATGAGATCGACAATAAGATCGTGTTCTCGAGCTAAAATGTAATCAACCGGTCGGAGCGTCTATTTCGGCGTACGAAAGTATAAGTATCGCGATCCGATCGGGCTCGATTCTTTACGCTTGCGTTCGACGCGATCGACGGCGGATTTTTAAGCGACGTGGACAATACATCGGTCGTCTGGTGCCAAATTTCGACTAGTAGATAGTGTAATTCTCGAAACAAGTGCTTCCGTACTAAACGATCGTGACAATTTCGTGGCCGGCAGACGTGAGCTGGGAAGAATTGATCGACGAACGCGTGTTCAATGGGACACGCGATTTTATCCGGTTTTAGTGGATATACATTGTAATATACATACGTAACAAACGGGGTTATTTATCGAATACTCCGAATCGTTTCTTTCTACCTGTATAATTGTTTTTTTTTTTTTTTTTAATCAACTCAAATATCTCATCTAACGTTCAAACGTTCGGTCGGTTAATATATCGTTTAGTGATATTAATTTAATGACTCGAACTTTCGATATTATAGTCTGA
Organism: Nomada fucata; assembly: GCA_948146005.1. NCBI lineage: Eukaryota > Metazoa > Arthropoda > Insecta > Hymenoptera > Apidae > Nomada > Nomada fucata. Next base: position 2,946,443 of record OX411279.1, read on the forward strand.
GAAGAAAGGGAAGATGGAAGAGGGGAGCGATGTTCTTTCGTGAACTTCCGCTTGTTCCGTTTTGTTAATTCGGGGAACACGCTCGCGGTTTGCGTTTTCTAACTCGTCGAAGGTATCGAAGGTAATGTGTATGTAAACATATGGAGGAAAAAGATATTTTTTCTTGTAATTAGACTTATTTATGTTTGTCAGTAATGTGTCTGGTCGAGCGAATAAGAACATTGTATGTAATACTCGTAGCAGATTCGTGCGTGTACAGGCTGTTTCATAAGATAATAGGAATCTAGCAAGCGAAAGGTTCCTCTAGTAAAAGTGAATTGATTCTTGACATTCCTGTTAGATTCGCCGCTCGTTAATTTGCGATCGATTAACGATCGCGTCGATGTCTCTCATTTACGAAACACCGTTTATCCAGTGAAACATTCTACGGGGTAGTCTGGTAACTAGCGTCATCTTAATATTATGTTTAAGCTATGACAGGTGGGAAAAAATATCGGTGCAAGATATGAACAATTGTTTAGCATCGCGGGGATATTAGAAGACCGATGTTATATATCTCGTTATCAGGCTACTGTAATTTCGATTCGTGTAACGTGTTAATTTAATTGTCGGAAAATTATAATGGGTCCAATTAAAATTTGATTTTGAGCTGCGCACTTAGTGCAAATGAAAAATTCAAGTATTTTAAGATGGTCGCAGTTGCCAAACTACTCTGCAAATACGCAAACGTGTAACTCGACTTTCTATGTACATGTATGCAGAGTGTCAATGTATTTATACATGTGTATATAGAAAGCAGAAAATTTTTTTTAGTATGATTTTGTAGTCCCGCGATTACTGTACGAAAATGGAAACAGATTGTTGAACAATATCGTAAGGGTATATTTTTTTCTTTAACGGATCAAAATGTTGCGTGCAATAGGATCATTAATTAATTAATCGGATGATAGTCGTACAGTGTTTTTGTTCTCCTCTATTTTCTCCACCTTTTTTTTGTATAGATTTCTATTTTTTACAAGCTCGTAGGAAATGTACGAGAGTTCATATAGTCATAGTTAATCGACGCGAGAGATTAAAGATTTAAATTATTTCGACGCGAAATTCGAACATGCTGCTGCTGTTGCTGCTAGAGAAATGTGTCAGCGTTGTTTAAAAAAAAAACGTTCGACGAGCGTTTTACCGTGTGAATGGGAAATTAAGCATTGTTTATTTTAGCTCGTGGGTGCGTGAATGCGTTCGTATGCGGTCAAATCAATCGATGAATATATAGTCTGTGGTATCAATAACACAACTTTTGTAATGACAGTGTAAATATATCGTTGTAAATACGTTCTATAATACATACTATATGTATAATGTGTACAATGTACTTGCGTGGATTTCTTTATTACCATGCACAAATTTCAATTTAACACTAATTATAAGAATATTTTTAATTGCTAATATTGTTAATCGATACCTCCTCACCCGATTCGATATAAGCTTTTGTAGAGAAATTAAAAAATTAGAGAAGAATATAGCGACTATATTTGATATTTGCAGAACTTAATGAGCTTCAGCATTTAATCGTGATAATATTGAGAACATTGAAAACCGAAACTATTGTTTAAGTATAATTGTTGCAAATGGATAGAAGTTTTATATGGAATTAGTATTTATATTTCTTTTCCCAATATAAGTTTTAACTATGATTCGAATGTGTAGTTTTGAATTTAAATTGGATGCGCTGTATAGTTAGTGCAGTCGCTGGAAGATGGCACTTCATACACGTATCAGAATAATTCATCTCATGTAGCGCTTATTCGAAATTTTTAATTTCACGTACGTTACTTAGAAAGGAGAGATATAAAATCTTATTTTTATATGAGTGATTTAACATATAAATATATGATGGGTCAGATATCAGCAAATAAATAGTAGTTGATGTGTTGGCACGGTTTATAATGGTGCAGTAAAATGTTTCACATACCTCAGGCTGACTTGAAACAGGTTTTCATTTTGTTGCACCGTAAAATGTATACAGCAAAGATGTTGCAAATGTTTGAAAGAGATCCAAAGGAAACCAGGTTTCACCAAAATCTGTCTGACTGGATAATTTAGGTTGGCCCACGATTTCAAGCTGCTCGCCAATCAATAAGAATCAATTCCACAGTGTTGCACACATTTCAAATAAATTGATTTTCAATTGATCCACAACTTGAATTTATATTACTCCTCCACGAATGTATAAAAGATATACACTTTTCATACTTTCAAATATAAAACACCAAATTAACTTTGTCACTGTTACTCTGCAATCTCTTTGCTGCGAATTGATTCGACCGGGAAGAAAGATGGCGGTTCGTCTCGAACATGGTTCGATGTATCGCGGCGCGATTACCTCGCTTCAAATCGATGGTCGTTTTCACGATGGACGGCGAACGTGCCGTGGACTTGGAGTTCGTGCGAAATGACAATTTTTCGTGCTGACAATGTTTTCTTACTTGAAAATATACGTGCGTCGATACATGCGTTCGTGATTTTCGACGTTTCGTGCGGGAAGTAGATAGTAACGATTGTGAATAACCAACGAATCGTTGGTGGTGCTAGTGCAAAGCTTGTGCTGTGTACGACAGTAGTCTTCTCGTGTGCTTTCGTGCCGCTGTCAACGAGTCTGGATACCTCGACCATAGGTTAATCGCACCGAAGAATTTGAAGGAACAAACTAAGAAATACGGAGCGGCGTTCAATTCCGGAAACGAGGGGATCATTATTTATTTCAAGGAAAAGGAGTCACGCGAGGTACGCCCCTTTTACAGGTGCCAATAACATTTTTGCGACACCCATCGAGAGAATCGACCACCGCAGACCACCTCTCGAAGAAGCTGTATTGGAACGCGTCTCTGTATACACTATACAGAGATATGCATCTATAACATTGAATTCGATGTCTACATCCAGCTTTTCCTCTGTTTCGCGCAAAATCGATAAGAGAAGCTCGCACATTGTCCGCTGAGTAGTGCGGAACGCGCGAGGAGTGTTTGCCCGATAAAAATAGCAGAGTCCTCGGTGAACACGATAACCCTGTGGTCCTTAGTTGCAGCTGCTCGTCCTTTATAGCATTCTATCGTGTGCCGGCATTATTTTGGCTGCAACTGTTTCAGAACGCTGCGCACAGCGTTGCTCGTCGGTGGAACGCTGCACGCAGTATCAAAACATCGTGCCGTTCGTAGCACTGTGCGCTTTCCGGCGCGAGCCATAAAAATTAGCCTGTGATCATTGAAATTATCTCCACGCTGTTTTCATTGTTAATGTTCCGAATCAATCCCTCGTGCGCGCTTGTACGCCTTGAATGAACTGGAATCTGAAAACGGTCTCGCTCAATCGAACGTAAATAATACTACACGTAAACCCGCCCGAACGCTCTCAACGCTGCACTCTAACCTTACTCCGTGCAACATTCAGCAGTCCCTACGTGTTACCTAACCTTCGCGTTCATTCGAACGGGCTGTTCGAATTTGCTTAAAGCTGGTTAATATTAGTGCCCGATGAATCCGTGACAGAGAAAGGATATGCACCCACGTGCCGTGCGACACGATATTCTTTGAATATATTATCTTGCCGGCTATGACGAGAACGAGGACCCGTTCGAACGGATTGTCGCTGCAGCCGTCGCGGATGCTGTGATTTCATTGAATGTGGAGTGCGATCTCGCGCCTCTTCGTCAAGGGAAAGCCAGAGGAATCTGCCCCGAGGACGGAGGATCGGACGTGTGACGGCGTGTCCGATACGGTCGTCCATGTTTTCGACGAAATGGATCGTAACGCCGGTGACGATCGACGTAAAGGCCCTGCCGGTGAGCAACAGCACGGCGGTGCCGAATTCGAACACTTCTCCGACGCCTACGATTCCCGCCAGGTATGTCGACATTTGTCATTCCTACTTTTAAGTCCAGCTCTGTCTACCGGTCGCTTATGAAACACTTTGCGTATTGGAAGCTCCATACGAATGCTTCCTGTGATGTTAGTAAGCCACTGATAAACGATTGAAGCTTGTGAGTATTAGTTGTAACTGCAAGTAGTGGCAGTATATCGCCGGAGGTACGGTACACATTTGTCGACCAAGCAGTTACAGAAACTGTGGCGTCGATTTTACTGTGTATTGATGATCTGCGACACGGTAGCAGAGTTAATATTCTATGAGCCTTTAGGTCGGTTCGATTCAAACATAAATGTCAATCATTAGACAAGTAACGCTTTAGTTATTGATCGTTGCAACAAGGTTTCCTTGTGCATATTTATGCACGTTGGATTATGGATTTAGGTGTTAGCATTAAATTTCTTGACGACGGATGAGGTATTATCATTTAGTAGTTTGATATTAAGGACTATAGCTAGTACTTCCCTGTATATATTTTTGATTTGTCTTTCGTTTTATACACATTTTCATATTTACCAGTGGATCTTCATTTTCAGAAAAGATTGATAAATAATTTTATTCCTCCGTTCAAAATATAACAGACCAGTTCTGGATTCGCTATAGATTCTTATATTTAAAATAGCATGTTCTAATTTTTTGCATAGTCATATCTATGTAATATTGTTAGACTAATGATTTCCATGTATAAATTTTTCTTTAATCATGGAACTATTATTGAAAATTCCTTCTCTACGCTGTGAACGGTTTTAGTAAAACAGTAATTAATGTATATAAGTACTTATTACTGTAGGGTGCAAATGTGAGTAAAATTATTTAACTTGTAAAGACACAGAGTAAGGAAATCGTTATCAGAAACAGAAAACGATACGTATAATTTATTATTAATTACTTGGAAAATATTTCATCAAAACATTGGAAAGAGTCAGAACCATTTAATAGTTCAAATTTCATTTAATCCAACAAAAATTGGCCAAGTGTAAATTATATTCGTAGCAGTTAAAAAAAAGTTGCATTAATGTCGTATCAGATGTATATTCCAGAGTTAATTAATTTTGTCTATAATTAAAATAAATATACATGTTCAGATCGATCTTGAAGCACGATTAACAAAATCTTAGAACATGCTGCTTATATATTACTTATATATACATCTATGCTTCTATTATTTCTTATATTCCAAAGAAGAAAGAAAACCGCATAACATAAATCAGATTGTAAAATTTCTTCGTCTGAATATAACATACCAGTTGCTGTTAATTAACGCGGATTGAATTTACATATGGAAATCATTGCGTGTGATATTCAAGAACAGCTTTCACGTGGAGTTTTTCTACTATTCGGTCCATTTATTCGGGTTGAAATGTTTGATTAGTGAGATAGTGCATTCTTTGGTACGTAAGGGCATTCAGTGACCCACGGAGAAGTATTCGTTCTACTTGTTATTTTGACCATAGAGATATGTATTATAGGAAAATACATATCTGGCGGTATGTTCGCTAATCATACAATTAGTTTCACTGTTCCTCCGATAGCATCTGTAACTCGCCGTCAAAAATTCGCAACAATGTAACCCGTTCTTCAAAAAAAAAAGAAGCATATCTCTGCACACGGATGGCTTGCGTGCACGTTTACGGGTAGTTGTACAGACGACAGTACGAAGCAAGTACGAAAACTATTCCCGAGCTGCGACGGTATGACGTATATGGCGTTCGTTTCCTGTACGCAAGGTTATTTATTGCACGGTAAAACGAGCCCGTACCTGCGCACAGAACCACCTCTCCACGGGTGACTTTTTTGGCACGGTATGCAGGATCTCCAGGAATCGCGTCGCACGCTCGTAATTATCCGTTTAATTACACCACTCTCGCTGACTTCGAATGAACCAGCTCGAGAAAATCGTCCTTGGAATCACGCTCGGAAACGTCATGTTTCTGGAAACCTGACCCCTTTGGTTGCACTTACTGCAGGTTACACCGTGGAGGATGGTTTGTTGCAAGTATATGTGCGATATTTAATTGCACTCCTTGCAATTAAAAACGTGCAAGAAACGTATGGACGGCTGGGGGTTAAATATTGTTTCATCGCGTTGAGGGGGGGGGGGATAGGCTTTTTAATAGAACAGGAGTTACTGGTTCGAACTATTGATAATTGTTAGATCTGGAAAATAATTGGATAGTATAGTGATCAATTAATTGCATTCAATTGCATGTCTCTGCGGTTAAAAATTGTACGAATGGTACTACGATAATGTTAAATCGGGGTAATTTTACACAATATTTTATTAAAATTTTTTACTTTATTATCTGAAATTCAAAAATCAGTGATTTGATTCGCATGCCATTTTTCGTACAAAACATGCGTCCAGCGTAGAACAATTGCACACAGGCCCCAATTTATTTATCGCACTGCCATTTACGCGTACATGTACATGCGGGAATACATACTGGGTTACTGGGTTGCGCAGACACGTCGAATTGATTAGAATTGTGTTTCACAGTGATACGCGAGACTGCTGAAGAGAAATTACCAAATTTTAAGAGCACACATTTTTGTGTTAACGGAGTAAGATAAGTTCGAGCCATAAATCCATGCGGCTTAGATAGTGTTCCGATGTTCTTATCATGATTTATTTATTTCGGTTGGATTTCTCTGGCCCAAGCTTTAAATATAATTTAGAAAATAAGTCGTCGTGGCCTGTGCTAAGTGGTTGTGAAACTGGTTCTAAACTTAGCAGAGTTTGCACGACCCGTTTGCTTTCTTTTTACGTTTCCTCTTCGAGTGCAATAAAAATGGTATTTTAATGATTTGCAAACGAAGGCTGATGGAGTTCGGACGGAATATACAAAAGGATTAACAAATTCCGAATAGACAACTGAACGCATAAAAGAACAGTCGATTCCCGTAACAAGTAAAATGAATTTAAAATAAATTCCAATAATTATTCCAAGTACGTGCCTCTCTTCTAAAAAAGAAATTTCTCTTTTTCTTTTCTGCACAATTGCTACCTTACATTTGAACGATTACAAACTGATCGAACACTTGTTATAAACATTTGTAACGGGAACAACGATATAATTCGCCTTCTGAAATATTCCTTTCATTATCGGCACTGTTCATTTCGCACAACGTCAGTGCGTTTCGTCGTTTCATTTGCACCGTTAATCTCGGTAACCGGTAGCTAACGTGAACCCGTAGCAATAAACAATCAATATGTAGGCATCATAGCGACCTCGTTATCGATGGTCAAGTTTGGCGTGTGTCCAAAGAGACAACCGTGTACTTTTGGTTCCGTCGAAAAAAGGTGTCAGAAATTTAAGTGGCCGCTGCATGGAAGCGGCGATGAATTGTTGCCAAGTAGTACTTCTTCCTTACGTATTCTATTCGAAAGAAATCGCTTTTCAACACTTAATTTCATGTTCCTTATATGTTTTTCCTGTAAATCGTATTGGCACTTGTACAACAAAACGAGTAAGAAAAAGTTGTGCAAATCGACTAGTGACATACTATACGCGAAGGATCACTTCTATATTAAATTATGTTTCGTTGACAGTGTTCTATTTTTTAGAGTAATTAAATTTTAATATTCAGTGCTGTTTTTGCCAATTGCCACCTTTTATTGACTGGTTCCGCTCCACTTCACATATTCGTCGTAATCTTCGGAATAATCTAGAATCTAGGATTTATGCAGGTCGCGTGGTAACGAGATCAGAGTTGAAATTCGAGGTGCCGAATTGGCCCGACTAATTCACTAACGCGATGATCAACGATAAAGACATTACTGCACACAAGCATGTGCCTTCCGGTATAGGTTTGTCACAATAGAACAGTTCATTATTCATTGTCTAACAGCTGTAACTATTGTCTCATGCACAGCTGTGAGTATCGGGGAGTTATTTAGCCGTCGAAGGAAGAGCATTAATCGCTCTGTCCGTTTCTGTGAAAAATATTCATTAGCGCGCTGACTTATTTTACGTTATTTAATATAATTATCTCGGGTGAAAACTGTGAGAGAACACGTAGAAAAGCCTGCAGTGTTGTCGATCGACTATCCCTTGACACGCGTGCAACGTCATTCTTAAAGAAGAGAAATTAATGGAAGAAAGCGAATTTCACATGATCCTTGTACATACGTGTACCTAAATCACGAGATTGCCCAATGTTTCGAACTATTATATACGCGTCATGCTTGGATGTTTGCGATATTTCACGTTTTAGAAATTTATTGAGCCTCGTGAAAATTATTATGCTCGCGATCGGTTTATTGTGTGCGCAAATTATCGGGGAAGTGTATATCTTTTTTGAAATATTTAAATATAGGCCATTGTTATATATGCCGTTGCGTGTAGAAAAACATAAGATGCCATGAACGACGTTATCCACAGGGATCTTCAGGCCTCAAATTGTTTCCGCCGATTAATGTTGCGGAAACAAAGTACCTAATCTAACAATAAGGTGTGTCGCTTACTTCTGCGTAGCGTTAGAAAAAAGTACAACAATGCCGCGAAGCGTAGCAGTTGTTATTTTTATTAAAATTGAAAAATGTTTAGCTCGTAGCATTGCCATTCAATAACTACAGTAGCAAATTAGAATAGCAGGAAATATAATTTGACACTTCAACCAAAATTTATCTCTGCTTCAAATTTAATATTTTGTTTTACGCATCATTTAATTCATCGATCCCAATTATTCGCCAGAAGATTAAACCTTCGAACTTCGATCCGCGACTGATATTTTAACGCGTTTCATCGGTTCCGATTCCTGTCGTTATTAGATCCCAAATGCGCCTGTTCAGCCATCACTCAGGCTCGAGAGATTCGCAAAATGTATTCGAGCTCGAGGCTCACCGCCGATGTTTATATTTGCTCCGCAAGGAACAATGCGTCCGCAAATAGAGAGCAACCGCGTGGACGACACGAACACGCATTGCATCAAACGCATTCTGACGCAGCGCATGGAAAGATATGCGAAAACAGGCTGCAAGTAAAACGCCGGGAATTATACTTGGTCGGACAGGAAAAGCACGGCTGCGAAGATCGGTTAGTCTGGTACTTTAAGTTGCAGTATCTCGCGAACGATTCGGTCGGGAGTAGTTGTGCAATCTGGGTCATCAAATTCGTTGGGATCTGTTCAGCAGTTTTCGCGAAACTGGGAAAACATGTACGTACATAGTTCCATTTCGAACTGGAGTAGCGTTGACAGCGTGAAGAATCTCGCGAAGCTGAACACGTCCGATTTGTACAATTAGAATTTTTTAACGTTTCGCTTGACATTTCGTTTCGGCAAGGAATCCATTCGAATTTGGCGTTATGGTATTGCAAAATTAAAGGAGCATAATTCAAACAATTTTTATCGTAACTCAAATCATCACGAACTGGAAGATTGGGAGGATCGGGGGGACCTCGATGTGAAAAATCCATGGCGATTTGAACCGTTAGAATATTTGGTAAACTCCGTAGCTCGATCTTGAAAGATTTTCACCAAAGAATAGCACCTTCAGTTTTCTACTCCGTTTTCTAATAGAATAGGGCCTTCGAGAAATGTAGTTCTGGGTTGCGAAAGTGGGGGTTTCAAAATATCTTATATTACGTTGCCATTTGAGTGAACTAAATTTGTTCAGTATCGCCGGAAGGGTTTTCGAAAAAGAGTTGAGAGGAGTCAGTATCAGAGATCGTTCGGTTTCGTCTCACTGAGCATCATCATCGTTTCACACGGTCGAACAACTTCGTCCAGAGCTTGGAACGCATTCATCCTTCGTTTCCTATAAATAGCCTTCGCCATTTACTTTCTGAGAATTTTTCACTCTTTCTACTAGGGAACAAATAACAGAATGACTCGTCATCGTACTCTCTATTCACCCCTTAGAGCATACCACGTGCAAAACAAGTACATATATACATATTTTAATCCGTTCGAAGAATATTATTAAAAAATTCTATAGAATGTTATCAGCTGGTAGATCAGTAATTCTCTTGCTTAATTACGACTGGCCGGTGTTACTGTGCACGCCAGTCTGAATAAAGCTGTGTTTGCTCCAATGATCTTGACAGATCGATCGTCTTTGGTCACGACCAGTGCACTCTCTAGGCTAGACTACTTACGATCGAGGCTTTTCCGGGACGCTTGCATTAACGTCGCCTCCACCTAGGCCTCTAAAGCTATTTCACCAAGGGGAAAATCGCCGCGGCACACCTTGACGATACCTTATAGGGTAATCGAAACGTTCATGATGTATGCCTCGGATACCTGCGTTCGAGTCGTTAGTCACACGTTACACGACGCCGCGATCTAAATTGCACGATTTAATCCTCGTACGGTGCAATTTGCGTTTAATAATTACACAAGGTAGTTTCGAATGATTAAATATTGATATCGATATTTTTGCCACCGCTATACGTATCCAGCAATTATTTATACCGCCCGACTGTTCATACCAAACAGCTATTGCAAGAACATTGTTTTCATAATTTCAATCTCTCGTGAAATCACCCAACGTTCCCAGTTCCATACATGGAACAGCCTGTACGAGACACTCTGTATTTCGACATTCATCATTTATCGTTAAACGACGCGCACGGACGGCTGAAACGCCAAAGAAATTTAAAATTCATGCCTACCAACAAAATCGCAAGATTTAAGTCCCGAGGCCGGCCTTTCTTTTCAATTTCGAAATCCGGTAAATCGTGACGGAAAAGAAGCAGCAAAGGTGGCGTGGGCAGTGAAGGCGAAAGCGAGAATTCGACGCCACGGAGAACTTGTAAATGGTGGAGGCGTCTCGGTGTATATTATAGGCTGTCGTTGTTATACGACCTGCACTTACAGTGCTTAAAACGTCCTCAGTTAGACAGCACAGCTTCGGGTGTCGTTCGATGATAAATCATTAGGTTTGCGCAAAGATCTACAACAACGAGAACCTCTTCGTGCGATCGGTTCAATTAAGAATCGAAACTTCATTCCACGTGATAAATGGACGCCTCGTATTGGCAGGAGGAACAGTAATGTTTTCGTGTAGAAGTTTATATGGTTTACAGAAATAATAGAAATCTAATCGTGCGGGGGAACTTTCAAGTTTGTGTAGTTTCATAATGTTGCCAATATCTTGATATAATTGATCGTGCAATATATTTTATTGGGAAAACAGTATCGTTAGAGAAAATGAAATTAATAATAGTTTTGGTTAGGTTGCGTAACTATTACTTTGCTTTAATTATAAATCATTGCCACGATGTGACAATATCGATAGTAGTATATTGTATAAGGAAAGTACATAATCTGGCCTAGTATCGTAACCTGGTATAGCATAGGTTTCCTTGGTTGCGTAGTTTGTACCTGAGGGCTAATGCTTTCTTCGTCTTCACGATAATCCTTGTTGGGCGAACGAGTATTTAGTTTACGAAACTTGTCGCTAGTGTCTGTGAGAAGTTTAATAGTACGTATACAATTTTGTGTTTGGTGAATGGGCGGAATTTCGTGGCGATGGATGTATATTATATGGGTGTACTTAAATAATCGCCATTTCATTGCTAAATTTTTTTATATCTCCTACGAACAACGTGGTATAATATTCCTTACTCTTATTCGTTTGATTAGTGATATAATTTTTACTTAAGATAGCACGAAGGCATACTAATTGTTTATTTATTTATTTATATGCATGTTTAGGTGCGTTTTAATTGCCTCCATTGGCCCATTATTAAAGCCGTGGACGATCGTCATCGTAAACATTATACAATGCAATTCTCAAGGGCGGGAACCATTGTTAGCAACAACTGACTATTTTACCCAGTTGCTAGTACATAGTTACGCATTCCATTGAGCGTATTGTGCAGTAACAACGCTCATTCGTTCCTTCTCGATGCTCTCACATTTTCCAGTTAACCATTTCCAACTCTCGTTTTACGTTTATCATGGAAACTCCATCTCGTGTTAAACAAGATTCATAAAAATCGTGATGAATACAATTATTGAATAGCCAATTTTCGTTACCCGATTGGCCTATCTTCGCACGATACAAAATATTATTTCCATTTTACGCTCCGCGAACCATACTCGAGTTGGAATTTTATTTTGCTGGATCAAATTAGAGATATTTCATTTACATGTTATCGTATTTAGTAGTAATTGAAATCCTCGTCAAATAAATTAAACACGCAACAATATTATTTTTGTTAAGTCTTCGTCTTGAGTCGTTAAACCTAAGCGTTTCATACTATTTAAATTGAAAATTTCACGACGCTTCAATTTTTGCGGTGTCTAGTAGCTTTCGGTCTACGATACACATCCCAAGTGCTGAAAATGATAGCATATCTTGGGAAGGAAGGAATAAGATTATCCAATTATATGGAAATTGCGATAACTTAATCACGATTCGCGAGATTTGCGATTTCACGTTCAAGTCCTCGGCGGCGTTTCATGATAGTAAATCATTGGGACGAGCTCCCGTGGTACGGTGAAACGTGACGAGATTAGATAAGTCGTTCACGCTTCCATCGAAGATGGAACGAGTACACGCATCCATGTATTACATGTCGTGATTTTTTGCTCAGAATCACATTAGTCCCGTATTTTATCCGGCAAAGTAAATTTCTCGGATAAAGCATTAATAGAAGAAAAATCGCTCCGCTTTCTTTATACTTATACTTTATTAAACCCAGATGTTGCAAGTGTCGCGTGAATAGGAGGAACAATTTATATGCATGCTAATATTGTAGCCCACAGAGCACCATTGTCTTCGATTTCACGTGTTTCGAAAGCACCGTGCGAGATGGTTTCCGGTAACAGGGCAACTGCTTACAAAGCTCCGCGGATTTTACCAACGAAATAGTTAATTACAGAACTTTCGGAGTTTCTCGGTAGCAGGGTAACTAATCGCGGTGCACACAGAGTTCCTCGGTAGCGACGGATATAACTAATTGCAGCAACTAACACTTATTTTCTGCTAACTTTGATTCACGCCGGGTAGCATCATTTCTATCGACTATTTAAGGAACGTTGTGCTCACAAAGGGGTGGGTAACAGATGTATTTCTATTAACTGAAAGGCATGCGGTGCTCGCGCCTCGTTTATATCTTCGCCTGTTCAATAGCGCACGCTCGATTCTTGTCGATGGAAATATACGTATACACGAATGAAATCGAAGGTTCCTCTTTAATAATTGTTACAGTCTGAGCAATTTTCCTCGTTCATCCGTTTTAATGAAATTCTGCATTTTTATTGCACTACGAATACAGTAGTTCCAAAGATTCAGCGCACCTATTTATCTCACTGGAAATCAATAGCTTGAAAATTTATGCATTTCCACGGTCTTATTATCCCCTCGCATTCCAAACTCTCCCCCTTTCACACTCGCCCGCAATCTCGCAGGTACATCAGACGAGGAATTAAATTCATAAACCTTGGACTTTACGCGAGACATCGGGCTGGGGAGCCTCTCATCACTATTCCAGGGTAGACGCGTTCGTTGCAGTTTTCCTCGAACTGCCGCCCCCCCACGCTTCATTACTGTCTCTCAATTAAGAACGATTTTCTCATTTCCTGGTGTATCTATTACACTTCCCCTGGCGTGCAGCTAACTAACTTCTCGAAGCGAAGAACTCGTACCGCCGCGTCCCTTCGTGAAAAAAATGCGTTATCCTGCGACCACTCGCTGATTCGCATGAATCATAATTACTCACGTCTCCCCTGTGATTTGGTAGAAAAAAATACTTCATATCGGCCGTCGTGAAATTCCGTAAATTTCGCCGATTTCTTCAGTATCGCGGATACTAACTCAACCCTTCGGCGGTTCCATAAAATTATAAATGATATAAAGAATGCACCTAAAGGGATGCGCCTGCTCGGTCTTCTTCTTCTAAGTTAACGCAACGATGAGTCAAAACAACAAGAATAACCACGCGATGCAATACACCAGACATATACAATATACAAAGCAATTTCTTCAAAACGGTATCGCCGAAAAAAAATCTGAACACGGCGAGATTATTCAGTGTTTGGCAGTTAAGCTTCCGCGAAGTACTTACCTTCGTATTCAATATTTAGTACAGTTTTGCTGCCATGCGACCACGATCGCAGAGGAAGACCTCACCCAGTCACGTTTCTTCGCGAAGAGGTATATACACTCTCTTGCACCCTACCACCGGTTGACTTACGTGAATTACAATGATTCGCTTGCCCCCCTTTGATTCCATCGTCAAGACCTAACGATCTGACTTTGTGCGAGTGCAGGAGGCTTGGTGCACACCAGCTGACTCACGCAGCCACCACTGAGAGTCCTCTCCACCGTCTCTCTACACGGTCTCTATCTCTCTCTCTCTATCCTCTCTCTCTTCTCTTTCTCGACGTACAGAGACGGAGAGAATGAAGCCACGTTTCGCCTCTAGTCTTGTTCCAAACTCGGAACACATCTGGCATTCGCGGTCAGTTCCGTTCTCTACCGGCTCCGGTACTTCGCGCTGATTTTAGCGGCTCATTGATTTCCCCGCGGACAATTGAGCGGACGATATTCGGGAAAGGATAGGAACGAAACGGAAGGACCGCGAGAATCGTGAAGAATCGCGAGATTCGACGCGACGCGGATCGTTTCTGAACGTTCAGCAGTGATTCGTATCGTGAAAAGTTTTGGTGCTGCGCTCCTCGTCGGAGATTCAGTCGTTTCCTGCGACATTTTTGGGATTCTCTTCGGTGTTCGCGAGGTGCCCGACTGCGTCGATTAAGAACTGTGGGACTTAGAACTAAATTAATTGTGCGCGGAAGGACGAACATTCGTGGATTCGTATCGCTCGTGTCACCGTTCGGTCTCGTTCAGCTTCGTTATTTTTCTGCCGCCAGTAGCTTCTTCTTTTCATTGCCCACATTTTATGGGACCGACGACGGGCGTACGCACGCGGAGGACGATGACAATTGACGAAACAGTGAGGATTCTTCTGTCCGACGTAACGGCCGAATCGGTAACGCAGCGACGACTGCGTTAAAATCGGCCGCCTGGCTCCATGCCACGTGAAATTTGATTCACGCGAAATATATATCTAGACGGCGGAAATGCACTCGTCTATGCTACAATGGAAATGTATGACCGCCGGCGTGGACGACGCCCTTTGACCATAATTCTCATAGACCTCGGTCGGGAGCGGTTGTTTCGTTCACGACGAATCCCGAAACTAACTTGACGAAGGACGAAAAATAAACACAGGAAAAAAGTATCTGCCGGGACTCGTCCAGAAATTCCAATTGCTTCGCGTTTCGTTGAACGGAGTCGAAAATTGTTGCCAGTTCGATGCTGAGTTTGAGCAAGAAAAAACGGTGCCTCCGAAAGGACTCGCGATCCGAGTTCGTTGAATGTTCAGTGTTTTTCTAAAGGAGACAAACGTCTAGCCGAGGTACCACCGCGATCCGATGCGATTTTCGACAGCGTCGATGGTGTGCTGTGCACAGTGGCACTCTCGGTGACGTTCTTTCTGCGAGAAACAGCGATTCCTAGGATGGCCAGCGAAGTGATGCTGGCGCCCACCGCGGCGCCTGGAACGTCCAGACGAGAAATAGACGACGTCAGAGATATGGTTAGAAACGCGGCCGTCACAACCGTTTACGTAAGTCGCAAGATCCCTCCGCTCCTATGCTTCAGCTTTACATGAGCGAAAAGATAACGCGATTATTAATCTTTGCTCGTCCTCCCTGTCGTTTCTTATCCGGTCGTGTTTCGGTAAGCTTATCTTTTATCCTCGCGCTGCAGCTCCCCTATCTTGTTGCACGCGCAGATAATTCTCGAGGCTGAAACATGTGCGTTACGTATTTGGCCGCGAACGTAAGAAACACGGGCGTCTTCTGGTGCCGCAAGATATTCGTGAAATTCGTGAAATTCGTGAAATTCGAGGGTGAAAATATATTTCGACGGACGATAGGAGCTGGAACACAGTTGCAAACTAAGATGAATGTGAAGTACATCGGGATGCGCGTTTTATAGCCTGCGAGGGGGCGAATTTTAGATCCATGTCGAAAAGATTAATTTCGCGAGCAGTGGGATATATTGGCATCATAAAAAATGTATTTTTATGATGCAGGTAAGAAATAAATGTTATAGACAGGGTAAAGTTTAACTGATTCGTAATGGTGGTAGACTCGGGCGTTCCGTAGGCACTTCCGTTTGGAAATTGATTTTGATGTTTCGCCAGCATTGCAGCTATGTCCGGCAGACAGTTGAAGATCTAAGAACTACACTGTTATAGTTGTTCTGAATAAAACCGTATACGCAGATTTAGAATATTATATTAGCTGCAATGTGATAAACGTCATTCAGGTTTTCCCTTGAAAATGACGAAACAGTGTTAATAATACTGACGTTTTCGTTGAATTGTTTATAGGAGAGGGAACGGTTTTATTCCTTGACAAAATGATTTTATGATTTATGCATCGGTCTTCCATTATGTGCAGTTCGACTAATTTACGACCGAAGCAAGCTATCGCGAAACTAGAAATAAATCTTTTAGTACTGGTAGAGTTCGCGTCCCAGTGTACTCTCCGAGGTACACGCTACCGTAATCAGATTTATGCGCTTTTCGGTTGAATTGACGTGCTAACATTCTTACGCGACGCTTTGAGCCAAGAATCACACGTCGTCTTCTGTATGTGCATACATGCTGCACGCAGATTTCATTATTGTCTTTCAATGGTAATGTCGCGGACTTACTGGCACTGCTGACTGTGCTGTGCAAAGTGACGAAAGACAATGGTGTCATGAACAAGATTTCACTCCGCCATGAAAGTGTCACGGTGTTTCAGCGACGAAGATTCTGGTTTACGTCATTTTCTAGCAATGTATACCACTGAAGGCTAGTTCATTGCTGCTGGTGTCAGGGAAGCAGTAATAAAAAATATTGTTCCCATATATTCCTTTCGTTGATTCATCTTTCGTCGATCAGCTTCGACGAAAATTTGTCACAACTTTCGTGGCCCGATCGAACAATACATTCGTCAGTATTTATTACTGGCCCGAACATTGAATGCCCAATGGCCCGTTTACGTTTTCACTTATCGATTGATAAAGTTCTGACGTGACTGATAGACATGACAGGGCGATCCCATTTGCCGGCAAATAAGGATCGCGCTTCGGAATCCTTCTCATGAATTGCCATGTTGTAATTTTCGATATGCTCCGGCTAACTTTCAATGCTCTGGGTGTTGTCGACTCGTTGCACAACTAATTAATACGCTGATCACGTATTCAATGTACGGGAGCTGGTTCTGTGTGTTGCGTGTCTGCATGAATCTTGGACTTCCTTTCCGTTTTGCGTGGACTGTCGTGAAGAACGCGTAGGCTCGGAATGATGTTCGGCCACCTACATGTACGAACCTGGTCAGGATGTTACGAGAAATCACAATAGTCTGATAAACAACATCCATTGAGCGTAATAGTTGCACAACTCGTCGAACGCATTCTGAACAATAAACATTCCATCAGCGCGTACAATCTTTCGCCTCTTGTTACTCCAACCATATTTATGTGCCGGTTTTAATTGGCGTAGACAAGGCCAGCGCTTCTAGACAGCGTTGCACTGATATGAACGAAATTTTGGTCCTTAGAACGATTGCGTATTGGAAATTAGCTTGGAGATAGATTTATAATAATACTAAATTATCTTGTTCTCGTAGCGAGGGAAGTATTCGAATTTAGAACTCTGAATTTATGAGCCAACGTCTTCTGCTCTGCAGTTTTTGGACAAAATCGTTCGGAGTCTGCAGTGAATGAAGAATATCTAATTGTACGCGTAGCGAATTTGTCGACGAATATGCAGAAGGTCCGAAGACATTTAGGGTTACAGGATGCTACGTTGTATTCGTAATAATTGCGACAATTTAAATTAATGTCGGTCATAGTAAAGATAATTAGACTAGTGAATGGGGGATGCAGAAATAGATGGGAATAATAAAGGGTACTCCAACTGTCTCTTATTATTCTAACCCCTTTTTTTCTGTTTCATTTAATTTTATTGTTAATTAAATGTGGAAACATTTACCACTGCGTGCTCCATTGTTACAAAAATTTCAGAATCACGCTAAGAATTACCTGCATCCGCAGATTTTTTTTGACCTTCGCTATCTCTTTGTTCATTGTTCGTTCTCCTTGCATTTTCCTTTTCCCCTTTTCTCCTTTGCACGGTATTTTACCGAATTTGTCGTGGACCTTCGAGGTTGGGCTGCCAGGTAGAAACGATGAGTCTGTCATCGTTGCGAAATATCGCGGGCAAAAGTAATGGAAATAGTTCTTGGAAGTATTCGTTTCGCGACGCAGAAGAAATCATCGTTTCGTGAGATTAGAAGAATTAATCGTTCAGGAATTCTCGTTCACTCTCACCGTGAGACCTTTGTGATCCTTGTAGGCGGATCGAAATGTGAGAACCAACCGCTTCCTTCTTTGGTAACGCTGATCAACGCTTTCCAGCATTTTTTATTCACCCGTGACAATATGATCATATCTGTCCTCTTTATAAATACATTTGACGACATATATTTTATTAATTGTTGCACGAGAATCGACTGTCGAATCGTACATGAATTATGAACAGTTCTTAATAATAACGAGACCAAAGAATTACCAGTTCAGCATTAGAATTATAACAATTTCTTCGCATCGGTGAGTAAAATATCGAATAAATTAAATTCTTAACTCTTTTAATACTTCAGCACGTTCATCTTTTAAATCAACGTTATTAAGTACGCGAACTTTTTAACGATGCAAACATTAGACGAGAGGGCGGAAAGGTAACACGACGTTTGAGGCAGTGAAATTTCGAATTGGCTCTCCGGATTCTTCAAGCGTATAACGATTCTTTGGCCATGCACGAAACGACTGCTTTAACAACGCCATTGAAATATCGGAGTGGGTACTTCGAAATAAATTCTGAAAACTCG
The DNA here is from genome assembly GCA_948146005.1 of Nomada fucata. Classification (NCBI taxonomy): domain Eukaryota; kingdom Metazoa; phylum Arthropoda; class Insecta; order Hymenoptera; family Apidae; genus Nomada; species Nomada fucata. The sequence goes on from OX411279.1 coordinate 2,965,262, forward strand.
CATCGCGGTGCGTTGGCACGTTGAAGAGCTTTACCCCTGACACGCTGCTCTTTCTAGTAGCCTCGCGATCCTCTGTTCGAATTTCTAAAGTTCCCCTCGAATAATCATCCCGTCGTCACCTCGCGACACACGCGACAGACACCTGCAATTAGTTACCACGATCGTCGGAACAAATTGCCAGGGGCATCTTCGAAACGTTTCTTCCCGTCACCTTTCGAACCGGACAGAGGGATAACGTTTACAGCACAATTTCATGGGGCTGTCGCGCGCCTCAAATTGATTCATTCAACCTGAATCGGGTCTCACCCGTGGGAGAGTAGTTCGAAAGTTTCTATCGTGATTTGGTTATTTACATTGGAATCGAGCAACACGGCGGAAAATTAAATATTTGGTGAGCACACAAAATTAAGCAGCTCCTCAATTTCATGCTTCTTAATTTTACGAACAAAATGTATACCGAATTGAATCGTGCAGCGTGCGCATAATGCGAATCGTCGGCATTACACCGTCCGCGTCACCTTTTCATTCTTCACGGTTCTTTTGCAACGAAGGTCCGTCACGTGCCCTTCCTTCGCGAATAATTCGTACAAATCGATGCGAAATGGCGGTCACGTCCGATCGGTTCCGTCATGGAAGCGCTACTACGATAGAAGATTGCCTTCGACTTTCGAAATTACCCGTATCTTGTGCAAATGGTTCGCGTGGGCGCGTGTAGGTGTACGGATACCGTATTATCTTTACTCTTGCTGCTTCAGACATGCCTAAGAGCAGCTCTCTCTCGTCAACGCGTTCACGATATAATCACTATCGTTCGCAACAATTTACCTTTCAGTTACGTGATCGAGTTTCCGGTATTTCACGAATAAATGACTATCCGCACTGCTCGTCGCTGCCCGTTACAATTGCTATCGATAAGATGAACCTGCACGGCGATATCAAGCAGCAATCGCGCGTAGAAATCCGCGTTAACCCCGTCCCTATTCGTTGCTTCTGATCCTTCCGCGAATTAAGACGCTTCCGTCGATGAACTTTCATCTGATTTGGAACAAGTCACTAGAAAATCGCGACGACCAGACGCGTCGCGAGCTTCGTGACTCATCGAGCTCTCTGGTTTTTGTGCGGACGCTGTTGTGCCAGCTGACTTCCCAGACAGAGTACTCGAAGCGGTCACAGGGGGAACGAGAAACTCTCGGTTTCTATTCGCGGATGAACGAAGGCAAAACCGGAGCCGAAAACAGCTAAAACTGTACGTGACGAACACAGGTGGTGAACGCGAATGGTGAACTCGGTTAAATCGCCAACACCCGATGGAGATGTACATTAATTACTTTCGCCAGCGTTCGTATCGCGACGCTAGACAGCAATATCGGAGCTCGAGAAGTCGGTCTTGAGTGTTCAATCGAATTTGAATTCGGTTCGATCGCGCTTCGATCGAGTGACAATTTCGCGTCAAATTAAAACAGCCCCTTGATGCAACGTAATCGAAACTTGTTGGGATGAAGATTTTCGTACATTCTTCTAATTCGCACGGGGATTAAGTTTGGCGAAATATTGCTAACATTTAGCGTTCTTTTAATCGACATTATACAATTCTAACCGCTCCATCGCGCAGCGTATAGCTGTGTAATTTCCGTTTACAATACTCTGCACGAAAGTTGTCAAAGTAGTACGAAAAACGCGAAAACAGAAAATACCTCGAGCTGTCCATACAAGTACACATTTTCTCCGCAAAGAACACCACACACCCCCCGGTCCCTCGGTTAAAAACCCATCGACCAAGCCTGTGCACAATTCTATCCAAAGAAACCGTACACTCACCGGGACCTGAAATTCCACAAATATCGCCTATTAGCGGCCAAGCGAGTCTCGAATACGTGTCACGCGAAAACGTGAGGTCCACTTTGCGGTCTTGTCGGTGCGGTGCAGCGTGTTTGAGGTATAAATACACGTCCGGAACCAACGAGCTGTTATCGGGCGAGTGAATGGGTTACTCCTCTTCCGGCTTCGATCCGTGCCCGTCTAACGTATACGCGATAATCGTGGGATAGGCCTCCGTGGTATCTCTTGGCGAATCTTCACGGCAGATTCATCGTTTCCATTAATTATGCCACCGGTCATGGTCATCTTTTCCCCGTTAATTGTCGTCCCTCTTTTCTTTCGAACTAATTTGCGCCGCTTGTTTTTTTTTCCTTCTTCTTTCGCCAAACGGAGGAAGCTATACCATCGCAGCGTGACCGATCCTTGCGTATCGCGTGTATGTGTTGCACGCGTAAAGACGCGATATGCATATTACGATGCGTGTCGCGTGCTCGCGAGTCTTCTCGGTTGACGAGTGTTGGTTCCTTCGTTAATAAGTGTGGTTGCGCTCGCGCCATGTGCAGTTGCATTTTACCGCGATGCAATTCAGGCCATTGACTCATCGACAGGAATATATCGGGCAGAGAAAATTGTTGCGAAAGACGGATTTCGATGTACTCCTTATTGTACGTGCGATCGTATTTCATTAACTTCGCGTAACACTGCGGATAAATATTATTCGCTGCAGAATTTGTTGTACACGAACGGTGGAAAGACAGTTTCTCGTGTACACTTTACAATGAAACGGCGAATATCCGCGGCGTTACGACGTGCACGGAAATTCGGAAGACATACTTCTTCGCCGTTGAGTACGAAGTCGTCGGTCATTAACCCGTTATAATTAACGAAGAACTAGCCATGGTCAGATGGTCCTGACTAGTAACGATCATTGCATCGAACGAAGAAGGAGAATCACAGATAGAATCAGTTCGAATTTCCGGCCATTTCTTCGCGACTGCTCTTTTTTGTTTTGTTTGTTCAGTTTTTAACTTCCTTCTGGTATTTGCAACTTCGCGGCTTCCATGAGTGTCGACGACAAGAAACGAATTTTTACGGATAACCAGGTCTCCGTGGATGATCGATCAAATTCGCGGAAAATTAGAAAGCATATTAACTGCTAAATTTAACAAATAATTTTCTGGAAAAGAATTGCTGAACCTTTGAGTTTCGGGGCGACGTCACGTTCCTGCCAGGGTACCATAATATTCGCAGCGATATGTACATGCATAAATTGAATATCACAGAGAAATCAATCATCAGCAGAAGATGCATTCATCCAAGCGAAAAGAACCATCGTTCTCGCGTGTGAATCTTGAGAATGATGGAAAGCGACATTTACGTTTCATTCGTCCTCGATCCCCCGCGATAATCATTTCGGCACGTTGCACGAAGTTTCGTTTGTCGTTCGCGATGGGACTGGTTCCGCGAAAAAAAAAGTGGCACCAAAGGGTACGGTGGACCTCACGGCGTTGTTCCGGTAATTCGACGAGAGGAAAGTAGAAAGTCGCCAACCAGATGCCGAGTTTACGAGTTTTGCTCGTTAATCGGACGTGAAACGCATCGGTACTCGCACGATTCTCTCTCGGGGAACCGATACTTGTTGTCTCATTGTACATCACGCTCCGTGTATACGGATGTGATTTTGGAGGACTTTGGCAATGTCTCGAATTTAACAGTCTTCGTTAGGCAAGCGTACCGCAATGTTCACGAGTGCGCCTCGGTATAATTATTGCAGTTTTATATGTATCTTTTTGTAACGAAACTTCTTTGTTACGTTTGTCGCATTTTCTATTGCAATCCGGTGACGTTAACAAAAAGTGTAGTTTGAAACGTACGTACACGGATTTGAAACAGTCGAGGAGCCTTAAAATTAAATGGGAATAATTAGTCCCCCCCTTTGTGAACGATGCTGTTCGTTCATTTCGATATTTGGCATACTCCGTATGACTTATTCAAGGTTTTTGTATATTTCAGCAATGTTTCGAAGTAGATTTTACGAATGTCGAGACATCAGAAATGTTTGGAGAAATGTTTTTGGGAGAACTCGTAATTGATTATAACGCGTATGTATTAGTTGCTCTCGGTTCTCATGATTTTCGTCAGGTGAAAACGGATAGAATCGCGCCGCCTGATATTTTGAAATAAGACGCGGCAGAACTCCCGCGAATAAAATTATTACGCGAATATGACACAAGATTTGCACATCTCGTGAAATTTATTACGCGTTTTATTTCTTTTACGCGTTGTACACGGGTTTATCACAGCAAAGATATAGCAGCCGCCGGTGACCCGATTAAAATGTAAATTTCACGGTGATTTATTGAACGGACACGAAAGATACACGCGCGAAAAGTGGAACATTTTAGCCGTTAATTGGATTCGATTTTGAAACTGAAATAAGAATGGCAGGTATTAATTAATGCCGATACAATTTCCAGATACGGATACGTCAGATCGGTTCGGAGGATGCATTAAATTCTGAATTTCTATGGCACTGCGAGGCACAGTTAATTAGTTATAAAACGGCGTTACACTTTATAGCGTGTAACAAAAAATCACTGTAATAAAAGCATTCAGGTTTTTGTAGATATATATTTAATTCTGTTTCCCGTATAGTTTCATTTACTTTTTATCTATCGATCGTCCTCGATGCTCGTGCAATATAAAAATAGCAGGACCTTGCACAGGTACGAGGTGTATTCACCTGTATCAAGAGTCTCCGATGCATTAATCTCAATTACATACACTGCACACCGGTCACTAATTTATTAAACAAGTTTCCATCTTGTCTGAACGGTTATCAATCCGAAGCTGGAGCTTGATTAAGGTTTCCCAGGAAGCTGTGTATCCCTAATCTCGTTAAGAAGTTAAAATCGCTTCGAACGAGCCAGTCGATGCACCTTTCATCAACGATTACATCCAGTTTTTATGCACGTGTTACTGCAGTCTCGATGAAATCACGAGTAGGAGTATCGTGTATCAATCGAAGGTTGCACTCTGCGATTAGCCAGTGCAATGAAGAACGTGTAACGACGCAGCGTGCACATTATTTAGAACTACGACACGCACGCATCCCGCATTCGATTCCACGTGGCGCGTACATTTATTTTGAATAAAATATACCGCGTGCACTATATCGCAACATAATTCTAGGTCGCGTTAATTATTTCCCTCGCTGGAAAATTGATAAGCAGCAGTTCACCGCAATTATTTCGAATTAATTTGACTATTCTAATTGCACTTACGGCGGCGTATCTTAGACAAGCTCAGCCATGAACATTTCACAGTTATATAAAAAACTGTTCGTAGAATCGTGAGCTACATAATGTATCGCCGATTCCATGCAATTTTCATGAGGGTCGCCCGTGTAGAGGCCAACGCCATTGCACCATTCGCGAAACCAGGGACGAAATAAACGGTTTAATCATACACGTAACAGTCGGGGCCTACGAAAATCCTACGCAATACTCGAATCGGCAGAAAGTGGTACACGAAAAGTTCTTCTTAACCGATTCTAGTGATCCATATACGTATAACACTTTCGCGCAATTATTCGAATTAACCAGCTTAAAATTTATTAAGCAAAATCTGTTCTCTCGTCGCCTCCACATCCGTCCATCGAATTACAATCGCAATTTCATGAACGATTGAAACGTGAACAAATGTTTTCTTATCATCTTTGTAACGCTCGACGAACTAATGCAAACCCGGCCCCTCTCTACATTCTTCAATATTCCCCAATACACCATATTTATTCACTTGTGATGCGTTCCTAGTAAACAGACTTCGCGAAAGCTTTTTTCACGAACGATCTTCCGCAACATATTTCCGGCTCGTATCCGTGCATACCGACGCACGTACACTTCGCCCATGGAACTAACCGCGCGCGCGAGCGCCTATCCAGGAATATCTTCCTTTGCTCGATCTTCGTTGTGTAATGCGCTTAACAACTGGACGTTAAATAGTTAACGTGGTCATCGGTGCGTGGATCGTGATCCACATACGAAACAGTGCGAAGTTCTTTCGTTGGCTCGTGCACGGAGGTTGGCGAAGCCAGTCTTTCTCCGGTCTTTCATCCGGTCGTCTGTCCTGGTGCACGTTTCCTCCGCCCGTTTCGTCCACGTCCTCCTCCTCGTCGTTTTTCGTCCCCGTCCACGTTGCGCGGGGGGGAACGATCGAAGGGAACGACGACGGGAACGAAAAGACGAGATAAAAAAAAAGAAAAGAGAGAAAAGAAAAAAAACGACTAGCGATACACACGGATCATTCGCGTTCTATCTGTGATGCCCGCGTTTCCGGAAAAGTAATGAACCGCCTGTGTCCAGAGCGTCGAGGACTTTTGTGCGCAACAAGCTTTCCGCCTGGATGATTTGGATACTCAGGCTCGTTTTGGTAAGGACGTTGAACTCCGGGAAAGTTCCCGTTCGGGAAATTACGTTAGAGTTTCAGAAATCGGCCGGTTACGCGATCGAACCCGGTGTTATTGCACGTTGCCCGCGACTCGCGCCTCGCCGTCGACCTGTGACCGGATTCCTGTGACCCGATCCCGTCGATTGTCGCACGTTCCATCGCGGGATATAAAGGAGGGCTTCGCTCGCTTGTCGCTGGTGCGCATCCGAGAATCATGGAGGCGATGGAATGGCTCGCGGCGTTCTTACGCCGGGTCTGGTGTCGCGTCTTCGATCTGTTTCTGCGATTCGGTCGCTTCGGAGCGCCTGAGGAACGAAGCTTTTGCTGGGAGAACGGCTTCAAGGAAAGTAATCGTTTGCTGGAGGGTTGGAGGGGGTTGGAAGGGGGGTACAGAGCACGGTTAAACAATTGTACGACGTGGTACGAGCGAGACGATGAAATGGAATGCATGGATGATGGAATGAATGGAATTGGGTGGAACGCGGTTGGATTTCGCGGAGAGTTCGCGATGATTTTTGAAATCGACGAACGCGATTGGATATGTATTTAACGAAGGGGAGAGCGCGGAGGACGTTCGGGTGGTTGAAATCAATGGAACATGGTTGAATGGATGTGGCATTCTTTTTTATTGTCAATTGCATGCGTTGGATATTGATTAATTTCAAATTAACGGCCGCGTGTTTATACGTGCATACATTTCCTTTTCCTTCACGCTGAACTATCCATAGTAGGATACTTTTTGTTTTAAGAATGTTGCAAGTAAAGGGTTGAAAAGTGCACGCTGGGAACATCGATTATTGACAATCGCCGATCTAGATTGAATACGGAAACGTTCGACAATTCTTCGCATTTACTTTGTGGCTTTGCGCTGCCTTTTTGCGGGGAATTCGAAATGCTTGCTTGGTATGTAACGCAGGAAATTGCTGGTATTTATACTCTTCGTACACGGAATGACTGATACAATTGGGACGAGTTGTATTTCGTGGTTCGGTGAAGGTAGACATCGCGTGACAAGTGCTTCACGAAGCGTTTCTCTTGCTTATTGTACAGTTTATCCTTTCCGTATGAAACCATGAAGTAGCCTAAGGTTATTTCCTATGTTAAAAATTGCGAAAGCTTTTCATTTCGTTTCGCGGAACTGAAACTGTGCCGAGCACGAGGTACACAATTTTATATAAAATTGCAACGTGTCGATTACGCATGGTATTATCGTTGCTTTAAATGTCTGCCTTCGATAAACGCTCAGCGACACACGAAATCGATATAAATCATTCAGACTCGATCGTATCGATTCATTCTTCGGCCTTTAATTGTCTGCGATACTGTCATTCTATTAAGAGTCTTCTTGCCGCGAAGAAATTTATCTCTCGCCTTTTCTTGAATGGTGTCAACTCGACGCTTGTGACTTGCCGAGCGTATGAAATTGTTTAATATTCAATGCCCGCCGAGCTGCCTACGCGATTGTTTTTTTTCTCCACCTCCTGGATAACGTAGCGTACAATGCATAAAAGGAGCGGTGCGTGGCGTCGCCAGACGACTGACTTCGTGTCCTTTGGTTCCGTTGGTCGCCTCTGCCATCGATTTTGGCAACGCGACAGGTATGCAAATCGAGAAATCGCGTTTACTTTACCGCTTGCACGCGTTTGATCAATTTTTCCCCCTCTCTCCTGGTCTATTTTTTTTTCATCTTTTTGCCTGGATCTCGTGAAAAATTACACTAGACCGTCGAGGCGATATTTCGCGTGACGTTTAATTCACTGGAGCACTGTCGGAACGATACCGTAATTCACGATTTTTACCCACGTTTTTGACTCTTCAATTTAACTTTGTAATTTCGCTGTTTCCTTTACTCGGTAAACTTCGTTTCGTCCCGACGATTTCATTGAATTGTTTTCGTATTCAATTGCACTCGGTTCATCGTGATTCTTTCATTCGCTTTTTCGTCCCGTTGTGCGAATCGTGTTTCGTGTGCACGTAGAACGTCGTTTTATTTGCGACGGAGATTCATTGTCGGTAACCGGTGTATGAAATATTGATGCATTTTATTGAGCCGTAAACAACGTGTAATTGTTGCAATCCCCCGATCGATCGTGGTGGTTCGCGAATCTGCCGATACATCAGAGGCTGAGGAGGCACCGGCGTATATAATTACAGCGACTGAAAAAGGACTCCAGTTCCCGTTAACCACGTACCGATTTACCAGTTTGTTAGCTAGTCCAGCGAATTCTTTTGGTTTTGCTAGGATTCTCAGCCGCATTCCGCGGCCTGTTCATTTTTCCAATGGTCGTTTCCTTCTCTTAAATGAAAAAACAAAAACTTTCCTCCGTCGTATCGCAGTTATTTTATTATCAAGAATTTTTCTTGAAGCAAAGGATGCTAAATTCGGATCAATTTTTGTTCGACTACTCAAGTGGGACATGCACATACGTCTCACTGCTCGCGAAAGGGTTAAAGTAAAAGTATATTGGCTTCCTTGAGATATCTTGTAAAAGACTGACGACCCGGTTTCGAACATTTGGCACGCAGTACACAATATCAGTGAAAATTAAACGGTTACCCGAAACGATATTCAAATTTCACTTATATTTTACAATCGTCACAAATGCAAGCAGATATTGCATCAGACAAACAAAATCGTCAATAATATTTCTTCTCGCGCAGAGATCGTCGATACTCAGTAGCCCCTAGCGAATTCCAAACTAAGACTTCCGTTGTATCCGCGAAGTCTGTACCCCAATACCCATCCAAGAATTTCACTATCCAAAGTCTCTTAGCGATCGTTTGCCATGAGATCTTCGAGCGCCCATCGCGTTTCCCCGCATACTCCGTGCAAGTGTACCCGCGCGAGGACCAAACTCGCGAATCCTTACACAAACGTGCGCTTCGAGCCACGCAACCGAATCCCGTACCATTTTCAATGCATCAACGTTCAACAAGCACCAACTCGCGAATTCCATAGACCGAACAGCGTTACCATCTCGCGGCTTTGTCTATTTTTAAACGTTTGCCGGTTTGCAAGAAACCAGCGGCCGTGTTCCAATTCTCCTCACCTCCAACGAGGTGAGCAACGTTTCCGGGCGAGCCTTAGACTTTTTTTTTTTCCGCCCCACCCGCGGCCCGCCTTGCACCCACATAATATTAATCTTCGCGGTTACGAGGGAAGCCTCAGATTACGAGGCTGCGTGCATTAGGCTAAACGTCCAACGTGAAACAGGTAACTGACCGACGGCAATGCCGGGGCATGAAAGTTGCGCGCCCGCGCGGTCAACGTACTCGGAATTTCTAGACGTCGATCTCGGTTTCGTGCTCCGATTTGCCGTTTTGCGCCCGAGTTTTTCCTCGAACGGCGCGATACCCGTCGAATACCTGGCAGTCTTTCCACCGTCGAACGACGCGGAGAGAGAGTAATCACGTAACGCGAACGTTCCGAACTAGGGATATCATCCATCGGCGGAGGATCGATCGGGGCACACGGTTCGGTTAATATGTTTGGCGAAGGTTTACGTTTAATCGTCTGCGGGTGGTTGACAGACATTGTCGGATTGTCAATTTTATCGGGCGGCAGGTTTACTGGGAATTCGTTTTTTTTTTTTTCCTGATTCAACGCGGCCGCGATTGAACTCGATGGCCGCCGCAGATGGTAAAACGTCGAGGAAATTTGTTTGGGAAATTGTGTCCGAGATGCAACTCGATGTTGCATAATGGAACATTATGCGGTGATCGAAGTACAGTTACGGCGTAATGTTTAGAGGTCGTAATTTGATAGGAATGTTACATACCTTGGTTACTATGCGCTCGATGCGCCAGCGTGTACCTGGAATGCTGGCTGCGGTGTTTTATTTAACGCTACGATATTGAGTAATGAATGAACAACCCTTTCAAATTCTGGAGAACGATGCACGATCGCGATTGTTTCGCGCTTTCGCCAATTTTGTCGGAAGTTCGAATTTTCTCTTATTTATGTATTATTCTGTTTTATCGAAGCTGGGCTTCCATTTTTATCGTACATTTCGCTGCTTTCGTTCGTACGATATCTGGGAAACATCTGGCTAAGTGCTTCCAGAACACTGTCGTGTATACTTAATATCTGTTAGGTACATATTTCATTGTTTATTGGCAATAAGTATGATGCAGGGATACAGCCACCGGCTATACGCACCAAGCTGAGTAAACTGCCAAGATATGTTTCACGTGTGTCTATTCGTGTACGCTCGAAGTTAAAGAATGTATGCGAATCGAATGTGAAGCACCTTTTTCTAATACCTGTAATGCGTCCATAAGGTGGTCTGTTATTTTATTGGCACAATGCGATGGACCCAAACGTCTGTGCAACGACCACAATCATCCAAGAAGGCGAATCTTTCAATCTGACAACCTTATTTATCATCTCCGTCAAAAAAAAGGTTGTTAAATTTTATTAAGATCATATATATTTCCTCTAAAACATTACACTCTGCCCGCTGTAAAATCTGATCCCACTGTACTCCATTTGCATTCATCTACACGAGTATCCTAGCCATAAAAATCTTCCTCGAGCATCCCGTAGATCTTTCTCCACACGTAATAGCCATTCGGTCGCAAACTATCGTGCACGTATGCACTTGCGTTTGTCTGGGATCGCGTACACGGTTCTGGAGGGTTCGTTTAGTCGTCTTTCTTCGTACACTTTTGTCCGCTTTTCTTTTTTCTCTCTCTCCGAGGTTCAGCCTTGGAAACCGTAGCAAAACTAACGTTGGCGAGACTCAGACTTCCAACCCACACGATCTTGGCGAGCGTTTGCCCACGCAACAGAAGCTTTGTAAAAGCGTGAAACGATTCTACCAGTCACGATGCTTGAGCGAATATTATCTAACTATCAGCGTTTCTTTACCTTCTCCCGAAGATAATCGAGCGAGACGATCATTGCTAAAACGCCAGGCTTGTCAAATTGCACGGGTTTGCGGGAAATTGTCGGGACATTCGATGGTTGTCGTTTCATAGTTGCCGAAAATAGTTGCGATTTATTTCAGTTAAGTTTATTTATGTATATCGCTGTTGGCGATTCAAACGTTCGCGATGTTGAGCGAATGTTTCATTCGACCCTAGTCGACTGTTTAACACAGTGCACCGAGTCAATGCTATCTCTAACGCGTTTAAATAATTTTCGACCAAAACGACATTGTTTCGTGGTGTCAGATGATTATTAATCGCTGTAGAATTTTTGCGAATCGCGTGACTTGCGTTTACGTAGAGCCTCCATATCAGATGTTTGTAATTGTATGAAACAGTGAATGAACTTCCGTACTTACTCACTTGCAGTAACTATGATTCACACGAACGTTCATGAATCACGGAAAAGGTAGTACCGCAAACTAGTTTGTATTATTAAACGCTCCTCAAACTAAAGAGGACGCTTCAACCTTGCGCAACTGAAAGGGAGAATGTATACGTACATTTGAAACGTTAAAAAATATTGTTTCATTCAACGGGACGAGGAGAGAAATCGGTAGATGCGAATAATGAAATAAAAATCTGCGCTACTTGTCGCGTTTCAAGTCCTATACTTTTCAGACGAAAGGTCCACAGATATGCAGACTTGTTCGTCGTTGCTATTGCAAGCAGCTACACTTTTCAATGTTCAACGGAAAGTGTCGATTGGAAAGTAAAGTGCAGCTACGTGCAGTTAACTTTAAAACCGATGCTCGCTATCTTCTCCGAATAGCATGGTAATATATGCGTGAAATGCGTGCACGAGCCACCATTAAACGTTATCCAATGCAATCAGTGGCATTGCAGCCACCGTCACTGCTAAATGTTAGGGGGTGCGTGTAACGTGGTCGCTTAACATTCGATCTGATTACGAATTATGCGTAATGTACTCCAGAATTCATGCTGGTCCGTTGACCAGCTAGGGTGCTCGGTACATAATGAAACATATTTGGGGTTGGCAATCTATAATTCTCAATTAATTGCAATACGTACTTACGTTATCAATGTTAATTAAACTTTGTCTGCGCCGTTACACGCGGAGAATTATTTCTCGCGCACGCGCGATCGATAAATATTTAATTCCTCTTTATCGTATCGTACTCAATGCTGGGAATTTTTTTTTATGCGATACATATTTTCCTCGAGCTGCTGTCAACGCGAAGTCTAAACGTCTCGCAAGACTGGCAAGTCGAAAGGCACGGGGGACGCAATTTTCAGAAGTGTATTTTTAGCGGTCGAGAGGCAGCGGTCCGATCGGATGTTATGTTTTTGCGACAAACAATTTTTTTGCGTGCACAAAATTTCCGGATGAAGAATGGAATTGCCGCGACGGCAGGAAGTCGGACGTTTGTTTGATTGAACGATAGCGTTCTGGCAAAAAAAGCTCCGTCTGTCAACCCTTCTCGGTCGTGCCCCTTTTTTCCCTTAACCTTTATATCTTTCGCGTTTCTGCTGAATTGTGCAAAAAAGGAAGGCCACGGTCGTGCAAACAACGTAGCGGAAATTCCTCTTCTTCCCTTTTGGCCCTTCATGGGAGTTTCGCGAAAATTCGAAAATACTCCTGACTTCTGTCCACGAATAACACCCCAGAAAAACCTAACTCCATTCCCCGTATCGTCCTCAAAATTTGTTCCTGTTTAGAACAGGTTCCCTGTGCTGTTCTAATTAAGTACACGCGACAAAATAAATATCGCAGAAATACGCTTCGGGCTACAGCAGTTCCCGTTCAATCTAGCTCCAATTAAAAATTTCGAAACGCGAGTCCTTCGCGGCACACGTATAGATTCATTCGTATCCATAAATCTTCTCTTCGCAATCCAACAGAAATGAAATAAAATTCGACGCGCAGAACAAGCGTCACAGCCCGTCATTTATAAATTTCAATCCCCTGCATACGTGTGCATGCACAGGGTGGCGCAGTTTTCACGGCGGTTTAAATCAAGACGCTCCTCGATTTGCCGAGCTGAATGCATTTTATCGTACCGGTTTCTATACAGTGAAACGCGACACGCTCGTAATCACATCCTTACTATCCCCTTACGGATAACGTTGTATCGCGATTAGAGTTGTCCCGATCGCCGGCTCTAACCGCGCCTAAGCTATTCACGTGCGTTGCAGTAGGTCGATAAATTTCGCGCACGTTCTTTCCCTCCTCCTCTATCTAAAGAGACATTGGTGGAAGAAAGTTCTCCCTGCAGGTGTGCACAGCCGGTTTCGATGTTTGTTAGACGGGCGACAAATGTATACCAGTTTCTACACGGAGATTCTGGTTAGGCTCTGAGTTCGTCGACGATAGAAACGGATCATTCGTTGAATTTTGGAAATCGATATTTGATACGTGTTTCGGAAGAGAGGTACTGTTGGTACAACGTACCGGGCCCCGTATAATTACAATTTCGCCTTGAAAGTGTTACAAATGGTTGGCTAGTTTTTTTTTTGCTGCTCGCGTTACGCGAGAAGTATTCATTTCGTTTTATCCGTTTACAATTAATCATTTTAATTTCTCCGAATTTTTACGAAGTTGACTTTTGTCGAACAGTACCGGGCACACGAAGTTCTCGCACGTGTAATTAATTTCAACGAGCCGCGCAACTGTAATGAAGGCAAATTAGATTATTATGTTGCCAGCCCGGGTCGATTCAATTTAGGAAATGAATCGGAATACTGGTTGGGTACAATTGCTGTTAATTGTGCGACTTTCTGCCGGACGAACATTTATAGCGCTCTCAATAGTTCGCTATCGATGTGTTATGTGTTTACCGTGTTAAGTGTGCGTCTGTGCATCCTTTCGGAGTTTCGTCGGTGCCGAAGGTTCAGAGTGCATCTTGACACGAATCCGTATGAAAGGGGCGGCACGTTTTAGAACAGATTTTGTCAGTTTCAAAATTATTAAAGGAGATATCAGCCACGAGATAAAGCGACTTCTGCCGTTACTTTTACTCGTGACACACTTAGGATTTCTTTAACGACCGAATTCCCGGCGGTATATTAAGATCGTCTAACATCATCTTAAAGTAGAAAGGTTTTCTCATTTTTTTTTTACCAAGTTTCTTATTGCTTATTGCTTTACTTAAAATATATATAAAATGAAAAACAGAAATAGTGTTTGCCTCCAACTATGTTTTTGCTCCGATTCGAATACAATAAATAGGTCGATATCTTATTTATTTGATGACAATACATTCCAGAAACGTATTCAAGTACAATAATGAAACAAATCAAAGATAATCACGGTGCCTTTCGAACAAAACGAATGGACGAAGAGGTACATAGAAGTACCCACTTCAACGTAGACGGAAACGAATCGAGCACGTTAAACTCCAAAAAATTTCACCCGCTTCGAATTTCGGTGCACAGCGTACCGATTTCTCAATTTTCCTCGGCCTACATTCACGTTCCCCATAACGGAAGGGTTAAGGAGACGTCCTCAGAAAATCCGAGACCCGACGGAGTCCAACGATTCTCGACATTGTACCCACGTCTTGGACATTCTGTCGCGGGGTACGTCGAGCCGAAACCAGCCTCTCGATAAAATCGATCGAGTTTGACTCTCTCTCTATCTCTCTATCTCTCTTTATGCCGCGCCTGCGACGCTGTACACCATGTCGTATAACAAGTACATAGTTGTTAGCGATGACACGGCTTCTTTTTATAGACAAGCGTAAACGTCGCGTGCACGCGCGCGTGCTCGTTTTCTCCGCGCGTTAATGCTTCTGTACGACGATGCACGTGCACCGTGTGCGCACCCGCTTCGGCTTAATGCGTCAACGACGCAGACAACGTCTGCAATCGTTTCCACCGACCCCGAGCGGAAATACATATTGTTTTATTCCTTGCGGGGCTTTTTCCTCGCGGGAAAGAAACTTCCTCGCAGCCTGTTCTGAAAAATCGATGCCACAACCCTTTCCCCCGCGGCGGGGTAACGGTTGGAAATATTCTCGGTACGAGGGAGGGTACGGTGCAGATATATTAGTTTTATGGGAGGGCGAGAGGCAGACGTTTGGACAAAATTTGCATTGATGATTGGAACAATGATCCAGGGATTGGCGAACTTTTGGGACAGCGTGCAAGCAAGGGAACATTGTTCTACGCGTTTTTATTTATTGCTTGTAGTATAGCGATTGCGGTAGAGGGTTGATTGGTCAGGTTTATTCGGGGGGTCATTATTCTTCCGACAATTAGTGTTGGCGTTTGGAAAGCTTGGGACCTGTTCGTTTGTCGACGGTCCGTGACTGAGACGCTTATCCCAGATGATTATACGCATAAATCGTTATTCCACTCGAACAATCGTGCCTGCAGGTAAAATGGTTGCGCAACAAATACAAGGTACTCGATTGGAGAACGCATTGACGTCGCCTCTCAAGGATTCTTTTCTTATTGCGCTCCATATTTTCTGCTCGTACCTTTTGCACGTCGTGCAATTTCGCGAAAATTCAAGGATCGTTCGGTCGGTCCTGTTTAGTTCGTCGCATTTCGTATACGTACTCGGATAAAGATTGGTTTCTGCACGACTCTACATAAATACTTCCAAGTGGTTAAAGTTCTGGAACATTTACGAATAGTTAGTAATTATTTTCTATGGAGAAGTACCGAGGGGTAGCAAATATTTTTCTAGGTAATGCTTTTGATATTTTCATGAAAGCAGGAATTTTAATTTTACTCCAAAATTGTATGCCTGAAAGATGTGATAACGTCCCCCCATTTACTGTGGAAAAAAATAAATAGTTTATGAATTTTTTGATTGGACACGTTGCACGTTGTGCATTAATTAGATACGTGTTCGTTACTTTGTATTCTTCTCGCTTAACCGACTGCGTTCTCCGTGTTCCAATTACGAATAGAAAAGAATAATTTGTAAAACGCAATTTCTGCTATGAGTTCGTACAAGTGTTATTAAAGGGGAAATATTTTTATTAACGTACTCCTTTCTACAGTCTGTCATAAACGATAAATATTCGTATTTTTTTCCTTTTTCGTCGAATTTTGGAGTTCCAATTGTATTAACTGCACATTTTATCATGTGCCGCGCCCGAAATGATTCAGAAAGTTCTACGTTTCCCTATTTTTCACAATTTCACTCGCCATCAGGTTTCATAATTGAAATTTCTGCACCTGCAGCGATATTTTCCGCGCATCTCCCTGGAATTTCATGCTGCGTGATGTGCACTTTCACGGTTTATTTAACAGCGTCGTCGCCTTTTTGATTAAATTTATATTTTTCCCAGAGATTGCTCGTATTTTATTGAATCGTACCACGCTTCCCTTGATTACACTTAATTCGCGTTGATAATGTCCGATAGTAACTGATAAACGCAGTACGACAATCATGGCGTAAATTATTTCATCGAATTTTAATGTGCATATAAATATAGTGAACAACATGAATTATTACATGACTATTTATTTTTCACACATTCAGTGAGACGGAATTATTCCTCTTTCGGCGTTAACAAGATTTTCGAACGCCCGCTATGCAAAGATATATCGCGGGTAAAATTTGGCATGAAATCGTGACGGCGATAGTACAGTTCTATACATTTTCCCACCACGTCGACGTTTCACGAGGGTTGCCTGCGGCACTCAAACCTGTCCCAAGGGCTGAAGATGCATTGAATATTGAAGATTCTTCATGACGAGCGCAGTCCTTTCAAGGCATCAACGTCTTTTTAAAACGTTTATGCTCTGAGTCGATTAGGTGACCTCTTTTTGCGATGTTTCATACAATATCCGTGAATAGAAATTTATCCGCATTCTCGCAAATATTAGATCTCTCACCTTTGTTATCGAGGAGCAGTTCAACTTGTTCAGAGACCGCTCTCGTTTGCTTTTAGACTTACCGCCTGTATTAATGCCTGCTCTTAGAGGCATTAATTGTAGATTTTGGTATATTTCGGATAATCCTTGTTTAACACAATATTAATAATTGCTGGGAGTACCGTCTCCCATGAAAATGAAATCATTTCATCGAATATCCTACATATCTAAAGATATGCTACGTATCTAATGATATGTAGGATATTAATCGAGTTATCTTTTAGTCACAGGATACACGTTAAACCTGCAATTCTTCCGAGTGACCCGAATCGAAAAAGTTTTCCCAGATGAAGTTGGTAGTTCACGAAATGGGGCAGAGAAGGTCATTCCGGGTTTGCCTACTGCGAAGGGTAACAACTTTACAATATAACAATACTAGTATTGGTCGATACCAATCATTGGCTGGACTTCGTTGACCCCCTTAACTTGTTCACGTTTCCGAGCCTCGCCCAATATTGTAAATCGACGCTCTAACTGGAAACATTCACGTACGTCTATCGAATGACGTAAACACCTAAAACCAGACCTAACCACTGCTGTTAGCGTAATTAAACACGAAAGTTGAATTAATTAAATGATAAAAGTAGCCCGTTCTCTTTTAGTCCCCCCCTTTAACCTTCAATTTGTAATTGGATTTAATTTTGGTCATTATAATTTGTAGATTTTTTTCTGTACTACTCGAGACTTTAATCGTGCAATTGGAGTACAGCTTCAGCCCTTTCGAGGCGAAGTTAAGCTAGCTTGAAACATTTGCTTATGATTTTAATCTTTCGGTTCAAAAACTTGTTTATTAACTGGTATCCACTTTTATGTTAAGAAACGTTGAAATACTTAGGAGGTTTTAGGAGTAATAGTAGATTGAACTTGTCCCTTTTCATCGAAGATCACTTATTTGTCGAGACAGTGATTGAGGGTGGCTGGTCATATTATGGAAGGGCGCCGTACTTGAATATTTCACTATACCCTAAAAGGTGTGGAGAAGCGTCTCGAGTGGCTGGCAAAGAGGCTTATCTTATTCTTAGATAAAAGGTGTACGAGATACGAAGGTGTCAAGGTGCGATCGATGATCGTTCGTCGATTATTTTCGAAACGCTACCCCAAGTGAAGTTTTAAATTCGGATCTTCCTGAATTCGTACGACTCCAAAATTTCCATGCCTTTATTTAAAAATCGTTCTTTCGTGAAAATACATTAACCGAGTCTCGCAGTGCGTAACACGTAGCTAAGAAACTTCAGTCGACGAGATCGATTTAGTGTCGGGCTTCGTGGATTTGTAAACAGCCTCGTAATTGTGAAAATATGCGATATTAAATTGATATCAAAAGTTACACAGCACTTACGTACGGAATGAAGGGATAATAGATATGAGCGTTTGTCAGCTACATCATACAATGCGATAGCGTCGTGCGTAACAAATTATACGATAGCGCAGCGGCGATGGTAATTGCAATTATTATTATTCCTTCAAATATATCTAGCCTATCAATTATTATCGCCCCGTTGTTAGAAGCTCGGCTAAATAATCAACGACTTCAGATCGAAAATAATGTTGATCTTTTTGTAATCGTTGCAGGCCAAACAACGTGCCTCTGTAAAATGGCTCCTGTCGAAGGCGTACAACAACCGAGTGCCAGAAAACCTTCGCGAGCCGTATTATGTCGACCATGAGGTAAGAAATCTCTATATTTTATGATACAATAGTTACTGTTGACATAATCAAGCCACCATTTCCCACCGACGCCATAAACTTGTTGTTCCGTTGCGAAATATTCTCAACCGTAATGACATGTTCGTAGGCCATTATTTCTGCGTGTATCCACTACTTTTACACCCGTCCACAGAATTAAAGGATAACTAAATCTCAGTTGAAAAATTGCCGATATTTGAACTATCTGTAACTTCGCGAAGAATCTTACAGATCCACATTCAACTCACTGGATTGAATCATTTTGAATACACTTTAATGTTAGAAGACAGAGTTCGAAATCAAACACACGTTATTCAATATCAATCAACATCACAGCATCGAAACACAGTGAAATAAAAATCGACGCGATGTTGTATTTTTGTGAAGGAATGTGTTACACGTAATAACCATTGTTCGAGGCTAGTAGCCTGAAAAGACTTCAATTTCTTTAAGTGCGTTTGCTTTCAACGACCGAAAGGTACGATATACTCTGAAGGGATCTTGATAGTATTAAAAGCGCGGCATCCGCGGCCTTTTAAAGTGTCCTGAGAACTCTTTTGTGGCACACATCGTTATTTCGCGATGGAGGAAACCCGGCCACATCGTGAAAGGCGGACAAAGTTTCCGCGCGTTTGCTCGAGGGACGCTAATAAAGCTTCGTGAAAAGGATTCTCCCGGCCGAACTTCAATAATGAGCATCGGAATCCACGGAAAGTTTTGAGGACATAACGTAGGTATTACGCGAGACGAGTGCATCAAGCAGGTGGATAAATCGTACCCACGCAATGCATAAAGAATAGTTAAAAAATGGACAGTATATTGAGGATAGAATTCAATCAATGAATGTCACGCTAAGAGAACAATTAATTTATTCAGGTAACTTGAAGATGCAATTCAATTGACAAGTAGACAAGCTTTGCCACCAGCTTTTCCCCTATTATACATTTAGTAAAATATTTCGTTATTTTCATTGTACGTTGGAATTTTTTTTTTAATAATTCCATATTAAATATGTGCAAAGTGAAATCAAGATAATGTTAAACTTTATTAGGATACGGTATTGAATAGGGTTAAGTTAATTAAAATGATCTGATTACACATCGGGCGACCGCTCTCGGAATGGCGAAAGTCTGTCGAGCCAAAGAAGCAGTTCAATTATTCCATTCTGCCAATTAATCTGCCGTGTCTTGCCCGAAACGATCACGCGCACGTTATATCAGGTAATTCCAACTTAATCAGTAGAAACGAAGAAAAATCCGTGACGCCTGTTATACCGGCGGGACCGTATCCTACGTTTCGCGACCTATGCGCGAAAGCTTTAGTTGCCGTCGTTGTTGATCCAGTTAACCCAATCGAGTTACTCCTCGATCGTTCGCGTTCGACATCCTTCCGATGCCCTCAGTTAATCATGGAACAGCCGTGACGAATGTTCCAATCGCGCTACATATTCCTTAACGTATTCATCGTGTCGATCGTAGAACGTAATTTGATCGAGGATCGTCCCTGTTTCTCGCCGCGAAACGAATTGTCCGATTATCGATTACGAATATCGACGAGCCCGAGATCCATGGTTAAGAAGGAGCGGTTCAAGGTGCATCGAGGCCGACAGGCGCGACCCTTGAACTTCGAAAGAGCGTTCGAACCGTTCTACGTATACTTGAGAGTAGAAGGGAAGCTCGGTGAAAGGAAAAAGGTGGCTGGAAAAGAAGTGTTCCAGGTAGTGTGCGAAGATTGTAGATTGTTTGAAGGTCTTTGCTACGGACTTCGGGGCTCTTGAAAAGATCGCGTGGCACTCAGAAGCGTACTTCTCGGTAAAAATGGTGAAACGGGGAAATTGTTTGCGTTTGTCTCCTTTTAAAGGAATGTAAAATGGTTGGTGTTCTGTTCGAGGTAATTGAACGAGGGGAAATCGTGTGTAATACTGAGAGGTGATACGTTTGCCCGGAGCTGTTATAAAATTTAATTGAACAACGCGCGCCGAGGTAAAGCGACGTTAATATCTGCAGCGTTAATTCATTAATTAAGTCGATGGGTGAGGTGTAACAAGATTCGACGATCAGTATGATCAGATAGTTACCTCTAATACTTTTCCGCCTTAGTATGCGCCAAGTGTGTGTGTGGAATTTATGAATATTATATAAGGTTCGTTAACAATAAAACGTAGAATTCCGAAGGGGAAATAGAAAGTTGGATATGTCTTCGCACATGTGAACGATACCGTAGTCGCTTTTTATTATAATAATAATGGTATTATTCAGCAACATTACCCACACAAAACGATCATTGAATACTTTGCTCCCCGAAGACAAGGATTAGTTGCTTTTTATAAAACTATTAAATATTATAAAAAAATAATTGTTCGCAATTCTTCGAGCGTCCATATTTCAAAGGTAAAAGCATTGTCCATTGTGCTCTGCTCCATTCACGTAGGTTTTCTCTTTCCATATTGTTTTAGTGAAGCAAAGCATATCTGTCTCGAAGGCTACCCTTAAAAGATATAACTTGTACTTTTTAACTTCTCGTTGTTACTCTTTTTTTTTTTTTTTTTTGGTAAAAGAAAGTAAGTTGCAAGGAAGCGTAAAGAAATATTCTAATTAATGGTATGGAAAATTTAAATAAGGTTCGTTTCCAGACACTCACACTAACGAGACAAAACGCACTCGACCCGCGATACTCTTTGTTCTACGATAATGAATTCAACCTCGATCCTCTCTGCTATTCGCCCGATTAACTCGCAAGAATTCTCTTCTTCATTAACCATTCCATTCTTCTCGCTACAAAACATAGTGTTCCCCGTGAACCATTCCATGGTTACGTTCTTTCCGCAGTTGATTTTTCGCCCGAATAATCAGCCGCCGCGGTCCTCACTTTCCCTTGAAAGGTGAAGGTGTAACCCGACGATGATTACGAACTCTCTTCTGAAGAAACAATAGATGGAAGGCTTGGCCTCGTCTTCAGGGAGTCGTTATCGTGTCGCGGCTTTCTTCACCTGTGCGAACCAGCCCCCGAGCATCTGATAATTGATCGTTTCGACGGTTCTCTCGCCTTTTCTGGCTCCCCTTGCCTCCTGATGCTTCGTCTTTTCCCATAGTTCATTCGGGAGGCTATATTCTTCGAAGGGTTGAAAACAAGTCTGGCGAATTTGGCAAAATTACCGTACACCTTCGGAGTTTCCGCTTATCGCGTATGCCTGTGCCTCTTCTGCATTAATAAAAATTACATTGTTTTTCATACGCCGTGCAGATTTCTCGTCTCAACGATACCACCCAACGGAGTGGTTAATTTCGTTGGGCGACAAATTTTCCCTGCGGCCTTTGAAGCCTGTTTCAACAGCCCCGAAGTATTTAAAGCGGAAAGATAATTATATTGAAAGAGATGACCTTAAACTCGATTCTTGGCATATTGTCCTCCCTGCAATCTGCCCGGCGACTATCCGCTGCGAAAAGTTAACCGGTGACGCCATTGCAATTTGTACACGGTATTTCGCAACCGATTTTTCGCTGCCACCCTTATCCTCGTTCGTTCCCTTTGTCCCCGTAGTTCCTCGCATGACCACATTTCTACATTTCTAGGCCGTTGCTTCTCGCTCGGCCTGCTTCCCATTTATCGGCTGGATGCCGCGTCTACGTTTCTCAGCTGGCCACGAAAACCAAGGTTGCTTTCCCGTTTTTTTCACCGTCCGTAAATCGCCGACTACAACGCGCGATACCATCCGAACCCAAAACGTTTGCCTTTCGAAACCGCGCCGTTCGAATGGAATTCCCGGCGGTGGATCGTTTCGCGTCTGTGGCTGTTTCTGATTGCGGGCAAATTTACAACGTCCTTGGCTTGGCGTTTATGAACCGTTTATTCAAGAAAACGGGAACTGGTTTCGTCTTGGCTTCTTCGTTTTCAATCACCACAGGAAATCCTTTGTTCGGGGAACCGCGATTTTTATATTACGCTCCTGGCTTGGTAGAAGTTAATTGTGCTGCTCATCGGCTATCCTGTGTACGATCATTACGGGTTTGTGTGAGTGGATAAATTAATGTAAAGGATAATGGGTCGTGAAATGTATGTAAAGGAGGTTTGGTCGAGTTGTGGTTGAAAGAATTGGAGATTTTATAGACGAAGAATATTTTTAATAATATTGTCGGGAATACACTGTTGAAATATTTTCATAATATTTTTTAATTACGCTGAAGTGTTTCCCTTTGGGCAGTGGCTCTTGACGAAGCTGAATTTAAAATATGGAGATTTTATTTTATTTATCTTCGTTTAGTTTGCACTTGGAAGTGTACGTAGTTGCACGCGCACGATTTTACCCTCTCGGGATGAAGAGAAATTGCTTACATAAGGTGATCCAAAGAGATTGCATAAGTTGCAATAATTGGCAAAATAATATTGTTCTCTCGTAATACTTTCTAGTTATTTTAGACCGATAACTTCCTCCTTCTCGACGTGGTTTTTTAACTAGGATCGGTTTTTTTGAGTTAGCTTTTTTATGGACCAAGAGCAGATTTAATTGGACCATTCTATAGGCAGACGGTAGCCTATTTAGATTACTCTAATAAGGAATTAATGTACCATAAATCATAATGATGACCATTAATTTTCAGTTAAGTCATATTTTTCTCGCTTTTTTCTTTAACGTGGATCTTTCGAAGGAAATTTTGAAAAAAAAAAAATTATGACGCTCGTACTTGCTAAGCAGTTAATTAATTTTGACTGTAGCTGCTTAAAATGGCACTAATTATTTACGAGAAAAAAAAGTAAATGACAATCGCTCATTTATTTAATAATTTTTCCTCTGACATCTCTCTTTCTTTTTGCCGCAAGTTCCCATGCAAACTTTTCACTTTATATTGCGGACAAAAATATGCAAAATTATTTAGCACACTATCGACTGTGACGCATAGCGGGCGCTACCAAGGGGAACAAACTAATCGCTCGATATGTATAGATATGACGCTTCGAACTAGCAGCAAGCTCGTCACGTTTCTCTCGCAAAGTGGCTACGACTTCAACGGCAACTCTAGCGACCGACAAAACATCAACCCAGTCCCAATTTCTTCTATCAAGCGGTTACAGAACCACGAAGGGAGAGACGGCCTCTCGCGTTGCTTTAGATCCGATTCCAGTTGACGATTTAAGTAATGGCATCTCGGTATGCGAGATCTAGTTTCCGTGGATCTTGGGATCTGGGTGATTCGTGCCTCGTGGAGATTGTTCAGATCTCAAGTATAACATTCCCCTTTTTTTCTTCTTTTTTATTGAGATAACTATCATTTTTCTGCTCTGATTCAACATATTATGGCACGGAAATTCCTTTCAGATGTTATTGGGTCGAGAAACGGCGGATGTCGAACGTAAAACGTTAGATTGATCCTTTTGTACTGAACCGAATTGCATTACCGTTTCCTGATTTCAATTTCCAAGGGTACCTCCTACGGATAAGGTAGAAATCAAAGTTTACGGAACGCAAACAATATACGAGAAGACGTTATCATTAATTAATTGTCGAGTAGCTACGTACACGCGACAACAATTATTCTACTTAAACAAAACCAGTCGGAACGATATTTCTCTTGTTGAAAATGCCCCATTCGAAACGGCAATGGCTTCTCTATCAAGGCAACGCGAACGATTCCCTGTTTACACTTTCGATGCTCTTTACACGTGATATCCTGCTCGGATGGTCGGGCGGTGTGCGTTATTTCGCGATCGTTCAGCGACAATGACCACGAGCGGCGTGTCCCCGTGTATTTCCGTTACCACGATGCACCGTCTCGAGTTCTTTGCGTTTCCGTGCCCCGGCACCGGAAATTACGGAATACTAATATTTGCCCGTCGTGTCTGCCGGGTATCCTTGTGCGGTTGCGGCCACCCTTTGCTCCATTCAGCGTTGCGCTTCGAAACCCTACCGCAGCCGGATCCGTTTTGACAGAAATCTGATTTCCCTGGAGCAATCTGATTTTTCTACTTCTTGGCCAGGCTTTATCCTTTCGGGGACTGCTGGACTTTATTTCCTCACCGAGTTGACGATTTATGGACCGCCGTCTGTTCCGTGGTTCTTGAATTACGAAGTGTTCTTCGTCATTTCGGTCTTCGTTTGCTTCAGGAAGGGTGTCGGTTACAAGGGATATCATTTTTATACACTTTAGGGTGTTCGCGAAATATTAGTCTAAATAGTTTTGTGCGTTTGTATTCGCGTAAGGATATTAATCTCGGGACAAGAATCCTATCCTGAGGGGCGTGCGAGCAACGTTTAGTTACTTGCACGTTGTCCCGGTACGAGAACAAATACGTAGCAACATTTACTGGAATAGGCATTAAAAGCGTTGCATGGCTTCCTGAATACACATGTAATAGTGTAATAGTCTTACGTAAACCGATTACATATTAGGTGCGGACATGCAACACGGCCTTAATCATCGAGCCTCCAGTTCCTTTATACACGATACACACTTATCGCTTCTTCTTCGAGAGAAGAAGCAGTTATTACAACTGCGAATCACCGCAACGAAGAAACTTCGTCTACCCTTTGCATAGTTATCACGAAATTATTCGCTGTGTTCCAGGATCAAGAACATCTGAAGCCGCAGATCGTCCACGCACTTTCCAATGCAGAACTATACTGCCTGGCACTGGCGAACATCTACTCGGATCCAAACTATCATAATCAGAATCATTGCGGTATTCTCCAAGCCCTCGCCAGAAAGGGTGTTTACCTCGCCGAGCCGAACAATACTCAGCTTACCGAGACGATTCTCATACAAAATTCACCACTCAAGATGGTAGATATTAAAACATGCAACAGATATTCCCTTAATCGTCAGCTTCTGTTAATCGCTCCGCGAAATCAATTCAGAATCCCCTCAATATCCACCTTCCGGTCCGCGAGAAAAATTCCAAAAGTCCCGAAATCACCCAAAACTCACCGCGGAATCCATCGACGCGAACGCGCCTTCGCACCTTCGCAACCTTTTTCCTCGTCCTCCGCGACTGAACCGGTTCACCTTTCGTTTCAGTCCGCGCATATGGCTGTGATAGAAGGCCTGATGGTCTTGTACGCAAAGGAAGTGGTGACCGGAGATCGAGTGGTTTCGGCGATCCGGCGGTTCGATCCGCAAGCGGAAGTGGACGTGCCGTCGGATCACGAGAAGGGACTTCTCCTTTGGATCAGCCATGCGTCGCACGCGTTGATCGGCAAGATTCAAACGGAGGAAGGTGGCGGCGATAAAACCCGGCTGCCGGAGCTGCCGGCCGCCAAGGACTTTCAATCGTTGTGCGACGGTGTAGGCCTGGCCGCGGTCGTCGCATTCTATTGTCCCGGGGAGTTGAACTGGATGGACATCAGGGTGTCGAAGAGACCATCGGTGGCAGACGCGCTGCACAATTTGTCGCTGGTCCACGCGTTTTGTAACAGATGCCTGCCCTATTCCATCTTTCATATGCAACCGGAGGACGTGACGTATATGAGGGGGTAAGGATTTCGGCGAAAGCATTCATTTTTTTTTTTTTTTTTTTGGGGAAAGTATTACTCTGAACGCTCTGGAGGGCTCGGATGGTGCGTTATGAATATTCAGTTTGTAGTGAAGCGTGGTAAATCGAGCTGGATAGATTTTTTTCTGTTATTGAATAGCGATTTTTCGTCGTTTTTTATTTATTTGTTCCGTAATACCGGTTTTATTTTATACCCGACAGGTCCATGAAGCAAAATTTAGTCGTTTTCCTGGCGGACATGTACAACGTGCTGGAAATCCATCCGGCGAAGTGCGTGCGTTACCCGGGCGAGGAAAGGGCGATGCAGTTCTTAGATGGTACGTAAAATATGAAACAACAGAATGTCGATTCTCGAATAAATAGCATTGGAGAAATTCGTTCGACACTATGAACGCACCCTTTGATCAGGAAGGGCTCACGAACCTTTGGTATCGGTTTTAATGTGATTGGTGAAGGCTGCGTACATTCTGTATTGGACTTACCCGTTCTATAATTTGTTTTATTCTACTTTATTTCCATGGAATTCCGTTTCTGTTGCGGGCAATCTATCTCTGCGCAATAGTTTATCTGCTCATGCAGCAAAGGATGACGCCAGAGGCGTTCCTCTATCTCCACTGGTTTCTTATGATCGTTCGAAGTGTCTGGCAAATTTTTTTTTTTACACAGTTCTTCGTAAATGAAAAATAAAAATAATAGTTCGCTGGTATTTCTCTTTGGACGATTCGGAACACGCTTCGTCCCGCTGCAGCAGATAATAATTGCTCTTCGGTTGCAAAACGTTCCCATATTATCCGACGTCCCTTAGCTACAAATAATCCATTCAGAAATGTTTTCGCGTCTCCCAGAAATCAAACGTCGAATCGACTTTCGGTAACGTTTCCACTTAGCTCAATACTTATCTGTACCGCGTGTACCGCGAAACATTCCTAACAGCACGTGTATCGTCCGAGCTCAAACATTTCAGCTATTTTATCAAGCCGCGCACAATAAATCAGCCGGTGGGTACATTGCTCGCAGTTGGAACGGTATCACGCTTTTTATCAGTGTCAGTACACACACTCGTTCCCAGTCTCGAGATCCAGGTCCTTAGCAGCGGCTAAAAAACGCATCTGTATCTTTCTTTTTTTCTATTTTAAGAAAGAAGATTATTTCAATCAAACTATGTTAACAGCTCAATGATAGCGTTTACTTCAAAAATAGGGGCAACAATAGCAACAGCAACAAATTAAAAAAAAAAAGAACAGAAAAGAAAAAGAAAACTAAACAACGACGAACCTTCACGTAATTATTAATCACTTAATGTAAAACTGTAATATTTCCATATATTTCTATGGTGTAACCTTCTTGATGCTTGACAACAACGCTATCCTCGCCTTCTTCTTTCGTCAACTTCCGGTTGCCAATGAACGAATACGGTGCGGTGACGGGTGCAGCCTGCCCGCGCAATAGTCATGGCGTAGCTCATAAAAGAAGTCTACCACAGTCTATAGCTCCGATACCTGATCTGAGAAGCAACCTCTCCGTATCCGCGCCAGGCTTCACAGGTACCCATACGTTACCAAACAACCAGAAATCATGAAACTAGGTGGTCTTCTCTTGTGAATCGCGTTTCGTAGACTGACGTGTCAATTTCAAAGAAAAAACGATAAAAACAAAGAGAGAGAGGGAGAGAGACAGAGGGAGAGGGAGGAAAAAGTGCAAAAATATTGAGGTCTTCCAAGGGATCAACAACCTCTCGAGTTTGTCGTTCGTTCCTCGATCATTCTTTTTGTTTTTTTTTTTTTAGTAATCTTTTTTACTATTTCCTTTCATCATGGTTTGACTATCATGGTTTTCCTGATTTGGTCTATCTTAGATTACTGCGTTTTAAATGCGATGCATTTTCGCTTTCCTTCGAGCAAAGAACGATTAAAGTACCGTAAAGTATCTTCTCGTAGTTTTCGATTGACGTTAATTCTTTATTTGTTTCTTGTTCCCGCGATTTCGTGCGAGATACGTCGTGGAAATATTGATTTAAAATGACGAATAACGTTTTGTTGCGGTAATAGTATTAATGATTGCTAAAGCACGCGTAAATGATATTTTTAAATTAAAATTAAACTGACGGTGAACGTCTCTTAATTTTCTGAAATTTCCGAACTGCGTGTCGTTTATAAAATTTAATTTCCAGTATCACAATCACAAGCGGAATAAAAAAAGAAGCGTGGCCAGCATTTAAAACGTGGTCGGATTTTTAGATTAGCTTCGTAACAAAGCGTAGTTAACATTAGGCGCACCGCTTTTTACTAATTATATTATTTGCATACCGTTTAATGCCATGACAATATATCGATCCTCTAACTGCATATAAGGCTGCATGCAAATGCGTGCTCGAGCATTCTCGCGACGAAATTTTTCCTTTCCTGCCGTTTCATTGCTGCTTGCATTGTTGTTTGCTTTCTATTCCTTTTGTTTTGCATGTTGTTCCTCTTGTCTTGTATCATACTTGAGTGATGCGGGGAGAAGTCACGACGGTTCATTAATAAATCCACTCCATATTGAGTTAGTATACTTGTTTTGCAACGTACACTGTCTACGTTCATGCGTGTTTTCGTATTTTTCTGTCTGTTCGGTGAAACTTCCATTGGTTTTATTTTTCTCTTTTATTTTTTTCATGCTGAATGAGTTGTCGGTTTTTGTACACACATTGCCACTACGATGGTAGAAACAGCTAGTGTTGTTATTAGTTCGTAAAGCATCAATTAACTTTTGTCCATTTGAGGAGTATATTTGTTCTTCCAGAGTATGATAACACCAGCTTTTGTTCGATAGATATTGGTTTGTTCAAATTCGTGTGCCACGAAGTTTCTGTAATTTCGACAATAATGCGAAATAATATTCGTATCGTAAAATTAGCTTGCGATTAGTATTTGTATAGCGATAGAACGTTCTGTTGGAAATTCGACAGAATGTTTCGGGACACTCGGGAAATTTCGAAATTTCGCACACGAATTTTACTTCGTGTGTAATGATGCAACGTTAATGTTATCACACAGATTAAATAATCCTTCTGAACGTTCCTATTCTACACGCCAGGAGTGATTATTGATTTAGACATTGGTACTATTTCTTTTTTACTTACGCAGATAAACAAACGATATAGCATTGAATTATTTTCTAGTTGCGAAATCATCGCCATCATCCGCTGTCAAGAAGTCGCAATCGTTGCAACAAACTGCCGAAAATTATTCTCACGACGACAGGTAAAGTTCTACGATGTATTCATTTGTGTTCCTTGAGTTCGCGTATGCATCTCTTAGCACGTTCAGTCGGATACGATTGGAACTACGATTTCGTTATTGTCAGAATTGTACAGTGAAAGTGAACAATAATGAATAATATCTTATAAAAGTTGCATTCTTTAAAAAAATTTATCGATCACAGAAAGCAAGAAAAGCTTCGACACCGTAGCATGAAATAATTCTTATCCATCTCACCATTTCAGTCCACGTCTCTCTGACTTTTATCCATTTCACAGACGAGCGGGAAGCGAAGAAAGTTTCGTAGTACATCGCGGAAAAGGCATTCCTACGTTAAGCTCCGTAGTAGATGAGAAATCGGTGACTAGAGCAGACGCCGCTGGTCGGCCGAGCAATTGGGAAGACCAGAGAAGAAGCTCGTATGCCGGACGACGATCCAGGCGTAACAGCGTTTCGGACGATTCTCAGTTAACCATCGAAAATTTCGGTGGATCTCAGGTGGGTTAAAGTTACGGTCGTCGCGTGCACGCGAACCACGTGTTAAGATAATCAGAACCATCGGTGAACAATGTTTCCTTTGCAGGATAATTTACACAACTTCGGCAGAAATCCGGACAAGGAGGTGGGAGCTCACATAGGTAAACTGACCACCGCAGAGCCAACGCTACCAGCTAGATCCAGCGTTCAGGATGTATACGGCAGCGGTGTGCAACATATCCTTGCGGATAACGGATACGACAAAGAAGATCCCCCTAGACTGAGAAGGCAAGCCTCGAACTCTAGCTTGGACAGTGTCGCGCTCAAGCAAATTTTACATTCCAGTGAGAACGACAATTCGGAAGTGGACACGGTGTCCAAGTTAGCTAGCTTTGCGAATCTGAGCAGGCAGAGCTCTGATAAGGGGATCAATTTGACCTACACGGAACAGGAACAGCGCGATGATAACAAGCCGAATCTGTCGATCAAGAAACTTGGCCAGACGAATGGGAACGGGAACGGGGAGAAGAAAACGACGTTTGCCACGCTACCAAACACAACGACGTGGCAACAGCAATGTAACCAGCAATCGCAACAGGTGGAACAGCATTCCGTTGGTACGTATCTTGTATATCAGTTAGTGATGCTTAAATGCGTAAATGGTTATTCTGAAACCGATGAGATACATGATACTCGTGCCTGGCAGACGAAAACGGTGGTAACACGATTATGGCCTCGCAACTGAATAATATTAGATTGAAGCTGGAGGAGAAACGGCGTCACATCGAGAACGAGAAGAGGAGGATGGAAGTTGTGATGTCGAAGCAACGGCAGAAGGTGGGGAAAGCCGCGTTCCTGCAAGCCGTCACGAAGGTAATACGCGTGATTTACGTTGAAAACGACGATCGCGAATTCCACATTTCCCATTTCGAACCTCATAATCGAGTTTCAGCCAGATCACTTTCATGGCCCATTTAATGATCTGTTTCTTTCATTGCAACGCGCAGCATTGCTTACAATTCATACGTGTAAGATAACTCGTGTTTTCCTTCATTTTCTATGAAAATCGGGAAAATGTGATGTAATAAATTGAAACGAAACAGAACATGGAATACAGCCATGAGGTGTAGAAAATTTAGCCACGGGTGTTTAGTATAGAGCAATGCATAGTTCTGTTGTATCGGACATCGAACAGTTTCTTTTTCTTCTGCAACCTGAACTTCTTCCGAGGATACACCAGAGCCTCGTTATTTATTGTATATTTGCCTACATCGTTTATTTGACTATATATCTGGCTGTATTATTATATTTGATTATTTTAAAGTAGCGTGCGAGTGAGCTTGCGATAATAATGTTTTTATTTCAGGTAAATGCCGCCTATTTTTTCCATACTTGTGCGTTTCTTTCGTAACATCTATTCCTGTTATATTACTTGCTTCTGAAGTAATTAATCTCTGTGTGTAGTTGCAAATGCGACATAACATATTGACGCCTATCACGATTAATGCAGTTAATCTTTATTGCCAACTACGCTGTTGTAATACGTTTTTCTTTCTCATCTTTCAGCTGTACTTGGTGGTAAGTGCATGCTGATACGATTAATTATTTCATATTATTACAGAATTACATAAGTTAATTGTAGACTACATACACCTTGTGTAATAAAATAGGCTACCAATTCCTTGGATGCCGTTCTCGACTTTCCGCTTCTCACTTTTTTATACATATAAATGAACCTTTAAACGAGTAATGTGAATAGTAAACGAGGAGTAACACTTGAATTAATATGGTGGCGGTGTGCATGCTGTACATTAGTATTAGCGATCTTTCACCGAAAGAAAGTTACATTCAACTTGACTTACTTCTCATATATCGGTAATCAGAATAGAATGAATAATGAGACTCATTGTTAGACGAAAACTTAGAAGATAATGATCAGACAGTATAGTACCCTTCCAAGAGTTTTGTACAATTTTAATATAGATTCAGGTACATTTTCACGTTAGCTCAAAACGCTCTGCGCTACCACAGTTCGGTTTTGTATTTTGTTTAAAAAAAAAAGGGGAACAGTTAACAGATGAAATTGTGCGATAGTGAAGAAGGCCATTGGCAATGAAGTATTTGCAAGTCTTTGAATTGGCTTTGGCATTTAGTGCTTGAATGTAACGTATACGTGGCTATGGAGAAGTCCGACCATGGTGCGGTTGTTGGTGAAATTTTGGACTCGGCAAATGCAGACTCCAAGTACTTAACAAGGCACGGTGGTTGGGCTGGTTGCAGGGTAAGGTTAAATCTCCCTCTTCATCAACATCTGGGGGGGACAGTCCGGCTGAAATTGGTCCCCCCACTCCTGTAACCTCCGGATCTTCGGGGGATACCCCGACAAGTGTTTCCGAGACGACCCCTGTTACCCAACAACCCTCTCAAGAAAAACCACAGAGACCGTTCTCGCTCAAGGTACGATATTATACAACAATGGACAAGTAGATGAACATTTTTTTAAACAAAATATTCGCTGATTTGTCTAGCAATTTACATACATGGCTTATGTATGGCTTCTAGACATTTATTAACTTCTGTCGTATCCTTTTTTTTTTGTTCTTTCGTTTTGTTGCTTAGAAGTACACACTTGAAATGGTTTCCAATACTTAGTTTTCGTTCGTAATATTTGAGACATGTCGAGAGCATTAATACTATGCCATAGCGTGCTGTAAGTAAGATTGGAAGATGTGCTTTCTGTAATTTCTTTTAGTTAGAGAGTAATTTCAATTGAGTTTCATAACAGTGAATGATTATTATGCTTCGTGTCGCTTACGTTTAGTCATAGAGGAAAACGAAACCGTCCCAACCCATTTTGTGGTATTTAATCAAGTTCGCCACTATATATATATATCCATGTTACAATGCAATCTTGTATAATATCGCTCTCGGAACGCATGGTACAGTACTAAACACTCCCTGGACCAATATCTCTAGAGATGTGTTTGGAGTTTTATTTGAAATTATTTGTGGTGGTGGTGGTTCTTTACACTTGTGTTCTAAACATACTCTGGCACAAAAGCATTAACAATATAATCGATATAATATTGCAATACATATTGTACTGTATGTATGGAGACTTTGAACTGGACTGGTTTTTAATGTTATACATATGTATATGTCTGTGTATATTTTGATCTGAGTAGTTAATGGTAGAAATGGTTCTGTGTTTATTCTACAATAATCTACTATCGCAACTGAACGTAATATAGAAAGGTAATCTGTTAGCATTGGTTACAAGGCAGGGGTTGCATATTTTCTGTGAACTTTAGGTCATCAGAAAATGGGATGTCCGAGTTAAATGATCATCGCTAATAATATTACGCTATTTTTTCACGAAATTTAATTATCATTGTACACCTACAAAACTATTTGTAGACTTAGAAAAAAGGCTTATACTTGTCAATTTTATTAATCTGATTACGAACGAATTAAACACGTCTGTAGGTGTGCATCATGATAGAATTAACGTTTGATTGGTTGAAAATTAACATTTAAATAATCGTTCAATATTTATACGAAAAGGAAATTAGTGAGGATGTTCGGGACGTTGAGCACAAGTGGTTGGAGCATGACGGTAGTGCACCATTTATTGAAACAAGACGTACTCCAGATATTGAGAATATGGATATTGAACAGTACCATCAGTCTATCTCACAGTCAGTATTTAATTTCATTTTACGTACACCTACGTGTATATTTGCCTTTCCCAAATTTTATTGAATCGGCGTACGTACTAACTTTGCGCAGAATGAATAACAGTCTTAGTGAAATTCAAGCCGACATACAACGTCTAGCAAATCAGCAAAATCAGATACAGCAACAGCACCTGATGACACAGCATCAACAGCAAATGCAGCAACAACTTCAGCAGCTACAAAGTCTCAGTCACCAACATCTTCAAGTACGCGTCGATTGTTTTTTCCAATTGCATTTTACTTTCTCCATTAATTTTTTCAGATTTATTTAATTTTATATTTTGTAACATGCGTACGTTTTCCTCCCCGTTGTTCAGAATTACGGAATGACGCCTATAAATCCATTAGCATCGAAATTGCAAGATACTCAACAGTCGCAATTCTATCTGCATGATCAGCCACAATTGCAGAGACGAATGTGGGGTCAGCCACCTCCTACCCAGAGCTTAACAAACGAAATGGCTGCTGTGAGCTATCAGCAAACCATAGATTCACGATATGGCACACAAACATCAGGTATATTACGGTTATGAAAATCAGAATTAATGTAGAGTAATTGACGTCTTCATGGTCGTAAATGTAAATATTGCGAAACTTTGTATGCACGCTTATATTGCATAATTTGTAGCTTATCAACCAGATATGCGTTTGTATCAAGAGACACGGAATTGGGGAACGCAACCACCTCAACAGAAAGGATTTGTTTTGCACGATACTCCTCAGGAACCGAGATACCTCAATGGTGGAGATCATAGTCTTTGTAATAATCAAATGAGTCACCCTGGTTCAACATATCCATCATCTGCATCTATCTTTAATCAAACACCACCATCTTCTGCTAGTCCGCAACATCGTAATGCTGTGAGTACAATAATCTTTTTCCTTGCTTTATGCCACACGCAATACGCCCTCGTAATAATTAGCAGTAAACAATTTGCGAGAATTTACCTTTACCGTACCGAAGTAATATTTTAATGCTATTTGTACATATTTTAAATTGTTAAATTTGAAAGGCTATACAAAGAGTAAAGGTTTTTATATTGCCAATTTTAATGTATAGTTCGTTCTTTGACTTTTTTTATCAGCCATACAGTAAATGAATTGCATCATATATATAAGTAAGCAGTAGTGATGGAACCAGTTAGTGATGTAATGCACATTTATAGCTACTCTCTTAGCACTTAGTACTGCAGGCGCTATTCGCAGTGAAGTTTCGATGTTTGAATACGTCTAATTCTTCGTGAACTTATTTTGAATTCTCGAAGCATATTTTAAAACGTTTAAAAAAATGCGGCTCTTTCATGCGTCTACTATTACTAATTCATATAACTACCATTATGAGGTTTGTTTGTTCCCAATAATGTCGCAGTATCAAATCATTTTCGAATTGTGACGTCTATCATAGTGTGCAGTGTTCATTAATAATACCATATTATGCCACTATTTTCGTTTCCAATATTTTCAATGGCACATTTTTCTAACATAGGTTCATCGAATAAGTCAGTTAATGAGTGAAAGCCCTGAGCCAAAGAGGCCAATGGTACATCACATACCAATCAAGTGTGAAAGTCCTACGGATAAGAAACAAATTACTGCACTACATGCACCTGTTCCGGCTCCACCTGTTGATGACATGAAGCCACAAAATATATCTTTTATTGGTAAATATTTTGTCCGTTCCGCCCACATAGAATCGTCTAACATAGAATTCCGGCAAGAAAATTTATGCTTCTCTACGCATTTTCTTTCTGCTCATTCGTTCGTGTGTTTTAAAGGAAATGATGATGATTTGACACAAGGTATAAGAGGTTTAAACATCACGTCAGGCAGTCGTACATATAGAATTCCATCGCCAACAAGACCTTCAATATCGCGCAATTCGTTTCAACCTCATCCTTCGCTGAGAGAAGCGACCCCGTCCCCGTCAGGTACACCAGAGGTGACACCTTTAGATCCAACAGATGCCGGTGAAAAAGGATTCTACATTTGTTTCGACAATGACGCGCCGAAGAAACCGAAACCTACTCTTAGAGTGAAGAGAACATCTCCCAAGAAGGTAAGGTGTAATAATAATAACGTAATAATAATATGTAATAATGTCTCGAGAGTTTAATGTTCCAAATGAAAAGTTGATTGAATGTAAAACGTTACCCCTTTATTCAGGAGAGAAGTGCATCGTCCTATGTTGAGAACGAAGATTTCTCGATGCGTCCAGAGTCTCCTTCTGTTGCTGCCATCGATAGACAGAAGCAGTTGGAGGCTCAGCGAGATTTAGATCGAGAAAAACACCGACAAGCCGAAGAACGAGAGTACCAACGACAAGAAATTAGAGATAAAGAAGCAACAAGAGACGCGGAGAGAGAAAAGCAAAGAGAGCGGTACGAGATAAGCGGGGAAGCCCGGCAATCTGGAGTTGGTTTAATTATCGGGAATCAACTAGCAAATCCTGATCCAGTAAGCTTGTGTGGCAAACATCGTAAATTTTATCGGTACCATTCTTTTCATTTCTCTTACCGATATTATGTGTTTGCAGAATTCACTGGACGAAATGGAACGGAGGAAGGAACGCATAATGCTCCAGTCATTGCACAGAAGACAACAGCAAGAGGAAATGAAAGAGAGGAAGGAAGTGGAGGCACAAGCACGCCGAGAACAAGAGAAATTAAAGGCGGAGGAGAGAGCTCGTAAAAAAGAAGATGAAAGGCAACGAAGGGCGACTATTTTAGAACAGCATAAAGTGAAAAAAGCGATAGAAGAGGCTGAGAGAGAAGTGTGTGTTTTTCCAAAGATTTCTGCGGTCAGTGGTATTTTGATATTAGTCACGAAAATTTCTCGTTTTCTATGTAGGGCAAGGTTATCGATAAAGAACTTCTCAATGCAATAAAACCAACAAAATTGCGCAATAAGACTGCAACAACCCGACCGCGGCCCAAGACGATTCACGTGGATGCCGGAGCGGAATTAGATTCTGGAGCTCTTACGCCAAGTCGCGGGAAAAAGGGTTCTTCTTCTAATTTAAGTACAGGTATGAAAATGCATCCGACGTGGTTCAGTAGCATAACAATTGCTTGTTGCAACGAACAGTGTTTCTTGGAGATTAATTGTGCAGAAGTGAAAACTACCTTAAAGCGAATACTCGTAGAAAAAAACGTTTTGATTGTGTGTGCGACATAATATCATCGTAACGTAACTAAAACTCGTCTCCAAGATTTAACACTGCTATCGTAACAAGTAGTGCATTCCTTTGTTATAATATTCTAATAGTCACAGTTTCTCAATGTTGTAATGTAATTGCATTCATTCTTTGCATGGCGAAAATACGAGTTAAAAAAGATTAATTTTTTTTTTCTTCTTTAGTAACGCCGTCTTTTTCTATACTGATTTTTGTTGTTGTTACTGTTTTCTTTTCTTTTTTTTTTTTTTGAGATCTCACCCAGTCACAATTCCACAAGTTCAAAATTTTCTCAGCTATGCTAGTTTATCCGTCGCTCGTTGAAGACGGAAGTCTCGTTTAACAAATTGGTCGCGTACATTTCTCAGACACCGATTTGTATAAGCTAGAATAGCAAGAAAAATTCGAGCTGATTGTTTTGCACTAACACACTTACTGTAGCGTCGCTGACCTCTCCAACGATGAGGCGAGACTACTACCGAGGTTCGCAGGACAGTCTCACTGCTGCCCATTTCGATGATCGACGTCCCGGCCCTCTTTATCGGGGCGGCAGTCTCAGGGGTATGCACAAACACACACTCTCCGACTCACATTTCTATCTCAAACAGTCACATATACTAAATTTCTTACATCTTGCATTAGCGAAATGCATACGAAAAACGGAGCAAGTAATAAATTATTAGTATATTCCATGTTATACTACAATGATTAACATGCTAATTGGAGTGTTTTGCTTCTACCTGCTGCTTACAAAGAAAAATTGTTTACAAACTAATTGAAAGAGTATCGAATTCTCTTATATTTAATAAAAGGGGGTGCAACGTGTTGTATCAAATTTATTATTACTTAAAACGATTTGGATAATATTCGACAACTTATATTTTCTTTGATGTTATTCATTTTACAAGTATGAATGATATATACATATAGTATAGCACCTTTCCTTTCGTACGATTATGCATGCTTGAAATTTTTTTGGTATATATCTGTTCACGAGTGTAAAAGTAGCAGCGACATATATCCTTAAAAATATATAAATAGTATGTAGTATCGTCCTGGAGAAGAACTAACTGATTGTAATAGAGATACCCTATTTTAGTATCTTCCGTAG
This sequence comes from Nomada fucata, assembly GCA_948146005.1. Classification (NCBI taxonomy): domain Eukaryota; kingdom Metazoa; phylum Arthropoda; class Insecta; order Hymenoptera; family Apidae; genus Nomada; species Nomada fucata. The sequence goes on from OX411279.1 coordinate 3,003,218, forward strand.
ATTCGCCCGATGACGGTAGAGGTTCCTCGCCCTGTCGAAGTATGAATCAACTAGGTCGACGTGGCTCCTACAAAACATCTAGAGGTGGGTTGATTATTATTTATGGAAAGAATGCCGTATCATGTTCCTTAAACGTTTGGCTTCACGAAAGTAGACTCGTTGCAGGATGTATCACTGGTATGGGCAGCTACATATGAATCTTACAATGTTGAATATTTCATTAGCGTTTGATTATATTCTTCAAATTACCTGAGCAAGGTTACATAAGGGTATGACTTTTATTTTTAAGTAGCGCCTTATAGTAGACATCTTTCAGTTGGAACGAAACGTTGTTCTGCACCAACCTGCACCGGCTACCTTGAATTTATTGATGTTCCTAGTGGACATGGCTCGTAGTTAGACTCTGTCCCCGATGCAATGACGTACGATTGAAGCATCCCCTACTACTATTAATCTTTGATCGTACATAGCGTTTGGAATGTAACAAGGTAAACATTGCATTATTGCAGATGTGCAGGAGCCTCAGCAACAAGTTAGAGGCAGGCCTAAATACCCGAGTTACCAAAACTTTAAGGGGAGAAAGTCTAATTCCTTGATGAATTTGTGTGGTAAGAAGCACCAGTGACTTGGAATACGTTTATTCCCCCTTCTATCGTGCAACAGTACATTTTATGTGTCCCGTACACCGTTCCAAAAATGTTTGTAGGCTATAGCATACACGTAGTCTCGCATGGTGGCAGATTGGAGCACAGGTGGCAGTGATATATACTTACACGCATACACCAACAGCACATTATTTATATGTACTCGAAATTCCGTCTGCCACTTTATATATCTTACTGTTCCAAACGTAAACAGTAATTGCGTAAAAACTTTGTCCCTTTGATTCTCCTTGATTGTCATTTAATTTTGCGCTACCCTCGTAGACGGCAGACAGTGTTTCGATTCTCATTCACAGGACAACTCATTTGCTGCAGTAGATAAAATTCAGTTGATGCTTGTTGGGCTTGTTGTTGTGCAGCACTGGTTGTGGGTACCGATATTTTCAGTGTTTTCAGATTATTCTTGGTGGCTCCAGTTTCCATTTAATTAGCCTTTCGCTATTACTCACATTTAGGTCCTGTATCATACGGTTATCCTATCACTTACGTTGGATATGTACTTGTTCTGTGATTCCTCTCTATTTTTTATTTCCAGGTATTACGGTAATACGGCATAGTAAATTCATCTGGACGACGAACGTCATACCTTTCAGTAGAACTCATAATTTCTGCACGAGTTGCAAAACATTTGGTACACCATTTAACTAATCGTACGATCGTTCGATGAATTTGTTATGCTTTCTTTGTTAAGGTCACAAAACTATCATTAGAAATCGTTTGTTTCGCTATCAGCGAATTGGTCCATTGTCTTTTCATCGCGTGTTACGAAGTCTTTCATTGTTAGAATAAACCTAATCGAAACTGTTCTATTCGAAATTCTCCATCAATTAGTTCCTTAGATCGTCGTAGAATCACGATCAATCTACCTCTCTTTCCATTTTGATCAATTAGACGACGCTTAGAAGAAAAGAAAAAAAAAAGAACATAACTTCATCCATACTCGTCTCGTACGACATATCAATATTTGTTAAACATTTTTGTATTGGACGCAAGCTATGAAGATGGATACTTTTGTATGTCCTTCGTGAGTCTAACAAGTGACTAATATCTCACGGTCTATATGGGGGATTAACTCTTTAATAATTAATCAAATTGATTCCGTTCAAATTCCTCTCGCTTTGGTATCGGTGATACACGTTTTAGATCGGACTCTCTATCGAAAAGTCGTATTTGTCTCATGTCCCGTGAACGGACACGTACGGTGCGATCCTATTTTTTCTTATATTTCTATCTTCATATACTAAGCTTGCGTTCGCAGGTTCGAGTAGTGATCAAGACGGTATGATGTGTCGATACACAGATACGGACAGCGGCCTGGGCAGAGCAACACCGCCAAGGAGAGCACCGAGTCCTGGGATGGGTAGCATGAGGCATCTTCCGTCACCTTCAGGGCCTGGATCGCTGCCACCCGGACTGATGACCAAGAGGCGAGTGTTCGATGACGGTAGCAGCGACATCAGCAGCACGCCTAGCTCAATGATGGACTATAATGGTGAGTGAATTCGGTTACACGATTATTTTGTTGTTGTCGTGTTTGTGACTCATTTTGTATTCTATTACCAACAGGTCCAAGATTGTACAAGCAACCGACGACCAAGTCAAACCGTGGCATTATGCTGAACGCTGTGGAGTACTGTGTCTTTCCGGGAACGGTGAACAGAGAAGCGAAGAGAAGAGTTCTGGACGAAATCGCGAGATCGGAAAGCAAGCACTTCCTCATTTTATTTCGTGATGCTGGCTGCCAGTTTCGGGCACTTTACTCATACTGCCCAGATAGAGAGGAGGTCTCGAAGTTGTACGGCACTGGGCCGAAACAAGTCATTGATAAAATGTTCGACAAATTTTTCAAGTAAGTCCATGTTCACGCTGGCCTGATTACCGTTTCGAAAATAGTTGAACTAATTTTTAATTGAAGATGATTATTTCGATATTTCTTATTAACACGGTTAATTTACTATTTTTCGCGTGAAACAAATTTGTCGGTGCACCGACGAGAATTTTAATTTTCTACGGAACAATATAGGGGACACCTGTTAAACGTAATCTATCATATTGATTGCACATGTATTTTTTGTTATTTCTAGATATAATTCGGGAGGAAAATGCTTTGCGCAAGTTCACACGAAGCATCTGACTGTGACCATAGATGCCTTTACGATACACAATAGCCTTTGGCAAGGTAAAAAGGTGAATTTGCCAAACAAGAAAGACATGCCTCTCGTCATATAGTTTTACACAAGTGTCACACTTAATATTATGCTACTACGCCCTTTGTTGTTCATAGTTACTATTTTAATACAGGCCCATATTAAATTAATGCAAACGTTGCGTTCTTAGTCAATTTTATAATGACAAATGATTGATGCTGACTCGTAGACACGGCTGTGCAATCGTCTCAACGTTTTTATGGTTGCACGTCGCATCAAACGGCTCATTGTTACCACATATACGTATTCCGTTTTATAACTATCCCCCCTTTTTTTCGTTCTATTTTTTCCCCCTTCTTCTTTTTCTCTTCTTGTTTGTTTATCCTCGTTTTTAAGTTAACGTTAGCATCAATCACTGTGTCGTACGATTACCAATATCTAATTAATAGGAATGGTTTGTTGTCAGTATCTAATATCTTTGCGGACTAACTTTCGACGTGTAACCGCCTTGTAATCGTGTAAGCTGCTCTGTTGTAAATGAAAGTTGTGACTGATGTAAAATGTGTTAATTAATTTCTCTTATAATCGTTTCTTCTTTACCGCTGAATGAGAGAGTGAGAGCGAGAGAAAGAAGAGAAAGAGGGGCAGGGCTTTCATGAATGTCACGTAATGAACGTTTCGTCTTTATATTGCATAAAGTAATTCGCACATGTTTCCCCATTGCGCGTAAATTAAAGAAAAAAAAGAATGCTCTTAATTATTATCCTTATTACTATTGTTATCGTAGTATCATTGACTTTTATCGAGCTCTGAACGCAAATGGAGGATCATTAATTTGAACGTATCTCTGAAAGAATCGTATGAATTGTGAAAAATTAAGTCGTGTCTGTTTGTTTTTGTACGTAATTCATTTCTATTTTACTTGTGTAAAAAAGAAAAGAGAGGAAAAGTTGGGAAGAAGGATGAAACGCTTGTTTTGCTTATTAATTGGAGTTTTTACCACCGTGTCGCCCTTTTATATCTATACTTCTACCAAATAATTTCGAGCTCAACGTTGTTCCGTAATAGAACCTTCCTTTCCTTTTGTACTGTATCATCGCCATCGTCAAAGGCGAATTAATGATTCCTCGTTAAAGCATTGAGATTTTTGCAGCTGTTGACGGTTGCGACAGCGTACGTAGGTAATGTGATTCGTTCGTTGAAAAGCGTTTGAGAAGGTCCAGTTCACGGACAAAAAGAACGAGGAAGAGAGTAATAATATGGATTTGTAAATAAATAAGTTGATTCTGATTAGTGAAAGAGAATACCAAATCAGCCTTAAGATCGATCTGGATGTAATTGATGTGCGAGGATGCTTTTTTTCCTTTTTATCTTGTAGGTACATCGATTATAATTTATGTAATACCACGTTGATTTGAACATTTACAAGTGAGTTCTGTGAAGTGTACATCGATAATAAGAGACTTCGTGAAGATTTTTAGTTACGAGAGCATGAGAACGTACCAAACAGTACCAAAAGTAACAATTCGTTTCCCAAGAGAACAGTAAGATTTTTGGTAATCGATAGGAGAATGGTATTTGATTGTTAGAATGATTACGAGTTACGAATTAGATTTTCGATGGAAGTGCTCCTTTTCTTTCCTGCGCGCAATACCTACTTATTATTTCGCAATGTATTGAACTTGCAATCGTATCGAGCATTGTAAGGGGAAAGCAGAGGATGGTTGGGATAAAGAAACACGAAAATAATACCACTTTCGTCTGTATGTAGACTTTTCTTCGTCTTAATTAAATAATTTATTTCGAATGTCCTTGGCCTAAAAATGTTTTTAATCCAACATTCATTGTCTGCGTTCCTCGCGATCGAAAAAGGAGACTATGGAGAGAATGTTAACGATTTATTTATAAACCTCTTAGTGTATTGTTGCAAATTTTTAACGAAGCGGACTAATTGTTTAACCTTGTTATAAGTTTAATTGGTCCCACTTACGTTTTTTTTTCTCGACGATATATCGATCCTTTTTCGTCTAAGGAAAAACGTTCCCTTTTGGTTTTCTTTCCTTCTTTCTTTCTTTCTTTCTTTCTTTCTTTGTAACATGGTTCTCATTTCCTAATGGAACGTGTCAGTCCAATTTCAAGCGAAAAGAGAAAAAAAAAGATAGGCTACTCGTGTATTGTATATGAATGATTAATTAGCATAATAACGTAACTAACAGAAGAACTATTTATTGTGCCATAAATTACAAATGTTCGCCGTTCGTGTGGGAGTGGCACTGACCTTCCATCTTAACGATTTGATCCTTTTTAATGTGAATACAGATCGTTCGCCGTAAAATGCGGATAAGACGAATGGATAGAAACTAGATAGAGATAAAATACAAGCTTTGTACAGAAATATGGAGGGTCTATCCGTTATAGTATTTTCCTTTCATCGCTTAAGTTATGTTAAACGTATATAATATAGCGTTTATCAGTTTTCGGTACAACCGATATTTGTGTACTGTATTTTTTAGCTTGAAGGGTATATGTGCATGGGATTTGGAATGATAACGTTAGATGGATTAGGAAAAAAATAAAATGGAGATCAGTTCTATGCAACAATAGACCCCCTATATTCTGCAATTGCATAACAGGGCATGATCGTATTGATTATTATTAAATAATTATGCAACATATCGAATTTCATGTTCTTCACGAAAAAAATATATTTTTAATTCGCAACGATACACTTGGTTCAATCGTCCCGAGATTATTTTATTGGGCCTCGTGTGTACGAGGCGGATCACCCCTGTAACGGAAGGACTCGAAGAGAAATTTCGCTTAAAAAAAAGAAAATAATCCGTCGATTGTAGTATCCAAAGGAATTCATTATATTCTATTCACATTTATTGTAAATCTACTGCGTGTATCGTCATAAAAGGAAATGAAATGATGAATAGAGACATTTTTGCGAGCTTCAGACTTCCAGAATAGTCCGACCTGACAATATTGAACTCGAAAAATAATTAGACGCCATGAAATCAATTGTAAGATTTGAAGGGGCGAGCCATGATAAAAGTCTACGGTAACAACGTGAACGAACAACGTGAATGAAGATTTATGATTAACGATATAGTAGTCACTAACCTTTAAGAATCAACGGAAGGGAGCATCGGCTTGCGGAGAAAAGATTGGAAATACAATAGCGAAAAAAACAGAGCTGTAAAGAGTAAGAGAAAGTTGAAAAAGAGGATGTGTAACTCTAGCAAAGGAGGATGATTGCTTGTGCTTGATATTTATATTTTTCGAAGCAGAGAAATATTATTACTGAGCTGTTGGTAACCGGCGTGATAAATAATGAAACGAAAACAGAGAGATACGAAACACATAAAAATGGGATTATAAATAATCGCGCTTACTAATAATAAACGATTACCTTTATGTAATAATCATTCATTTTTATTGTCACAAACAAAAGAAAAGAAAACTGAAAACTTTGTCGAATCGTACTTGTTCGATTTATCAGTATCTGTAAATATTATGTTTTTATATACGCATAAAACGAAACTACTACTCGATAATATGTATTTATTGAGTACGTCAAGTAAAAATTTGGGTCATATTTTACTGTTAGTATCTTGCAGCGAATGTCATCAATAAAATTTAATAACCCACTTTGCAATTGACTTTCATTCTTCTGCGATTGATATTATATAAGATATATTATACTATATTATAAAATAGTGTACACGAAACTGACACTATAATACAGACAGTATGCGGGGCTGTGGAATCTTTCTTCAGCTTACAATGGGCATTTTAGATCCCGACTGGTTTCAAATTTAAGCTACTTACCATAACTACCTTCCCCGACAAATTTCAAGAACATGGCATCTGGATCAAAAGTTAATAAACAATTAAAAAGTCGGCGAGAATGCACTCGACGCTGTAAACTAAGGTAAAGGATGCTGCTAGACAATCGTGAGCTAATCGAATTTGTTTAAAGAAACGATAAACAAATGCGATTACTTCAATGTGCAGACGAGCTAGACCAATGATGAACAGACATACATGCAAGCTAAGCGTATAAACTACCATCTCCAACAGGTGCGAACATTATTCCATGTGAGGTTCATTTGTTATAAACAATTAAACAATTAAAATTGTTATTACGGCCAACTGAATATAGCTACAGCAACGGGGTGTTTTTTCTATGTAGCTTATCCTCTTCCCTTTCATTTGACATCCCATTGATTAAAAAACAATCACCGGGAGCCGAGATAACAATTTTTAAATATTTTGTCGGTAATCAGCCATGTGGCGCCATCTCGCGTTTGCGGCCTTCTTCGCATTTTGCCGCGGCTTCAAAACCGAATTTCAGGATTACACCGTTAATTTAAAGAATTACGTTTTTCTCAGTTTCTAGTGCATATTTTTTAACCGGACTTGAATTAAATTTAAAGCTACGAACCTTAGCTATATTCTCCAGTAGTTGCAACAATATGGCACTTGTGGTTTAAAAGTTATTAACTTTTATTAACGACTGGAAGCCGAGAAAAACGTAATTGTTTACATTAACGATGTAATCCAGAAATTCGGTTTTAGCGACGCGGCAAAATGCGAAAAAGGCCGCAAACGCGAGATGGCGCCACAAGGCTGATTACCGACATTACCGATAAAATTTTTAAAAATTATTATCTCGGCTTCTGCTGGGCCGATTTTGATCAACGACACCTCAAATTAAAGCTTTCTGTTCAAGGAACAATCTTTTTCTAGTGTCGAATAGGTCCCGCGTATAGTTACCGTGCAATGTTCAAACAAATACTTAAATTGTTTATAAAAAAGAAACAGTGCGTGAAGCATTAGTAAATCGTTTATTGTCGTGTAGCAGCATCCTTTACCTTAATTTTAAGCACTCGATCATTAATCTAGCTCCACCAGAAGCCGAGATAATTGCAGTGACCCGCAGTGCATTTTTGCCGATTTTTCAATTGTTAATAACTTTTAAACGACAAATGCCACATTGTTGCAACTACTGGAGAAGATAGCTATGGTTCGTAGCTTTAATTTAAGTCAAGTCCGGTTAAGATATATCGACTGGAAGCCGAGAAAAACGGAATTGTTTAAATTAACGATGTAATCCAGGAATTCGGTTTTGAAGCCGCGGCAATCTGCGAAAAAGGCCGCAAACGCGAGATGGCGCCACATGGCTGCTTACCGACATTCATTACCGACAAAATATTTAAAAATTGTTATCTCGGCTTCTGCTGGGCCGATTTTAATCAACGACGTCTCAAATGAAAAGGAAGAGAATAAGCTACACGATCAAAAATACCCTGTTGATGTAACTATAAGCAGTTGGCCCTAATAACAATTTCAATTGTTTAATTGTTTATAACAAATGAAATTTCCATGGAATAATGTTTACTCCTATTGGAGAGGGTAGCTTATACTCCAAGCTTTAATTCATGTCTTGTGGTCATTGCTGTGTCTCGTCGGCAAGTCGATGTAATCACATTTGTTTATAATATATTTAAACAAATTCAATTTTCTCGGCTTTTGCTGGACCGATTGTGATGGTATTTCTCATGATATTTCGATAATATTCCGCTCTCATGGATATCACCCTTACGAGATTCATTCCCTTCGTTTTAAAATAATCCTCTATTCCTCTTATGCCCCTGGTATAACCCTCCCCCCATCCTTTTCCTCTAAACATCCCTTCATTATTTTTCACTATACTTACTAATATATTTTCTGTGTGTGCAGGTTTCATGGACAAAAACTGAAGAGCATGGACCGGCACTTCTCATTGTGCGGAAGAGCAAGAAAGAAGGTAGAAGCACTCTTGCCACATACTTTAGTTATCCTTATGGTGTAGTGAATTAATTTAGAACAATTGTACAATTAATTGATATGTATATCTATTACATATTTTATTTTATATTCAGTTCATTCGGTAGGGCTGATATAAACTTTAATATTACTTTACTACAAGTTCTATTGAATGTGCCAAATATAAAATCGAACATCATTATTAGTTCAGTATTGATACAAGTTTTAGTTGTACGATATAATTAGATTGTAATTAGAAATAAAAGAATAGTTTATAAGTATCTGTTTGTAAATTAGTATTACATCATTTTTGTGACTTGTATCTTCATTAATTACTTAAAATAAATTTTCAATGCAAAGTACTCTTTTTATTTTTACACCTTGACAATCCTTGAAAGAACCTAATTCCAATTCCTTAAACAAGATGTACCGTGGATGAACTCTAAGAGCGTAGTTCTAAAGCGAGAAACTTGTCAAAATGATCCTACACGTTATTAAATTAAGCGCTCAGAAATTCCTGGAATACAACGTCAGTTCTTAGAATTGCTAAGGTTCGAATACCTCCACGCATATCATATTCTCCTGATACAAATCGACGATTTTCAGCAGATATTTCTGCCAGAAAGTCAGAAATGTAAGTGCTGAATGAAAGTTGTAAATAGAGCTCTAAGAAAATGCAACAAAGTTGCAAACAACGCCTCACGAAAATGCAACAAAGTTGCAAACAACGCCTCGCGAAAATGCAACAAAGTTGCAAACAGCGCCTCACGAAAATGCAACAAAGTTGCAAACAACGCCTTGCGAAAATGCAACAAAGTTGCAAACAGCGCCTCACGAAAATGCAACAAAGTTGCAAACAACGCCTCCCGAAAATGCAACAAAGTTGCAAACAACGCCTCAACTTTGTTGCAAAATTTTTGCCGCAACATTGTTGCAAATTTTTCTCGAGAATTTTTGCAACTTTGTTGCAAAATTTTTGCCGCAACATTGTTGCAAATTTTTCTCGAGAATTTTTGCAACTTTGTTGCAAAATTTTTGCCGCAACATTGTTGCAAATTTTTCTCGAGAATTTTTGCAACTTTGTTGCAAAATTTTTGCCGCAACATTGTTGCAAAATTTCTGGCGCAACATTGTTGCAACGTATTCTCAAGAGTTTTTGCAAATTTTTCTCAAAAATTATTGCAACTTTGTTGCGTTTTTGCAAAGCGTTATTTGCAACTTTGTTGCAAAATTTTTGGCGCTACATTGTTGCAAAGTATTCTCGAGAATTTTTGCAAAATTTTCTCGAGAATTTTGCAACTTTGTTCCGTTTCGCGATGTCTTGTTTGCAACTTAATTGCATATTTATGAGTAGTTGTTTGCAACTTGGTTGCAATTTTATGAGATGTTTGCAACTTTGTTGCATTTTTTAGGCGATATTTGCCACTATCTTATATTTTGGCCGATGCGTTCGTTACAACCTTGTTGCGTTTTCGCGAGGTGTTATTTGCAACCGTTTTTCATTTTCGCTAGGCATTTCTTTGCAACCTGGTTGAATTTTGGTGAGGCCCTTTATGTATATCTGGTTGCAATATGTTTAGTAATGTTGAGGACTATATTTACAAGTTCTCCGCTTGTGAACTTTGTATTTAAAGTTCCTGCACGGTAGTACTTGTTTAAGGAATTGGAATTAGGTATTTTCAAGGACTGTTGTGGTGTGAAAATAAAAGGAGTAATAAAATTCTTTTCATTGAACATTTATTTAAACTAATCAATGGAGATACAAGTTACAAAAATGTTATAATTCAAATTTGCCAGCTGCTGGATATGCCAATCTGTCGGTAGAGATACAGTGACTTGGAAATGGCACAGGCGTTCTAGAACCCTATATGTAAATGACAGAAAGATACATTTGATTATAGATCTTCTTATATCTAGTCTGTGGTGGGGCTGATCTACCTTATTTGTTCGTCTGATTTATATTAAAAACGCGGTAAAATGTCAATATTGAAGAGCTCAACTTTATGCATAATTAAAGAGTAATAAAAGAACTGCTGTACAGTGGCTTTGGTTGTAATATTTACTAATTCTTCAGTATAACTTTTTCACTGACGTGTTCCGAGTATTTTGATTTATTTGTATTTTAGGTTATAGTGTTAATCATGAGCGAGAAACAAAAGGTGTTAATTTGTGGAGATGTAGAAGGTCATTTTAAATTTATATTCGATAAAATTGAGGCTATAAATAAGAAGAGCGGCCCATTCGATTTTTTGCTATGCATTGGAAATTTTTTTGGCGAAAGTAATGCTGAACTCGAAGCCTATAAAAACGGTATGAAAAATATACCAGTTCCAACGTATATTATCGGTCCTAATAGAGACACCGATTTGGACAACTATCCGGACGTTGATGGCTGCGAGATTTGTCAGAATTTGACCTTCCTTGGAAAACGTGGACTGTACACTGCTAGTTCTGGTCTTAAAATAGCTTACGTCAGTGGTACTGAGAGTAATTCCTCTGAATCAAAACTTACTTGCTTCAGTGAAAGTGATGTTATTTCTATAAAACAAGCCTGTTTGAAAGGCCAGCCTAGTTTCCGTGGTATTGATATATTAATGAGCTCTCCTTGGCCTATCGGCGTCACAAATTTAGACCCCAATAAGCCAAACTTTACATATCATGGTTCTAAATTGATTGCATGGCTAGCTGCTCAGGTAAAGCCAAGGTATCATGTATCAGCATTGGAAGGAATACATTATGAAAGGCCTCCTTATAGGTAAAGAACTTTTGTTCCTACTAACGAATACATTATTGTATTATTTGAAATAATATTTCAATTTATTTATTGCGCATTTTATTCATTAGGAATCATAGTCTACAAGACAGTAATATTGAAATTTCAACAAGATTTATAGCTCTCGCCCCTGTGATGAATAAGCAAAAGAAGAAATGGTTGTACGCATTAAATCTAACTCCTGTTGATAGAACCCGTTTATCGGATTTAGTGATGAAAACTACAGATGAAACTGATACGCCGTATCCAAAAGCTATGTTGTCAAATGAGCCATCGGTGCAAAATAAGGTGGAACCAAAGCAGGCACAGTTTTTCTATGATATGGAATCTCGAGAACCCACCAGAAGGACCAAACATTCTGAAGGTTCTAATAAAAGACAGAGACCAGAATTTGATCAGGCGAAATGTTGGTTTTGTTTGTCCAGTCCTGAAGTTTCTAAACATTTGGTAATATCCGTTGGAGCAGAGATTTATGTTGCGCTGGCTAGAGGTGGATTAGTGGAAAACCACTTCTTAATTCTACCAGTGACACATCATCAAAGCCTTTCTATTTTACCAAAAGAAGTAAAAGATGAAATGGACTTATATAAGAAGGCAATAACGAAATATTATGCCACCATGGATTGCATACCTGTGTTCTTTGAACGCAATTTCAAAACATCTCATTGTCAGTTGCAAGTTGTGCCTGTTCATAAAAATCAAGCACCAGCTTTAAAGGAAGCATTCGAGGTAGTTATTCTGATTATTTTAGGTTTCACACACTGGGAGTAAAGTCATCATTCATTTAATAATGCATTCATTTTAGGAGATGGCCGAGTGTAATAATTATAAACTGGCCGAATTACCGCCACACGCTGATTTACAGCAAATCGCTAAACCAGGAGTATTATATTTTTATGTAGAATTGTCGAATAATCAAAAGTTATACTACAGAATCAAAAAGGATTTCCCGCTCCAGTTTGGAAGAGAAGTGTTGGCTTCTGACAGGATATTAGATATTAATGACCGGATCGATTGGAAGGATTGTCAGTTGAGCAAAGAAGAGGAAACGGAGTTGGCAAAGCGAATTAGGAAAGAATTCCAACCATTTGACATAGATATTTGAAAGTGTATTGAAATTTTTTAAAGTCGGCATTGTAAAATATGTACATACATCTAACACATTCAGTGCCACGTCAGCCACAGGTGACTGACACTAAACTTTCCGGTCAGGCCGCGACAGTGGCCGCTCACTGACAGTGTAAAATACGATATAAAACTAAAAACATTGCATTGTTTTAAGTAATTACTTCAAATTTATTTAAAACTTACTTAATTTTTATTTATTATACGATCGTATCATTAATGTACTTAAATATTTTTTATCCAAAAATTTTAATGGATTTTATTGAAACACGGTATACATAAAAACGGTTGTCCTTCGCAGGTACCACAAAATGTGGCAACTTGCTTAGTCAATTTTCTGGCTACTTTTCTACCAAATTGTGTCGCATTTTCTTCATAACATGTTTTACAATACTTTCGCACTGTAGAGACTTTTCCAGGCTTTTTTTGGAGTTCGTGTCGTGGTTGTTTAGAAGTAGTTGCTATACTGTTAGGTGGAATGTCCTTGTCCTCGTCATTTTCACGTTCAACGCTAAAGAAAGAGTTTTGTCTGCACTGGACCGAGAACCGCAGAGAACTGGATGAATATAAATGTTTGCATTGCTTTGTCGTAATCTAAACAGATCCACGGCCGCAAGCAGATTTCGATGAAATTTTATCTAGCGGGCCAAAGGATAAGCAAGTCAAAACCGACTTGGAGCTTAAACTACGCCGCGGCGCGGCTTCTCGAATCCGCGCCCTTTGGGTTAAACGGAAAACGAGGTAAAACCGGCGTGGCACTCAACGTGTTGAACATGGAATTTTTTATGTAATATATACACGAATGTTAATTTATTAACTTATAAAAATAATGAGTAACATTTTCATTAATCAACAGCTTGATTTTATTAATACCTCAGTATGTAATCTTCTGGACCTTCAGTTGGATCTAGACCACTTAGTTTCATTTGCAAGGCTATATGTAATAAGTAATCGTAACATTCAGTCCTAGAAAAGAAAATACATTTAACAAATCAGAGAAGAAAAATGCACTTAATAGGGTAGAATTAAAGCACCATACATTGTCTTTGCTTGTTGCCATGTATCACCCCAAACATAAATACCATGTCTTCTTACTAATACAGCAGAAGTTTCTGGGTAAGCGATAATAACCCTGTCCAATTCATCTTTCAAGTCTTCTTCAAACGGTGTATTTTCAATAATTGGCACCACCAATGTTTCGTCATAACGATATGCTCTTCCCAGTTGCTGATTTCTTATACCTACGAAGCATAATACCAAAATGTTAAAATAGTGGAATAATTTCAAACAATACATTTTGCCCATAACTGTACTTCTATACCCTTTATCATTTCAAGGTGGGTAACACGAAATTCGTTCCCAGGCCAGTGTAACGTTACCATTACAGCATACTTCGAATGAGTATGAATTACAGCTCCGGCATTTCTCCTTCTATACGCACACATAAATAATGGAGTACACTGCGATTTCTTCAATCTTTTCTCTTTTGGAGGCAATTCTATGTCATTTCCGCTGATGTCTTGTACAAATATTTCATCCGGAGTAATTCGTTCTTTCTGTACTCCGGATGGGGCTATATAAATTTGATCTCTGCAAAATAATAAAAAATACGACATTAATTAATTACAACCTTAACTTGAATAATAATACAGATATAACGTTGCGCTAACTTGTATTTAATGGATATACCGCCTCCAGTACCAGTAACCCATCCGAGATCATAAAATTGCTTACATAGTTCAGGAATCAACAATCGCGGATGTTCCTATGGTGCAAATATACATTAAAATTCCACAACTGTACCATAGGTGTTGTGCTATTAAATAATTATATGTAATACCTTGTCATATGTCTGACCATCTGAAGACATTATTAACAAACTGCGTATAAGCCTCTGCTATAATTCTGATACGACTGCTAAATTCTTATCAGTCTTAATTCGCTCAGCACGATTGCAACATACACAGAATGTATCCTTACATGTACTGTAACCAAACAGCTACTGCGCGCAGATAGGCAACAGCACCGACAGAATCTGTTTACAAAACCATAAAACACACTGACAGAATCAAATAGCGGATTGGCGGCAGATATCGAGCAGTCCTGCAGACATAACTAACCTAAATTGTTCTGTTACGCTATCGCGTTAGCCAGGCTTAATATCTAGTAATATCGAATCAACGATCGATATCGATATAACAGTATCGATAGCGATAATAACTTAGGATCGAAATTCAAAGTCAGATAAACAGACGCGATAAATAAAGCTACATATTATTTAGTACAAGTTGTAGGTATTAGAATAAAAGGAAAGTCAGAGCATTCGGATCTTAGAACACTTCGCTTGGAAGATTTTAAAGGCTGTTTTATTATTAATATAAACAACCGAACCTACACAAACTGCCCATATCCCAACAATAGATACGCAACAGTCCCATGGAGAATTCAAGCTGATCAAGTTGCAGGCTCTGCCTAGCTTTCTGCTGTGAATCTGTCATGGATGTGCCATCAATCTGACAGAATCCGCTGTAGCAGGTTTAATAACAATGACAAATTTTTAATCAAAGTCTTCAGTGTCAACTGGTGTTATTTACAAATATTATGTTCACTATTTTATATGTTACTAGAAAAGTCTGCGTTGACCAAGCACATTAATGCCTTCAACTTATACCGCGGTTGATTGCGGTACATTGTATAACCTCTAAGTATCAAGTAACATGACTTCCTGGATCACTTCAACGCCCCGGTAATGTTTAAAATATTTCTTCGAAACCTTTTTTTTAGGCCTGAGATCTTCTGCGTTTTATAAACCGAAACAATGATAATCTTTGGCTTCGTTTGTTTCACTTATTGTTTCAGCCTTGAGCAAGGTATCGCAATAGCGAATCAAATTGACAACAGTAAGTTTCGTTTGCTGATAAACCGAATTTGTCAAACGCTACAGTTCAATGTAAATGCAAAAATATTCAGCGAGGAGGAGGAAGAGAAATTGTTAGTTTCCCTGGATTTAAGTAAAGAAGACTTGTCTTGTCTTTTGGACGCGATAATATTGATTTACAAGCAGGCAGCGTGCAATATTATAAAGACTCAAGTAATGGAAACTACTTTAAAGGAAACGTTTAAAACAGCCGATGATAAAGTTCAAGCATTTGTGAATGCTTGGGTGGCATATGGTAAAGGCATTATTGACCATTTCAGACAGATTTCTATATTTCCCGTTCAGGTACGTTACAGTTGAGAAAACATTAATATGAACGCAAGCATGCATTCCTCTTATATCGTATCATTTTGTTCCAGGTTCAAGATATAGATTGGAGTTTAAATATACAAGCTGCATCTTCCACTATAAGAAAGGATGTACGACCAACGTCCTTGTTGCAATTAAATTTGACAAAGGAAGAGGATTCTAAACTGACGGTTGAATTCGACAAAAATAAACTCATAGATCTCTATGAAAATTTGGAGAAAATACAGTCACAATTGGATGCCCTTAAATAGTTATTAAATATAGTTGATAATACTTACGATAACTGCGAAATATTTATTGTATTACTATAAGGCATACTTTCTGATTTTCTATATTTTATATTGTACTTTATTTATTACTCTGTATATTAACAGCGCTACTGAAATACAAAATTTGTTATGAATTGCTACTGTTGCTACTTATCCTGAAACCATAATTATAATTGTATTACATAATTCAATTTTGTTTATGTATTCGAATATTGTCGTATACTTTCGACGGATTCCTATACTTTCGGACGTGCTCGTACTGCGGACTTCTATTAGGTAGAACGCTAGCAATATTCGTCGCATTTTGATTTTCTTGTTCGAAAATTTTCCCCGGACCTTCGCTGTATCGTTCGTTGCCCACGCGTGTTCTGTGCTTCCTCTCTGATACGGACACAGTTTCTAAAACTTGCGACGTCTTCCTCACAAACAAACGTGCCTTACAGACGACCAAAACGACTATAATAATCATTAAGAGCAATGTCACGGCCGTGAGTGCACCCACTATCCACCCGAGCCTCTCGTCTGAAATGTTGAATTCATGAAAGATCGAGTAATCGTTAAAGAAATCAATTAATACGCACCCCCGAGGCTATTTAACAAGACAACCGATGCGCTTCCCAATTCTTCATAAGCGCGCTCATTGGGAACAGTAAATTTACACATCCACGGTCCCAGATCCGAGTGATCGGGCTTAAATTCCAGGGCGCATACTCCAGTATGATAATCCATCTTTATATTGTGCCTAAAAATGGGAAGATTTAGGGAGAGCCATTTCTTTAAATCAATCGACGTCCCGTCGACAATGAACTTACCTGTCGGTCCCGCTCATATTTTGGTAAATATGTACTTTCGGTGCATGAATCCAATGGCATTGCACTTCCGACACTACGGTCCTTACCTTGCACGAAAGAGTGACCATTTGATGGGGCGTAGCCCACAGTGCCACAGACACTGCCTCTAAAAATCATCAACCTTCTCTGTAATCAATGTTTCTCCGCTATTTCCTTTCACCCCAATCACCGAAAGCATTGATGTCTCCTCTTCGGCGGCGTGCATTCGGTGCCCGGTTCGTGCACAAGCATTTCTCGCCAACAGATTTCCCTGTTCGGATAGAAGAAGGATGGTAGTGTGCCGGCGTGTCGAAGATGTTCAGTGTGTAACGTGTGTGTAACATACGGTGAAGTGTCCTTCCTTTAAAATGATCCACCCGTATATTTGAAAATCGTAATTACTTTGGACCAATTAGGCAGACCGTGTTTAGCTAATCCCCTTTCTCGCGTACATGTGTTCGTGTTCAGTGTATCTGTTCGCATCGAATACAGTGGGGACGAGGAAGATCGTGGCGATAATTTTCGTATTATTATTTATTTAAAGAAATCGTTTACAATGGTGGAGAGACTGGCGCTCAAGCACGCACGGAAATAGACGACGATCCACCGATCACACCCCGGTGCAGATTCTTGAATTGCTCGCTTTGGACACTTAACAGTAAGTAACTTAATGGCACACGAAAGTATTAATTAGCTTCGAATGAAAGCGTACTATGCTCGATCGTTGCACGCGACGCGTATGAAGATCCTCGTGAGTTGGTTGTCTTCGTACGATCACGTCGCAATCAGAATTTCCCCGCGTCTCGATATCGTTCCCAGTTATCACCCTTCCGCCTCTTTGCATAATCGTTGTTGCCCCGTAACGCCAGCGGCGACGTTACAGCATATCCGAAACGAAGGCGAGCATTTCAAATGGGACGCTTAACAGTAAGAATTGTCTACTTAGCGTTAATTTTAGCATGTAGCTGAATATAATGAGTATATTGCAAGTGGGCATCGTGGTATTCTAAAAAGAAACCTGTTTCATCGTGGACTTGTCGCGGTGTCATCGGTACGTTGACTTCATATTTAGCAACGCGTCGGCCACGGGCCAGTTAACCGATTTATTAGCGGTTCCGTGGCGAGTTTAATCGTTATTAGCACATTGGAGTCTCTTACACAACCTACTTCGCTTAACAAATAAATATTCTTAGCCTTAGACGCTAAAGTAGTCCTATGCGTAGTCTTTTTTAAATAGTTACTAACTAATTGCGTCACGGGTTCAACATTTCCTACGAAAAATGTGACGAGGAGCACGAGCGCATTTTCATGTTACGTCAAGACGACCTGAACAGAACAGTAGCGTCGCTTTGAAAAAACATTAGAACTCGATCCATCGAAGGGATACAAGAGATTACGAAGGTCGAGATCGGCGATCGTCGGCCGTCATTGAATTTAATTGACTGTATATATGTATGGGTCGTTAAAGTTCGATTGGCGAGCGTTTTTTCAAAGTAAGAGCACTTTCTCTGTTAATACTAATTTCGATAATAAATAATACGAAGAATGATAACAGATGCAGTCACATTGCTCGCGAAATTGCTTACACGTACAATATGGTTTCGCGTGTCTATTAACGTGGCTATTTAACTATGCCTAATGCGAAATCATTTGAGCGTAGGCCTGCCGTTGAGCATATAAATAAGGAAGGGTGAATGACATTTAGTGATAGATGTTATTTAACGAAGGGGCGAAGTATTCAAGCGTGTCATCGACGGGGGTAGTAAAATCACGCTGAAAAAAATAGGGTTCAGTGAGCACAGAAACATATTGCATACATACTAAACAAATAATGTAGAAAAAGTAATCGTGAGAATGGAACAATTGTTACTGACATAAAACAATCTTGTTAGATATATTATTTGGCGTTCCTTTTGACGCTGCACTTGTCTCATAAGAGAAAACGGACGATATCATACGTCGATTATCGGGCTGCGGTCAGCCCTTAGGCATAACTATCTAACAAATCTTCGCGAAGGTTCGCCAGGGAATTAAATTAGGTGAATCAAATGCGATTGAATAAAGGCATGCTAAGTAACGAGCGAGGAATCTTACTTCTCGTACAATGTATGAACCTTGATCACGATGACTAATTGTTAAGTGACAAAGAGGCAGACGTTGATATAAAGCCTGAAAAATGTTGTGCAGATTCCATCACCACCGCGGTGCCTTCACCTACGATAGTCTTCGAAGCACCTAGACGGGAAAAATTTCTCGCCTATGGTGCCAAGATTGACGATCAATCGGTGTTTCATTTCTTACCGTGTCTTTTAGGCCTCCAATTGTACCCTCTAAACTCTGTGATACGCACGACAGCGCGATCGACCTTACCTGGACGTTCTCCCGAACGATACCAATCGCAAATACTAATGGCTGTTACACGATACATCGTGTATATACATTTGCACGGGATGAGTCATTTGACGCCGGGGTATCCGTACGTTTTGCAAAATACGAACACCCAGAAGACAGTGTCGAATAAAATTCTTTTGCGTAACGGAGGAAAAAGCAAACAAATCAGCGTACTATCTCAACAATTGTTACCATCACGCTTTCGAAGGGGAACGAAATCTTTGCGAACGCCACGGTAGAACCGATCCTCTTCGAACGTGCCTGACGACCTTTACGTTCGCTCATTTAATGTTATAGTTCGAAGAGTAAATTACAGACTGGACGATGTGAAAGGTATTCGACATTGCTTCCCTTCAGACCCATTCCGTACTTCTGTTGTTAATATATACACAACGTACGCTCATCCTACACGCTCTTCAGGATCTATGGCCGATCTACGACCAAGCCTCGAAACGGTTGCAAATATCGCGTGGCGAACGCGTCGACCACAGATCCTTGAATCGATGATCGATTACTTTCTTTACGCCCTCCACCCGCGGATGGAAAGGGATACGTGTCGTTAATCCGTCTCAGGATTCAATTATACCTGGTTCCAGGAGACTCAGCTTGGCCGGAGGCGCGTCCGTGTAATTCTGTCTGCCGCGTATCCTGGCCCCGCAGGTCCATAGTCCTTCCTGTTCCTCGAGAGCGTGCGACAGCCTGACGCTGCAGTCTCTCGCCTCGCTTCCGGCCGCAGGAAATTGTTTCACCACAACGGTGGTGTTGGAGTTCACCGGCGTTAGGGACCATCGGCACTGTTCCACGGCCGAGGAGGTCACGCAACGGAGAGAAACGCTTCCGCCGGCTGCTATTTGGATGTCCTGAGACAATTCCGAAAACTCGACCTCGCCTGAAACGCGACGTTGTCGATGAAACATATTTATATTTGTCCGCTGTACACAATTTGTCTTATACAATAAGTGCTACGCAAATTCTGTAACAGACTGCTTTGTGCAAAAGTTTCACTCGACGACAGAGAAAAGTGCCGAATACATACGGGGCACATGTCCTGAATAAAAGCTTCGTTCGTGCACCACAGAATGCACGATTTAAACTAAGCAATTTATCGTTGCCGCTGACGACGAGTGCGCACAGACAGTAGAAACACGTTGAAAGTAAAACAGGTACCTTGCTCGAACACGGTGAGTTTGGCAAATGGCGAGGTGAGTATCGTGTTGAGGGAACTGATCGAGACCTGACAGGCCCACTGACCCTGTTTTTCGGCGTAAACCCGGGGCAACGTCAGCGAGCAGTCTCTACCAAGGTCGCCGTTGCTCGAGAATTCCTGAACGACGATTTCTGGCTCGTTTCCGTGGAGCGGTTTCCAGGTCCACGTACACTTTTCTACCCGGCTGCTCGTTACGCATTTCAACGTGGCCTCCGTACCAATCAGCACGGAAGTGTCCGTCGGCATTTCAACGAAGTTGACTTTGGCTGGAACATCGGGGCAGGATAAATTGATCCATTAAACACACGTTCCGGCGGATACGCGGGCAAGGGAAATCGTGACCCGCTTACGAACGATCGAATTCGACGAATTTCTAGGAATACCGATGTGCTGTTTTCGCGGAAGGAATTTCAGTATTCGTACCTGTGGGCAAGAGGCTAACAGTGGCCGGTGGTGCTTTGTGTAGAATTCCTTCCGGTGACAATCGTACGCCGCACGTCCACAGCCCTTCCTCCTCGTACAGGATGTTCTTGAACCTCACCGAACAGTCATGGTCGGTGTCTTTGTTTGGATTAAATTCTTTGATCACCACGGGCTCTTGGCTCGAGTTCGACGACCGCCAGGACCATTCGCATTGAACTACTGGCTTATTTACGAGGCATCTAAGAAGCACGGATTCTCCGGGCGCCACTTGTATACCTCTGGACAGCTGGACGAATTCAACTGTGAAACGAAACAAGACGTTCCTTATTCCTCTCGTCTGGCCTCTCAATCGTCGCGCGGTAGGATTACGGGGAATAGCGAACAATTGTTTTTCTCTCACCTTCCGAAATCAGAAATCGAATCGGATTCGACTGCGTGAACGTCGCGTTCGGTCCGATCCTCGCGCCGCACGTCCAATAGCCTTCCTGTTCGGGCAGCACGTTCTTAAATTTGATGCTGCAGTCGGTGCTGTCGTTGCCGAACGCCGGGAATCGTTTCACCTCGAAGTTCCACGGCTGCGATTGGTTCAGCTGCCGCCAGGACCATTGACACTCGCGGACAGGCGATTTCATCTGGCACATTATTTGCGCCGACGATCCGGCCGGTATCTCGACGACGCCGTCGACTTTAGCGAAGACGACGCGAGGACCTGGACAAACGCAGACGCCCTGTCTTTATTAGATCGCTGAACGACGGACGAATTGTCCGGGCGAGAATACGAACGCAGTTCTCGCGACGAATTCGACGAACAAGGAGAGACAATCGACATTCCGTACCCTGATGTTCATTAACGATGCTCAGCTTGGCGGGTTCCGTGCTGGTGAAAGGATCATTCGTGGAAGTTCTCGCGGCGCAGGTCCAGTATCCGGTCTGCTCGTGCTTGGCACTTGAGAACCTCACGGAACAGTCGTTGCTATTGTTCCCGAAGGCAGGAAATTGTCGCACCGGCAGCGGATTCGTGGTCGGCGTCGTCGTCGTCTGAATCATCGAGATCGTGGTAACTACAAGTGGCAGAAGAAAAGAATATCCGGTTACGGGGATGCACTGAAACCGTGACTAATCGCGAACCAAGCGAGGCAATTCTAATCGTGAACAAACTCTGTTCAATCCTTCATCGATAATCATTCCGCGCGTACAAATGCGAAATTCATTTCTGATGAAATTCGTTTGCAGGGGAAAAAGGTACACAGCGATAACACTAACTGGTCGCTGGTGCTTCGCTGTTGTTCGGAAGTGGCAGGTGAACTGGCGTCAGAGGTTGCCAGGACCATTGGCACTCGGCCACAGGGCTCGCGGTCCTGCAGGCCAGAAGCACCGACGAGCCGATCTCCGTTTGCGTGTGTTCAGGAACGTCGACGAAGATCACTGGGGTTGGCGGTGGTTTGGTTCCAGGCAGGATGTCGTCCATGGAGTGACCTTGGACATCAGGATCGACCGAGATCGTGCTGACGGGTGTGACGTTGGTCGTTTGGGTCGCGGTAACGCCATCAGTCTCCTCCAGCACCGGTACACCTGCGAGCAAACGATCAGCACGTTGGATAAGATCAATGCGAATCGCGCGAGATCAATTTGATCGAGAGGCCCGAAGGCGGTTCGATTTTGTTCAGGAAATTGGTGCGTTCTATTTTAAGCATCGGCGACACTGTTCAGTGGGACGATAGAAAAGGAAAGTCGGGTATTAAAATAGAACGTTTGAACGGCGTTGCCTCACTGGCTGCCGAACAGGTTCGAAAATTCTGCGAGTACCTCGAATTCCACGATAGACATCTGCAACGCGACCACGTTTCACCAAATTGCCAACTGGTCTCACATAAAGATGCGCCACGAGATATCTACGAATGATTCGAAAGGCGACTGGCAGGCGACTGGGCAACCTCTAATTACATTCTACCCTGAAGGGCCGTTGACCGCGGTCGCGCATTGTTCAAGTCGAAAATTAACTAAGAACATCGTCGGAGGCGAGATTAATCGAAACGTCCAAATACTTCGGCACGCTTAACGCCGTGCTGTTTCGATAAAGACTTTATTTCGTATTTTAATGGCTTCGTTTTTTATTCTCCGTCTTACTCGAAGAGGCTTCGCTATTGCCGTTCCCGTGTAAATATGCTTTCCGTGGACGTTTTATCGTCGGTCATTCAGGTCTTGCCGGTCGTCAGAAAAAGAAACGGAAATTGAGCAGGCTCCGTGCCGCGGCGTACAGCACCATGATCCGATGGAACTCAGGTGAACATATATGTAGGACACATCGGGCAGGAAGCTACGACAGTCACGTAGACAATCGCCTTGCGTCTCGCGTCTGTCACCGTGTGCAAATAGAACCAGGGACGGATCGATAATAAAATATTTGTGAAAAGGGGAACCACCGCGAATCAGCGTTGTAAAGCTCGATTCGTTGCAACGCGGACCGAATACCAAATTCTCCATTCCGCAAGAGGTTCTTCTACGGTCGTGCGGACGACCTGTTCAATTATGCCCCTTCTTCTTTCCCGGCTTCCTCTCGCCGCTTCTAATCGGTCCTCTGTACCGTAATTTTCGCGTGGACCGTCGATCGAAATCGCTGTATCAAGATCGTTCGAGGTGCACGCCATACAAAACGTCGCGAGTTCCAGACGCGAGAAGGTTCAGGGAAGCATTTCGAAACGTCGCGCCGTACGGGTCCGTACCGCTAATTGTATCGAAAGTCGGCCTGTTTTGTCCGGCGAATGATCACGGTCAAATTTCTCTGAATGAAAGATCGACCGTGTGCACCGTTCCCCACGCTTTCTACGCGGCCACGATATGTAATACGTGTCCGTGTCGAACTTGGGGCCTTGGTATTGTCTCGTTACGTTCGCCAACTGCGAGCTCGTCCTCAAGCCGAGCAAAGGTGGTCGCTGACACTGGAAGGTCGTTTCCACTTTACATTGACATGCTCATCGGGCTCTGCGGTTTTACAATACGTGTTGCTTCGGCACACCGGTAGCGGGCAATACAATCTCGCTGCATCCACGGTGTATAAACTGTAATATTTATAGCCGACGTCGTTCCAGTGCGGATCGCGAAATTGCGTTGCCCCTTGTAGTAAATGATGATTATGAGAATTCCATAGGTGTTCGTGATTACATCATACCGTGCAGTTTCCAACGGCTATTGTTACACGGATGGCTTCGATTCTCCGTGCGATTGGTCGCGAGGCGAGCGATTGCGTTTCGAGAGCGACCAAATTCGACGGGGCTCATTCGGAGAGTCCGCGACGCGTTTTTAATCAGAAAAATGAAAAGCCATTCGGAAAAGCCGTATGGACGATAAATTGCCCGCATGAAAGTTTTATCGAAGAACTTTCACCTCGAACGACTGTGATTTCCATACAATGGTTAATAAGGCATTTAATAAAAGCGACGCTTTCTCGTTCTCGGTGTTTTGTCAAATATTCGTCGGTCGTTCCTTCTTCCTACATCGAATCTTCGAATCCGGGACAGTGATGCAGGTACGCAATCGGCGCTCCCCGACGAGCGACTTTGTCGCTTGACTTTGGTGGCGAATCGTGAGAATTATTGCGTAAGGCGGTATCGTGTGTACAGGTGTTACGACGCAGCGTGTATTAAAAAGCGAAGAACCACTTGACGCGCCCTGCGCTCGATCCATTACATCGCGTCGCGAGTCTTTCGCGAAATAGTTCACAATCTTTTGACACAAAAAAAGAAAACGCCCACCGTGAAGCGACGAGGAGGACTCGTCGGCGATCACGCAGCATCTGTGTTACGGCGTATCCATTCAGCCGCTCCAAGGCCGCCGTTTTACTTTCTTCACACTTTCTTACTTTCTTCATCGCGTCCTTGATATTCCGGCACGTAATTTTCGTTCGTTGCCCGCCACGATTCGTCGATGTCTCCGTTTCAATTCAAGCCCGCTAACGATTCCGCCGACCTCAACGTTACTCCTGCAACTAAATTGCCCGTCCACTTTTCACCTATCAATCTTCTCGGTTTATTTATGCCCGCGCGAGCCGATCGGCGGTCTAACGGTCGTTTGGCCGCGGGTGATGGGCCCGTCGATTAAAAATATCGGTACCCGAAGTATTGGAGGTGGGCAACGTGCCGGACGTACCTTCGCCTGCCCCCGTCATGACTAATTCCACAACAATGGAATACCAAGACTATCGGCTATGCGAGGCAAGGCCAAACGTTTCTCGTAAGCGAGGAGATAGCGCTGGCGAGAAGAAGCACGGATTCGACCAGGTCGAAGACGATTTCGTTCCGTAATTAAGAACGGGCCGATGGGCCCGCAACCACGGTCGTTAACCCGACATCAGCGTCTCCGGGACGACAATTAGAGAGACCAGTCGATTTCTTTTCCCACGTAGAGGCATTGTGAAACCCGAAATGCGTCTACTGGGCGTTGTCTGTCCAGCGAATTTTTCGTCGCAGAACCGTCCAGGAGTCCGTCCGGAGGGTCTCGTTTCTTCGCAGCTTTATCGAGAGAGAAAGAGGAAAAAAAAAAGGGAACAGCCTGACGTGGATCGATGAATCGGAGAAACTAAATTTTGGAGAATACCCGTGGAATGACGCACAGGTGATCTCTCGCAAGTACTGGGAATCATTTGAGCAACGTTGACCGCGAATATACGCCGTCAAATAGAATGCAAAAGTTTAATCCGTTGGAATATTTGGTTAGCAGTTTCCGCTAATATGTGCCCACTTATCTCGCCGAAGCGGTTGAACGCATATTTGCGTCGGGATTACGGAAGATCGTTCTCTAGAAATAGTGACACAACCGTTCGAGAGGGCCGAAGTTAATAACTCCGAAACAGTTATCGACGTCTAGCGCCACATTTTTCTTTCTTTTTCAGCTGACCCATTTAGCTCTTTCTTTTGTAAGTCGAGACCAGCCTCCGATTATTCAACGGAGCGGTCCCGTTTGATCCGTTCCACGGTTTTCGCTTTCCGCACGCGTATCGATTGACGTCGCATCCGCGGCTCGAGAGTATTACGTCGAGCTCGGTTTCCAGTCGTTTGCCGATCGTGAAGTCACCCGTGGCCGTAAATCTTCCCGGGCTCGTAAATCATTGGGACGGAAAGAAGCAAATAGACTGTCGAGATTAGAGAAGTATTATCGACACTTGTTCGTGAAACGTCAAAGCAAACCGGGGGGAACGTCGGCGTTCTGCGCGGAGAACAAAGACCGAGAAACGTAGCAAATTATTTATACGATTCTTGTATACTTGCTCGTCGCGGTTAACAGGCGACAGCGACGTCGGTTCCATTTTCGAGAACACTTTTCCATCCTTGATTATCGCCGACGCAGGCGACGAGGAAGAAATTCCGTTCGAGGAACCGATCGCCACGGTCAGGTTTCCCGGAATGGCTCGGCGAGCTCGTCTCCAAATCGATTCCAACAGGATCGACGGAGAAAGTGTCTCGGAAATACCAGAAAGGTTAAGCGTCCGTCGGGGGAATATATTTCTTCGTTTTTTCTTTCCAAGAAAGATGATTGCCCGTTTTTAAACGGTCGTAGAAACGCGAATGTTTCATCCGTACGAATTCTTTTCGACTTCCTCGTGCTATAAAGCTGAACGTTATTGCGATGGGTAGCCGATTAACATCGGCTTAATCAGCGTCGAGGCAGACCGGTTAAACCGAGACCCGAGGCGATCGAATTACTTTAATCCACTTTACCAACGGTCCCTCGGTAACATGCGCGTACGTGTCGTCTAAACATTGCGCTAAACTTGAGCGCAACTTCAGCAGAGGAGCGTTCAATGCCGGGGAACGATTAATTCCGAGACGATCCAGGAACCGCACGCGGCTTCCCATTGATCGAAATCAATTTATTAGTCACTAGCAAACGCATGCCTTCACGTTGACTACCTATCTATTGTTCGCATCTGGCGACGGAGCATCCCGAGAAATATTACAAAACAAGCGCCTACGTGTTCGATCGATCGGCGCTCCTCCGCGGCGGGCACGATCGACGATCGACATTTATTTGCCAAGAGGCGATAGAGAGACGCTGTCCTCGTTCAAGATTCGCTACGGAAATTCATGGGGCTGCGTCTTCGTTTGCACAACCTGTGCGGCAGATAGCGAGCCATATTTTCGAAAGGAAAATATTGATCACGCGACGGGCCTCCGCCCCGTTGTTTTCAGAAGCTGCGCGAACGGGGCACGGAAGTTCGATATCGGATCCAATCGATAAAAATTCCAAGACCGGTTGGTAACGCCGCTGTTTTCCTGGCGTTCGATGCATTTTCGACGCAAAAGAAACGAAAGACGACGAGGAAGAGGCGGGTATTCCGCGGAACGCCGCATGGCGTACACGCCTGACCCGAGAGGATCCTCGCGATGGTGTCAAGGATGCGCGTGCCCGCTCGTCCTTTCTTTCACGGACTTCCGAAGGTTTTTGTTGATTTTTCAACGATCGAGCGTGCTGTACGCGTATCGTCGACGCACCTATCGATACCATTCGTATCGATCGCTCCGTTGAAATATTTCCAGAAGGCAGCCGGCCAGCGAAGTGTCCTGCGCGTTATCTCAGAGAAGCGTGGGATCCGAAAAGTAGTGAAGGAATTTCGGCCTGTGTCCAAATTACGGACAAGCGTTGCATAAAAACCCGTGGAAATTAATTGGACGAGGGCGAAACCGAAATGCCTACGGGGCTCGTAAAATTCAGCAGCGTGGATCGTAACGCAGGATCGCACGATAGTTCCCATGCAGGTTCCTACCCTTCCTCACGTGTTTGCATTCCAGAGCGATGTTTCACTAAATGCACGCATTGCATCGAGTTTAACCACCCTCCGCAGGAGAACCAGTTCTTTCGGGCCGTGGGCATGCCGCTCCCTGGCCACGTCGAGAATGCTTTACGAGGAGGCGTCGAAAAACGACCGAGAAAAATTCACCGCAACCGAAACCCAAAGATTCTCGCCTCTATCAACGTCCAGCCGTCGTTATTACGACGGGTAATTGACGTTCTTGCACGCGAAACCCTCGCACTTCTTGCCCGTTTCGAACATTCTTTGAGAATGGTGTGCTTTTATTCCGCTTCCATGGGTTCTGCTTTTCTCTTCTCCTTTTTTTAATTTTATACATTTGACCGCTTCAAAGTAGTCTTATTTTTACACAGTTCGTTGACAATTCGACGCGACGATTGTACAAAGGAGAGTGTTTCTGAAGCGCAAACGAATCGGCTTCTCTTTCTTCGGGTGATTCACAGTGCATGGTCCAAGATCATCGCGAGTTCTCTACGCTCCATCGCGTCGATTTGCATCGTTCCCGGCGTTGAACTGTACCAGAGACGCAAACGTCTTCATGGTAACTTGGTAACTGTGTTATTGGAAACGTCAGACCTACTTGCTTTCGACACATGCACCTTTTATATTCAATGTACCTGTACGTTCTATGATACTTCTGACTTGACGTTCCGCAGAATGTAAATGCGAGCCATTTTCACTTGGCCCCTTTAAAATTAGAAATTAGTCGTTTCGATCGATCGTACCTCCTGTTCTTCGGTGTTTTGCATAATTGTAAGATTTCGATACCAAATCGATACCAGATGTCGTGTTCATTATTTCAATATTATGACAACTTCTATTGAAGAATTAACGTTTAGTCGCGGTCATGCGATCCTGGAACTTTTTCGTGCGATCTTCCGTTCCCGTGGCATTTCCAAGGAATCTTGCTGACTTCGAAATACTCGTTCCCATTCAACCTTTTTTTCCCCCCGATGAAACTGAACGAGGAGGATCGTCAGATTTGACCGAGTCCTGTCGCGTTTCTAATTCCGCTGCTAAACTGTTCAGACGAACGCGGCGCAACGGTTACAAGACTCGTCGATTCTAAGCGATGGCACGCGTCCCGCTCTGATTACTCGCACGCGAGATCGCCGAGAGATTTCGAACCTGCTAACACAGATTTTCGAATGCAGAGAGGGTGGTAATGGAGATTTTTTAAAAGGCGGCGAGAGAGTCGCTTTGAAAATGCGCCAAGGTATCGCGGAGGGAATCGCCTCGAATTAATAATCGAGACGATAATGCGCGTGCGGTCGTCGCTCGCAGCCCGCCCGTCCAGAAGAATTTTCGCCCTTGATTGAACCGTGAATTGGTTCGTGTCGGTGACAGCAGGAACGAATACCGTCGCGCGAGTCATTAGGAATGCACCGACCGCGATGGCGTTTAAAGGCTACGCAGCCCTTGCCGAGGTTAAGGCCTTCGAAGTCGTAAAAATGATAGCTCGTGGCATATTAATTTGCTCGTATCGACTAGTCCGCGTTATAGCGCCGCTCGTGCGACTGTGATTCACGGCGAAAAGTTTCTTCTTGCCGTTTCCGTATCGAATGTTAAGGACTGTGTACAGTTCGATCGCGGCGGCGCTAGCTCGTCACTCGTTTAACGGTCTTCAATCGCGGAATTTCGATCAAAGACGAACAAAGGAGGAGGAATAAAAAGCGTTGCCGCGTTACGAGGCCGTTAAACGCCCGCTTCTTTCGTCAGCGAGCAAACAGAAAATTTCTGCTGTTTATCGAGAATTACGTCAGGTTCGACGAATCACCGTAACTCGACGTACGGTCGATTGCGTTTAATTGGCAGTGTCGCCTGCGAGTTACCCGTGGACCGCTTATCCGTTGCAATTCCATTGTTCTTCGATAGACCCGCCGCGAAATCGTTCTCCGTTCTCGTTCCGCAGATTTTTTTCCCCGATAGCGAAGTGACGCGCGAACTTCAATCTGCCTGCTGCGTCAAACCATCGGATGAACCTCCATGAAAATATGTAATCCGATAGATAGGGGCATTCGTGGTGTTCGTTATTCGAAACGAAACAAATTATTGCTGCTTCCCGACTTTTCGCCGGACGAAGCTCAGCTATTTATGAAATATCGAATTAAACAAAGTCCGACGAGAGGCCCTAATGCCTCTGTCTAACGACTGGTTGTCGCCGGAATGGAAGCACCTGTGCACATTCGAAATCGCGTGACACGTCCATCCTTCGAGGACGGAACGAAACGAGCCGCCGTATTGTACATTCCGGTTGCGACAACGTTGACAATGACGCGCGAACGAGCAGGTGAAAATCGTAAACGTAATGTACTCACCGTTGCACCCGGCGGCCAAGCACAGCAGGACGAACCGGACGGGCATTTTGGAGAACGCGGAGGACGTCATCTCCGGCACCGCATTTATCACCGTCGCGTCCTTGAGAGAGGATCGAAACACCGTGTTTCGCGCGAGCGATCGAGCACGTGTACTGCTGCCGAAACGTATGGTCGCGTGCGATTTGTACCTGCGCGACGATGACGCATGTAATAAACTCCCCCCCTGCGTCCCAGCGTTACGACGGCGTAAACGTACGCTTTTTTTCCGACGTAAGAACGTCCTCGTCCTTCCGCCCTGCGCTTCTCTGCGCTTCGGCTCCTCGGGCTCGTCTATCCCGATGCGACGCTCTTCCGATCGGATTCGTCGCCCCTCGTGTACTCCGGCAGACTCGCCGGGCCCCGATAGGAATGTCTCCGATCCTCTTCCGCGCGCCTGCTGGCCCCGATTTCTGTGTCTAGATCGAGGAACGAAGGATTCGCATTAACGTGGTTCGGCCGATAACCGGAAGGGTGGAAGGCGAGGAAAAACTGTTCGACCTTCCCCCGATTACGCGGAGGGGTAGGGTGGGTATCGAGAGCACAGGAGAAACCGGTGTGACGCGAAGTGGCCGGGAAATTTTTATCGCGCTAACCTGGCCCGTCGAGGCTGGCCTGCTAATTTACGACGCTGATCCGCGCGAGCAACCTCCGGCCAGCCCCCCAAGATAATCCTGACTTATCATTTCTACCGACTGGCGAACGGAAATTAATGTCGACGCCGCTCGTCCGAGGAATACAGTGCGGCAATTGTAGTTAACGAGGGAGCGGAAGAAAAAGGTGGGCAAAAAAAGGTTCGCGGCGTTCCGAAGTCGTGGACGATCGCGACTCGTCTAGCAGCGATCGCTTTGGATGTCGAGCAACGTTGACTCACGACTTCGACGAGGCGAGAATGAAAAGCAGTGTCCGAGCATCGATCAATGAACGTCTGCGATCGGCAATCTAAGCCGGGTCGAGCGCCAGGTGAACGAACAGAGCGATCCGAGGCGCGCGTAGTCCGGTCGTGTCTTTAAAAAAAGAAGGGAAACGAAAGTTGCACAAATTCAAATAATCATTCGCGATAAAAGAGTCCGCGCGCGAGCGACGATCAGACCATCGAAAGTTGGAGTGGTCGAAGTTCGCCAAATCGCGAGTTGCACGCGGCTGCGTGTTTCGCTAAATTACGCGTCCGATACGTCAAACTTACTCGAGCATGAAGTAACGGCGCGTCGTCGAATATGTGCCTCGGCAATTACCGTATAATGGGGCGGACGGGTTCGCGAAATAATGGGCCCCGTTGAAAGTAATGATCGAAGAAAGCGGCGAGGCGAACGGACAAGCGTGCTCGCGTTTCCTTGAACTTTCCGTGAAACGAGCGCGAACGAAATTGGTCCGGGGATTCGCGGAGTCTACGAAAAGGTATCGGTGTCTAAGGCTGCGCGAAACAATAGAACTGTCACGATCTGCCGCGCCGCCATGCCGTCGCGCTCGCGCGAAGAACACTGTATAGAAATAGAAAGGCAAAAAGTAGAGTACATACGCCGAAAGTCAAACAGAAGAGCGCGGCGCGTTACGGATACATCGCTTTCCCTTTGAATCGTGCGTATTTCACGAGCGAACCACGAAAACCATTATACATTCGCCCGATAGATTCCGTTCGTCGTTAGTTCTGTTCCCCCTTCCCCTATTCGTCGACGGTTTCCCCCCGGCTCTCGACAGCTCGAGGAATCCTCGGGGACAGATTGGATCCTTGGGCGGCGCACGAAAAATTCACAGGATTTACTCACAGTCACTCCGGGTACCCCTTCTTCCGCGAGTATCCTCACTGTGCCCGAATCACTCGTCGGCGAGTCATCGACGTTGGAAGCAGGGTGAAAACGCGCGTGGGGACCGGTCGATCGGTTGCTCCAGGCCTTCCCAATTCCGATCGCGCCACTGATAGTCGGCGACCGAGGGAAAAGGAAAGAGTACTGCAATCGTTCCCTCCGCCGGTCTGCTTCGTGGCACCTGTGACTCACTGGTCCGTCCAAGCAGGCAACGCGCGTATATCTGTGTACGTGTATCCTTTGCACGGTTTCGCCGACGGGAAATCGCGTTCAGAATGAAGGGAAACACCGGGAATCCCCTGGAACTGTACACGGTCGCGTGCTCAACGGTGAGCGCCGTGGCCGACTGCAACAACTGCAGACGCTAGGACGGATGATGGTCGCCGGTCGGCGTCGTTGTCGTTGTCGGTATATCGGTGTCGGGCCGTCGTATATGCGCCTCTGACTCCGGAACGCGCAAGTGGGGGTCCAATGTTACCAGGGTACGCAACGACGCCAGGGGCCCCTACCAGAGGCTCCAGTCGAGACTCGTCACCCGTAACTCCACCTTCCAACCTCCCACCTGACTCAACCCGTTCATGGGGAAACGCTCTGGGCTGCCTGCTCCGATCAGGTGTATCCGGGGAATTGTTTCGACGCACCTTTTCGCCGGCGACGCTGCTCTCGCCCATGGGACCGGGCAGCGACGTGGTGCTCTGGAATGTTGCAGCGTCTGCCGCGGAGCAGGGTTTTGTGCTTCTGACGTGCCGGGCCCGATGCTGGCCGACGAGAGAGTTACAGAAGCTGCGCGTATACCACGGGTGGACGCGTTGGACGGCGAAGATTGGGATTTCTTCTTGGTTACATCATTGTTTCTCCAGTTTGTCGAAGTTTCAGCTTGCACCAGGCGTTTGTACGTATCGAGGAACGACGGATTCGGCAATTAAAATGCGAGGCTTACAGGGGACCGATGTCTAAGAGTATCGCCCGCGTTCGAATATTAATAAGCGTCGATGTAGGTATTTATTGGTAAACGCGCGGTACAGGTAAAGCTAGTTGATCTCTCGGGGACGCAAGGTTACGGAGGAAGGTTTTATTTTCTGATGGCATTGAGGATCCAGGAAGTAAGTTTTATTGGCCAATTAATTTTCGGATAGAAAATAATTCTAATTTTATACAGATCCCCTCGGAAGGCACGTGGGTGATTCAACTATTAAGAATAAAAGTTCGCGTCCTTTATTCCAGCTATTTCGTTAAACATTCCCTCGTGGCCTTTCGCTTCGATACACCCTGCACTTCGTCCTACGCTATATCGTACCACGAATCTACGAATAATTCTCTTTCGCGAACTTGCGAGCCGTTAGTCCAGTAATTGGTCTCCGAAGGCTCTGTCGTGGCTCCGCTACATCGAGATCGATCGTTAGCCCGAACTTCGATTTACCGTCACAGAAGTTAAGTCGGTGAACTGTTTTAGTGGGTCGCAATTAAGCGTCGCCTTTCCGTAGGAGGCGGACCGGTATAGGATTCAGCTGCCGGCGAAAGACACTTGCAAACGGTCGTGATGGGTGCGGAACAATGGGGGGGTCGAATACTTGGAAAGTGATACGCGATGGTACCGGAACCCGCGATACGAATAGTCCGCATAATTACACGCGGTTACCCACTTCCCTGATCGATACTTCCATCGGGCTTATCGGTGTCATCGGAGACGACGGTTTATCGGGGTGGTTCGCGACGCGCGTACGTCGCAACCCGTCGAATACAATCGATACGGCATACATTTTCCGCGGCGTGCGATTCGACCATGACCTCGAAACGATTATTCCATTCTTTCAATACGATCCGTCGCCGCTGATCGCCCCCGTACCGATTCTGGATGCGAAGGTGACATCGTGGACGTAAGAGGGGGGTGAAATATTTCTTTTTGTTTCTCAATTAATTTCATCGGTCAATAACGTTGGCCGTTCGGGGGCCCAACGATTATTCGTCTGTCCATTCAATTTGTCGTTGCTCTTTTTCACTGCGTCGCAGGCATAACACGTCGGTTGATATCCTTCGATACGCGAACACGTCACCAATCGGAACGTGGGTAAAAATCCAGCCGTATGAAAAGGGAACGAAATCGCGAAGAAGGCGGTCATTCGGAAACCGGTACGACGCGTTCCTCGGTCTAGCTTTGCTAGATTCGCGTCTCATGAATGAAAGGATATTATCGGGCCGCGTTTCGCTGTCCCTTTCCTTCTCGCGCGAGACATTTTGGGGTCGGGTGAGTAATACCTCTGGTCGGTGATTAATTCCGTCGTTTCCATTGAGCAACACCGGCCACGAATTATCGGACACCCGAGAACGATCTCGCTCCGACGGAAAACACGATCGGCGGCGCTTATCGTTCAACTCTCTTGGATACCGCGCGAAGGATTATGACAGCCGTGCGAGACACCGTTGTGCCCAGGTGCCTGTAAGTTTTCGTGCGTGTCGTTTACGTCAGCTCCGTCACATCTCTGATAATGAGAATGCAGGTGCACCTGTGCGCCGCTATAATCGCGATATTTGCACACTCGGCGACCTTGCAGGTATCTGTATCGCTCCGCGGGGCCTTGAACTTGCACGCCGTAGAATCTCTTGTCGAACTTGCGGCCGGATCGTCAAATCCACATTGCTTACCTCGCGTGTCAACTGTCGTTCTCGTTCGAATTGTTGAGTTGATTCTATTGAAACGCCGCGACCGTTTTATTTCAAATCTTTCCACCCTAAATGGTTACGACATTGTTACCGTTAATGTCTCGCTGGCCAGAATCACCGCGGAATCACGAAATCAAAAAGAACGTGCTAAGATTTGATCCCTTCTCGTCTTCAACATCGGCCAACCTTGCCCTCTTCTTGCCACCGACTATTAACGTAACTCTCGATCGCGAAATTGCTCCTCGGTGTTCAACCTTCTGGCAAGGTTGAACGCGAAATCGTCCGACAGGAGGGCGAGGGGTGGTGGCAGGATTTTTCTACCTGTCCGCAGGTTGCATCGCGAACGCTACCGCTCGAAGACGATTATCCGTAATGGCGAGTCCGCGGAGCAACAATTGCCGTGGCGAACACGCTGATCACGCTTATCGCTGCTTAATTCCTATGGAATCGAGCGCGTTACGCAACAAACTGCATTCACGCCCGGCGATTCTTTTTCCTTTAAGAGAGATGCACTTGACCGAGCCGCCGCGCGTAAGGTCACTGCCGAAGGAAATCGATCGAAGGTTCGTTCGCGCAGGCCGATCGATCGGCGTCGAAGCGGCAGAAAATTTACGCGGAACCGGAAACTGTGCGACGAGCGAACCACCGCGAGCTTGGCTCCCAGAGACGTCCTTTCGCACGCGCGACAGTTTCGTTTCGCGTGCTCGTGCACACATCCTGATCTCTATCTTCGTTCCTGCACGTTTTCCGTGCGAGGTGTAGGATGCGCAAGGTGGCGGATTGAATATTTCATTCGTGGGTAGTGTTATCGTCGTTCCTATCGTTCCTATCGTTCCTCGACATGATTTTCATGAATCGCCGCGGTCGTTTCAATTAATTCGTTGCGCGAAAATCGTTCAGGCAAGTGTCCATCGGACGCGCGACGTCCAAGCGTCGGTGTATCAGGTGAAAACGATTCTTACGTAGGAACGGATGATGCTTAGGGATACATGTTTATCGTTTCGACGAAGCATTTCTACGTGAAAACACGTGGGATTCTCTTGTTGTGACGTTATGCTGTACGAGCGATAATCAAGCGGCAACCTCGAGCGATGTGTTATTTTCTGATAGGAAGTAAGCGTTTCCGTCTGCGCGAGCATACGCGAGAAAGACAACGCAAGGAAGCCGAGCGACTCCAACAGCCAGGTGAGAAGGAACCTGTGCGCCTCTCCCGGAATGGGCGAGCATGGCCGTTTTATTCCTGTTTTCAGACTGGCGCCAGCTGATCGCCGTCACATGGGACCCGCGCAATTAAAGATTCAATTTCGCATGAGATTATAGTTATCAAGTCTGAGGAAAATGACTCGCTATTACAGGTCCGCCGGGCTGTTACGTCCCACGTTCGCTGATGACTTCTTTCTATTTGTCGCGAACGAAATCGTGTCCAATGGACATTGTCCGCTGGACGAAAGTAGAATGTACTCGAGGTTGTAATGCGTAATAAAAGCAACGCGAAAACGTGTTCCAGAGGCAGGCGCGTACTTCTTTGGAACGTTGTGACGAGTCCGTTTGAATTTCTTGGACGGCACATGCGAATAGTTTCCAAGTTTTTCATGGACGGGCATAATGATTGACCCGAAATTGGCACGGTGTTTGCTCGAACATATTTCTTGCGCGACAGACCCCGCGTAGGTTTTCATCTCGTTTGGGGTGAGATCGATGGATGAAAAAATTCGTCAGATATTTCCTTGGAAAGGTATCGTCTCGACGGAGAGCGACAACGAAACATCAATCTTCGCGTATCGCATAAATTAAGCTTGCACTGCGATTGAATGCAATGCGGGTTGAAAGGAGATTCATCGTATGCAAATTGACCTGAGTGAAATATACCTATGCTGGTCGATGGTATGGCTGACAAAGGAACGACTGGCACCGCCGTCATCCGAGTACTTTACGAGCGGACGTAATAATCAAACGATACAGAAAGTTACAACCGTTCAGCAATTATTCAACTATGTATACCGAAAGCGCTGTATCGTTACTCGTTCTACTTTTTTTTTTTCCTGTTCAATATACATGATGTTTCGTCGTTATCGATCTTCCGTTAATGTAACGTGCAACCTGTTGGTTACAACCGAGGTAAGCTTGCAACGTCGATGTAAATTACAGCAATTTGAATACTGCAATTTTAGATCAGGCTCTAAGAGGCGTTTGATCTATGTTTATAAATCGGGAGCTATGCTCGATGCGGCCGAAAGATATTACGCTTATGTTGTATAGTAAATGATGTTCAATTAAGGTAATTCGTAACGCAGGTTGCTACCAAGGCCATCGATAGCTCGCATCAAAGACATGCAGGTGTAAGACAAATAGCTGGAAACAACGAAGGCGTCTTCAGTCCGACAATTATATCGAAGCGAAAGGTGGATACTTTTGATCGAACCTTGAATGTTCGTGCGAAACGATTTTCTCGCGATCCGCGATGCTCGTCGTGTACCCACGCACTCGGTTGCACAACCAGCCCGGAAACGCTTTATTGGTGGTTAATTGTTTGCATTGTTATCTCGCGTCGACACAACGGTTATGGAAATTCTACGGAAAAACGAAATTGCCTTTCTAAGTAAATCGTGATCCCTTGTTTCGAACTAGGGATCATACCTTCTACCGACCAACATTTTTCGACGCGGTACATTTTAAATGTACCTTAACGCCGTCGACTTACACGACTGCTGCTTGTTCGTTTGACGCGGTGAATTGAATGTCTCTTAATTGCACCACCGCTGGTTATAATCACCGTAAGATCGTCAGAGTACATCTATCGTTTCTGTGATTCGAGTCAGTATGGTTTCCGTAAATAAAAAGGATCTTAACGTTAATATTATAGAAGCGTGCTGTACTTACGCGCTCCCTCTAATTCAATTATGACGTTATAATTGCGAGATCCTTATGACTCACGGCGAGGATTCGATTCGCACGATTAATTTTACTTTCAAAACGGATCTTTGCTCGGCTGCCTTGGTATTGCTAAGTTGTTTGCAATTACCAACTATTTTTGTATTATGAAAAGAATCATTTGTTAATGCAAAGTATCAACGAAATATATTAGTTACATTATTGAAAATATACACGTAGATAGGTGTCAGTATAAACAAAGAAATGAATGGCAATAGATATAACATCGACGCGAATATCTGAAGCTATATAAAATGTTTAATTTGTCGATAGCATTTCAGATTTAAATTTTTCATTAGGAAAGCCGATTCGCGCCATTGCACATTTACTCTTATCGATAATAGGTAGAGCTGTTTCAATTCTGTGTAGTTTCGTGACTTACTGTGAGACGGCAGCATTTACCACTTCGCATATTTACGGCAAGTGCAAATTACCACCGACGAGTGGTAATCGTCCCAAACTGCGAAGAAGGACGCAAACACGAGATTGTGCTATATGTCTTATTAGGTACCTTTCCATGTCACTGAGAATTTTACCGACACGTCACAATATTTACGAGTAGCTTTCAGCACTTTTCTGTAGATAGTAGCACAACAATCAATTAATTTAACATCAATATTTGTCCTATATTCATTTACGGAATGTAACAGCAGCAGTTTAAATAATGATTGGCAATATGAAATTCATTGTAATATCTCATTTAAGTCTGAAAAAAAACTATTTTGTATTTTAACCACATTCGCCTGTAAAATTAATTTTCAAAATGTCTGCTGATTGAGAAGTCGTAAACGTCAATGTAAGAACTTGCACGGTTTTTCATTAAATCTGTACTAAAATTTTCCCCGATCTTTTCCTCCAATAAATTAGCATTTTATGAGTTGGAAGAGGCCTAGTGGATTTCACAGCAATAAGTTTACCGACGTGATTTCGTATAGGAATAGAAACAAGGGCAACTATAATATACTATAGGACCGAGGATAAATCATACAAACTATTTTCATAACACAAATAATTCAGAACAGTGTCTTCCTCGATTTTCTGTATTCATAAATAGACGCTGTTTAGTGAAACCTATTTCTATAATATTTCGTGAAAAATGACAGATGAACAATTACGTGAGTAACCGTTTGACAGATTATAAACAATCGTTTAATTGCATTCGTATCTACAAGGGGAAATATTATATGCCATACATTTTAGCGCAAGAGGTGTCTAAACATAGCTTTCGTCAAAAAATATGGGATTACATGATGAAGAACGAATTGGTAAACTTCCCTCTCCCTGTGTACGATCGTATACCAAATTTCAAAAGCGCCAACGAAGCAGGAATGCGTTTAGCGCAGCTGGCGGAGTTCCAGACGGCAAATGTTATAAAGATAAATCCAGATAAGCCGCAAGAAATTGTAAGATCATTAGCCTTAGAAGCTCACAAGGAAATACTAGTGCCAATTCCTAGGCTGAGATCTGGCTTATTTGTGCACGTTACACCAGTCGATGATATGAACAAAAGCTCGCAGAAAGCGTTATCCAAAATTGATAATTTAATAAATATTGGTAAACCCCTTGGCGTAGATTCGAAGATAAAGGTGCGTAATATAATTGCCATTATAATAGTATTCCTATATTTGTATTTTGATTCCTCTATATTATTGTTCTTATTTGCTTTCAGGTAGACCTCGTGGTACTGGGATCTGTGTGCGTCAGTCTAGATGGTTACAGACTTGGTAAAGGCAAAGGATTTGCTGATTTGGAATTCGCTATGATGATGCGGATGGGTGCGGTAACGCAAGATACTATAGTTGTTACCACTGTAGACGATTGTCAAGTCGTTGATAGCCTTCCACCAGAATTATTTAAGGAATATGATGTACCTGTTGATATAATTGTTACCCCTACACGAACAATAATAGTAGATCCAAAGTTAAAGAAACCTAATGGCATTATGTGGCACATGCTTAGTGAGAGGAGAATTAAATCCATGCAGGTATTACAGCAGCTAAAAGAAATGGATGAGAAGTATGCATTGTAGTGTAAAATTTTTACTTCGCACACGTGCGTAAATTAATTCCATTTTGCCTGTGGTTTCCTTTCAGGGAAGGCAAGATTGTGACTTTGAAGGAAGAGGAGTCAGATGTAGATACGCAAAAATTGTATAGAAATCGATCAAATTACGTGAAGAATAAGAAACCGTTTGGGACGGCAAAATATGTGTCTGGCACGAATGACGACAAGGAGAAGCAACAAGTAAGGACACGCATTTTTAAAAAGCGTGTGAACAGTAACGTCAAAACCGAAGACAGCAATAGTGTATTTTCTAATGAAATAACGGTAAGAAAATTAGTTGATTATAATTAACTATAATGCTACATATAGTTACATAATTGTTTCGTAATATCATAGGAAAAGGCAGAAAACACAGATAAAAGTATGCCACAACGGCGTAAAAATCCTAGACAGAGGTACAAATCCCAGGTTGAGTTTTCTTTAAAGTTGTCAAATATTTCGACGAGTGCCAGAGTTCGTGATTTAAAAAATGCTCTGATGGAGCGTGGGGTGAAAGCAAATGAGATAACTTGGCTGGGATATCGTGGTATCTGTTACCTTCACTTTAATAAACTTGGAAGGAATAAAAGTTCACCAAAAGAACCGATACAGGTTGATTCGATAATGGCGAACTTGCAACAATTACGTATAGGCGAAACCACCGGAGAAGCAGACGATTTTATAATAGTGGAACCCGCCAAACCAATATCTAGAATAGAAGTCACGGACGTGACATCCGTTTAGAATAATTATCAAATACTTTTTGGGAAATGTGTAACCATTTTAAAGAGCGTGTATTTTTCTTCGGTAATTGTAGAAGTCTCATCAGTGCCCCACAGATATTTTTATAAACACGTTTGTTCTGACTTCGACTAATAACTTCTATAAACCGGATGGTTGTTCGTAACTTTAATATATGCAAAGCTTTATACGTAACTTGTGATACGTTTGTATGCACAAACAGTACTAGATAAATCAGCGCGTTGTATATAACGAGATGAATATGCATAATTATCTGTTACTAGAGTATTTAATTTATATCAGCATATTTTTGATAGTCTATATCGGACGAATGCTCATACATAGATGATCATTTCGCTCGGTTGAGTAAATACATGAAAATTAAATGTAATCAAAGTAATCACGCGAGGAGAAATAATCACTTAAAATGCATATGTCGTTTGATAATGCTTACCTGACTTTACAGACTGATGATAGTTTAGTCAATCCTTGGATAACATATAGGGCACACGAAAGTGGAGCAACATTTTTTTTTCTTATCTCTTAGATACTCTATTTTTCTGACAGAATATTTTTACCGAGGACAAATAGTGATACATACAATTTTCATGCAATTGTACCTTCGTAAGTATATACGCGTTTCATCAGGTGTCGGCTACCGGAGGGAGGTATCTAAAAGTAATACGCGCGGCAGCCAAAAAATGGCAATACATTTGTGATACTAACAAACAATTAATCGTTCTTACAATACAAACATAGAGATATTATTTTTACTAGGGTTATTATTAATTTCATTTTTGTCAGTGTTCTTATTCGAACCATTATGTAGTACGTACTAGATAAAGAAATGAAGCAGGGACTTCGTTCGTACTATTAGGTACTAAATCATGTAATCTTAAACATTTGTTGAATCCTTTTGTGAAGTACATTTAAATGGGTAATAAATAAATGAATCTTTTAATAACAAAAAAATTATGCGTACTCTCTTTCTCTCTCTCCCATTCATCCGTTACGTTCCCTCAAGCCGATCTGCCGATTATTCCCTTCGGTATCACTATCGATTTTCCCACCCCCTACATCTTGGAAGATATGTATTAAGAAATTCGGTCCCATGAAAAGCTTCTATTTTCGCAGCCCTGTTTGATAGTAAACTATATTGTGCCTCGAATTCCCTGATAAACTTCGGAAACCCGTTTTATCGGCAAAGTGTCTTGGTCTTTTTCACCTTCATCCCCCACGTTCGTTTCCTACTTATGCAAAATAGTCGAACAATTTCTTCGCAATCATCGACATTAACGACTTCTTTAGAAGGGCGAATCGGTCCACGTTATTTTCCAGGCACGAATTTTCATTGAGTTAATGGGTGCGGCGGTACGATAAATATGATTAGATCGTTCATCATTATTAGCGGCAACGATGAACGAAATGAACGATCGTTCGTTTAACGAAACGTCTTCGTCTGTCATATTACCGTAATATTATCGATCGTTTCATTATCGAA
The DNA here is from genome assembly GCA_948146005.1 of Nomada fucata. Lineage (NCBI taxonomy): Eukaryota > Metazoa > Arthropoda > Insecta > Hymenoptera > Apidae > Nomada > Nomada fucata. The sequence continues at coordinate 3,044,947 of OX411279.1, forward strand.
ATAATTTCAAACTGTCGGAATAGCGTTGCACAATTTACTTCAATAATATAGTTTGATAATCGAACGCGAATTCTCCATGTTCCATTCCGATGGAATTAACTTAATATTTGCTCCGACAGACGAACGAATTTTAAAGTGCACTCTGCTCCATTAACTTGATTAACAGGTATTCACAACATCTTTATCGCATTTCGTTCCTCGTAATATTGAGGCATCGCGGAGAATAAATCGCCCGAGGGTTGAAACTTATTTACACGCGTTAGTATATATTTTATTACCGTTGTGCGCGTAGCATATCGTCTTACCCATCTATTGAAAAAAGATGAGAAAGAACCTGGCATTTTAGGCCATCGACGGACGACTTTCAATCTCGAATCAAATTTGTCTGGGCTAATATTTGCTCTGCAATTTTCTTTCGTTCTTGTCCCGATAACGCGTACCTATCCTTATGTCTCCTATCACTCTAAAAAAGAAAACCATTGATTCAGTATGATTTTTCATCCTTGCAAATGGTATTCTTATCGTCCTACACCCTTTCGTGCCATTACCCCCTTTCGAAGCTTTTGTTTTAAGACAAAAAAATTATGTTATCGAAGCGTTGCAAGTAAAACGGTGAAAAATACGTTCTCCAATAATATACGATTGATTCCTTTACCTTCGTCGTTTATTGATCTAATCACGCGGCGAAAAGTTTTTACCAGCGAAAATAGGGGAAAGCTGCGAAGAATACAAACCGTATTATTTCATCCCCTGTTCTGCTTCGTTAAATGGCGCCGCTATTATCGATTATTTGGCACTCCTCCGACGGATCCACCTTATAACACTTGCCGTTAAATATTATCTGTCGATAGAAAAATTACGCGATCTCGGTACAACAATGAGGATATCGTTCGATCGACACCGCAGTAAAATTAGTAAGTCTTTTCATGCACACGAACGTTCACGGGGGGTAAACATTTGCTCGATCGATGCACAGGTTTGAAGGGGCAGGACCTACAGTGGGACAAAACAGTAGTCATGCAGCGCTTTAGTTTCACCTGCAACTTCATTATTTTCCTGTCGTGCCAATTGCTCCTAAAACAATACACATGGATATGAAGCATATGTGTCACACTTTAAAACAATATACGTCGCTTCAGGAACAATTGTCTCAGCACCAACATTTTGGTGGCAACAAAATAATGAAGTTGCAAGCGAAACTAATGCACTGTATGAATACCTTTTTTTCGCCGCTGCATGCAGTGGTACGAGTCATTTAATCGTTTAATCCGTAGATTATATTTCACGTTACAACATACACTCTCTTAACGATTATTTATAAAAGTACACTGTTCTTGGTGTTCCCCGGCTGATTATCAGAGGTGTGATCGTTGATCTATTTGCTGTTCGTTTTCCTAGCAAGATTCGCGACGCGCGGAATAACGCGGTACGTATACATTAACGGGCAAGTATTTGAATCGAGAAAACGCGATTATTAATAAGAGATTATCCTCGTAATTTGCTAAGTGATTCGAACGACACGTTCCCGTATATTTCTACACTCTGACGATTTACTACTTTTGTCTCGCGTAACAAAATTTCGTAGAACCGTTTCTACAAAGTTTTATTAATTAAATTTCCGATGGGGAAAGCTGCAGGTAGCAGGTGTTACACTGACGAGTAACGTACAATCAACGGACTATGCAACCCCTTGGATCACACGCTTTGCCCGATTTTTCCTTCCCCAAAGAAACGAGTGAGATCGAGGAAGTGAAAGGTGCATGGTTCAAAAAGTCCCATTAGTTCTATTCACCGGGGTATTAGCTTCGATGAAATTCTCGGCAAAGAGGCTCAATTTTTGGTCGGGGGTTACTTTTTTTCGCTCTATAGAAAAATAAACAATAGACCCTCGTCTTGAGGGTGAACAAGAAGGCTCGTGAGATCAGTGAGCGGAGGTACGAGTTAATATTATTCGAAAAAGGACACCTTAATCGTCAAGGCTATCGTTAAGACATTTCGATCAACTTTTTATAATTATATCTCTACTATCCGATCGTACACTTCGAGTATATTATCTCTATTAAGATAAAGCGGAGGACAAAAATCGATTAAAAAATAAGAAAAGACACTCGGATCTTACGCTTACGTCTGCGCGAGTATCACATCGGTTCCCAAGAGTCACCGGGCTAAAGAAATCTGTTGCTCAAACGGCTAAGTTAACTTATCGGGACCGAAAATGAACATTACCGTATTTTTCACAGTATTCTAAAAGTTACGTAGCAGGGGCGAATTTCGGCGAGGGTCATTCGTCGAAATTTTTAACTCTTCTCCAGCGGAGATGTGCGTGTAGGTCCACCTGTCCGGCGTAAAAATTTGTGCAGGAGAAATTTACGACGTGGAAGGCTCGGGACTCGCATCGATATAGTCGATGTCCGACGACGTTGCAGTGCTGGCGCGTCTTCCTTGCCTCGGGGATGCATTTATGCGCGTCTTGACGCTGGTCGTCGAGACGCTGAGCCGGTTTCCAGCTCGCGGCACTGGCTGCTGCTTCGTTCTGTAATTACGGTTCAAAACCTACTTTCGTCAATTTTTGATGATGATTTCTGTGAATCCCAATTTTTCTACCGAGAATCGTCCGTTGGATACTTTTGGTACGATCGGCCACGGGTCCAAATGTATCGCGGGGACCGAGATCGAAACTTTCGAGGGGTCGCTTGAAACTTTTTCACGCGGAGGAATTTATGGTTTGGGTAACTTCTGGTTTGACGACTTTTGCCTTATCGCTGTTCCGATACCGTTGGGATTGTTTATGTCTTACAATTTCTAACGAAACTGGAGCACCGTAATCCGTCGACTAATTCCAGATTTAGCATAATCCCCGTTGCGCGAAACTTTGGGTACATTACGCATAGATCTTGTACACGATGGAATTTCGCGAAGGAGTGTTACAAGCAGTCGACGATCGGCTTTGCGCTAGTTCAATATTCGAGTCCGATCGAGATTCCGTTGATAATAAAAATTAAATGTGGCCGTACAAAAAATAAGGGCAGTTCCCGCAATCGTTCGTTCCTTCCTTCCCTTAAATTCTCTTTAAGATGCGTCAAAAGTTCCTCGATTGTCTATTGAATTTTTCAACAGACAAAGGGAGCGCCATTTGCATGCTGTAATTAAACAAGTGGTTGAACTCACTTCAGCCTCTCCTCGACACCTTTCATGGCAGTGTTCAGTTCCTCCTCCCACTGCTTCTCCTTCCTTTCCCTCTCCTGCCTCTCCAACTCTCGTTCCCGATTATACACACGGTACTCCGGGATGAATGCTAATCTTCTGAGATCCAAACTCGGTCCAGCGCCTTCCGCGAGCCCGACCGCGGTGTCCTCGGGGAGATGATCGACTTTGAGGGATCTGCGCGAATAACGGGCGAAACCGAGCGTTCTATATCCATTGTCGAGCGGATTGTCACGCGTGTCCCCGTCGATAGCCGATAATGGGACAATAGCGTGTACAATAACCGCGCGGCGAAATAGAGAATCAAATTCGAGAAACGAATGAAATGTAAACGACCGAAAGAATTGCTATGTGAATACAAAGAAAATTGGTTACCAATTTTGCCGTCACATTTATATATATCCCAAAGTCGAACAGCTGTCACGAATTTCTGTTTTGTGATCGAAACCGCATGATCGTGCGCGAAACTGATTAATCGTATCCGCCCTTCCCGAAATCGACCCACCTTTGCTTCGCCAGACGTTTCTTTTTCTTGTGCAACGGTTTCGTCTCGATGATCATCTCCTCGAGTTCGAACGTTGGATCACAGTTCAGGTGATCCTTCGGCGGCGTGAACGGCGGTCTGATTTGCTTGTTCAACACTTTGTCGTAGTCGACGTCCCTCATCACGCTCAGTTGCTTCAGTTCTTTCAGGGTCGATATCCTGGCGCCGGGTGCCACGGTTAACAGTCTGTCTAGAAGCTCGTGTATCAGGGGACTCCAGTCGGAGACTGTCGGTCTCTCCTTCTGAGGAAAGTGTCTTTTCGCTTAAACGTATACATATATGCCCGAGCGCGAAGAGATGTTTTCATTGCACACTTTAAATCTCGTGTTTCCATGGTACGTTTATTTAATCCATTGTGAAAAGAAGTATATTTAGAATGAAATCTGGCAGAGCGATCGCGAGGAACGAATGTATACCATTTCGTTTAATATTTCATATAAGCGGGTGGAGAACTCGGGCGCGCAAGATTGAAAGGGGAAACGTGCGAGTATCCGTGAAAAAGAGGCAGGGTGCCCCATGGAAATGATAACCCGTAACATTAAAGGGTAGAACGTTGGAGGAATACAGCTTGGTAGCGGTGCAAATATCCTCGAGGAGGCAGCAAGGGTATAAAAAGATTTTATCGGCAATTTTACCTGGAGGATCTGTAAAGCCTCTCTGTGCGACGTCGTAGAACAGAGAGGGTAAGGACGTTCTCCTGCAAGGGTTTCCCAAGCGAGAATCCCCAAGCTCCACCAATCCACGGTGAAACCGTATCCAAGAATACCGTATTCTTCGCAGGAGCACATGTAAATTTCTGGTGCTGTACAGAATAACAATTCAGGGGAACGATCCGTGTTGTGCAAAAATTAGAATGGAATTGAGCATATCTTTTCTTTCCGTTTATACGTCTAGTTGGCGTACCACGGATATTCCTTTTAATGCCAGGTAATTCGAATAAAGTGTAAATGAACTGCTTCTACTTTTAACGTATGAACAAAGGAATTTCATTTCCTGCGCATTATTAATATCAAATATTCAATTGCACCCCGAACCTGTCAAACCTTCCCCAGTATTCGACGAACTCGAAATGAGTTATTAATCGACGACTCGTTTCAGCGCTCGATCAAACCGAACCAGCGCAACGACAAGGAATGTAATTAATAATAATGGTACCTATGTACGGTTTTGTTCCCGACATCGACGTGGCTAATTCTCCATTCTCCAGCACCGTTGCGATGTTGAAATCCGTCACGTGCGCGTGTCCTAAGCAGAACATAAGCCTCGTTATGTAACCTGTACAACAAAAGGTGCGAGACGCGCTTGTAACTTAAGGTATCGGTTTACATTGTCGTCTCCTTTTCTCTTTTTTTTATATTAAATTTAATCGTCCATGTGGAAGTATTTTGCGTCCCGAAGAATGCTGTGAATTCGATTAATCGTCAGCTGGCGATCGTTAGCCATTACCACCTGTCGAGTGACGTAAATAAAGGTGTCATACGTGACGCCGATCAACTTCGAGGATCGAATATCCGGTTAATCCTTCGACCACGATTTTTAACGAAACATCGACGGCGCTCGAGCGCTCTTCTGTCTTCCGGAAGAACGAGTACAAACTTTCGTACGAAATGGATGAAAAGTGATAACAAAGTTTCCTTTTAATGTTCGCATTATCGGTAGGCATTATGGCGTGCAATTCCGAGCAATTAAAAGACAATCTTGTTAGTCGAATCTCGTCGAAAGAACGACGACGGCAAATTACGCGGTTCGACGGAGAAACGGAATGGAGAACTCTCGATAGAATTAACGCGGCCGTCCGTCCCGTCGCAATTTCCGGGGATTTTTAAAAGCTCTGCTCACGGATGCGTCCCGCGGTCGGCGAAGGGGGTTAAAAGGCAGACGCGTCGTGCACCACGGGGAGAATGTTTTCGCGAACAATGAATGGCGAGGGAGATGAAACGCGAGCGTAGCCGACGAGCGACACCCGGCCCTGGTAATTTTAAATGATGCAGAAGCAATTTCGTGCCTCAAACAGCTGTCGGCGAAACGCGACAGGAAATTAGGGTAACCCTTCCTGGAGTATCTGTCCCTGGATCAGTCGTTTTTAATGTCGTGCCGTTCATAGCCTCATCTTTTTCCGATTTCACTTTCAAACACGGCCTTTGAAGAAGGCAAACGGCCACAGTTCTTGAACGTTAATAAATGGGTTCAATATTGGCTCTCGTTGCTGCCAAGCGCTATTTCATTATATTATTCCGCAAACTTTTTATCGACATTTAAGAGAGGCAAAGGAAGATCTTGTCCCTTGCTTTGCAACAGACGGACACTGTGACCCGCCGCTAATTTCAAGCAAAGTTCAAAGTACAGCGTGACCTCTAAGGTAATCGACGTAATCCGGTTCACGACGAGGGTTTATCGGTTTGCGAGCTGAGTTTGTCGGGTCGGGCGGCGATTTACAAAATGATCGAACGGAAGGTGCGTGTTTCTGATCCATCGAGATTAATATCCCCCCGCGGGGTGACGTACGTAATGTACAATTCGCTGACAAACCTTGTAAATTACGCGGACTGGTTATACACCAGTCAACATACGCGTACACGAATATACCGATGCATATTGAAATTTCATCGAACGCGATTAATCGTTAACACGTTTCACCTGTTCGAGCAATACGGAAGGACGTATACCGGCAAGGAGAATTCGATAAACGCTTCTTCTTTCCGGTCCCAAAGAAATATAAAGGGGGAACTAAGCGTCTTATCAACCTTCCGCCACACGTTTCCGATTTCGTTTCCTTATTCCCTCATGAAACATTTATCCTTCGGTACACACATCCATACAGAAGAGAAACCTGTCAGGATCACCAGTCCCATATTTTGTCGCCACTAAACAGATCCCTCAAACTGACCTCGCCTCCTTCAACATTTTCTCCCGCATCGCGAACACTCGTTTCAGCTGCCATTTCCGAATTGCGGATAATTGATTCGCCGGCGAATTCTCGAAGGGAAATCCGTTTATCGGGGAGACGTAACGGAGGTGGAAATTTCTCAAACGAATATCGAAATCGCTGGTAAGAAAAGCGAACCCGATCAGCCGGAGTGATTTTTCGTGATAACGTGGGGCACGTTTTCGTAGCGGAGCGAAAGCTCTTTGACGGCGGTCGTGTCGAAAGGGTAGAGGGTAAAAATTTTCGCGGCACGGAGGCCTCGGGGGGTCGAATGGAAAGCGTAAAATTATTTATAGCCCGAGTCAGCCTGGTCGTCGTCGCGGCTCGTAAAGAGAGAGGAAAATGACCGGATCTACGGGCCGCTACGTCACCGGAATATAATGCGGTCCTTCATTGTACCCGTTCTCTGACCTTTGATGAGCAATCAAAAGCGGTTCTCTGTCGCGATTTCTCTGGTCGCAAATTTATTCCCGATTGAAATTCAATTAATTGCCTCGGGACAAACAGTCGTTAGGTGCTTTAATCACGACGCAGATGGTTGACGATAAATATGAGATTGAGTAGATTAAAATTGCAAAGAAATTGGCAGTACTTTGTGGAGACGCGATTTGATTTCTGTAATAATAGAAGCATAATCGGGAATAATGATGATGGAAAATATAATTGAACGATTCTCGTGGGGATCGTTATTCTTTCTTTTTTTTTCTTCTTCTCGGCGAGGAAGAACAATGATGAAATGTTTGTTATTCGTTTGCCAACCGCGTGCCACCGGAAGAGAAATTTCTTTCCCCGTTTTATTGGACTGGTCCTCCTCGAACAACTTTCCAACTTCGGTTCTCGAGTTTCATCCATCTCATTAAACTCTGGTCTAATAAACTATTGTCTTGGTAGACAATAGTTCGCAGTTTGATGACAATGGCAATTTTCGCTAAGAGTCAAGCGTTCCATTCGCGATGACTACGAAGAAAATTTCCCAACATACTTTGCAACTACCGTAGTGTTCGTTGAAGCAAATAGTAATAGTGGCTTTCATGAACATGGCAATAAAATTTTACATAATTATTTTCGACCACCAATGACGAGAAAAAAATGAAATTTAGTTTCAATTATCGTGGAAATTGCACGCATAAATTTCACGTCTACGTCGCTTTTCTTCCATAAACCCACTTTTAACTCGTTAGTTATTTCAATCAGTCAGACGGAGGGTTTAAGGGGGTTGGTCGGTGCTCCGATTCCGCCATTAGTTTATTCGCTCGGAAGAAATCTTGCGAAACATAAAACGATTGCGAGGAACAGGAGCGAAATACAAGAATTATTCCACGCGATTCAAATGTTCTTCTCCTTCTCTGTCTTCGATCTATGGAAACTGTGAAACTGTATTCGAACAGTAACAAGACGAGTTCCATCGAGGCTGAATCCATCGATCCATCGAACATCTCGTCAGATCGAGGCGCTTCGGGGCTGCCTGAAACACCGACGAAACGATTCAGCGTTCAGGATCCATTTTAATCGAGTCTGCAGATCGCTCGATTGCTACGCTTGTCCGCGTTAACGTGGAAATCAAACGTAAACGGATTTGGTTGATATGCAAACGGAGTAAGTGCGCGTTCAGCAACGGTTCCGTCTCGATTTCCACAATTTCGTCGACCCGCGCCGACGCATTTTCACCGAACACGCGTCGCCAAAGGTGGCTAATTAACACGATGCTGGATCCCGTTTGAAACGCGTGAATCCTTTGAATTTAATCTCGCGTGCCCCACGCACGACCCGTACTTTTTTTTAGCCACCGTTTATTTTGTAAGGTTGCATCCATTTTCGAGCATTTTTTCCTCGCTCATTCCGTTCGCCGTATGCGCGAAATGTGACCCATCCGAAAAGACGGACCACAGGGCGAAGGTGAATTCTCCCATCCGAAATTCCAACTTCGCGCATTCCTCGCAAATTATCCCGACTCGGTTTGGCTCTCCTGTTTAATTGTACACTGGACTTTGTTCGAAGGGATTTCGAACGAAATTTCTGCAGCTTGCTTCTGTTTTTATAAATTGTTACGCTGAAAGGATTCCGGTGCCCGATGGGTAATGGGTCGTGAATGCAATGGGAAAAAAAAAAGGAAGAAAAGAAAGAATGCTTGTGCACACAGGGTTCTTGTTTGACCCTGTTTCCCAGTTATATCCGCTTATCTTTAAACAAGTGAGCAGCAGAACGGAGCACGGTGCATGCTTACGGACGTTCGAGTATTGATTTTTAATTGCAAACCTTACGATCGGAAATAAATCAAGACGAGATAATCGCAAATAGGTCGATGGAATTATTCATACAAGCGGACACTTCGTCTACGAGGTCCCTCGTGTCATCCCGTCGCGACGAGCTCCCCTCTATAGATACGTCCTCTAATAATGAAACATCCTGCGCTTAGTACGCCGAAGCTTCTAAGGATATTGGATACCGCGACCGGACGATAAAGTGACCCGAGCAGACAATCTTCTAATTATTACCAGGAGCAAATTGCTTTGCCCCGGCGAACTATTTTGCGACTACGGAAATATGCAAACCTCGCCCGCATCGATGCTGCCTACGCGTGTCCAGTTGCGAATCGTCGAACGTCTCGCGGGATTGCTTCATCGCCGACTTCATTCGCCGCTCTTGTTCGCTGTTTATTATTTTATTTCTGTCTTCGTCGTTCGTTACGGTCCACGCGTTCCTCCATTTCTCTGCACAATCTTGCGCATACAATTGTTCGCCCCTTTATTATTAAATTGCAGCCGCTTGACGAGAAGAGCGTAGGAGAATACGTCGATCCGGGATACACACATTCGAATCCCGTCGAGCAACGTAATAGCTCGTTTAATAGCCTGTTTCGCGTTTCGTCGTAAATCCTATGCAGTTAATGAACGAATGAAACACGGAAATCACACGGCAGCGAGACGGTTCGCCGCGGTTTACATACGTATCAGGGAATCTGCCGAGGGAGTAATGTATTTATAGTCTCGAAGTGGAGCGAAGCACAACTTGATTCGCGTTGTCTCTGGAACGCGACTTGGCTCGGCTCATGGGAGTGGCTGTTGCTTAAATAATGAATCCCGACGCGGCAGTTGTCCATAGTCCGATAGTTCTGGAGTTTCGCGCAATTTGCAACGACCCGATACCATTATCGGTTTGGTCGACAGAAAGATATATACGTATACCTCCGCATAGGCAGAACGCGGTTTATCCAGTTGCGAACTATCGACTTTCCTTATTTTACATCAGAATTCTTCCCGGCAGCCATGCAACAACGACGACGGGGACTATTTGCGAATAATGCGATTGGAGCGCAGCTGATATTCGCCGACGAGAAAATTTCGCGAACGTCGGATCTGTTCGAACGAATTTTCACGAGTTTTTGGTCGAGACGAAAATGGATGTATGCCCGTGAATTGCGTTCGCCGGGATTTCGCAAATCGTCAGGACTGTCCGCGCGTCGAGGCAGAGAGAGAAAATTCCCTCCTCGAGATTTCGATCTCGAGGATCGTTCCCCCGTTGCTTATAAATCGGTGGCATTCCCGCCGCACCTATTTTTAGCGTTTACCGCGGCACTCGGGGAAAACATTTCCCCCGCGACGAAGATTTCGACCCGCTGAATTATTTCGCGGCGCGAAGGGGGACGGAACAGAACGGTACGATGCATCGGTTGATCGAAGTCGACGTGAAAGAAACGCCGGGTGAACCGGCTGAATTTTTGATGCGTCGCGGAACGTTTGGCACGTACCTTCCTCGTCCAACAGGATGTTGTCGGGCTTTATGTCACGGTGAACGATTTTGTGATTCTGCAGGTAATCGAGGGCCAGGGCGATCTCGGCGACGAAAAGCACGACGCTCTCCTCGGTGAACACGACTTCCTGTTGGATGTGGTATCTCAAATCACCGCCGAGCAGCAAGTCGGAGACCATGAATAGATCCTCCTCGTCTGGAACGAAGAGAACGGTGGATTTTTATTTCCCTCCCCTCTTCCATTTATTTTATTTTCGTCGCCCCGCTCCTTTCGTATAAAAGTGGGTTCGAGTACAGCCCGAACGAACGAAAACGCCCGGGCCCCCGGTCAATTATATTTTTCCGCGCCTCTGATTCTCGCGTTGAGTTTCACTAATCACGCAGGCGAAGGAAACGAGCGGAAAACGGTCACGAGGGGAACCGTCGAAGAAAGATCGCCGATCGAGTTAGCCCGTCTAATGCCCTTACCGCTGTTCCCCATGGAAAATCGATAATATCGGAGGCGGAGGAGCGATAATCTCGTTCGCGGTAGCGGGTTACGATCGGCTTACCTTGGAAGCTGAACCACAGGTTCACTAAACATGGGTGCTCCAGTTGGGAGAGGATCTCCACTTCTCGCGTGACGTTCTTCAACGCACCCCTTACAGCGCACTCACCCTTGTGGACGTACTTCATCGCGTACATGTTCCCGGTGCGATCCCGTTTCTGCACTATGCACACCTATTAAGAAATAATTAATTGCTCGGTGCCGGATGAGCGGTGAATTACGGGGCCGCTTCTAGACGGCCGACGTTGCGACAATGAAGCGTGGACGTGTGCAAGAGGGAACGGGGTGGCTGGTTGTCCCAGGGAGAAAGGAACGCGACGCTGCCTTTGGGGTGCGGAAATTTTCGGGTTGCCGTGAATTGGGTCGTCAAATAAATTAGCGTCAATTGCCTCCTGTTAAAAAGGATGGATGTTAACGCGCGAGCGGCGCACATCGCGGAGTGGATATTTTTGGTGGCGGAATGTCGTTATCGATGGGGGTAAATTATGGAAGCGGGTCCGATCTGCAATGGTAATTAATCGTGCTTCGTGAAATGAAATAAAGTCGAGAGGGGGATGCTATCAATAAGCGGGGTGAATTACGAGGCGAAGAAACGTTTACGAGTGCGCCGTAATTGGAGTGGAGAGTTACCAATTCATTTTTTTTTTTTTTTGGGCCCGGGGCAATACGAGGGGGTTAATATTAAGAGTTGCACGGATGTCGAGTTTAATTGAAGTGTACATTCACGAAGCCCTAAAACTCCCCTCGCGCACGAACAAGAGAACGATCGTTTTTCAATTTAACGTTTACCGCTTTCCAATTTTTTAATTACCGGCTCTCCCAGTCTCGCAACGGAGTGGGCGAAATTATGTATTTTCAGTTACATTCGTTCCGATGACCGAGTATTGTCGCGTCGTTGTTATCCGGTCGTTGAATGCAAATTGTTATTACGATTGTTTAGTCTTTATCCGCGCGGTGCATAGTAAGCGCAATAGAAGGCACAAAGGTGCAACCGGTACAATACCTTCCCCGCAAATATTTCAATATGCATATTCTATATTCCTCGTTCTCCTGTCCGAGAAGCGAATTAAACAGGCAGCGAGACAAAGTAGCGATATCTTTCGCATAATACCATGTTCCAATTAAAAGTTTCATCTCGTACCTTTCCAAAGCTTCCTTTTCCAATAGCACGCAGGATTTGAAAGTGATCGAAGTTCACTGGAACGAAAAACAACAGCGTGGGATTAGCAACAAAAGATCGTCCCATATGAATGTTCGAGCGACCGGGCGAAACAAACGCATCGTCGAAGTTTCGCATCGCCGACAGAACTCGACGCGCGATCGGTCGTTTTTCGCGTAAGATCGTTTCACGGAGCAGCGTAGCCGCTCACAAAGGACCAATTAAGCGAAAACTTGCTCGCACTGGTACCGGAACTCGCCGCGGTTGTGTAAACTGCGAGGAGAATCCTGGTCGGAAGTGTGTATATCGTAGTTGACGTAACAGGCGCCTGCCTCTAACATCGTATCGGCGTGTCCTGTCGTCTGTCACTTTTCGACCAAATCTCGGGCGACGTTGAAATTTGGACGATATCCAAATTTCTGTGACAGGTATCTGCGAATCATTTCCCATTTCGTTCCAGAACACCTGACGCGCCGGACGTACCTAATTACGGCCGCCGCCTTTGACGGGAAAACGACTGTAATTATGTAGAGGCATCTTTCTGAAAATCGATTTCGTGCCCCTTCCAAAAGGGATTTATAATATTCCGTATTAAAGGGGAACATGCTTGGCGCTAGTAAATGTACCTGAGAATTAAATTGCGATATTAAAGTCGATTAATTCGAGTTGTATCTTTTCGAGAAATCCATTCTGAGATGGAGCTATTTCAAAACATCGAACGCAAATGTGTGTTCACCGTAATGAAAATAGTGCAACAATCGTCATGAATATTTCACTGAAAGGAAAGGGACCTTTCAAATCTCCGAGTACACGCGTACGATGTATGTACAATGAACTTGTTTCGTGCTAAAGTTTAACAACGTAATCGAACCAATAAATCAAGCTTCTCCCCTCAACGGTAAACCCCATTAAACATCACAGCTTTCCGCCTGCGACCCCTTCGTGGATATTTACAAGTTTACCAAAGATCATCCGTTTTAATGAAAGCTTGCAATTCATCCCCCTGCCACGAAATTAAACGAACCATCGGTAGAAACAGACTCACCTTCTTCCCCAGGGGTAGGCTCGTTCCTCGACGACTGATTGGCACCCATTTTTGTCCCTCAATGGATCTTGATACGTGACGCGAGTGGCGGTGGCCGATGTAACGAGCAACCTTTAGTTGGGGTGAGAAAAGACAGCCACTCGGAATTCTCATGCTTCCACCCACTCATTTCTCGGTTATTCATTCGATCGGATATCTCCTTTTTTTCCACGAACGACTTCGACTCCTTGTTTGCTCTGTCGTCGTCGTCGTCGTCGTCGTCGTCGTCGTCGTCGTCGTCGTGGTCTCGTTACCTCAGCCACTTAATCTTGTTTCTTTCTCTTCATATTCCCTCTGCCGCCGTCACTCGTTGTTATTAGATCTGTGCCCGAAGGTCGCTCCTCTTTGCAAAGATTTCTCCGTTGCTCTTAACGTCGCCTTGTTTCTTCCACTCGAACGTCTCCCCCTTTCACCGGCGGCTGTATTAATTTTTCCCACCAACGTTGAGCCACCCCTCGTTCGATCGTCTCTTGTGCTTGCCTTCTATTCCTCAATTCCTCTCTCCTTTGATTTCGTTAAGTTTAATCGTGTCGCAGAGGCGTGACTGTTCGCGCGACCCTCCTCGAACCACCCTCCAACGTCTCCTTCGAGTCTACGCAGCTCGTTCGGTTATATGCGATTTTCTATCCGACTTCGCAGATTGAAGCGCCCTTTGTGCAATTTCACCGAGTTTAGCCTTCTTAGACACTTCTTCCGTAGCCTTGTCGATCTTCTGAACTTTCCTCCGCCACTTCTGAACTCTGCTTGTTCCCTCGTCTTTGACTTCCCTCTTGTTTGCTTCAATATATCTTCAGCTTCCCCCGCTTGCTCGCCGTATTTTTGAATCTCTGCGCGAAATTCAAGTTTCTTCGCGCAGCTTCCGGATAACGTCGTGGAAACGGTCGCGTCCGTTTGCGGTCGATCGATCTAGACGGTTCCGGCTGTCGCATTAATTGCCGGCAAGTCGATTCGCTCATTAATTAACGTCGACCTCGCGGTATTCCTGGATTAACAAGCAGCGGAAACGGGATGGCTGTACGTCGACGACGCGACGTCGATGCTCACCGATCGCCTGCAACCAAGCAGAAATTTACCGATGGAGGAGAGGAGTTTGTGGATAACGGTCTAATCAACCGGATAATCGTTAGTTTTGGCCCCCCAGAGGCGAGCATGTCCAACGAGGCTGCGTGAAATAGAAATTGCAGCTCCGACCATTTTTCCGACCGTTTCAAGAATGAAATGTTTGCGTTTCGAAACGACGACGGCGAGGACGCGGTAAAAAGCAAAATTTACTTCGCCTCTCTGTGATGTCCAGGGAGCGAACGAACGAGCCAACGGTGACTCGAAAGGGATTCTTTGCGCATAGAGCGTACAGGAATCTTGTAACGTTGCGACGAAAAAAATGTCTCAAACACTGGGGGCTTCGCGTCTTTCTGGTACTTTAATGAAGCTTCTTTAAAGAAAAATCTCATTAATTAGGGCCAATTCTCGCGCGGCTTTATGCGCGAATACGTTGCGCTTCGAGCGAGCTTATTCTACGCCGTTAAATAGCCAGCGGTGAAAAGCGGTTTGCGCCGCATTCGCGAAAGGAACTCGCAAGTATCCAGGATTTTTTCAGTAAATAGAGGGAGCACCGTTAAACGGGGTTGTAACCATTCATTAGAAGGAAAACATGCACGGATACGGGTCGCGTATCTCCTTTCTACCTCGCAGAAGAATAATTAAATTTTTGCAGGTCGTTAGAAAAAGATTCGAAAAGAAAAAGAATAAATCACAACAATTCTCTCACTGTTGCTCTTTTAATATTTTCTGTTTCCTCAATCACGGAAATACCGCTGGACGCCTATCAAGCAGAACACAAATCTCGCGCGATTGACGCTAATCCCTGTCTAATCGCGGGGAACACGATTCTCAAGTTTCCTTCCCTGCTAATCCGAGCAGAGTACAGCGAAAGCAGAGTACACGCGGTAATTACGTTCACGCGATTGTTCCTCGAGGAAAACGATATAAGCACCATCCACTTCGGACGATTGCAATTTTCGGTAATTGGCTAATTTCGCGTTCAACTTATTTCAATACCTGCCCACAATTTATTTCCCCTTCCGATTCCTATTTCGTCGGCGATTCGGGCAAAAATAGTGCAAATATTTTCCTATAATCGCAGTTAAACAGCCGCAAGTGTATACAAATATATCAAGCAGATTTTCCATCGACGTGCAATCGATGTATTCGCGTGAACTATAATTACCACTTCATCATTGTGATGCGCTATTTGTTATTACGATAAAATCAACGCCATTCATTTCCATCATTCGTTCCCAGAACGATGTGTGCCTCCCGATTTTCTAGGGTGCGCGTTTATTTTTCCGGCAAACAAGGATTTATTGGACCACTGTATATTGCGGGCCTACTCCATCGACACGTGACGCCTCTGCGCGAAATCCATTTCGTTTCTCTTTCTTTCGTCGACGGCCAAATCTGTTTCGTCGAGATCGCAATAAAACGTTGACCGATGGAACCGAAGAAAAGAAGACGCGTTATGATTTCTTATCGCGAGCTATTCTATCAGTCTGCGTCGCGCTCCATACATCTTGTCGCTGGACGACCATCAACCACAACCTTATTTATATTTATATTTGTTACATTACTTAGAAAAATTCCAGACACGTAGGGACGCTGATCGATGCGCAATTCGATCACGACAAATCCGTATTTATCTGGACAACGTGCACGTGTACAAATCGACTAATTGATTTTACTGTTATATCTGGCACAGAATTATATAGAGTGCGACGAAACGTCTGGAACGGCGGTTAAATAATTTCCAAGACGTCGGAACATAAATGACAGCTGTCAAGTGCGAGATCGCCCCAGTTCCTTTTCTTGTCCCATCTGTGCTCGATCAATTCTCGCAAGAAATTGACAACCGATATTGTTCGACTCTCGCGTGAAAATGCGTGACACGTTGTCCGCGTCGTTCCATTATTTAATGAGACCACGGTCGTTGTTTCCGGTATACGAGCTAACACCGTCCACGATATTCCAGCCGGTTCGATGCTGGAGTTAACGATAACGCGATTACTTAATCGTCACGGGCAACGAACACCAACAGATTTTTCTCAGATCTATCATCGGGAGAAATTAAGCGTACTTCCATCCTTTAACAGCCCAGAGGGGGCCGATTGAAATATCAAAGTGAAATTCTTTCAAAGGTAACATTCATTTATATCTCGCCACCGCCGTCCCTTTCCGTTCCTTTCGCTGCTTTCTTCGTTTTTCAATTTAGGCGAAAATATTCCGGCGAACGAGATACGCCCATTTTCGTGCGAATGGCGACCGACGCAAGGTAGAAACATGTAAAGGAAATGCACGAGGAAAACGGGGTGAACGAGTTGCACGACACTCGGGTTATGAATCGGCGACTCACTCGGGGTAGTCGTGGGCGACGAACGCGACATTATCCGTGGCAATTCTGCCAGTTACCTATTATACTCGGGTGCATTCTGCTTTAGAAGCCACCTCGAGGCACTAAACCAACGAAAAACGTCGCGCGTGACCCCGTTGCCGCGTAACAAGCACTTTTTAGTTTCGCTGGCGACGGGAGCTAGGGGAAACCGTTTTCAACCAGCGGCGCATTGAATTCGTCATTCGAGGCTTCGAGGATCTTGAGTGGAACTAGAAAAGTAAATACGGGAGAATCTATCGACTGTAAGCCGGAAGGAAAGTTACGCCTTATAGTACGTGCCAGTAGCCGCACCAGCTATGTTTTATTTCCTGCCCCACGTTACCCCTCTGAACGACCATTGTCTGGATTTCCGGCTTCGCTTTGGAATATTATTCATACGCCATATCGTTACACGTTGTTTCACGTATATCGATATTCGCTTGCAGTATTATCGAGTCATTTTTATTATGCATTCATGCGTTTTCATTACCGTTGCCGTTCGACTCTGTTCCGTTCGAATTTGCTCCTTTTTTATTATTCTGGTTTTCATTCATTGATGTTGTTCATTGCGAAAAACTTTTTAGAATATCAATCCCGTTCGAATCGCGCCGCAATAGTGAATAATTCATTGGCGGTCCTAAATAATAGTTCATCGCGTGCATTTGTAACGAGAAAAATTCCGTGAAACTCGCATTCGTTCGATGAGTACAGATCCTCGAGGCATTCATTTCCGGGTTCTCTGTACTTCAGAAAAATTCGAGGCGTCAAGAACGCCTTTTCTAGTCAACGAATAGCGCCGTCGGTTTTCCCTTTCCGTCTTTTTCCCGTTTTAATATCAATTGTTCCGATAGCTTCTACGGAACGAACGCAAAAACTGTTTATAGTCCTTTTGGCAGGCATCTAAATTGCCATTCAAGCGGCATCACTTACTTGCCTTCCGCTCGTAGCGATATAAAACCTGACTTATATATTCTTCCATTCTCTCCACCGTTCCTGGCTTTAACGCGCGCTTGGCGAAAAAACGAGAGGCTCTTTAACGCCATTAAGCGTCTAACTTATTTTATGCCCAGGAAAATACGAAACGGGGAATATTTCGCGAAGCCTTCGGTAATACTCTTTCTCCCTAAATTCACTACGGTGCAAATGGTCCTACGAAATCTTCTTTCGCGACGCTCGATTTATAATTAACGAACACGTTCGAGTAGCGCGGAATTATTTCATCGGTAGCGTTGCAGTGGCATGCAAATTTTTCGCGGATCGTCGCGACGGTATCGATCGTACCGGGAGGAAAAAAAATTGATTTCCCACTGGTCGATCGTGGCGTCCAAGCAGCGCGCCGCGTAACGAACCGTTCGACGAACGCGAATCGAAGGGGACAACAAACGCGACGGTAGATGGATTAATTTCCCAGGATCTTGGGAACGTCTCAATCTCGACGAGAACGATTTCGCTCAAGAGCCAGCAGGGACATCGAGATGATTCGAAGATAAAAACGAGGTACATACGTTACATCCGCAATAAAACATTCTCGCGCAGCGATGCACGAGTACCGGTGAAAAATAAAATCGCTCGGAAAATATTAATCCCCGATACGTCAACGTTAACTATTCAACTTGCTTCATTATCGAAGCATTCGCCGGCTGCTTTTAGCCGAACCATCGCGGAAACGCGTGTCGAAACTTTCGCTACTTGACTCTCGAACTTGCTCTATTACCAAACCGTTCAACCACTCTAATAAATTCATGGTGCGCGAGTACGTCGCGCGTGCTACAATAACAGGTGCATAGAAAAATCGCCAGTATAAATCAAATCCACTCACTGGTTCGTTCACCAGGCATTAGCTACGTGAAACGATTCACTGGCATCCTCCTTCCGCAGAAAGTCGTGCTCCCCACGCCAGGTATGGCAACCGGGGCAACTGTTGATACAATCAATGGAGCAACAATGTCAACGGTGTTCTACGGACAACTTGTGCGTGGGTTCACCGCTGATGGTCGCGCGACGGTAATCGTGCTGGGTCCCGTCGTCGTCCACCTGCGCCCAATTCAGCATCGTACACCAAGGCGAAACTGTTCGTCGACGAAAGAATCGAGTCGCGATCGGCGGCGAAATCGCGCGGTCGAACGAGACGACGTTCGTGTGTTCGCGGTCGCGGACGCCGCACGAGTGTCGACGTTCGTCGACGGTTCAACGAAACGACGCTCGTGTACAAGCGATTCTGTGCGGCGTCTGCGCCGAGGCGCGCCGCCTCTGCCGCGCGTCGTGTGCGTTTCGGTGTCGGTCCTCGTTATCGTGCACGCGACGTACGAACAGAGGTGCGCGTAATGCGAATGCGATTGGCGATCGATCGACGAAAATTGTAAGGTTCCTGGCTTTTTCAGAAGATTTCATAGGGGCCACTTCGATACGCGCTGGGCGATCGAACGAACGCAGGAGAAACGCGAAAAAAATCTGTCCTCGGTGTCTGAATCAAAAGTTGTTCACTAACGATCCGTAAGAAGTTAAATTCGGCTCGTGCGATTACAAAGAATGTATTGTCGGCTTTTTTAAAGACTGGTTCGGTTTGTCAATTTAGTAAAAAGGACGGTTGGTTCAATGATTAAAATGATGAGATTGTTCCACGGTGGTGGCGATTTTTCTCGGTCGGAGGACCGCATTTCAGACGTCGAGGTCACCTCGGCGTTTTTTAAAATGGCCCGATATATTTTTTCTTTACGGCACGATAGACGAGTGCGGGGACCAATCAGCGTAAACTTCAAGAAGGATATTAATAGCCGGGGATAGGTCGGAACGTCGCGAACTCCTGTTTCACGCTTTATGCGAAATTCTCCTGCCTTTCTCCTTACTATCTATCTTATGTCAAATTCACTTGTCTCAATTTCGACTTAACTCGCGTGATCGTACTATTCTTGTATCTCTACAACAAAGTTTTTAGTCGAGGGTTCACTATAAATCGAAATCGCCAGACGAGAATCGTACGCGAAGCTGTTGATCCTAACAACTTCTGGTGCTGTCTAAACCCCTCCGCCCCGAAGAATCGAACGCTCTTACCGAATCCTATTCCTTTTTCGATCCCGTCCGCATGTTTGAAACCGGATCGACATATTGCATCGACCAACAGACAACGCGGCCCGGTTCGATTTTCATCGAGGCGTTCAATGCCAAGCGTGTCGGGAACAATTATTCGTTGCCTTTTATTCCACCATCGTTAACTCGGGAAATGAATCGCCCACGCTTTCCCACCCTTATACTTTATCCCCGTGCGTATCAGTTTGCCACTTCGTTACGCGAGGTTCGGTAATCCCGACGTAAAACGTAGGGCGGAGAAAGAGTCGTGTGCGTTAACAAATGACGAAGATTTATCTTGCAACCCGAATCCTCCCCATCCACACAGAATACTCCGGCCATATCGAAGTGGGCCGCTGAACCTCTTTACAGGGTTTCACGAGCCGTTCGACGGAAACAAAAATGCCTGCACTCTCTCCGCGAGTAAATCACGAACAGTCCGCACTCTAATCCGACTTCCGAGAGGGACCCAATAAGGGTGGGATATATTTCGTTGTCCACCCGTCGCGAGCAACACCAAGTTATTAAACTTCTCTCTGGAAAAATTGCGCGATCGTTTCTCGAGACGCGCACGAGCGTGTGTCTCCGAGGCTGATACGATATAAATTTTCCTCGTCTTCCTTACGAATAAAGTAAACCGTCTAAGCGTCGAGGTACGCGCAGCCGATGTTACGAGGGGTTGATTTCAATTTCGAACGATCACTAATGCAAGAGCGAGAACTTAGCACGGTGCGATTGTAACGTTAGAATTGTCTCGCATCAAGATTTCCAAGAACGAAAGGTGCGGGGCAGGCTGTTTCGCAGGCTAAGATAAGAGCAAGAAATGTGGTCGCTCGCTTTCGTTAGATTGGGGAAACCAACTGGCCGACGGTGTCGCACCAAGTCTGGCAAGAAACTTCTCTATTGTCATCGCAGCTGTCGTCGTCGTTTCCTTTTACGCGCACGCGAGACAAGCGTGCCCCCTATCCGGCGATCGTAATTCGAGTTTTTCATACGCCCACGCGAAAGTCTCTTTCCAGACCCTGGGAGGCCGTCGTTTCTTTCCTCCGCGCGGAACCAACCGTTGTTTTCGCGTCGAGGAACCCGTAACTTTTCCTCTTCGACTTGGACACGCGCACGACTTCATCCCCTTCGCGCCGCGCCTGGATGAACAATATGCCCCAGCTGCCGCTCCGCTAGATTAACCTGTTGTTCGACCATTCAGCTCGCGTTTTTCTCTTCGGCGTATGAATGACTTTTCGAAACGCGGCTTCGCTCCGGCGAATTTTTCGCACGATTCGCCCGTCGATCTATCTATCGCTTTTTATTATAAATGATGCACCGAGAAAAGCACGTAAGCACGTAAATTGTACGAATTCAATTCCCGCCGGCTCGGGTTTTTCTTCGAATCGGTTTGCCGCGTTCCTCGAGGGAACCTCGCTATTTGTCGAACGGGCTTCGGTAACTGCAAAAGATCCAAAGGAGGGTTCTATTCGAAAAGTGACTGACATTTATTTTTGCAGCTCCTCCTCGAGTGGAAATCGGTTGAGGCGGCCGGCCCCCTATTCCGTTCAATCAACCGGGACGATCACTACGGAATAATCTCCGCCTCGTGAAAAATGGATTTCACCGAAATAACGTCCGAACGTTTCTGGCCCGCCTCGATAAAACTATTGGAAACGGAATGCACAGGCGTGACTTGATGGATACTCTTCCGTCAATTGGGAACAGCAACGTCCATGACAAAGACATTTGTGTCAAACGTAGCGGAAAATGAAGCCGCTCCTACGGATCTCGCGGGTATCGAAAAATTCCACTAGAAATCTGCGCGCCTCTCCTCGGTTCGTATACGAGGTAAATTGAAAACGCGTCGGCGTACGTTCGCAAGAAATTATGAGAAATGGTCGAGCGGTGGTATTCCTCGGCGTTTGAGAGGTGTACGTTGAAAGAAGAAAACCGTCGAACGAAAACAAAGGTGTTCCTTGAATGTCGAGCTTAAAAAACTTCCGTACACCTCCCTTTTTTACAGCCAACCTAAGCAAAGAAGACGCGTAGATGTACGATACGTGCGTGTATCTACGCGCAAGAGACGCTCTCAAAGGAGCGTCGTCTCTGCATGGTCGAAGTCCGGTGCACGATTTTCAATTGGAAAAATGTGGTCCGCGAGGGAACGACCCTCTGCCACCCGGCAGTTTAATATTCCTCGCGCCCCGCGTCGCGGAAAGTTTACCCTGCACTCCTTCCACGCTCGAATCGGAAACGCTGCTCCTTGAATTCCCGTCTTACCTCGAAACTTCCCCGCGACCCGTTTAACACGAGTTTCACCCAAAGAAGAATCAACCCACGAATCGCAAACAGCTCGATCTCGAAGAACAATCCGTGCAGTCGACGCTCAACGATCTTCCTTCGATTTCGAACACTCGACGACCGTTAACAGAACCATAGGCTACAGAGGAGTATCGTCGCGATTCGATCAATCGAGAAACCGAGCGGGCGTTTGTTGCCGGCAGTCGGGATTCCGGCCGGTGCGAGCGTGTAGCACAAAGGCAGGCACGAGTCGCAGGATCGATAACGCCTTTACAACGCTACCGGACGTACGTGGAGCGAGGCGTAGAGCACGATGACCAACGCCGGAGAGCGGTGTCCCTCGGCGAAAGCTAAGCTGCTACCCCCACAGTGCAGAGGGGGAGAAACAGACTTCCTACCAAGAGATATCTCGTGCCGTGTAACAGAGGCCCCCGGGGGGGGGAGCGTGCGCGCGATTGAGAACCCCTGGCCTCTACCTGGCTGTTAATAGGAGAACGGAGAGCACGGAATGTCCTCGTAAAAGCAAGCGAGAGGGACGGCGAGATTGAAGGGGATAGACGAGGAGGACACGGACGGTGGGCTGGTGTTTAAAGAAGGACACTCGATATAGGAGGCATTGTACCCGGTTACCGTCAGCCGTTCCAGGTGCTGGAGGGCAGTCGGCTCTCGCCACGGGACGAGTATATACGCTTGCATTTCCTTCTCCGCGATACCAACGTTTCTCCGTGCGGCGTACGCTCGCTGGGAGGGGGCGTAATATCCGAACGCGCAAGCGAAAAAAATACTTGTCTTCCGGCGCACGATATCTCCTTCCAGCCAGACGTACCCGCAGACCGATCGTCTCTTCGTCGCCGTCGTCGTGTGCTGCACCGGGACACGCAGCCGGCGAAACGCCCGTCGAGTGGGAGAGACTGGAGGCGAGAAGGAGAGGCCCGGCAAGGGGCAAAGGAGAAAGGGAGTAGCGTAGCGAAGGAGTGCGAAGGAGAAAGAAAAAAGAAGGAGGGAAGAAGCGACGGGGACGGCTGTGTTTCGTGTGCCGCTCTGCAGTGCGACATTCGACGACAACACACGCCAGTTGCTTCCCGTTTTCTTCTGGCCACGATCCGATCGAGTCTCGCAAAGACGCCGCATCGACGACGTCCCCTTTGTTCGCGCGACTCCTTCGACCTCGACGCCTCACAGCCGGCGCCGCCGTCAGTCGATCGACGCCCGACGCCCGTCGATACGACGGCCGATCGTTCGTGCACGCGCGACTCGCGCGCGAAGAAAGTTCTGCGACTGCGGAGGATCGCCGGGTAATGTTTCTGCGGGCCAGTTTCGAACGACAACGGTACGGTTCCAGTACCGATCGTCGTGCCTCAGCGTGAACACGTTTCGTTTGTTTTGGAGTACACGCGCGAGCGACGTGGATGTTCCAGGATTTCGAAAATCGCTTTCGCAGAGGAAGGAGAGAGAGAGAGAGAGGAAACGGCGAACGTTCTTATCCCCTACGTGACGGAGTACATTGTAAACAGAATCTTGGAGTGCCGTGCGAACGAAAGACACGACGGAGCGAACGTTCCCGTTCGTGACGCCGCTTTTATCGTCGGCCAGTGTGCGAGGTCTTTAGAAAGGAAAATACGCCACGGCTGAGAAGTGCAGTGTTTGCAACGGCGGATCGTGTGCGCGTATACATACACGCGTACGTAGGATGTGCACGTCGGTTTGGTGAAACAGCCCGGCCGATGTCTTCCGGTCGACGATCGTGTCACGGATGGGATGTGAGACGAGCCACGTGAATGTTGTACTCCGTTGAACCTTCGTTCCCGCCAGGCGAATTATTCTGGACTGGCATGGATCCCGTGAAAGCCAAGTACGTATATGTGTACACGCTTACGCGTTTGCCCCCGCGTGGCTAATAACACCGTGCCGCAAACGCTTGGGGCACGATCGTCGCGTTGCCCTTATTCCCGGCACTTGTACGTCGTATTACGTTGTTTGCACGTGCATAATACGAAAGTTTCGCCGGCGTTCAGTCGATGCTCGGATCGCAGACTAATATCGTAGCGGCGATCGTTGCCGGGTTCAATTGTTTCTCGCGGTGTCGTAGAAAGCGGCGTTTTCACTGACGCGGATACGAGAGACTCGTTTCCCAAAATCGCCTATTATATATTTGCCGATTATGGATCTGGACGTTTCGTTTCATATGGAAGATAACATTGACCGTGGGCAGGGTGGTGTCGATCGTATCGATCGTCGAGTCTAGGCGCAGCTCCGCCCTATCCCAGCTGTAGAATAATTCGATCACGCAGCGTGGATCGTACCTGCTCGTTTTCGCCAGGTGGAACGTCGACGAGAAACGGCGGCAAATTTTTCTTTCGCGCGCCGTCTCGACCTTCCACGAATTTCTGAACGCCGCGTCCCGCAAGAAACGCCTCTGACCGATCTCCAAATTCGTTTTTATCATTGTTGATATAAACGTTGAGCGTTTCGCACGCGGACAACCGTGAAATGCGCTGAATGGAGTCGAGTTTACCAGCGGCTTGCCGAAGCTCGCAAGAAGTAGTATCGTTTTTTCATTAGCCAGCGATATTCGTAAATATATCGCGCTTAGCCATTCGAGGCGCGTGTACGTACGTACGTGCGACGTTCGCCGATCGATCGAGCAAATTGTCGCGAATGCAGAATCTACCTGGTCGGACGGTGACAGATTTCCGAGCTGTCAGAGTTTATTGCTCGTTTTATCGTGACACGCGTCGCGAAACGGCGGTGGAAATCTTCTCGTTGTTCGCCCACTAGCGCCAATCTCTCGAAAGTCGCGTCGACGCGAAGATACGAGAATTGTAATTTCCCCGAGCGACCTACGCGCGCAGCGAGCTCACCTTTGCAAATTGATCCTTTTCGCAGCGTGGGCGAGTCGCGCAACAATGAAGCAACAAACGCGCCGCAATATTCAATATCGCGAACGCATTTCTCGCTGAAGCAAAATATGATTCGCCGTCGCCCGGCAGCAATCGAACGAATTAATCTAACTAGAAGCGCGGCTAACCGGCAGCTACTTTTATTTATACGGCGAAACTCCGAGAAGAGTTCGACGAGACGGATTAATTGCGACAGAACACTCGTCTCAATCGACGAAGCATTCGGGAATGGCACTCGAATCGAAACGCGATAATCGCTCCAGAACAATTCAACTACTCCTACACGTTTTCCATCGCGAAGCACCCGGCGCAAAAGTCTGCCCCAGAGGATTATCCGGTTTCGTTTCATCTTCCGTTGACTGTCGTTGCATATTAAAAGAATGTCTTCGTGCTCCCATTGCGACACGATTATCACGGGAAAGCCGTTCTCGCTTCATAAACGCAGGATCAACAGCGTTGAACGACAATAGACTTTATTAACAATGCACGAGCAGAACCGGTTCGACGAAAGTTTGCCTTTCCAGTGAAGCAACATTTGCGTAGCTACGATCCGAGGCATAATGGTACATCTTCGAAAAGCGTATCCGATGCGTCCTATTATTTCTGACCTTCCCTTCGTTCGTTTCGTCCCCTTTATCGTTGCCTCGGTCTCTGAAACGGGGAAACTGATGCGGCTTCTCCGTAAGTCGAGCGTTTTTTTTTTTCACGGAGGAAACTCGGTACGGCGTCGATAAGCGAAACAACGACGCCGGGGCGCACACAGAGGCCAGACGACAATGATCCTTAACGGTGGAAATTGAAGCGAGGAAGAATTTCAGCGTCGCCAGCAATTGGGTCGCTTAATTGAAAGGGCGTTCAACGCTCGAGACACGCCGCGACACCACGATTGCTCCATCGAAAAATTTCGCCCGCGACGACATTTATGGCGACGCGTTTCTGCTTCGAACGATTTTCTTCTTCCCGCGTGCTATCGTGCGAAACCGAGATCGCGACAAAATTTAACGTCCCGTTCGCTTTTGCACAATCGCAAGATCATTCTTGCGACACGTTTCCATCGTTTCCCGCAATATTGCAGCTCTCGTTGCGAGTGGCGATGGAAATTCTCGTCTGGACGGCGGTGTTGCGAGTTGTAAAAAAAAACACGCTTAGAATGTACTCACCTACTCGCGGCGCCTTGCTTTCCGCTTCGCGATCGTTGCCGTACGGAGCGTGGCAGTTGTTTCATTTCTCCTCGAGGGGAAGAATGTTAGTTGCGCGTTATGATCGAAGCTTTCATTATTCGATTGCTTGCGAATTTCAGTGGAACACTGGAAACAAAACGTTCGTTTCCATTTTTCTCCTCACCGCCGGCAAGAAGATGTATTTGAAACACATGTCGCGCACATTTTCCTTTACTTTCGCAGCCCGGGTCGTCGTTGTTTACGCTTCAACGCCGTTTTCCATATCGCGGCTAATACGCGGATCTTTGAAAAGGGCGAAATAAGCGTTTACGATTGGTCGCCGGCGTGCGTGCGAACCAGTTGCACAATGCATCGCGCCAGAACTGCGAAGAATCGACAAGGCGGATAGAAAATGTTTTTCAGTATTTTCTTCTGATTTCCGTCACCAGAAACCGATTTCGGCCCATGCGAATCGGATTGCCTCGATAAATCGGCATCTCCGCGCCAGGCCCGATAATCACCTGGCCACCTGCGCGCGTTGCGTCCAATTTTGATTACCATTTCCATAACTGCAGTTACAACGGATCCTGGCCGCGATATACGAGCCACGGCGATATTGCATCGCGATATCGCATGGATCGAACGAGAACGGGGCCGCGCCGCACGGGTCGAGATAAGTTGCATCGGCAAACTAAGATGCAGTCGCGTTACGACATCGTGTGAAAGTTGAACTATTACCGGTCACCGGTACACGGACGACATCGCGAACCGGATCGGTTCGAATCTCGATCCAGAAATCGATTTTGCCTCCGCGAATTCTCCTGTCTGTCCGTTCTTCTATTCGTCGACTACGGTCCGTCGTCTGTTGCTGATTAATGGACTGGTGCGACGATTACGCGCATGTATATTATATCGTACAGCATGACAGTCCAGACTGTATTTATTGCTGTACGTATTGATTGAATGTGGTACTTCGACGTGGTATCGAGGCTGGCTTAGATATATAATAACCCTCTATTGAAAGTGCTGTCGCGTTAAATGCCAAGCAGAATGTTCGCAGCTGCATTGAAAATGGGAAATTTCTGGTTTTCTATACGCAGGCTTTTCACTGCGAATATTTTTAAGCCGTCGAAGGAAGTAGCGTTTCCCAGCTGGTAAAGAACTCGCTTCGGATCGAATTAAAGGGAATTATGTATAAGGAACGCGTCGGGTTCTCGAGGAATTTTAGCTTATACAGTTTATCGTTTCTCCCTTCTGCCTAACCGCAACAGCATCTCCGTTATCTGTTATTACAATATACCGCTGTATATACGCAACATCCAGCTTGCTTGCCGGCTGGCTGGGGAATGTAATCGTGGCATTAAGTTTAATTGCAACCGATTCCGTGCGCACGCGACGATCGTATCGTGATATACGAACTAATGCAACTCGGCATGTGTACATTGCACATGCACGAAGAAATCGACTCGGTGCAGATGGTTCCTCGAAATACCTCCTAGGGACCGGGTCGATTGTTGCAAGGCTGTCTCATACTGTAGATCCGTGGCGTATATTTTACACCCTCCGATCGAGACAATTTTCACCCCATTTTTTTTTCCGGTTCTTTTTTCAAAACGCGTATCTGTATTAAAATTTTGCGCGCTATCGGGAGCTCTCGTATACGCGCGACGACGAAAATAAGGGACAGAGACTGATATTGAAGAGTGGAGGACAATAGCTAGATCGAGATCTCGTTGAACCTTTCCTCGCATTGTCTCCAGATACCGTTGCTTACGGCAACACTAAACTCTTGTAATGCCAGGCAATCGAGAAAACCTGATAGAACTTGGGAACTTTAGGAAGCGCCGTGCATCGAGCCAGTATTCTCTAGGGATACCCTCGTATACTCCAGAAGACCGATACCGTCCAGATCACGATAGAATAAGTTCCGACGTTAAATTGTAGTGCTTACGAGTGCATTCCATCTACAGCGGTGGACGTACTTTCGTCTTATTATTTGAAAATAAAGCGACAAGATAATTTGAGAAGCTCTATTTGCAATCAAACGAGTTGATCTATTTTCTCTTTTTTTTTTTTTTTAAGTAGAACGGGATAACTTTGACGAGAGACGCTTTTATGTTTATAGAATGGCCCCCACAGGGATGCCCCCAGTCACCGGTGTCCTACAGCCACCCGCGGGCTCTACGCTGTCAGGGAGCACGATGGCGAATTACAAGAAAAGCTGGTGGAGAAGAGTGGCCCCCTGCTTAGCGTTTCTCGCCGCATTTTCCACAGCCATGGCATTGCTTCTCGTCTGGAGCGAGGCTGCGGCCTTGAGGTAAATCATACTTTCTTGCAGATAAAGGAAAATTAAGGGACGAAAGAAATTGTGCCCCTGTCGGCTATTATTTTATCCCACGGAAACTCTTGAATTGTATTAATTTGTGTAAGCTCTGAAAGCGTGCTTCGCGTTCTGGATCGAATTTTTCGCTGTGCGCCCCTCGGTATGCCCCAGGTAATTGTCCGACTGTCTCGCTTACTTGTGCAATAAAACAGGCTGGACGTTGTTATTGCACCGTATCATCACTGTAATGCGCTAATTCAATTTAGAATTTCACCGCTCGCGTTATCGCGTTCGCTCTCGTAGATAGTTAAATATTTGATTGTAGCTTTGGACTGGGATTCGCGGCTAAGTGCTGTGTAACTTTGTCATTCTTGAGTACCTAAGATAATTCGACCGATTGTTAAGCACTGTGCGAAATAATTCGGCACTGATTGGCGTGGAACGTCGGTGGATCGGCGTGATGTTTGTTGCGATATCGAATAATAAATATTTCACTGACAAACAAGAATACGCGGAATATCGTTTTGTAATCAACATTTTTACGACAATCTTCAACATTGCTTTAATGCACGGTGGCCAAACGACCGGCTTATCTTTTAAGATTCACGAGCTACGTACTCTGGGCGCGTACATGTAACACGATTGTTAAACGGAGTTAATTACTAAATAGGTCACTCGACGATTATCCTTCCCCTTGGACAGCTACGACAAAGGCTGCTGTCAAAGAAATATCGCTCAGCCACGTTTACAAGTACCTAACGGGCTATGCACCTATTAATACCGGAACCCTATCAATTAATAATTGCTCGTTAAAATTCCAATTACAAGCACCCGCAACTCGTTCCTCAATTCTCTTCAAATTAACAACATTTCGATATGCACCGCTATCGCTCGGAGGTACCGGTACGTCTTTGGAAATCGTTCGCAACGAAACATTGCAACGTTTAATCTCTAATATCCAATAGCGACGCGGCAAACGCGGATACACATATTGAAGATGGTACTTCGACGTTCCCATTTACATTTTCCTAAACGCGTGTGCAATACAGATATACATATCCATGGTGAATCAAACGCTAATTTGTATGCCCACTACCCACCCACCGTCGTTCGCGTTATGTGTGCACACGTCAGGCTTAATGGCAGCCTGGCAATCGATGTTTTACATTAAAGTGGAGGTTCCGTTACAGGAGGCAGGCGTTTGACGCCAATATGACCAGGGACTACGTGTTGAACAGCGTTTCAATGGACAATCCGGAGTTGGTCGCGTACATCAGAGAGGTTCAATTGAAACCTACCACGCAGCAAGATCCGCTGAACGCTACTCAGACAATAGAGGAGAGGTACGTGGCCGCTCTAACCGAGGGTAAACGAGAAGGCGTGTACGTGGAGTACATCGGCAGGGTAAGAAGATACCGCTTCGTTTTAATTAATTAGCAGGATTAATTCCTCTAACTGCTTGCGAGGGTGTCGAAAGTTAATTCGTGCCCGGGGTGTTACACGAGCACCCGCGTGAAATTACAACGGGATCGTTTTAATTTTAATGCTGTTTCGTGCTCACAATATTTGACGAGGAACGTAAATTGAACGCTGGTCGGGCCGACGTTTCGGTTCTTCGCGATAATCGATAGAGTAGAGAACATTGCTGCAGCTTCGCTCGGTTGAAATGAATTTATTTCGACTCGTTAATATTTAAATTCTGCTTGCTCGTGCCAAACAGATAGGTGCCGTCTCGAGTACAGGCTGGTTAGAGCGCAATCTAAGTTGGAGGGGCGTCCTGATTCTGACCGATCCCAGAAGCTTCTTCGAGGCACACAGAAGCACCAGAAATCCAAAGACCAGAGTTCTCCATGCCTGCCTTAGCACCGATAAGGATACCAAAGAGGCGAGTGTACTCGAAATAATTAATCCGCCCCAAATTCATCGACGATATTGGTTCGCGTGAATTATCTGTGTAACGAGAGTTTTATCGCGAGCAGTGCAATGTTTTGAATTTCAGATTACTTATCACCAGGAATCCGAGGTTCAAGTTACCAAGTTGGGCGAAGGCCCGAACAGTCTCGTGTCGTCCGACGAGGGTTTGCCGACCACGAGATTGAAATGCTTCCCTTTGTACAGCGTTCTGTTGGCCTACAGTGCCACCACCTTAGATTACCTGAGTCTCGATAGTCCGGACGCCCAAGACGATCAGGTAGCTATCGATTTCACCGAAAACCCCGTGAAATTCTATATCCAAGTATGTCGCACAATGTATGTACATATTTTTCCGTCGGTCCTTTTCATTTTTTACTCTTCAATTTTATATCGTTTGGCGCAGGTGCTCGACACGATTCCCTGGGAGACAACCAGAATATCCGTGGTGTCCATCCGTTGGAGTCCCCTCCACAGCGAGATCGAGACGAAAAGTCTGATCGATAAGATGACTAGCAGACGATACAAGCTAATGTACACGCCCGACACCGGGAAACTGATATTCTTGTACAACGCGTTGCTTAAGATTTAATCTCCTTTGACTGACAATGAGCTTGCTTTCAATACACTGGACTGCTCTACGTTTCTCGCGCCCCTTTAAACGAAGACGGGGTCGGAATCGTTAGTCGGAAATATTTTCTTTTCGTGCAAATTAAAAGGCCGTTCGCGTACATCCGTGATCTTCCCACGACGTTCGAACGAAATGCGTTCATCGAAGTGTTCGCGATTTCGCCGTCGTATGCGGGAACACGGTCGCTATGGACGAACGTAACTTTTATTTGACGTTGGAAACATGTTTCCTTTCGGCGCGCAACGCACCGTAGAGCAAGCCAAAAATCGTTTTTGTTTTTCTC
The DNA here is from genome assembly GCA_948146005.1 of Nomada fucata. Taxonomy (NCBI): domain Eukaryota; kingdom Metazoa; phylum Arthropoda; class Insecta; order Hymenoptera; family Apidae; genus Nomada; species Nomada fucata. The sequence goes on from OX411279.1 coordinate 3,076,145, forward strand.
CGTTCACACTCGGTATGTCTGCTACGGGCACATGAATTTTCTGTTTTTCCTTTTTTTTTTCTTCTGTGCACTTTCATTTGATTCTTTTCTATTTAACCCCTTTCTCGTCGATTCAACCGAGATGCAACAAAGACTGAGAGAACTATTTCCGTGGAATATCGTCGCCTTGTGTATGCGTCGCGACACGCAAATCTTCCTCCAACGCGCGATAAATAAGGAACGATCGATCCCCTTCGTTGCGAAGAAGCTGCCTTACTTCGAAGTGAACCAAATTGCAGGAACGAGGGGATACGAGCGAACGGCAAAGAAAAATGATAGGAAATAATTGTATTTAGTTTTGTATACTCGTATTTTAGCGTAGAATCATTTTAAACTATCGTTAAGTCAGTGTCAAGGATGATGCCGAGACGTTTTACGAATAATGTAGATTTTATTTTGTCAAAAAGCAACAGCCTCGCGATCCGCCATTATACCCGCACAACAAACAGATAAGCAAAAGAAAACGAAACAAAACAAAAACGATCGTCAATCGCGGTACAACGAGCGCTGTCGCAGTGATAATCGATGAAGTTACTCTGATTACCTACACCACGGGCCTTATTAGCACGTAAGTCGATATTTAGCTAAGCTATCCTAGAAATAAAACCATTTCGCCTTTCCCCACGCCCCCCCTGCTCCTTCGCGAAGGTCCGCATTGCCCTGTTATCGGTCCCGTCGTTCAATCCCATTGCTCGTTTCTTTTATGGCGGTGATAAAATAGGTCCCTCATTCGGGCAGTTCGATGTTACCTCACGCCAATCACACTCGAGCACGACAGACATCGTACGGTCGCGCACTCGATTGATTTTTCAGCAATTCTCTGCAAATTCCTGTTCCCCCCTCAGGGGACTCGCCTCGCGAATCCAAACACGAAATACAGTTTTTTGTTCTATCGAATTTTAAGACGAATGGACACGATTTTGGTATTTCGATGAAATTACGATATTAGAGTACACGTCGAAATACTTCGGGTGCCAATGATAAAAAAAAAAAAAGTGATTTTATCTAGCAATCAAAGTCGAAACCACGATGGAGCAGAGAGGGAATCGGTTTTCACGAGCACGTCCAGCGCGACGCACGAAGCACCGATGCAAAATTACAGAGACAGAGAGAGAGAGAGGGAGGGATAGAGGGAGGAGCACGATACTTAATTATGCTCTCCTCGCGATGAAGTTCACAGGGTTTATCGTCCATTTCGACGACCATCGTGTGGCAAGAGGGCGCGGATTTATTTTCAGAAAACGATTTCGCATCGCCGCCGTGCGCAAAAAAGAAAATGCAGATAGTTTGGCCGGTGGAAAAAATTGTCGTCCCTATTTCGACAGAACGCTCGTTATCGGCAGCGTTTAGCCGGCGCTCGAATAGATAGGACAGTTTAGTCCAGTGTAACAGCAGACGATTTTTAACACGCGTCTCGTGACCCATTACTATCGGCCTCGTTGAAAATTATTCGCTGCGCTTGCACTCTGTACACACATACTTTCGCATACACACGCGCACGTGCTACGCCCGTTTGTACTTATGCTGTTGGAGCAATGTCGATTCCCTGATCCTTCGGTTTCTGGACGACGCGTCTTTATTTCCACCTTTTTTCCGTTTTATTTTTTCCTTTTACGTACCCCCCCCCCCCCCCCCTTAGAGCACCCCGAGAACATTTGTACCATCGATGTATTCTGAGAGAACTGAACGGATTCTTTTGAAGAACAATAAAGTTAGACATTTTGGAAGATCGATGCTTCTTCTACTACTTTTTTTTTTTTTTTTTTGGAAGAAATAAAGTATTAATTTTGGAAAACGCCAGTCTTCTTTACCCCGTCCTCGTTATCCTCGCGGTTTTGTTAAGTATCGCCTACTTGTTTCGCGGTGCAAGCGACAGAAATTGTTTCCCCCTTTCTTTACGTATAATATATTAGCTTCCGCGGAGCGATGGAAAAGTTTGCAAGGGTCACTCTAAGAGAACGGAACCAAAGTTAGGATCGGTCGCGTTCCAGTTTTTCCACGACTCCTGCCATTCCTCCTCGTTTTCCTTGAACTTTCTTGGCATTATACTTTGTTAACCGGTCAACATCCCTGTGCTGCGCAATAAATACCGCGGAGAACGTACAAGAATCTATCGACGAACCCGTGTCGCTCATTTTTCTATCCCGTTTCCAGCGATACCGTTCCTTTTTGCATTGTGTTTTCATACATGAATCGTATCAACGATACGATACATACCTTCGAGCGTTCTGCGAAAGAAAGAACGCTCGGTCCGATTTTTCTGTCGGGAAATTTTTATTCGCCACGGAGATAGCGAAATCTAGCGCAAGAAAATAGAGAACATTTCCGTTAGAACGGTGAGTGCAGAATTATTCATCGCTTCTATTTTTAATAAAAAGGATCGCGATTGGCTCCGGCCGGCTTTCGATTCGTTATTAACCTGCCCGGCGAATAGGAAAAAAAACCCGATCGGTTCTCGAAGGTGGCTCGCAATTAGATAATTTCAAACGTATCGCGTCCGCGGATACCTTCGCGTTAAATCTTCCGACACGGGAAACGGGAACGACGGATGGAAAAATTCTATGGAAACAAAATGTCCTCGAAGCCGTTTCACCGAACCACTGGCAGTAGAACGTTCGCAATGGTTCTTCGTGCGTTTGATCGACGATTTACAGCCCGTCAGAGAAAAATGAACGCAATTTCTCCGTGTCAAATCTCGGACACGAGCGGAGATACGTATCTGTGCTTTCGTTTCTCAGATTTTTCTTGCGACAGCGCCCCGTTCATACGCGCAGGGGCAACACACGGCGAGGAAATTCGCCAACAGGAGTTTTCCCGAAAAATGTGGAAACCTGTGCAAACAGCCGCCGTCGTAGCCAATGAGGTCCTCGCCGGTGGGAAAATAAAGCAATTTCATTTCGCTGTTCCATTAAGATTTCCCTCATATTTGCCATTCCTCTGTTTACTCAGCCCGAGGTTTGCTCTCCTTTTAAACAATTCCTCGCAACAGAACGAGAGAGGTTACTTTTGCAGCGCAAACGATAGAACGTGCAGCTTTTCAGGATAGACCTGGACATTGCACACAGTTCGTCGCGGAATACTTTTTTCGCCTGTTACTCGCATGACCCGCAGAAGGTTTAATCATCGTCGAAAGCGTCCTCGATTCCTCGCCCAGCTTTCGGTTAATTAACTTTTCGACGAACCGCGTATAATACGACGCGACAATCGATGGTTCTTCCATCTCGCTCCGAAGACAGAACAATTTCCCGAATTGTGATCGCGTAGTCTTGAATGAAGCACGTGGTCCTTATCTCCCCCCTCGATCGTATCGAATGATGGCTTCCTCGCTCGAAACACGTGCACATAACTCGACGGTACTCTGGATTTCTCGATCTATTTCGATCGCGAGAGCCACCGTCGCGCGTATTCGTCTATCTCGCTCCGAAAACAAAGAATTTCTCAATGGACATCGTATTGTTCGAACGACGCGCGGCCTTTTAAAATCGGCCTTGGGACGTATACCCTATTTCTTACGATCGAGACGCGTGGATTTGAACGTTTCCGAAGATATTACGAGCGGAGCGTGCCATTCATTTCTTTCTCGGCCACGTTTCTACGATACATGCAAAGAAAGCAAAGTGTGCGACAGAAGAAACATTGTTTAAATTGTTGAACTCTATATTTCTTATTTCGCTATTTACCTTCCGTGCATTTTTTTCGCATCCCCTCCAAGTCTTTACGCGGATGCATTTCCTATGTTTGCACAAAATCAGGTGTCGCAGATAAGGCTTAACCTTGCGTTCGAACGTTTGCCATCTTCGTGGTTTTTTTCTCCCCCCGCCCCCCTCGATCGCATCGGAGCCGAAGATAAAGATTTGCGAACGGCACGCGTGTGTATGTTATTCCGGATCGAACAGTGATTCATCGATGGCGTTCCTCGCCATTCTTTCTCACAAATCACGGTTAAATAAAGATTAGGAGACGCCGCTTGCCGCGATCCCTTTATTTGCACAGTTATAATTCCGCGACAAACAGCGGAATCATTAAACGATAGCTGAACGCGACGGCGATCAGAAACCGCGGCGTCAAGGATTTTCCTGATATTTCATTAGCTATCTCGCCTGATTTTTCTCGAATATTGCAACGAACACGAATATGGAACGGGGGAAATCGTTTCGCAAGCAATCGTCCAATTGTAATTAGCCCCGAACTCGCGTGCACGTTCGAGAAAACCGAGCGTTCGAACGAAATCGCAATTCAATAAGTCGAGCTACTTCGTTGCCACGCGCTCTTGTCGCAGACTCGACTAATTACAACGCTGGCCAGTCGCAGGTTAAATGAATATCGGTATCCCTTAAACGCAGCGACGCTCGAGCAACATAAATTTTGAGAGCAATGAAACCGAGAGGATTTCAATGGAACAACAGCGCGAAATCAGTCTCGACCGTTTAATGCACGCAACTGCTGCGGCAAAATTAATATGATACGTCGAAACAAACGCGAATCGCGCGCTCCCATTAATTTTCCCTGGTTGCCGGAAGCGGAACCGGTCTGCGCTGCCGGGCTACGTCCGAATAATTAAATTCCTGCGGCGGCTTCGCGAACACCGATCAACGCTGATAACGTATCACGTCGTCGGTCCACGTGCCTTCGATTTAATTTATAATTGCCAAATAACGAGGCCCACGTGGCTGCTGTTCCCGTGAATTATTGCCCGTACGAATAACGGTCACGCTGCGGCCAGTGTGCGGTTCGCCCAGGTTAATTGCCGTGCGACCCTTTTCAATTCGAATTCCCTCGAAGCCCCCGTTTCGACGGACACTTGGTGTCGCGATGAACATTGGGCTCGTCATTTGGCAGCGACCTGTTGGCCGTGGTCGTTCGCAGTCGGTGACTTTAACTTGAGATCCGCGAAAAGATTGCTTATATCTTTGATAGACGCGACGAGCACTTTTGCATTATTTTCGCGGTGCGAATTTTTAGCAGGTGAAAGCTGCGAACTGATTCTCGGATCGTTCTTGGAAGGATACTCGGGAGAACTTTCGGAATTATTTGTATTACTCGGCGAGCGGGCGGGTTCGGATGACGTAAATTTCGAAGGGGTTCGGATATTGAAATATTCGCCGCTCTTTCGAAGCGTCGCGCTTGCATCGCGAGAGTGCGACAAAAATAGAAATCGACGGAAGGAAATGTTGCCGGCGGTGAAAAGCGCGTCGAAAATTCTCTATTCGAAACGGCCGGTCTGGTCGCAACGTTTCGAGAAACATTCCGTCTGAACGTACCACGAAAGCAATTCGAAATATTCCTCTCCGTCATTAGCGGGGAAGCAGTATTCACAGTGAGAGACGATAATTTTTAACGACGTTAAAATGTACAAGCGCGAGGATCGTTCCATTGTTCCCCCGTTGTTCATCCTTTGGAAACGAAAATCAGATCCCCCCCTCCCATCAGCCTGTTCTAAGCGGCTCGATCCATTAATCGTGATTTCTAAACACCTTCTTCCCTCTTGGATTATGAGCGATAATAGCCACGACTGGCGATAATGATGGGCAGATAATGACGACTGTGATATATGATGGCCCTCGGTGTGACCGCGTCCATTCGGTTTCACTCGATCGGCTTTGCTCAATCCGAAATATGCGGTTCACCTGATGTGTTCGTTTGTTCGAAGTTCGATAGAGAGTGTTCGTTAGACGATGCGAAAAAATTCGCCGCTGTAAACTCCGAGGTAGTTAAAAAGAAAATTACTCGTCAATCGCGACCTGATTCGATCGGGAGGGCGTTTCGTTGCGCCGTGGAGCGTCGTGTTCTTCGAGTGGATGTTCACCGTTCGGCCAGGGATACGTTAATTTCGCGGAAATGGAGGGCACAGAGATGATTAATGGGACGATGCTGCGCCAGGAGAGCAGGAAGCTGTGGCAGTACCTCGCCTCTATTTCCGGTATTACCATGGAAATGTTCCGCGCACTCCGGCTGTTTCGATCCTTCCCCGTCGCCGTCCTCGATTCGTTTCTCGTTCCGCCCGACAAGTCGTTCGTTATGTTCGCGAACACTTGAAGCCTGCTGGGTCGTCGGCGGTGTTTTAGACGAAATTGGGCGGGTGGTGTTGGAAATGCTATTTAGAATTCATGGTAATACAGTGTTGTTCGTTTGGCGGGAACTGGAATGCGTTTGGGGAATGCTACCGAGTGGATTCGAGAGCGTGAAATGCCGCGATATTTCTCTTATTACTTTCTGAATAAAAAACGTTTCGAACGGACGAAATGTTGGAAATCGTTCGAGAACCGAAAGATTCAAAAATGACAACCAAAGGCTCCGACTATTGTGCCCTTCTTTGCCTCGCTTGCTTCTCTCCGTCAATTAATTGTGTTTTTTTTTTTAATTTTACCAACCTTCCGCGTGCTCGTGTAAACGTCGCAACGGTTCTTAAAGTTGTAGAAAAATTCACCGCTCCATGACCGAGTCCCAAAGATTTCCCGAAAATCCTAAGGAACAGAATAGTCTCTGATTTTTCATCGGCCAACGGCGACCGTAAAGCTAAACTAACGGCGACTTGTACGAATACGTCCACCGCAATTTATCCTGTACGTGTAGGTTATCTTCTTCACGCTTTCGATGCGAATATAAGTTCTGGTGCGGCTCTTGCACGTTATCATCATCGATCCCTCGTTGTAAGTCAATTTTATAATTGATTTTAAGTATAACAGATAGAAGAAACGGCGAAGCGTAAAGTTATCAGCAGATAATCATCCGCTTACGTAAGTTACAAATACGCTCGATTCTCGCGAGCATCGACAAACAGAAACATATTTTTCAGTTAAACAATTTTCGCTGCCAGATTCCACTTTCGATATTATCGAAAAGAAATGTCGTCTTCAACAATTATCCAGCATGCACCGATTCAAACGCGCAATCTTTCCTCGCTACAATTTTCCGTACTCGATTCAGCCCCGCGAACAAATTAATCACACCATTTCCAAATACGCTAATTGCGTCCCGCTCCACTCGGCAATTCCAAAAATCAATAAGACCATTCTTCCTCCGACTTCTCTATCTCGATCTACGTATTCAACTTAACCCTTGTTTCTCAGCTTGCGTCCTAGTGGTTGGCGTTGGCACAGCTCTAGCATGGACCTCGCCGGTGCTACCCCAACTCTACGCAGAGGACTCGTGGCTAGTAATCACAAAAGATCAGGGCTCTTGGATAAGTTCTCTGCTTGCCGTGGGCGCGATCGTCGGCGCCATTCCCGCTGGCTCGATGGCGGACAAAATGGGAAGAAAAAAGTCTCTACTTCTTCTATCTCTCCCGTTTCTATTGTCCTGGGGTCTGATCCTCGCGGCGTCGGACGTCAAGCTCCTCTACATCGCCAGATTATTAGTCGGTATAGGGGTTGGGGCTGGGTGCGTTTTAGGGCCCACGTACATATCCGAGATCTCGGAGGTCTCGACCAGAGGAACCCTGGGCGCTCTGTTTCAATTGTTCCTCACTGTCGGCATTTTTCTTGCTTTCGTTTTGGGCAGTGTTCTTAATTACACCGCGTTCGCTATCGTATGCGGCGCCGTCATCGTATTATTCGTGGCTTCGTTCTATTGGATGCCCGAATCGCCTGTGTGGCTGGTGGTACGTAATTGAAGGTTGATATTTTTATATTTTATATCGCCAGTGTCAGACGAAACTATATATATCTTCACGCTCTTCTTTTTTAACTATCAAGCTATGGCTTGAATTATTTCCGCTGGTTCAATTCCGACGATCGTTTGACACGGGGACGCGAACGTTCCGGCTTCGATCAATCAGTTCTCGATGCTTCCTTTTCAGGGCCAAAACCGGAAGCAAGATGCCACGTCTGCGTTATTGGTGCTCAGAGGAGACGAATTCGATCCCAGGCAGGAACTCGGCGAGATGCAAAAGGCGGTCGAGGGAAGCGGGGGCAAGAAACCCAGTATTCTCGTTATGGTCAGAACACCAGTTACCAGGAAAGCTATGGTGGCATCCTTTGGCATGATGTTTTTCCAACAGGCGTCCGGCGTCAACGCTGTGATCTTTTACACGGTGATGATATTCAAGGCTTCTGGAAGCTCGATGCCGCCGGAAGTGGCGTCCATCGTTGTTGCTTTGGTTCAGGTTTGTATTATTATATAGCCTAATTTAATCATCACACAATCTTAGAAATAGATATTTAAATTTCTGACTAAAATTATTCAGCAATTACTCATTACCATCGGACAGAAGTGTGTTCATTTCGTCGAGCTCCCGATTGTTCTCCTTTAATCGCACCTTAGTTGCGAATTAACGGGGCGCCTGTTCGCGGAAGATATTTACGTTGAGCGTTGTTTGTCGCGCAGTTGGTAATGTCAGGTGTCGCAGCGTTGATTGTGGACCGAGCCGGAAGGAAGCCGCTGCTGATGATTTCCAGTAGCGTTATGTCAGCCAGTCTGATCGCGATCGGATACTACTTCAAGCAGAAAAGCAGCGGAAGTGATGTCAGCTCCCTCGGATGGTTACCGTTGACTTCCTTGATCGTCTTTATGATCGCATTTTCCATCGGGTAAGTGTGGAACCGTGGAAACTGAACGGGTAAAAACAGTTTTCACTATCTCAGAGTTTGTTATTGCGCTTGCACTCATCTCGATAATCCCTTAATGTTCATTGACAGTTTGGCCGCGAGAAATTGCACATTTTCTAATTTAATTGTCCAATTTCTTGATATTAATTCAATAGCTTAATCTCTTCTTGTCACTCCTTGAAACAGATATCAAATTCAAAGGTACGAATATGTTGACAAAAAAAAATCATTGCCATTGTCGCTAAAATAATTACGGATCGCTTCCATAGAAAATCGAGTGAACATCCTTTTATCTGTTTTTCCCCCCAGCTTGGGACCAGTGCCATGGATGCTAATGGGAGAGCTATTCTCAGCGGAAACGAAAGCAGTCGCTTCCAGTGTAGCGGTCATGTTGAACTGGTTCATGGTGTTCCTTGTGACCAAGACTTTTCCAGCGATGAACGACGAGCTAGGCACCGACGTAACATTCTGGATCTTCGCCATAATTATGGCCGGCGCCACAGCATTCACGCATTTTTTGGTCCCGGAGACCAAGGGAAAATCGTATCAGGAAATTCACAACGAGCTTTCGGGCGATGCTTAGTTTAACCGAAGCGAACGGAAAAAAATTTAAAAAAACCAAAAAAAAACAGAAAAAAAGATACAAACAGATCTAAGCGTTTTAAAAAATATTTCGAGCCATTTCGAATCAATCCTTTGGATATGAACAAGATGAAACCTCGACGTCATGACCTTATCATCGATCCCTTTATCGATCGGTAACGACCGTGGCCCACATTCGACTTGTTATTTCATTGACGAGAGTATCGTATCGACGGGATCGCGAAACGTTTCTTCGTGTCCCAGCCCATTCCATTTAATTTCATTAGTCTCATTCATCGATCCTTCGCGCGACTGTTCTTCGAACAACGATAGCGAGGGGCTCGAAATACGTTCGAGCAGAAAGTCCACCCAATTCCCTGGTAGTACGCCATTAATTAAACCTTGAATTGTCTGGTGGCCACGGTATCGTAATTACTTGTCACGGGATGGATTCGCTTTTATTCTTGTACTTCTTGAAAACGCGAACACCGGAGGAACTTCAGAGCCATATATAAATGAACGACGGCTGACACTTGAACGTATTGAAGCTTTTTGCCACTCGAAATTTTTCCATCTCGCCGTGTTTATTTCGTATATAAAAGCACACTCGTTCGACGCGCCGTTGCAGCGCTCCATCATTCATTTCATCCCCTTTTCGATAGAGCGTCGACATTTAATCATTTCCCCCGATCTAACCATTTATCTTCATTAGTGTAATCACGCCGATCCATTCGGATCTAAGCAAAAGTTTCGTCGTTCTTTCATTTTTTTTTTTTCGCTTTCCTCTTTGGTTTCTCGATCGTTTCGCAACGACGATCCTGCGAATTGTGTCCACTGCTAATAAAAGTCAATCGTAAGTGGAGCGATATCTCGATGGCTAGAGTTCACAATGGAAAGATTCCTCGCTGTATCGTGCGCTATCGTCTTTTATTTTCCCTTTTTCCAGTTCCTCGAGGATGTGGCGACCGCGAGACGAGTGTTTCTTGCTGATAACCAAGATAACGATTGAGGCTATCGACGAGGAACTAATTGATGAACGCGTTTCCCTTTTTCTTCGTTTTTCCTTCTCTCCTCTTCATGTACGATGAATTTTCTGATACGGTTGAAACGTGTGAACTCTTGCAACCCTTCCGCCTCGATATTCTTCAAATCGTTTCGACCGCCACCAGTGAGTCGAGGAACGGCAGCGGCTATGTATTTTTTTAATTTTTTTTATGCTTTCGCGCGAGATAACCGGCATAGAATAAACATGAAATTTATGTTCAGGCTATCGTGCGTTTATAATTATCCTTCTCCGTTGAACAATGTCGATCCCCCTTCGGGAGATACCGAAGTGATTGCGAGTTAATCGTCGTCGGTTAACGCAATTAGAGTGTATAGACGAAATCGCCGACACATTCATCCGCGTAACGATCGTTAAGGTAATCGTCAGGATAATTGTCGCGCGATCCAGAACGATGAGAAAGAAATTCGAAGCTGCGCAACGTTATGCCCGATGCGTGTAACGATTCCGGCGAATCGAGCGTCTGCCATCTTTTTTTCTTATACCGGATCGAGGCTGTTCCAGGTAGCCGCGAAAGTTACACGATGACGTCAGATACTTGACGCTCGTCCGTTTAATCCAATGATCCCCAATAAATTTCCTCGATATCGCCGCGGAATTTTTTTTCTCCTCCGCGGTGTCGTTCGCGTTGAAATATTATCGAAAAACTACGGATCAGGAAAAAAAATCTGCGGGAAAGAATATTGGAGAAATCGCGATCCTCTTCGAAAAGGAGGTTGATTAGACATTTCCAAAGAAAATATAGGCGAAAAGTAAACAAAACCGATTGCCCGCTATCGTTATCGGAAGCATTCGTGGTAGATGGTTCATCGTTGCGCGTACGTACTATTATTCACTATGCCTGTCAATCGTGGCCTATAATTAACGACAGTATAATTAATCAGAAATCAGCGTCGGACTTTTATTCGTGGATAACGCGAAGATGTTTTAGTGGGTGTCGTCCGGGAGTGGTGGCACCAAGCGAAACTTTCCATTACATACGCTTCGTCGGATGCAATCAGGATGTTTGTCGTCGCGTCGCATCTGGATGCAACCGGTGATTAAAAAGTTGCCCGTCTAGCACGGTCTTATGCAATTGAAGAAAATGCCGCACACCCACTGCAGCGATATCCAGACCTTCCGCAATGTTCGCCATTATCATATTCAGGCCTATCTCATCGTAGGGGATTGCTGCGACCGAATCGTTACGGCGAATCGATGAAAAACTGTCACTGGACTTTAACTCGTCGGGTTGCTGGAGGACGACGAACCGTTGTATTATTATTATATTATTATTCGATATCCGGTTCAGAGAAACGCCGATTGTACCATTCGCCAAAGAGTCCAGGTGTTTGCGAATAGATTTGCCGATAATAACGTCGATTGCTCGGGTCACTTTGGCGAAACCTGTTCCGCCGAACCTAATGCAAATGTCTCGCTGGGAACCACCGTGTCCGTGGAATCTCCGCGTGACGCATGACGCTACCTGAATCGTTCAATGCTTTCGCGCAGCCCCCCCTGTTTAGTCTTCTGAAAAAATCCCCGAAAAATAGAGGCGTATCTTCTTGTTTATATGGTCAATTTGTGCCACGTCTAGAAAAGAATAAAGGGAAACAGTGATCTTATTGTTCCTTATTGCTGTTACTACTCGAAACAGTGATCTTGTTGCTCCTTCTTCCAGCGAAGAGAAAATAATTTTAAAAACGTAGTTCGTTGGATGTAACTTGTTAAAGGCTATTAATATATTTCGAACAAACAAGAAACGTTTATCTTCTTGGCCGCAAGAAAAAGTTCCAGTTAAACAGATACTATTATTCCGCCTTCAAAGAAATGAAATTTCCGCTTGACGCCGAAGCGAATCTCTCGTCCGCGCCATTCAAAACGGTACAATATTTACTTGCAGAGACATCGCCGTGTTTTCGGTATTCATTGTCAGTAATAACTAAAATCATAATCCGGTGTATCATTCGCTGTACAAAAATTGTTCCTTTGAATGCTCCTTCAAGTATTACCGCCGCGTTGCATTCAACTTAACAGCTTCGCTCATTCTCAGTCGCCGTCTCAAGAACGGAATTCTATCAAAGGGGACGAGTCTATCGGAAAACAGAATTGTACATGTATTCAGACGTCAGGGCCAGAAATTTTCCACGCAACGTGACAATTCCTGCACATGCGGATTCACCATGCCGCTATGCTCCGCAAATCGAGCGTGAACGCTTCGCAATCGAAAAAACAAATAAAAAAAAAAAAATAAATAAAACGAGCACATGAAAAATATTGCGCACGATAACGCGTAGCAAATTATCGACGGATCGTCTTCCTCCTCGAAGAACCACTTGGTCTCTTGCGTTCCAGCGGAACAAAATAAGAGGGTCGTTCGCGTTCAATTCAACGACGATTTTCTCATTCAGATCACATTCAATCGCGTGTCCCTGTTCGTACAAGCGAACACATCGGTGGCCGTGGATCGGCCGACACAGGACTTTGTTTTTCATAGCGAGTTTTTAATGGATGAGCCTATGGTCGAACCGGTGCGCTACCTCGAAATTTCGTGACGCGAATGGGACAGCAGGTGCTCGTGCACAACGTCGTAGTTGAAGTTAACGTGTTAAAGTTTGGGGTCAAGTGCTGCGGATGTACCTACGTATATCGCCGGGTGTTTGGTGGGGAATTTTGGTGACTTTGCAAACATGAGTTTGGGATTTCCCCTTTGGATTCTTAGTTCGAAAGTTACAGGTGTAAAGCACCGCTTAATAAAGTTGCCGCTGTATTATGAAACGTCTTTCTTTCGCGACTGATATCAACATTTTTTTTTACTACAACTTTTATTCATCCCTCTCCACGGCTGTTACGTGGCATCGCGTGCGCTTCGAGTATTTTACCAATTTTATTTAAGACATTTCGTTGACGAAAGTACGAAGCATCGAAGTTCATTCGCGTCTAACGTGGATTTCTTCGATCCCCATTGTTTCCCTCGAAGTAAGAATGCATCTAAACGATTGCATCGATCACGTCGGACATTAATGTGGTACTCGTCGGGCCGAAGGATAATTGCGTGTTAAAATGCGTGCCCGGAGAGAAATAAACCGCACGTGGAACAGTTAATTCTAGGTTACTGTTTCTCCGAATTGCCGAAGCAACCTTTCAATGAACATCATAGATACACATCAGATATTCGTCATAGTTTGCGTACGCATTGTGGAAGGCTGCGCGAAACGTGGACGAGGGGAAGGCTCCCTCGAATATTCTATTCCAACTTCTCTTCGCGATCTAACTTTCCTCGTTAAAAACAGTCGATGCAACTTTCAGCTGGTTTTCTACGCGAGAATGTCACCACGGTTAAGTAGATTTTTCGCGTCTCTTAAAGGAACATCGGCTTCCTTGGCCGGGGGAAAATTCAATAAAACTTCTTAGTCGTTGCCAGCTGGAGGAGAAAACGGCGCATTCATTCGAGTAATTGACCGGTCAGTTTTATTGAACGACGTTACTCTGTCGGTACGAACGTTGAATCGTTGCCCGATTTCTATCGGGAATAAATTTCTATTCTATATTAATCAGCACTGTGGCGTTAAGAACTTGTTACTTAGCATTTCGACATAAAAAAATAAACAATTATCGAACGAAGGCGTCTCGCTAAAGTAAGTTATTGCACTTACATAACAGGAGGTATGTAATTCGCGTTCGAGGTCTGTTTCCCTTGCGCCTCTGGTGGAAAATATATTTTCCGTACACCTACTCGATGCTGTTTTTTTTCTTTTCTTTTTTTTTTGTTGCTCGACGAATGCTTGCATTAATAGCTAGAAACACTGACGTAGAACCAGTTTTGCAACGTCGGAGATCTTTATGCAAATCCCCTTCGCAACCCGTACAAAAGTTACAGAATTCACTGCTGTACAGCCTGGACTCGGTAAACAATGTCGCACGATCACTATCGAATTCCGACAATCGCGAGTTACGAGCTTTCCGAAACTCGAGGCAAATGTCACGAACAAAACCGATTTCCATGGAAAGTATGCTAAGCGTGAGCGTGAATATTTCCGCGTGCATTATCGCGCGTCACTCGAAAATGTTTAGCATTCTTTGGTTAATGAATTACGAGTGTTTACCAGTCGTTGCGAAGTACGAACAGTTCCAAGCGGACAGTAGGCAGCTTTGGAAAAATCGCATTCAAACGTCAAAGGTCTCGTTCACCGTATTTAGATATTATAATTTGAAACAATTAATTCCGAATAAAACAGCATTTCGTTAAATTTCATCAAATTATTGTTGTTGGAGTGGTACTGATAATACATTCTTAATCATCCCGTTGTGCGAGTCAACAATTGGGGTGGTCAGAAGAAAGAGAAGTGAAATTAAACGTGCGCAAGTATAATCGTCGCAATACAGACATTTCTGATTCGCACCTGTACCCTCCCGATTAAAGTTCCACGTGCCAATCCATATTTTACCGTGCAGCAAAATTTAATAAACTCCATCCCCCCCGGACCGTGTCACTCCTACACTCGCAATCCACGTCGTTCCAAGGTTCCCCGCGTAACGAATCATCAATTTGTCCACTCTTCCAATACCAAAACCCCAACTAAAACGAAGCAACAGATCGACCCCCGGAGAAAAGCGGACTTTCCACGAGCGGAAACGGGTCGATTAACTCCAGCGGTATTAGACTGCACAGTTCATCGGATCGGTGACCACGCGGACAAGTAGTTTATTCCCAGCGGAACAGGTAGATCAACTCCACTGTGTCTCCAACTGCAGGTGGCATTGTGGAAACGCGATCTTCGCCGCGGTTTCCGGTACCGTAGATTCAGATTCAGATCGGCGGTTCCTTCTGGCGGCGATTATTTGAAAAACCTGAAGATGGCAGGAGCCTTAATCATTGGCAAACTCGGTTAGCCTGCCTCTCTTCTTTCCTTTTTCCCGACTGTCGTTCCACACGTTGGCCAGCGAATCAGTCGTGTCGTGTCGTCGAGGAACCGCGAGCGAGAAGGGTCCGTCCAATTTTTCTGGCCACGTTTTTTCCCTGTCGACTTGTGAATCGCGGATCGACGATTGGGCGCGGCGCGATTCGACCGGCCGGCTGACAAATCGATCGCTCGAGTCACTGAACGACGCGTGTCGTCGAAATTGCGTACGTTTGCTTCGCGATCGACGCTTATTGTATACTCTTTCGCGGCTGTGCGGACATAATTCACTGGAATTCCGTGCGGGACGCACCAGTTACTCCATCGAATGATTTTGTTTGCTTGAAAATCGATGATAAATACGATCGATTTATCGCGCAGACAGATGACCCGCGTCCAGAGGGAACAAAGAGCAGGTGTAGTATGCGTATTTGCTATACACGGGGGAAATCAAGCTGACACTACGTGTCAGCGGCACAGTATTCCCTGTTATTTAGTATTCATGTTGCTTACCGTTTATGAGACTAGGGTCGCGTATCGATCAATAATCGTGGGCCACTTCGTTATGAAGTGCTCCGCTCCGTTTGGCGGAGACACTTTTTAGATCAGATAATGCAATTGTCGAGAAGCATTTCTTTGTCGATCTACCGTCGTTCCACGTTTTAGAAATTGACAGTCGGGTAGAAAGGGCCTCGATATCTGGGGGTAACGGCCACGAAAATGTACGACAGAAAAGGCCTGGATTAGTTCGCCTTTGTGTTGAACTTTTGTACTCGAAGAAAAGTACACTATGGTCATCGTGAGTCACCGTTGAACCGAACAATTATTTGCGGAGTCGAAACAAAGATCCTACTGAACGTTCCTCCTTCTGATCCCACGAAATGTATATTACGACGGGGTTTGACCTGTCGCCGCTATCTTCAGACACTTTTATCTCCTCTGTTTGAACGTTCAATTTCGCGAAATCTCCTGTCGCACCCGTTCACAAATTTACAAAAAGATCATTCCGACGAGTCCTCTGTCGGTCGTACGAATCTCGAACTCTGACACGTTCGTTAATTATTACAGGAGGCCCCGAACCGATCTGCCCCCGAAAAAGGGCAACAATTAATTCGTTTGGGGAACAATATTCGCGTTTGCGCAACACTCCGTCGTGACATTTCGCACTGGCATTCGCAATTACGATTTGCCAATTGCAATTTGTCACCGCTGTTCACGTACGAATAATCCACTCTCTGTTAGCGCAACGAAGTCGCCGTGATTGTTCGACGTGAAATTCGATAGCACCGCCAACGAGATTCTAGTAATTGCGTCGATCCCAGTCATTCCAGCTGGCAATTGAGAAAACTGATGAATATTAAAGAGACATCGGACGGCAATAGACGTTATTCTTGGCATTCTAGCCACGAATGGAAAGGCAGGAATGCTGTTGCGTTAATCGAGACGATGCTTCTCTAATTAAGCTATTCGGAGTGTGGCTTTCGATGCAGAGTTTACTTGTCGATCGATGAATTAGAATGGACGCGAACGCCTATTGTCGTCTCTGAGAATCTCTTTCAGCGGCTTGGTCGCAAGCAGATAGCATTTTAGGAAGATGCTGCGCTACGTACGAACAGAAGATAGTATTATTTGAGCCGACAAAAGAATGTAAATTAATGGTTGCATATTTATCATCGTTCTTTTACCTTTTCTTTTGACGAGAGACAAAACACGAGGCAGAGCTCGATGTCAATGTAACGGGACGTTGATTGATTAAACTATAAACAATGAGATCCTTGCGATGCTTCAACAACGGCATCACGTTTTTATATGCAGAATAATCTGCGGGGAAATGTTTGTCTGCGAACTAACGCTGCCACTCGGGAGGAAGAAAGGTTCCAGATAAGTCCTGTCAATTTTTAACGCATTCCACGTGTTCCCTGTAGTATTGAGAGTACCGATGCAAATGAATCTGTTATCTCGCGACAGCTCGAGGGCTCCCTCCCAACAGGTTCGAATTAATACTATTTCCACTGGCGTAGCTGTCATTAGAATTGACTTCTCCATCGTACGCGCGATTCGATTGTCGGTTGCTCCGTTATCAAGGGCCAATGGTGGAGACAAAGATATTCTGCAGATGATTATTTCAAGAGAGGGGCGATACGTCCGCACACATTCTCGCGAGTGCCTGCTTATTTGAACACGTACACACATTCTTGGCCAAGAAACTGTTCGTGTTCGTTGCATAACAAATTATCGAGGTTCTATATTACAGGTGTTTCTTAGAGAAAAGATCATTTTAGCAAGGTGCGCGCTCCTTGCCGGTAAGTGTATCGCATTTCCTGTCTCCGATGTTCACAAAACTTTCGTTCGTGAATGCTTTTGTCGTCGTCAATTTCTGAATTCTTCTATCTGTAACGCGGCGCTAGTGAACGAAATATCGATACGCGTAGACTATAGCGGCGCTATTTGGACAGGTGAGTTCTTTTTATCATTCGCGAAGTAGACTCTGGTGGTGGCGGACAGAGTCGAAAGAGTTATCGATACTTACAGAATCTCAGTTCTGACGAAAGATAGGCTTCATTTCTTACTTTCCTCGGGAGTCGAATTCCCCGCGAACAGATAACTAATCGTCGATATCGTAAGAAGGGTAAAGGGTTGGGCGACGAGCGAAAAATTCCTAGCCAGTTTTCGGTGTTGTCAGTGAAATCCTTTCGTTTAAGCGGCAGAGGAAAATCGTGGATACGTATGTTTGACACGAAGATATTACTATTTAACTGACAGTGTCTCCCAATTTCTATCGATAGGAATTTTCTTGTCTATCGACACTTTTATTTCGTTGCCGATTTCCCTATAACGCCGCCGAAATTTATAAGCGAAACCCCTCCTGTCACATGCCTGAAAATTCTGTCACTAAATAAAATTTAAAGAACGCCAACGACTATGTGCTCCGAGATTTCGCTGTTGATACAACGATTCGCCGGTAAACCCTGCGTATCACTCGCGGCGTGAAGCATGGACAATAAATTAAAGAGACGCGCGAAATTGTTGAATTATTATCAATCGCTCAACGGTGCAGCGCTTCTTCGAATGGTTCTTCGAATCAGCGTTTCAGTTGTCGCGTTGCTCCCGATAATTTAAGGATTTCTGAGGGAAGCAGATCGCGCATACGATCCACAATCGACGTGCCTGCCCCTTGGCGTCACCGTTTTCCATCTGCATTTTCCTTGCACGATGACGTTTTCGCATTTCCATTAATCGGCCTCACTTTCGTAGCGTCTTGCCGCATTTAAGGCCGTCGCGCAATTGCCGACCCGGAGCCCTTCACTTTTTAATCGATTCTGCCCGACCAACGATTTACGTCACTGGATACGTTCGATTTCGACGATAAAACTCGTCGTCCCGCGAGACGTCCGTTCACAGATCGTCGTTCGACTCGAAAACGCACGCGTTGCTTGCCCTCTTCTTGGAGAGATTGCGGGAGAGCCACGGCATCGAAGTTTCCGCGACAATCGTTGAACGTGCCATTATTGACACTACCCGATAGTGGGCACAGTCGAAGAGAAAAGAAAGGTACGTCGTTCTTTATAACAGATCGTTTCGTATTTGACGTCATTTTTGTAGGAGCGTTGTTATACACGTTATGTATCCTTTCTAATCTATGACACATTTCCGGGGACGGATAGAAAAAGAAAATTGACGCGGTTCCCCTTAAACCGGCCCCATCGGATCGTCGATATTGTTTTGCGTGAAGTTACGTTTGCGTCAAAATCCTATTTGCATCGGATCAGTCGTTTATAAACACAGCTGGGAACGTCAACAGTGCGTTTAGCAATACTATTGCTACGTATACGATAGCAGATAACGGAGCCGCACTTACGATGCGTCTTTCCAACAGGTCGGCTTCCTCCCGATCGTCATTCACTAAACGCGAATGTTCGTCGAAGACAAAAAAAAACAAGGGAAAAGAAAAGTTCGTATCATTGGAAAACGAACTGCAAGAAGGCACGGCGTACGTTGCTGGGTTAAAAGTCTTCCAAAAATAGAACGCATTATATCGAGTTGTTTTCCGTGGACCCGCGGTTTCACAATAACACATCGTTTTTATTGTCATGCAGAAATTTACATTCGCGGTTCCCTGGTCAGCGGTCGAAAAGTTCCTCCGTCCGCGTCGTGGTCTTAACATTTCGAGACTGTCCCCGAAAATAGTCGCACCGAGAGGGCACGGACAGTTTTCTCCAAAATGAGATTTCATCACTGCAGCGACGACGATCACCAGCGACCAAATATTCCATCGGTAAATTCGTTTTTTTCCCTTGCATCTCGTGCGTGACACTCTTCGTCTTATCGGCCGATAAAATTCTTTATTGGTTTGATAATGGTCGCGACAAATAGGAGGCTGCCCCGTTATAGATAATCGAAGGCAGAATTCGCGTGCCCCTTTTGGAATTTTCCCCTTTAGAGATCGCGATAGTTCGGACGCAGATTGGCCAATGTTAATATTAATATTTATACGTGCTTCCAGCGATACAGGCTACAGGCGTAACTGATAAATTGATAAACAATTTCTTTTTTTATAAGGATCTTCGATTAACCGCACCACGCGAGTGGTTCAACGGTGTTTCGATTATTGGCAATAAGATTCGATGAATAATCCTCTGAGATTTGAACGGAAGCTCGTTCAATGTGGCAATGACATGTTTGGGCAATGCTTGGTACGAACGATGACGTTAGTTAGCGGATGTCACCTAGATATTGTAGATAACAAAGAATAGGCACATGCTCGAGATAAGATCGATCAATATGGAAAATCTGTCGATGTATGGAATAATAAGTTTGGGTCGTAGACGGAACCATTGTTACTGCGATGGTGTTCTTTGATCAATAAAAAGTTGAAAAGAAGGATGAATTATGCAATATCTCCTGCTGAGAGAACATCTAATGCGCTACTATAATAACTCGTGACCGTGTATTGTTTTAATAGTACCAATGTTGTACTTGAAGCAATTATCGTACAATTAAGTTGTCGTCGTTTAAGAAACGGCCAAGAGAAAAATCGAGTTGCATGCTGCTTTCAATGTTGCACTCGCTGGAAACGTTAATAATATTTGTTCAATAAACAAATACTGCAACGCTCGTGCATTATTCGTCGATTCAATCCCGTGCACTTGAATGCTTTAAGAGAACTGTGCAAAACAGATTCTACTTCCTTTCGTAGAATTTTTTTAACTTGAAGGCAATGGTCCGTCGCCTGACGTTATTCACTAATTAAGAACTCTTCAATCATTCGTTGAAACCGGAAACCTCGACGTCACGGCGAGTCGAAAGGTGCTTCCGACGTGAAATTCCTGCTCAGATACACCTGACTTTACGGTACTTCAATCAGTGCAACCTTCGGTAATCCCTGGATTCCAGAGATCTATTATCTCGGCCACACGCGCTGTACGTGTGAATGGAATCGGACGTTCTACTATTATTACTGTTATTATTATTACGTCGCGGTATCGATCGTGTCGGGGAACGCAGAACAGAACTCACCCCAATCTGCGCCCAATACGTATCGATTTCGAAATAAGGAGAACATACCTATTAATTGTCAATTGCATAGGAAATTTTTCATTTGAAATTCAATGTACGGATTTGTCGTCCCTCTCGTTATTATCAATCGTTCATTATCACGCATCTGTACAAATGGGACAGAGCAAAGACAAGTGTAGAAATTCCTACATCGATTGCACACATTTATCCCACCAGAAATTACTGAACTGACGCCACACGCGTGCGATAAGACCGCGACGAAAATTGAGGAGAAACGAAACAATAAATGAAACGGCCAATTCAACTTTTTGCGAAAGAATTAAAATTTTTGAAAATTCTCGCCACCGTTGGTCTTTGACGTTTAGTTCGATTCAACATATTGTCGTGCCGACCGGTCCATGTTCGTTATTCTTTAATATCGCCATTTTATCACCGACGATACCGCTCGTTTGCTAAATAAATAATTTTCTTCTCCGCGACGATGTTGTCTTTGCTAACGCGTGTGTAAGTTGAACAAAGGTAAACAGGCTTCCCTAATTATTTCCACGTCTACAAATATTAATTCGCAATCAGCAAGTTCCCTTTCTGACACAGAGTTATCCGTGTTTCTGTTTGCGCGATCTTTTATACGCTGCAGAGGGTGCATCTGGATCCCTGGTCACCCGCGATGCAACCCTTACTGCCCCCGGATAATATCCGTGCAACGTTCAACGCTTTGAGTTTCCATTCACTGAGTGGTTTTCCCCGAATCCGTTCGAACGTACGCGATTCCGATGGTACAGGTGTGTACCCGGATCGGAAATTGCGACGGGCAGAATTCCGTATTGATTTTTCAGTCGAAAATGCTGGGGTTTGTAAATCAAGAATAAAGTACACCTGTCGTATGGCAAATGTAATCGCTGGATGCATCGCCAGACGCGAGTATTTAGTCGCAATAAATAAATTAACGTTGCTAATAAACGTAAGATATCAAATAATAGGGCACATCCATATGGCTGGTCGATTTACAACAAATGGTATGGAATTAGAAGAGTGTTCATTAGAAATGAATCGTTGCTTCATCAATGGGAATTACTGCCTAATCTTTTTCTTGCAATTTCTCTTCCTATTGTTTACGCTGCAAGGTAGACGGTAGACTAGACATAACAATCGTAGACTTATCAAAATTATGGAATCCATTGAACCTTCCCCCCAGGCAATCGAAGACTGCCGTTCGCCAGATAAGTCGCAGGGAAATTTCCTCCTAAAAAGCTGAACGATTTTTGTCGATCGTATCGATAAATCCCCTAATCCACCGCGGATTACCTGGCCCTGACCTTCTTTCTCGCGATCCCAAGCGTTCTCAAGGAATCCCCCCGCCACCGGCTTACATAAATCATCGATAGATCCATGCGAAGATTACCGGTATACCGAATAAGTGACCACGCGAATAAGAATTTATTATCGCCCGAACCGTTTCGCGGGCAACATCCCCCCGCGGTTCTCCAGAGAGGACGGGGTGTAGCGCGGCACGTTTCAACCCCTTCCTCGATTGATCCTCCGTCGCGTGACCCTGACACAATGGTTGCTGGTTGCAGGGTCTCGGCCGTTGGGTTCTCTGCGGGTAACAGATCGCCGTTGGAGGGAGCGTTCGGAAGCGCATGAGAGCAGCGAGACTCGTCGAAGAGCTTGTTCACCAGGAGGAGGAAGTACACGAAGGAAGGGAGAAGGAGCCGTTTATCGAGCGGCCGCGCGTGCGAACGGGCTCGCCATATACGAGAGACGTGGACAGAGAGAGAAGGAGGGAGAAATGTTCCCCACCCACGGGCACGAGGAAATAGAGGGGCGCTATAAAGAGTATGTATATAGCCCTGTACCAGCGAGTTCCACTTCAGCGGTGTACGATTCAACCACCCTTGGAAAATATCCCGACGAGATCAGTGCCGGTTCACCGAAGTATCTAACGAACGGTGTCAACGAGAAGTGTCGTGTCGCAGAAATGACGGAGAAGGGCTCGACGGTGCTGCAGTACGTCGCCGCTGCTGTAGGTAAGTTTCAACCCCTTCGTTCGTCGATTCGATGTTTGGGTTAGGTTCGGCCCTCGGTTGCAGGGGGGAGGCGGGCGGGGGTTGATTTTGACAGGGATGCGGTTTCGGTTGCGCCCGACGTCCACTGCGAATATTCCGTTCGGCCGAAGACGGACGTTTGAAATGTCGCGAGCCTCGATTTGATTGCGCTGATCGCGCGCTGTGTGCCGTGCCTCGGTTGGCATGCTTTCTATTTGGACGCGACGCAGCTTGGTTTTCGGGGGGGTTGTTGCGTTCCGTTAGACAGATTGGCCGGTGAAACGTGAATGCCAGGTGACCGGTCGAGAACACGGGGAGATCGTAAATCGATGGGGAGACAATTGTCGAGTAGATTCGGTGGCTGGATCGCGGTTGGACAGTTCTTTCTTTTTTTGCGGACAGAGAATTCGATGATTAGCTAGTCAGGATTCGAGTGGACTGGCGAAAACAGTGGGAACTGAATATAAGTTTGGGGAGAAGTTTGGATAACTTCTTTCGAGGCTTGCAGTTTTGTAAAAAATGTCCGAGGAAACGATGGCTGCTATCATTGGATCGCATGAAATTAGAGATTTTCGTCGCGAAAACTTGTGAAAAAGTTGTTTCACGATTTAATAACGTAGAAAATTGTTGCGACGAAGGGATCTATTGTTGTTCGATCGTTTTATCTCGCGGAGCGACAATTCTGTTTTTCTTTCATATACAAAGGCAACATTTTTAATATCGTTTACTATAGTTTCATTTAAAACCATACGGTACAGTGTACATTCGTTCACGAAATTTGAAGAACATGCCCGAGTAATACATATACATTGTTATCGCTTGTGCATACTGAAATATGACGTTAAGCCGACTAATTGAATCGCACTTTGTTCATTACCGTGTGATATAACGTGGCATGACTTGACGGTAACAATGCACGGGACGAAATCGACAAAATTCCAATGGAAAAAGACGAGGCCGTACCTCGAAAAATGTGGAAAAAAAAAATCTACCGATATCAATTCATTGATCCCGGTGATCCGACTTAATAATAATATTTGTAATGTGAGATAATCGTCTACGTTGTATCAAAATAATTTCGTAGAATGTGTCGAATCAGTAATAATTATCGGATTGATAAACAAAAATCATCGTCGTGTTCGCGAGCAAAACAAGGAAGCAATGTAAACAGACGATCCCACGAGAGCCCAGATTTGTTCGTCGCGTGCGTTCTAAAATCGTTTTCTCTCGGAACACGTGGGTTCTATATCACTTGGCAAATGTTGCAAAAGTGCAACTGTCCTTTGCTTCGCGCGTGTCTGTTCGGGGGGGGGGGGGGGGCTTACGCAGATATTTCGCGCAGGGGATTTTTCTTTTTAATCTACGTTGCATGCGATTAATTCGGTTTGCGTCAATTCGTTGGTCAATTCTACAAGGGGACCAGATTACAGCAATTAATGGCCCGATCTTCGAACTGCGAATACAATAAGATTTTCCAATCTTTCTCCTACATTCGATTCAAGAAAAAGTAATTGATCGTTGAGGCTGCTACAATTGACCCAACCGATTGTTCCTTGAATTCCTTCATACAGGAGCGATCATGTCAAGCACGGAGAATAAATTGGAAACGAACGAAATTGCAGGTGCGAGTCTCTACCGCGGCCAGCGAACTGGGCACGGTGTCACCGACTAATTAATCTGGCGCACGGTATTCGCGACCGTTACGCAACATCAATGCACAAACGAATCTAATACAATTGAACAGCCCCGTAACTGGGACACATTCGACAATCAATTCGCTTCACGTCCAGGTGCAACAGAGTTCGTTCACGAATCAAGAAACGTTCCAGCGTTTCGTTGCGCGTTCGTCAATGTTTCCCAACGTTTAACAGATTCTCGCCGGAACGACCGAAGTCGCCGCTACGTCGAGCTTTTTCGATTGCCTCGTGTCGCGGCTATCGATTCAGATGTTGCACGAAAATTAATTTTCACAGAGGGGGTTCGATTAAACGCACACGTCGCGACGTTACCCCTTCGTTCGACCACGCCGACCTATTCTCTGCCCGCGACAAAGGTTCGCGCACAGTTCGCATTACCAGTGGTCCCATTCGGGGGAAATCCTATTTGTAAACTACTTCATAGGACGAAACGCGTTGTCCTCTTCCGAACGGTTATGAAATGGAAAACGATTGTAGCGGTTTCTGAGGTGAGCATGATTTATCGTTGCTGTACAAGGCAATAAATTTCGATGTCGAGTTACGTACACTAAGTTGTTCCGCGTTGCAAACAAGATAATGCCGGCCGTGACACGTAGCGCGTAATTTTGGAAGGCTTTTGCGGAATCGCGAGGTTTTTTCATTCTCAATTCTCCGCAAATGATGCATACACCATTATTTTTATGGATAGGGTTTCAGCGCGTACTTCTACTACCCTTGACATCGGTCATACAGTTCTGTTACCGGTTGCCGTGTGAAACAGGAAAGGATATCCACTCTTTTGTACCGCGGTCTAAGAAATGCGTGATTCAGATTCAGGAAGAGAAATCATTCTAGTGCTCGCAAATACCATTGTGGTTAACAATCGTGATCGGTCCATTTGTCGATTCAGGCTGTTCCACAGTGTGGCAATTATACTATTTTCGCTATTGCGCTTGTGGATGCGGGTGGATGTCCTTTCTGACAATCGAGCTTCGAGTATCGTTTCCGAACGAGAGGAAGAAAATTGTAGAAGAAGGGAGAACTTTGCACGCAGGCACGCGACTGTGCAGCAAAACGACAAAGCGACTCGCCGCCATCCAAAAATAACGCGGTTTATCTTTAACGCTGCACACCAGTGATAGAGCTTTTGTCACGGTCGAATGGCGTGGAAAAATAAAACGAACAAGTGGTAAAGAGAACGCGACGAAATTGGGGCTTGTTGAAACAAAGGTGGGACCAGGAAAAGTAAGAACGCGAACATGCAGTTACCGATATCCGTATCAATTCACGGGATATGTAGAAAGCGATTCGAGGCACGTTCATTCGTTAAATCGGTTGGACATTAAATGATACGGCATTTACGAAAGATAGCCTTCGAGAAAATGAAGAAGCAGAGAAAAATAACGTTTACAAAAAAATTTAAGAACACAAAAATATTATTCAGAACATATTCCGGGATTCTTGGCGATTGATTTTTCTTCGCAGGAGAATATAAGACGAATTCAGATAACTCGATATCGGTATCGCGCCCGAAAGTGCAGTTAAGAAATTTGTGGCGATAAATTTAGAGCCACCTCGACTAAATATAAACTTCGAAAGAAAACAATCAGGCTTATTTATGTTATTCAAATGTTGTTTAAAGTTCTGCAGATAATTTAAAAAACAAGCCTCGCGCAACTCGTTTTAGTGAAAAGGAATCCCTGGGTGAAATAGCGTGATATAATTTTGCAATGAAACTTGGTTTAGCTGCAAAAGTCATTACTTCTGCGTACAGTTCTAAAGTAGTTCGATATGGAGATCGAAATGTTGCGTTGACGCTGTTAATAAGGATGTAGTTTGAGCCGATTGCGATCTTCACGAACGGCGAATTGAATTCTGTTGAATGCCGGATGCAAATCGTTTAATATTCGCCACATTCAAGGACGCGAGGCTCTCCTTGCGGTTATTGCTTGCATGCAAATCGACTGTCCTGATTCTCTTCGCGTCTCCTTCGCGATCTTTATCAGTCATCACTTTGCACGATGCACAAAAGTTGGTCACTTTTTCCAAGCTAATATTAAATATTCCACCACGCTGAATCGTCTTCGAATTACGTGACAGATGTTCCTTAAAAATTGCGATTATAAAAATTACGAAGAATCCTTTTTTACTTGGCGTCCATTCTTATTCAAACTATACTTTCTTCATCTTCATGTCTTTGCAAGCTTTATCCCCGCGATTAATCAAAAAGCCTCGGCCACGACTGGCTAATTGATACCTTTGATCATATCGTGTTCCATCTTCTTTCCTTAAAAAAAAACCCCCCAGTACAAAAGGACCGGTTATTCCGTTCACGTAACTCGTGTACAACGCTTTTCGTTCCTTGCCACCGCATCATGTCGTCCCATTGCGACATACTTTCTTCTTGAAATTTTCTCGTTACGTGTATCCCGTAGTCGAGAAGATTTCACGAATCGAAAATCACATGTCGAGAAACGAGACCTGCGCGTCCTTCGTTTCTCACGAAGCCGTCCACGAATGTCGCCGTTGAAAGAAAAGTCGAGTGGTCGTCAAAGGAATTTTTACTGCCTCCCGTTACATTTATCTTATCCGAGATTGGAATTTTACGTAATAGCTGCGGCGCGATAATGTGCAGGTAATCGCAGATTAATCGGCAGCGCGAAAAATCACGGTTCGATTCGATTCTTCCGTTCCGTTTAATTTCCATCGATGTTACGACGAACTGTACTGCAACGGAATTCGTCGGAACCGATGACACCGTCAACGGTCTCGCTATCGGCGCAATTACAGGTGCCATTGGTTTCGTTAAGCTAACTATTTTCCACGATGCACAGTGGTAACCATTGGTGCGACAATTTTCGCATCGACGAAGCCGGTTAAATGAGAACCTTTGAAGAAGGTACCACAATTATCGTTCGCCGTTTGAAATTTTAGCGAAGCAGGAAGGACTCGTTAAGCAAAATTGTTTATTTATATTTATAAAATAAAGTTCCATCGGTGAGACGCATTTTTCACGCGAACCGAAAAGTGTCAAAGTCCACGGCGATCACCTGCTGAACAGCTTTCAAGTACCTTATCGCGTAATCGAAAGTACCGGAATTTAAATTCTAAATCTATTTAGTTCTGATTACTTCCGAATACGGATACGGATCGATAAGAATGTCCGTGAATATTGCAATTATACAATCGTTTCAAATACAGTCGTCACTTTTTGTTTGGACAGCGCAAATTTGCTCGTTAAACGTGTATTACCTATTTAACGCGACGGGTTTTGTTCGTTTGCCGTGTGCAATTTACTAACGAGCGCGTATTGTCTCGCCAAACCTGGGCAATAGTCCATTCTAATTCTATGCCCGATAGTTCCTTGAAATGGAAATAAGCATTTTCGCGGTGGTGGTAGATCGAGCACAGAGATAATGATAGAAAATAGCGGCAAATTTACTTTCTATCGTAAGAAATTTTCGAGCCCGAAAGACGTACGTTTCTTACAATAACGCCACGTATAAGTGTTTCTTGTTTCGCGACCGGTGTCGAAATCATAAACGAATGAATTTTGTAAGAACCATTACGTCCACGGTGGTCGCAGTTGCTGTCGTCTCGTTGTTTGCATAATCGAGACACTGGCAAGACGAAATACACGAGGGTTACGCGGAATCGCGTCGATCCGGATATCGTTCGAACGAAGAGAAACCCTTCTAAACTTGCATAAACTTCTCTCTGTTTTTCATAGATAGTAGAGCGCGATTAACCGTGTTGTTTTTTTACTCGATTCTTTCGTGTTAATCTCGAAAGAATCGACGACAATAACTGCTTCGATTTACAGTGATTCTCCTATTATTATCGGAGATTTGATAACCCGATAAACTGTCCACCATCTTATAGTAGTTTTCCCTTCGGTTTCGATGGAATTAAATGACCATCGATGGATCAAGATCGCGATTGATTTTGAACCTTATCGATCGACTATTATCTACACCGAAGAAATTGCGCTTCGTCGAAGGATAGCTCGGTTTCGTTCGATCCGATTGACATTTCTCAAACGATTCCTTGCGAAATCTGCGAATTGTCGCGCGGACAATAAAACAGCGTGCAATTAATAATATGAAGAAAAGAGGGATCTTGGTGAATTTGCATTATGGAAAACAGTAACGACTAATAGAAAATCGTGTTTTCTAATCGAGCATGATAAAAGTGCTGAGGCTGCACGTAGCCACCCACCGATGACGTTTTTCGGTTTTATCTACTTGTCGATGATCGCAAGGTGGGAAAATTTCTCCATTACTATAAACGTGCATTACTTAGAAATGACCATCATATTTTTTCTATACGAGAAATATAAATTTCTCACTGAAATCGGTGGTTCATAATTGCAGGTGTTATTGTTGCTCGATGTTCTGACTTTTTCTATACCAATTAAATTTTCACGTTTCATAAATTGTGAAATCGTGAAAGCGTAAGATCGTGTCGAACGGATTCAGCCTGATACGGACGGTCATTGGGCCCGAAGGATTTACATCGTGTTCCGTTTCCTGTGGCGTAATGGGGGTGACAGGGTGCAATGGATTGACTCGAATTAGTCGCCTCGTTGACTCAATTATCTATCACTGGCCTGGAGAAATGATTTATACACAGACACCCACCGAATTGATCGCCCTGGGAATTGTTCGTCGCGTTTGAAGCTGATAACATTGCAGATAGCCGTCGGGGACGTTTAACAAATATATTTTGATCATTGTTTATTACCGCTGCAATGTACAAACAAGCTTTAATCTTTGCACTCTTCGAATACTGATGAACGTGAAATGAAATTATTAAAAAAATACCTACGTTGAGAGATTTGGAAATTGATTTTCGTAAGATTTGAGCAGTCTTCTGGGAGTCACAGTAAATATTTTCGTATGGCCCGTATACCTACTAGTAGGATATATTTAAAAGGGGGGTTGGATGGTAATAAAGAAGTAAAAAGTTTAGAAAGCAAGGGTTGTTCGAGGTGCGATAAAATGAAACTATCTAGATCGTATCTTCCCCAATTAATCGTTGTACATATTCCACATTTACGACCATAAAGTTCAGCAAATCGTTCTCTAACGTTTACGTACGTTTAAACGAGCTATGGAACGTCGCATTGCAAACCACATAGCCCCCACCATCGTTCGTTTCTTTTTTCAAATACAAAATAAAGCACGAATTCTTTCGTTATCGTATGCCTCGCGAAGAACGTCACGCGATTACGTTACGTGATCGTTCTCAAGTTTATGAAAATTCTTATCAACGTGGAAGTTTCCGATCTTCGAAAGCGTGGTTTCGCCCATCCAATCGGTGGCCTCCGTTTCTCTCCTTTTATACACGCCTCGCATGCAGTTTAATATCGATCGACGATTCGTCGAAACTATTCATTTAATCAGAACAAGAAACACGTCTCTTCGCTGTAAACTCGCAACGACAACGCAGTTCGTAATTTTTCTCGAGAATCCAGCGATTAAAGGGCTACGGATAATGATTGGTCCCCGGGTCCCGTTCATTCATAATGCTCCTCTTATTTACCCCGTTGATTCATACGAATGACATCGTCGTTTAGGGAGGCGTTCGAACGCCGCGAAAACGATAAGGATTTTCAAGTGTACGATGATTTACTATAATCTGAAGTGTTGTGTAAACTCACTGTTTACGGAGGCACGTTGATATCTGAATCGGTATCAATCGGTGCATGCAACTGTGCAGATTTATTGCGCTGCAACGAACAAAAGATTTACGACACATGCCGGTTGTCATCGTTCTGTACACAGGAGTCATCGTTTCTGGCGAGTTTATCTGCAGAAAAAATTGAGGTTAAAAGGAAACGGGCGAGATTCGATAACGCTATTGGCGACGATTAAAGGGAAACGAGTAGATAACTTTTCATTTTCCCGTCGCCCTTTTTTTCTTCTTGTATCAAATCGTCGAAAGAAAATATTTTGCTGCTGACGTTCGAAAGATTCGACGTAGCGTTAAATGAAATTGATTGTCTTTGCTATTGTTTCGCCCTATCACCTGTACAAATTCGATAATCAGGACGATAATAATTCCATTAAAGTACAAGGAGTTTTTATTTCTGCTTTCGATCGAAGAACGACGGGTGCGGCTGAAGAAATTTCGTTACGGGAAATACTGCAGCTGTCTACGCGAAATTTTAATTGCGTGCATCGAAATTCAGCGAAATTTCATTCAACTCGATAACACGTTCATCATTTCCTCGCCCGTTTAAAATCATTTTTGCTCGTTCAGTTGTGGCAGTGAAATTGTTTTTAATCATCGTCGTTTTTGGGTCAGAAAAAAACATTATTTTCACGATTATATTCACTCTTCGTTCTTGCGCCGCATGCGATGGAATGATATAAGAGCAATTCCGTGTCGATTACGTAAATCTATTGCATTACACTCGGATGTAACGTAACGTGTCGTTCCCTTCCGTTCGGTAATCCTGTAAAACCGTAAACTGTTCTTTTGTCTCCGTTTTCAAACGTGACACGAAATTTTTACTAACGAAACTGCATGAATCGCTGCCGACACGGCGTCGGGAATGTAAAACTTCTGTTAGCGGAGGCCTCTGTTTCAAAGTATAGTTCTGGTCGAAGGATGAATCTCAATTCGTGACTGCACGATTCCCTTTTAATTCGCGATATTGCAACGTAACCGCGGATTCATTGGCATTTTGCAGAGTACTTTTCGGTTCGAGCTCCTTTCCTCGGCTCGTGTTGCAATTCAATTATCGAGTGAAATTAAATGGAACCACGATTGCGGTTATTTCATTTGGCTTTCGCACATATTTAACAAATATCGCGGTACGAGAACGCTAGGAGAAGGAAGGAATGAAATTCAAACATTTCCTAAGAATATTGAATTCGCTGAAAATATTCAATCAACAAATGGTCAATCATTTCTGAAATGTAAAAACTTCATTCCATTTAATCTAATATCGATTTCGTTTACGATATCGTGATTATCGATGCTGTATGCCCTTCGATCAGATTTTTGCGTGCTTGAA
The DNA here is from genome assembly GCA_948146005.1 of Nomada fucata. Classification (NCBI taxonomy): domain Eukaryota; kingdom Metazoa; phylum Arthropoda; class Insecta; order Hymenoptera; family Apidae; genus Nomada; species Nomada fucata. The sequence continues at coordinate 3,107,517 of OX411279.1, forward strand.
CAACGCCAACGGTGGCACTTCTATTACATCATAACGAACGACCACTCCAAGTTGATCGAGATTTCTCGGTATTGTATCACTTCAACTTCAAACTACTTGAACGTTTCATCGGATAGGAGGCGACTTACATGCAATTGCCTCGCCCATTAACCAAGCTCATTAAACAGTCCAATTTCAATTAAATCATGACGAACATCCACCATTGACCTATCCATTTCCTATTCCAACTAATTTTTCCCCCCTTCCCCCTCCCAGCCACCAATCGCGACATTTATTCACTTTCGAAGATTTCGTCGAACCTGAAAACCGTTTCACCTCCACGAATCGGTTGCTTCGAACTGCGTGATCCCGATTAATTTTATTCTTCACGGGGATCGTTGTCCCCGCCTCTGCGTAACAACGAACGCGACGAGATCCTTGAGCGTCGCCTTTGAAATTGGCAATCATGCAAAACCGTGCTCGGAAGCGGAAACGCCTTCGACTGCTTTACATCCTTGGATCGGGTTTTGGCGGAACGACTTAGAGGTAATACTGGAAACGGAGCTGTCGTTACGTTCCTCTTACGACATTGTTCCTCGTGACTTGTTCGAAGTTAAAGCCCGGTTCGAGTGGACGCCGCGCGAACGCAGAAAAATCCGAAAGAAGTACACCGTCGAGGTGGAATACAGGAGAGACGCCTCGACTTCACTTCGGGTGTGTCGATCGATTTTAAATTGCCGTCTTTCACGCGAGGGTGTCGCGATTGAATTTTTCCTAGGCCCGACGCGACGGCAAAGGCTTAAACAAAAACGACACGTCGCATCGTTCCGTCCACCATTAACAGCAATAACGATACTTCAATGGAGAGCTGGATTCGCGATATATCCAATCCACGGTCAACCGTTGCATAATAGACGCGGATTCGATGTCGCGGTCGAAACTCGATTCTCGCGTGCAAGCGAACGATGCAGCGTGAACGGGAAGGAACAATAAAGGAGGAAGAACGACGGAGAAGATAAAAGACAAGCGCGAGATGACGACGGGCAAGTAGAAGCGAAACAGGTGGGGCCGTTGATAAAATGTCGCTTTATCGTCGCGCTTCAATCTGCATTCCTCTCTCTCCACGCGAAGAAATCGCTACACGGCCACCCCTTGCAACCCCGCCCCCCCTGGAAGGCACAGGTAGTTTTTAGTAAACGATTGACAGCAATCGTCACATTATCAGCTCGTCGATTATCGAGGGGCATTAATTATGTAACGCGCGATTGAAACGAAGACGGGCGTGAAAGAGACGCAGAAGGTGGAGGATATTTTGGACCATTCCTATTCATTTGACATTAGTCAAAATATTTCGCGTATCGGTTTGGCTGCCCAGGTGCGGGGGCACACCTTTTGCAACCACCGCGAGGAACGGCTCCGCCCATAGGACAAGCATAGTGAGTCCGGGCAGAGATGGGAAAAGTTTCCGATTATAGTTTATCTGTCGCGCGAATTATTGTCCAGTATTTTTTTGTTGTAAGCGTTATCGGCGGCACCGCCCGCGAATTATTCCACGACTGCCGCGATTTTGCGGTGGGGGGTTATCTCGGAGTCGAACAGAACCGCAGGAATGAACGAAATAGTCGCGCAATTATTTTCGTTAATATCTACGGCTTCTCGATTCCCTGCCCCTCACCTTCCTTTTCGTTATTCAATCTGTTTGTTCCCGCGGTCAATGTTGCACACCCGAGTGCACGATTAATGCAAGGCATAATATGGCTCGTCATCATTGACGACCGTCGTCGATATTTGACTTTTAATCGCGGATCGATCGAGCATGCGAAAGGGTTCAACCACGTTCGAACTGATATGATTTCAGCGAACCTGTGCGTCGTGTCGACCGGAACCATCTTAGGATGGACCAGTCCTGTGTTACCGAAATTGTCGTCCACCCTGGAGGACAATCCCCTCGGTGTGATTATCACGGAGGAAGAATCGACTTGGATCGCATCGCTGGTGGCTATCGGAGCGATGGTGGGGAGCTTCATTGCCGGATACTTGGCTGAAAGGTACAGCTGTATTAGATGAAAATTTGTCTCCTCCGCATTGAATGATATTACTGCGCGACGTATTCTAGCACACTGTTAAAGTATCGCGCTATTGGGAATGGAGTTATTTCGTAGACAAATAAACGAGAACAACGGAATCTTGTGGCAGAGTACAATGATATCGTCGCAGAGCGTTCAAACGATTTGGCAAAATTTTATTCACTTTCTCGCGAAGAAACGTGCCCTTTTCGTTACGTGTACCGTGATTACTATTAGCAATTTATTGAGAGGACCGGTTAATGCTTCTTACCGTCGGGCATGGGCAAGGCTTCCTCTCGATCGATGGAAGCCTTGGACAGTTCAATCCCGGACACATGCCCGATCGAAGCGTTACCTCCGCGTTATCGTTGATTCGTGACTCCGCGACACTCGACGCGAATTCTTGACATCGTTGCTAATAATGCCGATCAATTGGTGTTCGAACAAAACAGAATCGGCCGTAAGCGGACGTTGCTGGCCTCTGTGGTGCCGTTCACGGTGGGCTGGATCTTAATCGCCTCTGCGACAGTCGTGGTCCAATTGTACGTGGCCCGAGTGGTACTCGGGATCGCGTTGGCCTTCGCCTTCACGGTCGTCCCCATGTACTGCGGTGAGATCGCCGAAGTAAACATCGTTTCTATCCAAGCTACTTACCGTACCGACTGGTCGGACATTTAATGCACCATTGAATTTCGTTTGCCTTGCAACAGACGTCCGTGAGAGGCGCCCTGGGATCCTTCCTGCAGCTGTTCATCACGTTCGGCCTGCTGTACGGCTACTGCATCGGCCCGTACGTCTCCTACCTGGCGTTCTGGATCCTCTGCGCCATTCTGCCCATCGTGTTCTTCGTTTCCTTCATGACGATGCCCGAGTCCCCGTATTTCCTTCTGAAGGTTGGCAAAAGGGAGGAGGCCATCCAGGCGTTGGCCAGGCTGCGAAGCAAATCGCCGGCCAGCGTGCAGAAGGAAGCCGACGAGATGCAGGTGATCACGAGATGCCGATATGTTCCCGAAGGGAGTGATACGAAGTTGCGCCTTACGTAAACGCAGGGATTCCGTCGAGAAACGACGCGAACGGCGACGGCCGAGTCACGATAAGACCGATTGCGCTGCGGTCGAGTCGACGAGCGAGGCAATGTCGTATCGGTGTTCGGGTCACGTTCGTCGAACGAGGCCGGGGGTAAGGTCGTTCCTTGATCCGTCGATGCGTATCGTTTATCCGTCGCGACCGCTGAATCGGGTCCGACAAACTCGTCACGCGTCTCCGCGGAACCGTCTGCCGTGCATATTTTCCAACTTCCGTTTGTTCAATGGATCGCGAAATGTCTGGTTCACCGTCGTATCCGTTGCTCGACGAAGGGCTGCTCCTTTTCGCTGTCCGCGATTTTATTCGTTCCCCGGATCGTCTTGACCCCGCGGAGAAAATCGTGAAACCGCGAACAGCACGAAGAGGCAGAAGGGGAGAGAAAAGTTAGAACTTGTGTAACCGGCATGTTTCGCAGCCGGTATAGTAACGAGACGATTGTTATTGGTTTTATTCAGGCTGCAGTCGAGGAGGCGTTCAGAAACGAGGCGAAGATGTCCGATTTGTTCACGGTCAAGGCCAACTTCAAGGCTCTGATATTCACGTGCCTGCTCGCCGCGTTCCAGCAGCTCACCGGTATCAACGTGGTCCTCTTCTACATGGACAAGATCTTTGCGAAAGCTAAATCCTCGCTGCCCAGCGCGGTGTCCACTATAATCGTCGGTGCTGTCCAATCGGTCGCCTCGGGCGTCACACCTTTGGTCGTTGACAGGCTCGGCAGGAAAACCCTGCTTATTTTCTCGGGCGTCGGAGAAATTTTGTCTCTGGTGAGTGAAGAATTTAACGCTGGGAACGATTTAGGATAATTGGCGATGATTAATAGAATAATTAATAATAATGAACCCCCCCACCCCTCACCATCTGTGGGTAATAATGGTAATAATGGTAACCACGGTAACGACGATGATCCCACCGTCAATCAACGACCAGAAACACGGGGTTCATCAATCGTTCGTCGAGTAAATCTCGTCGACGAATCGCGCGAACGTTAAATCCGTTTTTCGTCGACCGGAGAGAAATTTTCACGTCGATCGATCTCGCGGCCAGCTGCATCGCGGACAAACCTGCTTTACCCGTGGCCATCGTTCACCGCGCGTCGCGCGAGTTTCGCGGGTATTGCAAAATACTAGCAACAAATCGATCGCGGCCTTGCGACGACTATTCAAATCGATTTATGTAACCTCGTGCGAACGTGTGCGCGCGTACTCCCGGTGCACGTCGCATTCCATCGGTACAGACGGGAACACATTTGGAGGCGAGCCGAGGTCGCTCGCTCTCGACCTTCTTCGAACATTTTTCATCGACGAGGTGCCTCGGTGAATTTTTCGATCGTTCAATGTCGTCGCGCTACGACGATACGAATCGTACTTTCTCGCACACTATTTTCGTGCACGTGTTTTCCTCTTATTAGTCGCGCAACCGCAAGGTGCTCGCCCGAATTTTGAAATCAGAGAACCGATTTCGCGGTTCTCTTCGATTTCGGTTCACTGTCTATTCGGACGAGACGTCGAAATTGATTTTTTTCAACGGCCAAACTAACGACGTGCACCCGCGGCACGGTTATTGCGTCCGTTCGAAGTAATCGCAATCGAAGTAGTAAATTTCCGTAAACAGTGTACGGCTCATCGACACGGAAATCGCGCGGCTGCCACGATGACTTCACGCGTCTGAATTGTGAGGCCGAGCACTTAATTACCCGTGGTCGTAGATTGTTGCACCGATCGGCGGCGTAACCAATGTCAATGCCTCGTTACGTGTGCCGCGCACCGAGAATTCTATACACGATTCTTCGATTCCCTGTCACGCATTTAAATTCCACGATGACGCGCAGAAGAGAGGGAAGAAGAAAAAAAAAGGAGCCGCGCCGCCGTCCGGACGCGGTGCATTATACAGGAATGCGTGGAACGCGGCTAATTACCGGCAGAGCTAATTTTGTAATTCATCGTTCGATCTGTCTCGGCCGTGTATATTTTTATAATTATATTCCTTCTTTTTCCTCGCGCCGCGTGTCGCGTGCCCGTTCAACTGCGATCCGTCGAGGCTGCTCGCCGTGCCGTTAAGAGAGTAGCGCAACCGATTCAATAATAAATAAATTACAATAAAATAAATTCGCAACCCTTTCTGTTACGCAACCAGGGCGCCCTCGGCATCTACATGTACCTGCAGGACAAGACGGACTCGGATCTGTCGAGCATCAACTTCCTACCGATACTCGCCCTGGTCGTCTTCATCTCGACCTACTGCGTTGGCTGGGGTCCCCTGCCCTGGACGGTGATGGGCGAAATGTTCTCGTCGAACGTGAAATCGAAGGCATCCGGTATCACGGTGTGCGTGTGCTGGTTGCTGTCGTTCTTCACCACCAAGTTCGCGAGCACCCTCCAGGACACGTTCGGCGACTACGTGCTGTACTGGGTGTTCGCGGTGTTCTGCCTGATGAGCGTGTTGTTCACGATACTGGTGCTCCCGGAGACGAAGGGCAAGAGCCTGCAGGAAATTCAGGACGAGCTGAACGGCGTGAAGTCAGCGGTGGCCGAGTTCGGTGACTCGAGCAAAAAGTGAAAGCAGTATTAGGATTCGAGCTACTCGAGGGCGGTGCCCCTCGGTAGCACAGTTCTGCAATAATTGCGGTTCGATGATTCTCTTATCAACCTTGCTCGTGCACCTCGCCGCCACCTTCGTCGAACCGTACTTCTACTTCCTACGTAACCGTGTCTTTATACTGCCAAAGGCCGTGGATCGCTGCACTGGATCGCCTTCATTACGGACGGTCCAACGTGTGGACATTATTTTTGTTTTGTTTTTTTATTTATCGGTAATAATCATAGAAACCGGTCGCGGGTCGTTGACGCTCGCGATTCGAGGTGTTCGCGCATAGGATAAGATGCGAGTACCATATGTTCCATACGGTACCGTTTATCGTTAACGGAGAACATCGCGTGAAACAGCGACAGATTTCCAACTGCGGACCGGGGTATTTCGTGTTTATAGTCTGTCCGTGATGGAATCTTCGACGCGAGTTAATTGTACAATGACGAGTGCCTAATAAGGCTAAATAGCGCGATCTGTCCTGTTTCTCGCCGTGTTCTTGCAGCAATAGTTTCTAAAGGTATTTATTTTCTGACAAACCTCAGCCGTTCGACGTACGCGACGTTTCCTTCGTACGTACGGTTTAAAGCGATCCTCGTGGTCCCAAGTATGATAATATTTAATAATTTAACGCCGTATTAGGTACAGATACGTATATGTATACGAGGTCTGTCGCGTTGATCATAGAACGATCGCACGATGCATGTATATTCCGTTTCGATCGACCCGTGGCTCGCGGGGAACCGGGCTGAGAGTAACGTATGATCTACGATTCTTTGTTCGATCTGTTCATAAAATCATAAAGCGAACAGCTGAGCTATTTGCGCGCGGAAATTCCACGGACACGGTCGATCCTTATCTGAACAACGAGATGATAGCAAAAAAAAAGGAAGGAAAACGACGCAGTTGGAATTTTACCGAGTCGATCGTCGGGTATCGAGGCGTTTCTGTGATCGAGGCGCGGTAATCGCGATTAGGGACGATTTAGAGGGGGAGGCGATTAATTATAAATAGAAATAGTGCACATTCCTATTTTGTATACGATTGTTCCAAGATTTCGAGGAAACTCGCGGTCTTCCGTGCTTCTTGCCATTCTTAATTCCCGTTGCAGTGAATAAAAAGTGTTCGCAAATGCAGGGGTAACGTTGTCGGATCATCATTACGCGTAAAATTTATTCGCCAATTCAGTCCTTCTTTTCGCTCGGGAAGTAGAACGCGTTATTCCGGTGGTCAAGAGACCGGGGAACCCGAGTTTCCTCAACCGAAGACTGTAATTCCTTGAAATTATAGTATTCTGCTATCCGTTTGAATTAGACGGTGATGTATTCCACCGTTAGACGAGGGAAATCGAGCGACATCGATGGAGTACGCATATCGCTGATGTACACATTTTTTGTTCCCCTCTGTTTCTATATAATTGCGTAGCGGCCACTTTTCCTATAGTATTTCCCTGTTTTGCAACCGTTCTCCTGCGTCTTATGGACAGCATTTTTTCGCGAGGATTCACGACGTCAAGCTGTCGGTCGTCGATTCCGGGCGCACGACGTTTCCCAATCATTTCCACCGGGGCGTTGTTGAACGGCTGCGAACTCGAACCGAGTCGAGGCGCGCCTGCTTTTTCCTTTTTTTAATTTACGCGACCCAGCAATGGCTACGGAGAAACATTTATTATCCCCGACGGGGAAACATTTTTCACGTACTCGCGACGCGGGCCCGCGATAGAACCTTTTCTTCCCAACGACTCATAGAGGCAACTGTGTTTCGTTTGCATTTACGGGCGGATTTTTTAGAGAACGTTTGCAACGCATCGTTGCGTCATTAAATCGTGGCATTGTATAATAGCTGCGCGTACGATTAAGCATATCAGCGATGACATATCTTCGGGGCACAAAAGGATTTATTAATATTAGCGGAACGTATCCGACGATACGCGTACAGGGATAAAGAAGAAACGATTATTCTAAAGCAATTTACCATAAATGTAAGACGTACGGTGCTAACGGGACGCGGTTTTTACTTGCTGACGCGTGGGAACCAGAAGTGGGTGGGACAAACGGGTTAAAAAAGAACGTGGAAAGCGGAGAGAAATAAATGAATACGCGGTGCTGTATGTGTGCGGTAGTTAACGATCGAAGTCGGTCGTCGTATGCATATTCATTGTCATGAAAAATCGAGCGCCTCGTATTGGTTTTATCAAGATTGGAATTCCAGCTCGCGGCGATGATGGTGTCGTTCATGGTAAACATCTTGATTGCAGGAAATCGTCGAGTGAATTTTTTACCCGTTCGAATTCGCGCACGACGATGACTATCCTGCTCGTGTTTCGAGATCCAATCGAAAAGGGAAGAAAAAATTATTCAGACTCGGCGTGCAGTCTTTTGCAATGGGCAATAAGGCTTTTCGCGAGAGGCGCTGTTGACATAAAAATTTGTGTGCACGTGAAAACGACGGAAAATTGCATAGACGAAAATAAACGGAAACATTCGTTGCCCAATAGCATTCCAATAACCCGGTGTATGAAATTTTCAAATGGATCGAGCGGAGATATGCCGAGAATGTGTTGTTTTATAAGAAAAATTTGTTTGTTTTTAACGCTGTGCTGTTTTCCAAGTATGCAACCGGTAAAGTGAGAAACGAACATTGTTCGGGAGGCCTTTGAAGCGAGGCACAATTAGACAGATTGAACGATAATGATTTTCCACGCGATTGTCAGCGAAGTAGATTTAATGTAGAGAATAATGATGACGAGCAGTGTTGTATTCGACGTAGGAGTGTGATAACTGATAACGTTTAAATGTAATCAGGTAACAAAGGAGGTACGGACGTTTGGAAATTGTTAATCGGTGATACTCCAGAAGTAAACATACAGTATATTGTGTAATATTGTTACTGTAATATGCATAAAGATATACATATATGTATATATACTATATATATTTTATATTTCACTTGGATCGTCATACGGCGCGACTGTTAATATTATATATTATTATGAATTACATGTATTGTATGTAATTTCGTTAAATACTTTTGTTACGGCTAAATAAATTATATCTTTGAAGTATCGCGCATTGTTTTACTGGAATAAGTAGGGTACCCTTTGCGCTATTCTATTGGACGGGCGGAAAAAATGACTGTCGGATAGTTACGTTCAGATAAAGTCGCGTTACTACATATTTCGCAAGGAATATTCTACGAAAATAATCGTTTCTGGTTGGAAATAATTCGACGAAGATTTCGAAACAACGGCCCAGGATGGCGAAAGTCGGGCAACAAAAGCAGAATCAATCGGAAATGGTAAACGCGCGTGTTCCTGGTCTGTTTCATGTTTTACACCAAACGAACTATTTACCAGAACGAAGAGGACACGGGGCTACAGGAGGAGCTGCTTCAACTGGTCGAAGTTTTAACAGTAATTACGATTAATCATACTCTACGCCCGGTCCATTCCTCTAACCTGCGGCTCCAACTTTAATCGCGCAATGGGAATCCTTCGATGTTAATTTTCATCACTTTGTAATCGAGGGAAATGACGAGGGAACGATGTTGATATCGTTGAGCCAGCTCCGGTTGCTCATGCAAACCTCGACGACATCGATGACATCCGTGCCAAAGCCCCTGAAATACTTGAAAGACTCGTACGTAGACTTGAAGAAAGCTTACAAACGGATCCATCGAACGGACGTGAAGTGTCAATTCGCGGAAGTGTTGAGCGTGCTTTCGATGGCTGGCGCGGCACCCGGTTCCAAGGAGTGTCTTCGATATTGCCTCCTGGGCGAGGTGACGAATCCCGGGGAATGGGGTCACGAGTACGTCAGGCAGTTGGAAGTTGAAATCGCAGACGAATGGACGAACGCGCCGGAAAAAAACGAGGATCGTATAAGGTACACCTCGTGGACGATCACCGGTTTCGCGATGCAACGAAATTGTTCCCATTCCCCGTTCTTTCCGACAGGAGCAAGCTTGTACCTTTGGTGAAAGGTATAATAAAATTCGACATGAAGCACAACGCGGAGATACCCGGATGCGACCTGTGCCTGGAGATCGATCAGCTGAACTTTCTCAACGACTGCTTGGACCGTACGAATTTCGAGAGAGTTTGTCGGTATCTGGAAAGCTGTGCAGCTTACAGGTGAACCGTTTCACACAATATTTGTATCTATGCGTTGATCTCTAGACGTTGGACAGTTTACTGTACGGTTTGCCTTGGTTTCTTAAATATTCAGCGAAGACACGGAGAGAAAGCACGTGCTGCAGACAGTAGCGGACTATTATTTGCGATTCGAGGAGTACTGCAAAGCAATGCTGGTGGCCCTTCAAATAGGAGTTTCAGACTTAGTGCACAAGTGCATCAGCAAATGTCCCGACGCTACGCTGCGAAAACAACTGGCATTCATACTCGTGCGACAAAGGGTAATCCCATTGAGTTCAATTCACCTACGCGTCGTTCGCGAAACGCTCTCCTCCATTCGCAAAATTTAACGACGACTAGGACACCCCTTTGAAAGACGAATACCAAGGCGACGACGCCAAGGACATCGAAGCAATTTTAAGCAACAGCCACGTGAACAATCACTTTCAAGTACTCGCGAGGGAATTGGACATTATGGAACCCAAACATCCAGATGATATTTATAAAACCTGGCTGGAGACGAACACTCTTAGACGAGCGGAGCATGACTCGGCTAGGGCGAACCTGGCGTCCAGTTTCGTTTCCGGTTTCGTGCACGCCGGATTCGGTCAAGACAAGCTAATGGCGAACGCAGCCGACTGCTGGGTTTACAAGAACAAGGTCTACTTAAACGAACGTATAATAGGGACTTTGGATAAAACGATCGAAATTTTATAGACTCTGCAACAAAATTGAACGTCGTTAAATTCTGGCTGAAAAATTATCGAATTTGAAGCCGCTGTAGATTATTTCGATTTTCCTTTTACGTTAGAAAAAGTAGGCGTTTCGCCCTTTGAAACGTGACCAGGCAGACGATCAGGTGTAAAAGATTAACGAATTATTGTATATACCAGGACCACGGGATGCTCTCGGCGACCGCCTCCCTGGGATTGATACACATGTGGGATGTTGACGGTGGCCTGGTACCGATCGACAAGTGAATCTTCTCGTAATAAAGCTACATTTTCCAAACGAATGCCCCGCGGAATTAATGCTTGTCCACCTCGCAGGTACCTCTACACGAACGATTATCACATTAAGGCAGGCGCCTTGCTCGCCATAGGGTTGGTTAATTGCGGCGTGCGCAACGAATGTGACCCAGCCTTGGCGCTTCTTAACGATTACGTGTATTCGGACAACGCCACGCTCAGAATTGGTGCAATTCTGGGATTGGGCTTGGCCTATGCCGGTTCGCAAAGGACCGACGTTACCGATCTACTCACGGCCGTTCTATCGGACAACGGAAGTACGGTTATTCATGACACGCGAGAAGGATGATTTTAAAAGAATGGATATTATTAGGTACCCTGGAGGTGGTGTCTTTAGGAGCGATTGCGATAGGGTTGATAAACGTTGGCACCGCGGACGCTGACGCGTCGTCGATTCTGCTGCAGAGATTATTGGAATTCACTCCTCAGATGTTGGCCAGTACCTACTCCAGGTTAGGGGAGCGTTAATACTTATAATGAAGTATGCTTATTATAAAAGCAATATGCGACAAACGGTTGCGTGAGGTTGGTTTTTGCAGATTTCTGCCCCTAGCATTGGGGATGATTTACATGGGCTGCCGCGATGCAATCGAAGCTCCGTCGGCTGCGCTGGAGGTTCTACCCGATCCGTATAAATTGGCTGCGCAGACCATGCTACAGGCAATCTATGTTCCTATGTTATAACAGATGAACGGCCATCCCCTTTTTATTAATCTTACGACCCTCTTGAAGAAAGATTTTCCATCTTAAAGGTATGCGCGTACGCCGGTACGGGGGACGTCTTGATCGTCCAAGAGTTATTACGAATTTGCTCGGAGCCAACGAACGGCGAAAGTGCTCCTGTTACTCCGGCTAGAAGTCCCGTGGCCAGTTGTTGCGACCAACGTCATCGAATTCCTGAAACGGCCGAGAAAAAGGCAAAGGAGAAACCCGACGAGAAGACCGATGGATCGAAGTACCTTTTCAACTTTGTGCTATTTCTCCGTTCTGTTACAATCTTTATACGTTGATCGTTTATCGTGGATTCGATAGGGAGATCGGGTCGTCGCAGGCCATAGCTACCCTGGGCGTCGCTGTCGTGGGATTGGGCGAAGGGATGGAGAACTCGAGGATCTTTGGCCAGGTGACAGAGGAATCCTGAAACATCGAGGAAGATTAGAGACGATAAAACACGGAGCATTTTGTAAACGGAATGATTCTTTCAGATCGGTAGATACGGCCCTTTGTCTGCGAGACGAGCGATGCCGCTTGCATTAGGCCTGTCTTCTTTATCGAATGCAGATCTGTCGGTTCTGGACGTTCTGAACAAATACAGCCACGACAACGACACGGACGTGGCCAGCAACGCGATTTTCGCCCTCGGCCTCGTTGGTGCCGGGACGAACAACGCGCGTCTCGCGACTATGTTGAGGCAATTGGCTTGCTATCACGCGAAAAATCCGACGCACCTGTTCCTCGTGCGAATTTCCCAGGGACTGGTACATCTTGGCAAGGTAGGAATTGAAACGAACGATTTTTACGTTGAGACTCTCGCGAGGAGTCTTCGTTTGGCGTGGCAGAGATACACGAATAATAAGAATGATATTCATTTGAATAATCGGCGATGGTATTGTGATTGAAATGCATCGAGTTCTCGTGTGTTAGGGCACGATATCCATATCTCCACTGCGTTACGCGTCCAAAGTACTGGATCGAGCCGCGTTAGCAGGACTGATGACCGTTCTGGTTGCGTTCCTCGACTGTCAGAACTTAATTCTGACGAAATCTCACTACCTGATGTACTGTTTGGCGCTCGCGATGGAGCCCAGATGGCTGGTTACCTTGGACGAAAACTTACAGGTGCGTACTCGTACAGCTTCTGTTTTTTTCTCTTATGGAAAGGATGAAGGAATTAATGTTAAGGAATAGAGTAACGGTCCTGGCGATCAGAAATTTCGAAACTGTACCACGAACAGAGTCTGCCGGTGTCCGTGAGGGTTGGCCAAGCGGTGGACATCGTGGGCAAAGCTGGAAATCCTAAATCCATCTCCGGCGGATACGTCCACACGACACCGACGTTGCTCTCCTCGGGTGAAAGGGCAGAACTCGCCCTGGACGAGTACGAGGCATTATCGAGCGTGCTTGAAGGTTTCGTTATTCTTCGGGAGAAATTGAACGCCTCGTAGATACACGCGGCGTTAGGAACTGCGCAAGGTGATAGACGGTAAAAGAACTTCATTGGTTTCTTTCTTTCTTCTGGAAAGTGACGCTGGAACGAGCGATTTCTTCTTTCTTTTATTTCACGAGAGTCATGAAACATTATGGTTGACAGAAGTGTATTATGCATCACGTTTGCAGGGGTGCACGTAACGCCTGTAATGTTCCACGCAGTTTGTAATAAAGGTAGGGGTGAAATTTTCGGGACGAACGTAGAAAGGTAATTTTGTGAACGTGGAATAAAAGAAAGAGAAAACGGGATTGACGCGAGCGAACGTTTGAACCGCGTCTGTGAACGCAGATGAGGCGACGCGTGGATCAGCTTTTGTGTAGGTTTGCGTTTATTTAACTTCAGGGACTAGCGGAAGCAATGTGCTCTATACAACAGAAACATACATTGGCTCGCATTGCACGGTATAAACGACAAAGGTGCACCATGATCGGACAGTGTCACGGTATGAATCGCTTTTCGACGGTCGATCGTCGGAAATCAAATGTACGACGCTTCTTCGATTAAAAACCAAAACAAAAAAGAAAAGAAAAGAAAAGAAAACAGGGATTGAGCGAACAGAAAAAGAAAAGATAGAACTTAGGAGATACAAGCGGCAGGTAGGAAAACGAAACGCGATAAAAAGAAAGAACGCGAAAGCGTAAGAAATAATCACGAAAACTGGCGGACACTTTGCAGAACGTCGAGCTAACGATTCAATGTAATCGTTCGCTACCTGTAAAACACTGCAAATGAAAGATAAATATTGCAGTTTATTGGTTCTGATAGTGTGTACAAAAGCGGGCCACAAGTAAACGAGAAACGATATCGCGCAGCTAAAGGGAACGGTTCTGTTCCTTCTGATCTTCCCCCTCGCGAATATTCGAAAGGCAAATAAAATTCTGCCGTGCAAACTTTGCACAGTTACTTTCTTTCTTTCTTGTCCTCCTCGTTTCGCGAACTCGTATAATCGAATTGCGCAAGATCATGGAGCACGTTCCCCCCACCCCCTCGTAACGAAACTGTAACGAGACAAAAAAAAAAGAAAAAAAATTGCACGTGTTCTTTACGCAACGGGGTGCACGTTCGTGGCTTTCGTCGGACGGTCTCTGACGACGCTCGACGGTTTCTCCTGTTAGCAATTTCCGCCGACATTTACATATATAGGCACGTATGACTTAGGGTAAGAGGAGCGAAGTGTAGAGTGAAACGTGATTTCCCGATTCGTTCAAAAAAGTACGCCCGACATCGCGTAGATTTTTCTCTATTTTCTTTTTCCTGCATTTTTAGTTTCGCCCTTTTCAAGCGTTCACGAACGTAAACGCCGCAGCCGACGCGACGAATTCTAACGATCCCGATACGCGTTAAATCCCACGCGATTCCACGAATTATTCGTGTCCGCTGGAGCGAAGAATCGACTGTTCCATTTCAACGTACACACACTCTCCTTTTCGCGCAATCAGCTTGCCGCCTGACGTACATCCACGAAATAGAATAATTGCCTCCGTTAAATATCTTTTTCATTCATCTACGATAGCTTTGAGCGGATAATATATGGACCCTCGTCCTTTCTGTATCTCTGTCGCCTGCACCGCAGAGCGTTCACTTTTTTCCCTTCCTTTTTACTTATTTACGTTGGATATATATGGTCAGAGAGTTATGGAGTTAGGTGGAGTCTCGCGTATAGTATAAATTATCAACAGATACGTCGGCCGTACACACTGCGATAAAATAGTGAAACAGCGTGGAAAGTCGACGATGATATTTAACATATATGTATTATCGTAATTACATCAGCCGGCAAGTTGTACTTCCTATCTATTTATACCTTAAATCTTTCATGTTACTTATAGTAAAATATAATAATAATAATAATTAAAAATTAATAATAAGAATAGGAATAATAAGAATAGAGAATAATAGTAATAATGATAGTTCCTATGATAGTAGCGCTTTCGTGTTATAATTTGTTGCAAATAGCAAGTGTTTTGTGATTCAAGCGAATTCTTAAAATGGTATATACGTACGTATTATGTATATATTTATGTTATATAGGTATATATATATATTTATATTTTTTTTTATATATACCTTTCCGTACTTCCGTTGCTTCTTTCATCTGATCTATCGGTACGTTTATTTACAACAACGCGTGCGTATCAACGAGTATTACCATTTCCCTATCCACTATTCGCTTCGAATCTCGTAAATCTTTCTGGCGCCCTATTTCGCAATTTTTCATCGGCGTGCGCGAGTAAAACTCTGTCACGCTGATGGTTCTCCTGTTAACTGATAAAACTCCACACGATCCCCTAGTCTCGCTTACGTTCAGCTACTTTTCTAAAATTAATTACCCAACTACCGTCTTCGCGTTTCCGCGAAAAATCATGGTCACGAATGTTGGATTACATGCTAGATTACAGGGATAAGAGTTTGCCTGTTCCCTCTCTCTTCCTTCGAAAACCGTTCCTTCCTCAAACAGTTAAATAATAATCGCATAGTAGTAATTGATATACGTACAATATATCTTTCTGTCTCGTTAAGAAATGTCGAGTCGAGCATCCCAATGGTTTCAAACATCCTATCATTCCTAACAGATTTTTTTCCTGCCAATTGCAGAACTGGATAAACATACTGTTCCCACTTTTTTTCTGTTTTTCCCCCATTTTTTTATATATACGAATAGCAAAGATTCCCACCGAAAGAAACATCGAAGTCACAGGATAATGAAAATGTTTGCCAACGATCAGAGTCAAGCTGCCTGTGGATTCGTTGCCGCGTGAACAAAATTGACGAAGAATGGCAGTGCTTCGGTGTGTGTGTGTCTGTTCTTCTTGTGTCCATCGTATAAATGAACCACGTGTGTTTATATGCGCGTACGCGTGTGTACGTGTTTACACGTAGCCCTGTGCGTGCACGAGCGACCGATCGAGGCTTTCCCGATCTTTTTCCATTCGCGACGAAAACGATTATCCGATATATCGGTGTGCACGCGATCGAAAATCGGCACACGAGTTCTCGATTCTCTGAACGCGTGTTCCACGTTTCTCTCGGGATACACCTACCGCGTCGAAGGAATGTACACTCTACAACACGGTAACACAGTCGTGACACGATGAACGTAATAAGTAGAACGCGAATAGCGTTTTCTGCTGGTTAAAACAGTCGGGCACGTCTTTTGATTTCGTTGCGACGCCACTGCGGTAGCCTGTAAAATTCAGCACGAGTGAACTGGAGAACTGCCTCGAATTCCGCGTCGGATAGATGCCGCTGAAAAAAGAAAAGGGGTATCATCACAAGGCGTAATAATTAATATTGATTAAAATAATCGTGTCCGTTTGGAGGAAGAAAGTGAATCGACAATATCGACGCGGCTAGCTCTGCTTTCTAGTTTCGACTGATTACAGTATAGCTGCCTTAGACGAACTGAAAGGTAAACAGTCGAAGCAGTTGAATATCTGTCTGATCGTCTTAATTACTCACTTCGAGGTTGCAACGATCCACATCGGCGGGCAGCCTGTAGTTAGTGATGATAAGCAAGTGGTAAGGATAGAGCTTCGGTGGTTCGGACGGCGCGGTTCCCATGTCCGGCAAAGATCTCCTCACGTGGTGGCCACCGTGACCTCCGACTACCGAACCCAGGCCACCTGTGTACGTGGTGGATGATGGCAGCATTCCACCATCATTCTGAAGCACCATACAATTCTTAATTTTCGTTGGGGAACTTGGCACGGTTAGGCATGTACGTGATGAGCGTTAATAGCGGTGCAGCTGTGGTAAAGCTTCTCGTCTGATCTTTATAATTTTACATTGCCACGATAAGAGAGAGAGAAAAAAAATATGGCAAATACATATATTAAAAGAGTGCGGGTCAATCTTTCGTCTTGCAACGAATCGATTGTTACCCCTCTGCGAGTGACAATGTCCTTCCAGTGAAAAGAATCAGCGAAACACCGCGTTCGTTAATGACAAAATTACGCGAACAGATTGCCCTGACGTTCCGTCAGGAACGTTAATATCGTGACAGAACTATAGCTAGACTGAAACGAGTGACAGGAACTGGCATTTGACGAATCGTACACGATTCACCATCAATTCTTCGATTGAAAATCATTCGTGCGAGGTTCTAGTTTGCGGTCTTGCACGAAGAATCGGTCGGGGTTACTTTTGTTCATTTATTTTTTTGTCGTTTAGTAGAGGAGAGAACGAAGCGATCTGGATACACGGCTCACACGCACAATCTCATGCACGTTTATTTCAGTTTAGGCGTATAGTTCCGTTTTCCGTCTGGTGTGCACCGATTATGCAACTGAATATGCAGTCAAGTCCATGAAAACACCTCGAGTATGCGTCAGTCTCGTTCACGTTTCTAGACATTCCGTCGCATGATTTTTCGTTCAAATCGCAATCCTCTCGTACAAAACTTACATCGTGTTATCGTAATGCAACAGAAGAAAACACATCAAGCAAATGTCACGAGTCTATCGTCCAATGATACGGGAAGCCGATTCAGCCATCGGTGTATCGGAGGCATAGCGATCGATCGTCTACAATTTCACGATCGAGATTCATCTTTCCGCAAGATGCGAAAATAAGCTACGCATACTTCAAATACACCAGAGCGAGGAAAAGAAAAAATGCACAATAGATGCCAGAAGAAAAAAAAAATTGGTAGCAAAAAAAAAAATAAAATCTCAGCAAATGTACAGCAAGTACGTGCATGCGTAAAATCAATGTACAATTTCGTATGTACAAACATTATTATACATACAATATAGATATGGACAATCGACGCTTGTTATATACAAACACGTGTAACTCGATCGGTCAATGCGAACGACTTTTAGTTCGACGCTCGCTTAATCGTTTAATCTACGCGAACCCTCGTGCCTCGGGGCTCGATCAAGTGTCTAATAATTTCGATCGATACGACTGTGTTAAATATGCTGTTAATAAATTCAAATGCAAAAAAAAAACAAGCTACAAACCATGCTAATTCGCCGGGAGTAGTATGGGGCTGTGGTACATACCAGTGCCCGTCGATCCACATCCGTGATGCTGCCTGTCGATACTAAAATTGGGGAAGAAATGGGAAAGAAAACCATGTCAAACCATGTTGCACAAACCATATCGATATGTTAAGTACAATCTTTCTATCTATTGATTCGATCGACCGTATTCCCTTTCGACGACGGGGGGAAAAAATCCTAAAAAATATTGAATTCATAGTTTCCAGGCTTGCATCGAATGGGATTACGATCGACCGGATCAAATTACTATAAGCAAATGTTCGATGATTATATTGTACATGTGACCTGAATTCAATTTCTAAGCTACACGATATGCACCCAGCCGTCAATGATCAACGTTATCGTATCAAGAAGTCATATTACTGGCGGATAGGTAACTGTGTCATTGGCACACTATAAACTCCGCTGGTTAATGGTTCAAACAAGTCTTATTATGCAATCCTTAATCTAACACGTAATCGCAACCGTCGAATCACGATACGCAGGCGTAACGATTTAACCAAGATTAGCAAAATGGAAAAGAAACGAAATAATAGAAGAAGACTGACACTGTGTGGTAGAGCAATGATGCATTAATTAGTAAGACATGCTCGGGTAATTAAGCCGTATAAAAGAAATAGAAAAAATAAAACTAATCGAGAAAAAAAAAATGATCATTCTCGCGAGCAATGTCTGCTCGTGAACTTGAAACAAAGAATGATGATAAGAAGAAAAAAGAAGAACTAAAAACTTAAAAAAATAGCATATACAAGTCGACAAATTCGAGTACTGTACTGCACGAGAGAGAAAGATAGAGAGAGAGAGAGATAGAACAAGATAACTGTGTGCGATCGGTTTCCTTTCTGGGTTTACTCACTATCTGATTTGCCGGACGAGAAATCAGTGCTGTGCGTCTTGTCTCCCATCCCACTGAACGAGTAATCACCCTAGACGACAGAAAAGTGCACATATTAGAAACGAACGACCACAGGCGTCCGCGGTTAATTACGGATACACTGATTAAAACGTGTTACATATCACAAAATCTATAACATTTCTTTTCTGTACTTTTGTCTTTTATTTCTTTCACATTTTCTATAATTTGCATAAAAAAAAAGAAATCATCAACAACGGTGCAAGAAGTTTTATTTGGTCGCCGTTTGTGACCCGGTGCAAGACTTACAGGGAGAGCAGATACAGAACCGCCGGTCGAGGAGAAGGTGTGACTTCGCGGTGCCAGACCGTACCCTGGCTTCGGGATGTGCCGAAGGGAGCTCACAACTGGTTTCAAATCAGTCAATCGACAGTATTACTGATTAGTGTCAACGGGAATTATGGTTTCGTTCATTCCCATACGAATGCCCACCGTTCGCCAAAAAATACGTTTCGTTAAAATGACAAAACAAAAAAACAAAAAAAGGAAATGAAATAATAGAAACACTAACTTTGTGTGGAACGTAATTACGGAGGTGGTTTTGATTCCGCTCGTGTACAAGGCTCAACCGTAGAGGGGCTACACTCTACCTTCGTCTCTTTTTACTTCATGTACAAGGGGATTGTATTTTATTCTTGGCAAGAAATAAAAGTGGAAAATATAGGACATTTCTACCGTGCTCCCCTTTAAATGTTCGATTTCGATTTTCCTATTTTTTTTTTTTTTTTTTTAACTTTAAGTTCGGTCGACCTGTTTAAATCGCATCCTCGCGGCAAGAAGGTGGAACGCACCCGATGTTCACAGTGCACAAGCGTTATTTCTGTGCAAGGTACACTCACGCGTATACAACGCACAAGGAGAATAAAAAAAAAATATATATGTATACATGTATATTCCATACGTATGTACAAGTAAAGCCAGCACCTGCATGTATATGTAAGTACGATAAACGTTCGGTTCTCCACATAAGCTAAGAGTTAAAAAAAAAGCATGCCTCCCGTGAAGACAAGTCAATGAATCATCATGGCGCCGGTAAGATTCTTCCTTTTAATACACGATGACTGTTCTCGAGAGGACTCATTCTCCGTTCATTTATTTAATCGTTTTCTCCGATCGACAAAAATTCACTTTCACAGTTCGGTTACTGCATATCAGACGAGAATACCATTTTCGTTCTTCTCGTCTGTTTTCTTTTCTGCCGTACGCTAATTTCGGACTTGACTTGAGATCAACGGTAGGTGAATTGGAAAGTTCTCGGACTCACCGAATTATAGTGCCTAGCGGCGTTTGGAAGAGTGAAGGCGCGTTGAGTACCAAGGGGTGGATAGTTTCTGGGAGCCGGGGAACGTGCCGATGACCTCCCAACTGCCGCCCACGCAAACACAACACAAACACAAAAACACAAATAGAGACACGATGATACAGGTAGCGGTGTTGGCTAACGTAGATAGCGGTAATTATATCGACTTCTTTTTTTTTTGGTTTTGTAAATATCTCAACATTGGAAGATACGCGTTGAATTGGGCGAGAATATGCCAATCAAGATGCCGAAATGATGTACTATATTACGATCTCCTGTTTCTGTACGCGAAGCCATACATAGTTATGCGGTGCTGTAAAGATACAATTGCCATGCGGCGGAAAGAAAACATATACACGCAAATACAAACGTACACAGTGCTCCGTTAACATTAAAGGATCACTGAAATTCGACGGAAAAATTGCCGATCCTCGAACTGCTTCGAATTTTTGGGGAAAATTCGAAGTTCCTTTAATTTTACGGAGGGGCGTGTTACGTAGCGATAAATTAAGCGTATCAGAATTATCTTCCAACATTGTATGATAAGTAAGTAAGAAAAAAAAAACCAAGAAACATTCGAAAAAACTTATGAGAGAGAATGAAGTCTGGAGCGATATGTGTTTGTGTATGAATGAACGAAGTTGTCGAGGGTGATATTGATAATGGATTTTACCATGCCGAACAGAGGGAGCGAGAGCGAGAGAGCGAAACAGAAAGGAATAGGACAAATGTTGCTCGGGGCATACGCATGTATAGATGTATGTATGCAAATATATCGATGAATGATCACGAATGAAAGAAATGGGAATCGAATCGATTACGCTACTTCAAAGGATGAACTTTCCACGCACACTATTTCTGTTACTCGTATTGGCGTATAGAGACATAATCGAGAGATGAGAGAGAGAGAGAGAGAGAGAGAGAGAGAGGCAAGCACATCGAAGGTAATATGCCGACCACATGCAGAAGCGGAATAAATACATCACCTGTTACGTTAATGGGCGCCCAGTGTGTGCTGTGGTATTTGGTGCTATGCCACTTAACTTATAAACTCCTGCCCGAGTTTGCACGCACAGTGTGTTTATCGTTCGCTAATCGAGCATCATCACCCCTTCCCACTGCAAGATTCGCACGTTGCAACGTTGCGTTCCACGAGTGATCAACTATATATATATATATATATATATATACTTTTTCTTTTATCTATCTTTCAATCTTATTTTTCTTTTTCCTGAACGGTACGAAATCGGACGATCATTTCGGTTGACCCCACCCCCGCTATCGTTTGCGGAACCTAACGATCCGATGTTACATCAAACGGTAGAGTGGTAAATGTTAGTGTTATGTGCGAACGTGTGGACATGTATGAGATGATTATCACTTAATGTTAATGAAACGATCATGAAATTATATAAATATAATCGATAACTAGAACCAATGGACAGATTGTGCGGCTTACCGTTGTAACTGGGCCCTACGCTCGACCTATAACTGAAACCGTCGTCGTCCTCCCACGGTCTGGCGTGATCTATATTTCTCGACGGCGCTGCACGAAAACGCGTACACGATTTAGATACACAGAATCGGGGAATAAACGGGCGTAATTGAATACCGGCGAACTCACATGCGCCAACCGGGCTTTCGTATCGCAATCTGTAAGTCGGCTCCCTGGCGGCGGACGGCGTTCTCGACGCGTTTCTTGGATCGACATTCGCCGCTTTGTGTCTAAGATTCTCCCTGTCCTTCTCGCGGTCTTGCAGGAACACCTTCGCTATGCCAGTGTCGATTTTGCTCAGCTCGTCCTGCTCCTTCTTCAGCTTCTCCTCCACCACCTTTATATACGTCTTGTTGTCCACTTCGTCCTCCTCGTCCGACGCAGGTACACCCTGTGATCAATCAAGCAGACCATCGTACCCGTGCGTTGATAAAGGGACGTGCCTTGAATTTACTAAAGACGCCGCGAACACGCCGCGGTTACCTTGTAAGTGTCGGACCAACGTCTACGTCTCTCGGGATCCGTGTAAGGATAGGGTGGAGCAGGGAAATCGTCTCTCTCGATCGGCGGCTTGGAACCAGGTGGTGGTTTCATGGCGTCCGGATAATGCGCCAGCTCTATTGGCTCGTCATTATCTACTTGACTGGCCGGTGACTTCGGTCTGGTCTCGCTGAGAGCATCGACCAGGGCACGCATTCCGGATCGGCTGCTACGTCCTCCGCTGCTTCTTATCGAACGCGATGCTGAAATAAAACGATAGTGGAATTTACAGTTTGCGAACGTACGTTTCCCGATCCCCTCCGTGAGTTTTACTACTCGGCCGTGAGAGGCTGTTTCGTCGCATCGAGAGACGCGCTCTTTCGTTTGACGCGTTTAATCTCGAAGGAAAGGCACGAACACTTACAGCTCGGTCTATGAAAATGCGGGCTGGTCGGTGGTTTGTCGTACGGCTGAATAGGACGTCTCAGGTATCCTTGGCTTGGAGTTTCGGTCAAGTACGAGTAAGTATAAATCCTAGACACATCTTCGGATGCGCCGCGTCCGTATTCGCGCAATATCAGCCCGGGGCTGCCAGTTCGGGCGGGGTAATACTGGGGCAATTAATGTATATTATCACAGTTAAGCTCGTGCTATATCATTCCTATGGACTGTAAAGCGTCTCTCATACTGCTAACTTTAGCTATTTACTCGGCAAAAGAAGATAAAAACTCAACGCGTTCGACCCTCTCTCAAGAAATGCACAGTACCTGGACAGTACTTCGGAGTCTAATCTGGAAGACAACTTTCTCAACTGTTTCCATTCGAATAGCATCCATTTAAGTTCGTTCTGGTTGCCCATGCGATACCTAGACAAGCTTCGAATGATCTTGAAAATTATGCCAAGCTGCGTCCTCGGTCCCTTCCCATGGCCTTCGAGTGATTTTGATAAAATTGTCGTGACTTCGATGACCTCCTTCCACGACCTTCGTACGACGGTCCTGATAAAAACTTGTCAAGATATCGCCGAGCCCCCAGCGATTTTCAAGTGACTCGTAATGGATGATAAATTGATTTTAAACCTTTTACGAAGCTGGCTGCGCGAGAATGTATTTAGTTGCAGAAATTGCGAACGCCGTAGTTAAACATTCATCTGGATAATTCGGGGACTTCTTGAGAGAGTAAACCTGTGCTAGGAGATACGTGGCATACCTTGCGACTGAGGCTGCTGTAAGGGCTGCAGAGTGATCCGTTCAGGCTTGGCGTGCGTGACCGCAATGAAAACTATACACAATGAACGTGCGAAAAAAAAGTAAACAACGATTAAGAAAGCAATAGTAAAAAAATGAGAAGAAATGAGAAAATGGTAAAAATCAAATTGTACGACAAAATGTAGAAGTATGTACGTATGTATATGTGCTTATATGTAATTCGATATCGAAACTCCGTACATCGAAGCGTGCGGCAAAGGTACAACGACATGTTAACGATCAAATGCATGTTAAAGCCACATGTATGTAATGTACGTACATCGAGCCGAGTACAATGGAAATAAAGCTATACACAAAGCTGAGTAAGAATAAAATGATTAAAAAATAAAAATAAATAATAAAGAACAGCAGATACTTTAGGCTCTAATGTCGTCTATTCTATATCGCTCTGTATAACGGGCACAACCAAAAGAACTTAACCGAGCAGCAAAAACACGTTGCATACGGAACGTATCGTACAACAGTCCAAATGAAAGCACGATGCAAGCTGAACTTCGTAATTTCGTGAGCGAATTAATTCCCCCGATCGTTCGTTCCTTTCTCGCTTCAGGAACGAACGGCAAGATTCCAATTGTGCGCGCGGTAACGATTCTTAATCGGCGTACGATGCAAACGAACGAAATGATGCAATTAACGAACGTCGAGAGCGACGCGACATATAACGTTACGCGCGATAAACGAATTTGCATGTTGTCAAACGCGAGAACGATAGACGTGGTCGACGATACGTTTCCCCTGCGAGATACAATGAGCCGCGATTCTTTCCACGAGAACAGCACGCATCGCCGTAACGTCGAAATGTAACTACGATAACACGAGATACAACGATCACCACCTACGCAAAGAACACCAAGCAACGGCTATACATTTATGATATGTACATGATATTTTACAGGAACAATATACAGATTCGCCAGTTCCGATTAGATCATCGCGTTCAAATGAATCGACGCTGAACGATTCGCGACACGGTCAGTTCAATCCGAGCTGCCACCCCGACAGGGATGGTCAGGGATCGATCGACAATTATCAATTTACTTTTCCCCCTTTCCTTTACGCCGATCCCCCCCGGATCTTACCTGCATCTCCGAGGCGCTGCTTGAAATCCGTTCCGATTCCCGATGCTGCGGCGTGTGAGCCTCGCCGTGGCCGTTCACGATACCGTTCGGTCCACTAGGACCTGGACCGCAACGTGGGTGCCAAATGGCGGCCCCCTGCAAGTACATCTCCTCTCCATCGCCGAAAGGATCGCCGCACTTGGTGCATCGAGCGCACGTAGGATGGAAATGGTGATTGTCCCCAGCCTGCAGCACCTTTCCGCTGATGTAACGGTTGCAGTAGGCGCATTTCACGCCAAACTGCTTCTGGTAGTCCTTCTCGCAGTAGGGCACCCCGTCTCTGTTGACCGAAGTCGAGGAATATCGTTTGCCGGGGTTACTGTTTGCCAGTCGGGCCCGGGCTAATTTGTACCGTCGTTGTTCTCGAGTAACGACGTCTGCATAGCTTTCTCCGATCATAATCTACCGCGTTAGATAAATGTTCGACGATTCACCACGGCTGGGTAAAATCATGCGAAATTTCAACCCCGCTCGAGTTCTTTTCTAGATCGCACTTTCTCTCATTTATTTCCCAGCGAAATTCGGGGCAACGCCGTTACTCGACGGAGAAGCTTGCGCCACTATTATTTCTAGCCTCGGATGTAAAGAAAAATCTAAGGGAAGGAATCTATAGAAGTAAAGGAAATTCGGGCACGTTAATACTTCTTC
Organism: Nomada fucata; assembly: GCA_948146005.1. NCBI lineage: Eukaryota > Metazoa > Arthropoda > Insecta > Hymenoptera > Apidae > Nomada > Nomada fucata. The sequence continues at coordinate 3,132,828 of OX411279.1, forward strand.
CTTATTTGTAATCGAATTTGTTTGCATCGCGACGCAATCACGTTTTCGTCACTGCTATCGCAGTGCGAGCGGTTTCGAGCTGGAGTGCTCAATTCAGAAACAGGTGCCAGAGAAAGCTTCGCGGAACCAAGGAAACCAAGAATTAATTTCCCTTTGCAATAAAACAGACGAACGAACGCTATGAAATATTGTTCCTGATAAAAAAAAAGGGGGCATCGAAATTTTCCACTCACTTTCCCATGTACTCGCCGTGGAGCACCGTGTCGCAGCTATGGCACTTGAAGCACCATACGTGCCACTGTCGATCCAGTGCCACCAAAGCTTGGCCTTCCCGCAATTGGTTTCCGCAACCGGCGCAGGCACCGGGGTCGGACGGCCCGTTTCCGGATCCTCTGGTGGCGGAATTATTGCCGACCGGCGTCGAGGCCTCTCGGACAGGGATGCCGACGCATCGGTGACACAGAGCTTGACCTATAGACAACGCACGTTTAGTTGAGATTGAACAGATCCGGTCGACGATCCGTCCGCGCGCTCGGCCGATACGCTGACGCATACGCTCCATTGTCTCTTATTCGAGAAACGGAACAAACCGACAATCATCGTATCTTCACGGCTGATTCACCGTTTGTACGCGTGCCCTATGGCGGAGACAAGATGCTCCATGCATCTCGCCCGTTTCTACGATTCGCGCGTCCTCGTACATAAATAGCCACGAGACTCCACCGTTCTTCGATGGATACGTTCGATTGGGTTCTCACGGTGACTGTTCGGAGCGTTTCCTCGTGGGCGCCGCGGAAGCGTTTACCTCCAACGAGCCCGTGCACTTTCGGTTCAAGGGTCGAGTCGCGCGAACGAAGAATCGCGTCCGTGCAACCGTGCACTAATACGTATGTGCGTCTGCCACGGGATCTCTAAAAATATACAGCTTTATCGGCGTCCTCGACGGTCAGATCGATAATACGACGGCAAGAGATGCGCATAAATATTTGCACGGGGAACAACGAGACGAACCGGAACGGCGCAGGTTTATCTCATAATACGCGCGTTTCGACGCGCTTGTATTTTTAAGCGTTCGCCGTGCAATCGTTACAAGGCCACCTGCGAGCGTAACCTCGTTCGTCAACGATACACCTAAGTGGTAATTTGCTTTAACAGGTTCACCGGTACTCCAATTCCATAGGCACCGAGCGATAACGAATTTGGATCTTCGCTCGCCTTGCAATTCAATCGTCCCGCGGTTCTAATCAACGTCGATGGTTCTCCATCGGGACCCACCTTGAACGAGCGACACTTTTGTCCCCTGTCCCAGCAACGGTTGTCTGCATCTCTGACAGTGAAAACAGTTCGGATGGAAGGCGTGCTTGTCACCAGCGGTGACCACGTCGCCTTCCACGTACTCGCCGCAGCCTGCACACTTTGTCCCCCAGCGTTCCCTGTAGTCCTGAAAAATTGAGAAGCCCACACGATCGTTACGAACGATTCACAGACGCCACGTCCCGGAGGCAGCGAGTGAAATATGTCCTCTCAACGACGTTCACGGCCTCGTTTATCATTTCGACGGAACGCGACGGTTTATTTGCGTGCAGGATTTAACGTTTTCTCGAGTGGAACGTGGCGTTTTAAGCACGCGTCTTATTGGTTTCCGCGAGATTATCGCCGATGTATATACCGTTGCTGGCGTGCATCGGAAAGAAAAGAAATCGCGAAGTGGTACGTGATTGGAGATAAACGAGAGGTGAGATGAGAATTGCGGATGGCAACGCGGAGGATCTATTTATCGAGGCTCGTGTTAGTCGCTCCAAATAGTCGCGGCCCTTTCGCTTTCTACGCGATTTTTCTTTTTTTTATCGAAGCCCGTTGCTTTCTTATTTATACGTTGCAGTACCTTGGTGCAGTAATAAGAGCCCTCACGCGCGAAGAAACCACCCTGAGCCAAGCTGGCGTTGCACTGAGCGCACTTGAAACACCCTATGTGGAAATACTTGTCCTGCACTCGTAGCACCTCCCCGCTGCACTTCTTCTTGCAGGCCTGACAGAACGTTTTACCTGTAACAGAGAAAAATAATCGTGTCGCTCAATGTACATTCTACGTTCATCGCGGACAAATTCAAGGATCTTTTATCTCACGATTCCAATCGGTCCGCCGATTAATTGGAAATGGAGTGAAACTGCTCGCCCGTTTAATATCCCTCGTGCGATCTATTTTCTAGGCAGCGGCAGCGTTCTACTTGATTCGACTTTTTCTTTCGTACTTCCTCGCCAGCTTCTGGTCGCCAATCATATTTTCGTACTGAGGAAAACGATCGTGCAAACGTATACATTGCGGTGCAACGAATGATCGAACGACCACGGGAGCGTCGAACACTTAGAACATTTGAATGAAGCGTACCGAAATTCGATTCATCTCCGTGCGATCTGTCGCGATTTCTCTTTTACGATTCGCTCCTTTCCGTCGTCTCCGCGAACAATTGTCGCAATTGTCATTTCTCGCCCACTCCTCGATCATTCCCAGGACCGACAACTTAGTCCGACTTCTTTCTTCGACTTTCCGTTGCGCTAATCGGACCGATCCGCCGTTCCTTTCGCGCGCAACGATTAATCGATTCGCGGGAGAGATTCGCGTTCCCATACGGCACACCTTTAATCAACGAAGATCGGCGCGATCCGTATTCCGCTCACGTGTCGCTCGAATATGGCGCGTTACACGCGTAATCCGCTCGTCCGACTTCTAAAGCGTGACTCAAAGCCTGCTTAGCGCGTGTGTGCACGTACGAGCGACGAAGAGGAAAGACCGAGGTGGACGGGGAACGAAGAAAGCAAAAAAAAAAAAAACAGGAAAAAATAAGAAAAAAAGAGGTGACGAAGAAAAAAGCGGTTCGAGCACTTGTCGGAGTGCTCGCGCGAGCTGCGTACCGAATCCAGGTGAAGGTCCGTGTTCTTTCGACCGCGCTGGTCGAACCAGGTGTACGCGCGGACTTCGCTCGTGAATTTTCGCGACACCGAGCAACATTTCGACAAAAGGAGTACCGACGGTGGAACAAAAATCGACAGGGACGATTTATTAGCGGTGTCTGCCGCACGTCGAATCGAAAAAGCGACAATTTCACTGCACGATCGAACGATCGCTCGCGTGATTCAGCGTCACGATTAAATTGTCTCCCCCCCCCCCCCCCCTCCTGTGATACCTGGATTTCTTACAATCATTTCGACCGCTCTCCATGCGCTTAATGGGCCTCGCGGTGCGATCGTGTCCGCTTTTCAATTATGCTCGCGTTCGCCGACGCGAAAAGAAACGGCCAAGTCGGTTTTTGCGTTAATTGGACGGTGAGCTCGGTGCGCCGTTGAACGGCGATCGCACGAATCACCGTGTCGATCGTAATTAACGTTGAGACGACGTGGCCAAGTCTTTAGCACGCCGGGAACACGGTGAAGCGACGAAACCTAGCGACAGAATGGCAGAACGAAAGTTTCATCGGTACCGAGACGAGAAAACGGAACCGGATCGTCGGTCGCGTAACGACGGTTACGTCGGCGACGCACGCTTTTTCTCCTTGGCGACCTCGGGTAACCTAGACAGCACCTGGAGGCGCGTACCTGCGGTGCATGTCTCGGTTACGCAAGTCTTTCGGAGAGTTTCGAGGGAGAGAATAAATGGCAAAAGTTGGGGAACCTTGATGCGAAAATTGAGATTCGCGGAGGTCGCGATGGATCTGCTTTTATTATTCGTTGCGTGGGGCTGGTTTCAACGCGACTTTCGTCGAACGTGTTTCGGTGGTATTTAACGCGACACTGCGGTGAACGCAAGTGTTCCTAGAATTCCTGGACGGTATCGAACGCGCCGCTGGTGTTTCGCAAGAAAGCTGTTAACGCAGAGCTATGCTCTCCGCAGCTTGGCATTAGATTTAGAAGTTTCTATTGCAAGACCACGCTTCGCGTAGCTCGGATTTTCGAATTCTAACCCCGGCTTCCCCACGTTTCTAGACTGAAACTGTGCCCCGAATAACTATAACTTGAGAATTCCTAGCGGACTACTATATTACCTGCGGTCCAAGTTTAGAAACCGTTAGCGCAGCCAGTCCTGAATCTTCCCCAAAAATAAATTCCATCGACAATTTGTTTCCGCTACCAGAATACACGGGGGTACCTATTCTTAAGCAAAAGCGGAAATTTCAAGTCCGGTGTTTTGACAAGGTATAACCAGCTGTGTCACTGACGTAATGGTTCGTTCCTTCTTCGCGTATCGTCACGGAAAACCAAGGCAAGGTACACATGTGCTGCATGGGCTCTTGGTTGCGCAACAATTTATTGTTCTTTCGACAGAGTTTTTTTTCTCTCGATTTAATCCCCATTCCCAGCGGTACGCCATGACGGGCAAGAATACGACGCGCACGTCTTTCTTCCACAAGAGATCCACCAAGTATCAAAGGAAATAACAGAACAATCGTCGCGCGGACGTTCCGGGCTGTCTGACTCTGGCCAGAACTATTACTTCGTTATTACTATCTACCCCACGGTGAAAGAAAACGTTCCCCTCGTGCCTTCGACGATCGAGGTGATGGTTTTTCCTCCAGGCGAATACGGAGGGACCGCGGTGAAATCGAAACTGTATAACAGCCAGTCAATATTTTACCGATCGTTCGACTCGGTATCATAGACGACCGTCGTTAAAAAAAACATTCATCTTCTCGATGATATTCGAGATTGAAAATTACACTCCGAATGGAATTTCCTAAGCGTGCGCCCAATAAGAATTACCGAAAGGCGAACTCATCGGGGCCGCTGCAATTCAGTGATTCAGCTCCGCGTTGGAAACCGTTTCCTCGTTAAGATATTGATTGTTTTCAACGTGAAGTCGCCAGTTCCATCTGCGCCCATCAAAGGTCTATAAATTACCGTCTATCCGGCCGTTATAATGTTGTTACGTGTGAAAAGAAAGGAGGCTGCGACGCGACGATTCATCGACGAGAAAAGAGGGAAGCCTGATTATGTATCTTGACGGTCGGAGTTGATCGATTGGTCGTTATGCAAACAACTTAACTTTATTCCCGGCGAGTATCGCGAAGCTGTTCGCGGTCGGCCACGGGAATACGATTAAAATGGCGATCCACTCTCTCGAGATCGATGCGTAATTAAGTTTCTTTCTGTTGGTCGAAGAACCTGCTCGCGGGATTCGTGCATAATAATTGCGCGGAGCTCCGACATTCGGAGCGATGTCATCATCGGGGCGAAAATACGGGGCGGCTCGAAGGTGAGGTCGCGAGATTCGTGGGATTTTGTTACGCGAAAGGTGAGCGGAATTGACAGATGAAGACAGGAACGGAGAGAAAGAAGTGTTAGATAGAAATTCTTGTACGCTGCATCGGGGGCGTATCAATTAATCGAAGACTACGTGACATTTCTTTCTACGAGTGCGCCGATGCGTCTCGTTTTCCGGATGTATGAATCAAGCTTTCTCCGCTCGTCCCGTTTGGTCTCGTTTAAACGCCACGCTCCGAGTTGAATCGTCGGTTCCTGGATAGACCCGAGCGAGACGATGTCGTTTAACTGCGAATTGGATTTGACAGTAGATTTATCGGTACGCCGATCAGATAATGCCCTTATCCCATTGATATAATTGGTGCTGTGACCAATTGAACTATTGCCCCGAACGAGCACCGCCTTATCTCTCATTGATCACGGTTATTAAGGAAAGAAAATACGCGAGGAACGACGACACGACTCTCGAAAAACTCTTGTTTACAGTGTTCCATGCTTTTCGTGAAGCGTTCGCGCCGCGACGACGACTTTAAAAATACTCGATGACATCACGCCTGCGGCTTGTACATATATTTGACGTCACCGTGTTGTCGCGTGAGTTAAAAGCGACTCGAACACGATTCTCCCTTCGGGCGATGTTAATTGCCTATAGAAAATCGATGCCAGACAATTCTCGGCTAAATGTCGGAAACAGAACCTCGGGCTGGATCGAGCGACGATTTTATCCGGGAATCGTTTTCGCGGCCAGACGTTCGAGATTTCTGATCGAGTTCAATTCTGCGCCAACGACTGCCACCCCGATCGTAACCGATAGGATTCTGTCCGCGATACGAATCTCATTATTATCCAGAAACGTCGATACGAGGTATACGTATTCCCTTTCAGCGGGCCGACACTAGCTCGTTAAAACGACACACCCACGTCTGGCCGTTGCTTTTGTTAGAATTTACGGCAGCTTTCGATCGACTACTACTCGTGCGTCATTAGGAGCGGCTCGTCGAAGAAAGTCGGACGCAAAATCGCGTGGACAAGAGCACAGCGCAGAATTCTTTCATTCAACCCCCACGCCGCGGTACGCGCTCATTGTTACGTACCGAATTGTAAGGTGCACGCTCGAGCTAATTTATATACGATGCTTCAATAGTGTTCGTCCTATTGTTGCCGCGAAAGTGTTAATGGTTGAGCACTGGCGTAGTTGCGCCGACGGTCATGAAAACAGGATACCTATACATTGAACTAATTATTGCCAACAGGTACCGTACGCTAATACCCCGATTTCAATCGCGTTTGCCATTGAGGAGTTTTCGCTATGTTTTTTAATTAACGCGCTATCATTCGTTGACGGTGAAGCGATGGACGAAGAATCGTCCGAGAAACTCTTCACGCGAAATTCGCCGGGTTAATCGAGCTCAAAAGCGGCAAAGTGTCGTCGTAGGAGGCCGGAATTCCTGATGAGCGATGATCGGGCGAAATCGGTGCCAGCAGCTGGACAATCTGGTAACCTACACGCCTACGAAGCCACTCGTGGCCTAGGCTTTTATCGCCAGTTCTTTGCTTAGATGGAACAAATTCACGTCTAACGGCCGTGGTTCGATTGAACGTTTTAATACGGGTGAATACATCGACCGAAATAATTGCTCGAGCTTGGAACGATGCGATAGAGCCGCGAAAAAAAAGAAAAGCTTATGCAATTGAGCATCACCCACACGGTGGATCGTCCTACATGCAACGGTACCCCAGGCTCGGAGTATGTTAATATGATTCATAAGCTCGTTTAAATGGGATGTCGCGAAACGGTGTTTCCAGGTTACCTAAAACTCGCCACGGGATTCCTGCTTAATTAATTTCGCAGCGAAATACTGTCCGGCGTGTAATATTTGTTGTTTTTGTCTCTCGCGTAACATCGGCCGCGTGACAGAAATACGAATATCATTAATAAACGCGAATTGCGGAAGCATCGATCAGAAATTTATCTCGTCCCATTAATCTGCGTTTCTCCAAATTATGTACAGACGCGCCACGTGAATGCGACCTAATTAATTCTCCTGTTGTACTCCTTTAAACGGACCAACTTCCACTCCCCTTTATCCCTTGCTCCGTCCCTCGAAATGGGTCGTCGCGACAATGCAAGCCGGTCCACGTTGAAAACACCGCGACGCGAACGCTGAAGAAAATGAGTTAAACCCTCAAGGCTTTGGAGAACGCACACATTGCGCGGGTTACGGACGATACTGTCGGACGAAAATTTCGAACAGCTCCGAGTCCAATTTTACGTCCAATTCATTTCACGTTCGTCAGGCTCGATTATATGTCAACCGGCGATTTCGCAATCTTAGGTTGCACAATGTTCACAATGTTAGATAATATTACGGTGATCGACGAAACCGCTAAAAAGTGCGCGGTTTTTATTTTTTGTCCTGGACGGAAACGAACCGGTTTCGCTTGTACCACAATGTCGCACGGTTCAGGCGTAATGGTAATTCATCATCGGCTAACCCGTTCCACATACGTTCCTCTCCGCTTCGGTATGTTAATATGATTCATAAGTGGTCTAAATAGGATGTCGCAAAGTGGGGTCAAACACGACGACCCCTAAGTGGACGGCTCTCTTTCTCTCGATGCACTCTGGGTCACATACAATCGACGCTCGATTAAATGCTTCTAATGGATGCTTAAGAATCACGGTTAACTATTACGCACTATTTGCGCGACCGATGTCGCCTTCCGACACTTTTCCCGATTTTACCTCCTACCCCGTGTTACTTCACTCCTGTAGTATTTTCCCCTTTCTTTATTAACTTCACTGCGGTTTAAAGCGATACTATGCCGTAGAAAAAGGTTGCGCAAGTTCGGAGCAAGTTGTTCGAGCGAAGTAATAACAGTAACGAAAGATCTGTGTAGTTTCTCGCGAAATGCAAACTACGAGACCCTCTGGGCTCGGCGAAAATATTTGGCAACGGTAATTAGCATTATCCAGCCGGCGTGAGTCGGTGTACTAGCACGACAAGAGTTACGACGCGTAAATGAATTTATTTAACACCCGATACCCGACGAGCTATAAAGGAACTCTGGCCTGAGCTAGTTTCTTCTTCGACATGTTTTTTTGACCGTTCCTTCGGCTACGTAAGTATGTACATACGTACAGCCGAGGTTCTAGCCGGCCCCGCGTTATCAGTATCTGGGCTTTTAATAGCTCATTCGACGTTTATCGGTACTTTTGCACACTCCGTCCAGGCCTAATCAGGCGGTGTACCGCAGAACTACTGCTAAATCGTTACAATTCGATAAGAGCGCTCCGGTCGACGTTATCTTCATTGATATTCCATTTGAAAATTCATATTACGATGATTCACGTCGGGCAAGAAACAAAAGAAGGAGCAACGTATCGATACCGCGGTACATCCACCGTAATCACCACCAATTAAACCGACGCGACGCGTCACAGAATAATGCACAGTATGTACATTATCATTTGTCGCTTATGCAACAGGATGCAATGGGCTCTTTTGTGTGCAATTAACCGCGTCGCGGCCGTGTGTTACAACTATTTAATAATGTATCGAACATCATCGGAGGTAGCCCACGGGAAACCGGCGAACAAAGAATTGAATTACAAAGTGGCCTGCATACAACGACCACTTAACTTTCATCGAGGCGTTGCCGAGTGATTAAACGAAACGATGTTGCGATAATTGCCAGCCGCCGTGCAGAAACCCTCCTTTCTCGTTTCACCGATTTCCATTAACCAACGAATGGGCAGGGAAAGATTTCGCGATAACGTATAAAACAGATGTGCGCGCAAAGGGAATCGGTCCACTATCGCGATCACGGGCTGCATACCTGCGGAGCGAGAAATCGAGATCGTGACTAGACAATGTTCTATAAATAACAAAATACCTCGCTCTCTTGCTTGCCACTTTTCATCGACGATCACTCTCTGCTTACAGATGCATCGGTCGTGCCACGGCGGTCACGTTCCTTTTGCTGGTCGCGTCACGAACGTCGAGGAAAATCGTGACGAGCCATTCGAGGAAACGACGGGAGGAACGAGACCGTACCCGATGAACTTTTCGCGTGTCAGTGAGAAAACATGGAGGAAAACGTCGATTGGCGTATCGTTTTTTTTCCTTTCTTTTCTCTCCCTACCGGTTACTCGCCACTCTACTTGCTGTTCGCCGTCTTATCTAATCGCTCTGCCCGCAATCGCGACCGATCCTCCATTGTTGTCGATTTAAAAATTCATGTTTTTCATTCGAAATAATAAATGTCCGCCCGCCGTTATCTGCGAACCGTGAGTGATGTCACGCGACAATCGTTGCTGCGTTACGTGTGCTTTTCGTGGGTTCGATACGATTCTTTTCTCCGTCCACCGTGGACGATAAGTTAACGCGGCCCGAAATTGCGCAGAATTAAGGATCTCTGATGGAGTCCCCAAGGGAAATCTAGTGGTCGCGGTAGATTATGATGCGTCGTGGCGCAAATAAATGTTGACAGCGAACCTCGAGCTTCCAGCGCAATGAAACTCATGCCGGCCTTCGCATTAGGCGATAATTACGAACAAAATGCTATCGATTAATCAGTGCATTCGATTCCTCCAATCGTAATGGCACCTGTCCCCCCCCCCCCCCTCTTTGGGAGCCGTTTAAAATCCAGGATGCCAGGTAAAATACTCTTGCTCCTCACAATCGGGGGATCACATAATCAAAGATACGTACTGAAACCGTTCACCGCCTCGAATAATAACGTCTTCCTGTTGGTCCAGACGTTTTACTTAAACACCTCCCATGCCTCGCGATGCATCGCCCATCGCCATGATCCCCCGAGCGTCCCGAGCCAGCCGGGGCCAGTTTATCCAACGAAAAGAAAAGCCCTTACCCCTCTTCAATTGCTTCTGCTTCAGTTCTTGGTCCTTGTTGACCCCGTTTCTCTCGCCCGCAATCAAACTCTCGCTCATCTTCGACTTCATTATTCCAGCCGGTCGCGACGATTGCGTAACACTCGCGACAACGCCGCGAGGCGGACTACACCTCTTCTTCTTCTTCTTCTTTTTTCTTTCCTTCCTTTTACCCCTCTCGCTTCAGACCGCGATAAGATAATCGATGCGTGGCACGATTCGGAGCAAACGAGGTATTTATCGCCGCCCGATACGATCTTCTCGTGGCGAGGAAACAGAAGCGCGACCGCGGCGAAATAATTTTCGTCGCGCGAACTTGCACCACGAGTGATGGTACTTGGTAACACCTGAGCAGATTTCACAACGGGGCCACGCACGGACCGACGAGCAGCGGTTTGCTTGGAGGTGCACGAGTAGCGCACGATACCGTCGACGCGAGCGTCGATCGCAGACTGGCGAGTGCACGGGGAGCGATCGAGACCGTAGGCGCGGAGATTCGAGTGTGTCGAGTTTCGATTGTCAGGCGGTCGCAGCTCGACTGACGTTTACTTTTCACGGCCGTGCCCGCTGATTACACGCGTGTGTATCGGCCGCATCTCGACGTCTCTTGATTCGCATTTGAAATGACGCGTACGTCAATTCGACGGGGTCATGTCGCTGCGTAACCCTTTCGCCGCGAAGGGCGTGAAACGGGCGCCATCAGAATTCGAAAGCGGCTTTCGGCGGAATCGCGAGGCCGATGCCGCATTGTTGTTCCCGTTCCTCAGATACGTGTCGCACTTCACTTAACGCCGCCGGCACGTGTATGGAGAGGATTTAAGATTGCAAGGGTTAATTTTCGCACGTCAGCTGGAAGCATTGGGGCGAGGCACAGAGATGATGTCATAATTCAACGATATCGGAGCATTTGTTTCTTTTTCGAGTGCGAGCGTTCACATAGGTACTATTGTACTATTTTACGCGATGAAAACTTGAATTAGCACGCGGACTTCGAAGCGCCCGCAGTTTGTTGCGATTAGCCGTATTAATGGAACATGAGCCGTTTCCAATCAGTATGCAGGTATATTTAGTTGCGCGATATCCGCTAGGTTATTTCAGAACGGAGTCAACATATCTTGTACCGTGTTCTGTCGGCTTCTATTTCCTTTTCTCTCTCCAAATAGCTCGCGGTATCTGTTTGTACAGCAGAATAATTATACACAGTGATAAAGTAATTGATCCGCCGAGGAAAATGAAATTAATCTGCGCTTCGATCGTCGAAGGAAATTGGGGCAATCGAACGAAGCGTCACGGTTACGGCGATGATCGCTGATCAGTGCGGTATCTCTATCAATTAATTGCACATAGCGGAATAAAAAAATACGACGACCCACCTTAACAATCATTCTCATTCACGTTCCTCGGTATGCATATTTGCTCGCGACACCCAGTCACGTACAGAAGCAACAGAATTCTCCAGAATCAAGGCGAGCAGCGGTGTCGTTGGCTCGAGGACTAACAAACGAGCGGGCAAGGGAGCTTGCATAAATCTCTGTTTACCTTTCCTCGCCAAAGTAGTATGCACTTGCAAGCTGAAACTTGTACACGCGTCTACAGCCAGCTGGTATGCAGAAGCAACGGTCGAACGGTGAAATCTCTGAAACTGCGCGTCTCGTTAACGATCGACGGTATTTCGATGTGCATAATTCGAAAAATTCGTCGAATTCTCGGCACGTAACTTTCTAATCGTCCGATCTCCCGGCGATAAAAGAAAAACGCACGTTTTTGCTTTCAATCGAAATTCTTGACCGTGTCTGCTGCAAAATCGCAGCCACGATGTTTTATCTTGAAATCAATTACACCAACCTGTTATTATGTTACTAGTTCTATGTAGATCGAGCGGGGAATTCTATACCGATCACGGCTTATCTGCTTTCAGATAGCGCCGGTATGCGTTACAACTACGTGTACAGATGCTGCCAATAAATACCTCGGCATCGAAGACCTTATTTATGCAACCGTGCCTGGAAACGATCAATTTGGAGTGCAGCACGGCGAATGCAGCTCAAATGGAACTACAACCGCGGGCTGTACAAATTTATTCGCCGTTCCCTTTACGATATCCAAATGTTTGCGCAATTAGGGCCCAGAAGTATCGTGCTCCATATCGCGATTTATATTCGGAACGAAGACAATTTCATTATTCGCCGGTGGCCTGTCCACTCTGAGCGGACATTCATTGATCCGCAGAGAATATACTTGTTGAATGCCTGTGCAAAGAGCGGCAGCTTTTTTTACAAATGCCAGCAGTTTACTCGTACGAGCGAGTGAAACGGAAGGGGAAATATCGCGTTGAAAATACGTTTCGAATATCGTCACCGGCGTTCATTCTAATCCCACCCCGGAGTACTGGGAAGCGAAGGAATGAGGCCGTGGCTAGCGAAATTTTCTTGCCGAAGAAAAATCTGCGAACCCGCGGGTCCTCCATAAACGAGCAGAAACGGAGCACGCGAAAATCGCGTGGAAGAACGCGAGCGATCGGTCAGCTCGTGATCCGGAATGCGTGACGATTGGTGTATCGTGCATCGAGTCGGAGAAACGCGAAACGAGAGGGAAAAATAAGACGAGAGTGCGCGATGCGCGTCGAGTGTCAATACCTGCGTGACTGAGTCATATAGCGGCTTTTTTAAGGCGGGTTTCTTGTCGCCTCTGGTCGTTATCGAAAGGCCGCGACCGTACCACCGACCAGTCCCCCTTTCTTCTACCCTCCTTTCCAGACGATCGCCCGTCGATATGCTATCGCGCCCTTGCCCCGCACATTGGGTATATTTCCGCTTAATTACAGCGGCACTATCGCATTAGTTACAGTTTCGACAGGCTGTTTCGTCTGGAAGAACTGGACACGCGAGGAATTACGTAACACGTCAATCCGTTTAAGCCAACGGAGGTGTTCGGTGACCGCAATCCTTCTTGCGCTCCCATTTTGTCATAAGCAACTTGTTTCAGCGATGAGATAATTAAAAGTACGAAGGTTCCGCCTTTTTTTTCTCATCTATTTTGTGAATTTCGTGGCGAGCTGCGAAGCCACGAATCAGGACGTGGCATCGTCGAGGGAGGGAGATCGAAGCAACGTTGGCGTCGGTCGTTTCGACGCTCTCACAAAACGAAAATATTTATACTTAACGACCGATAGACAGAACAGCGAGAGTACACCGACGCGTTGCAGAAGCCAACTTTCATCTTTTTTCCTTCTCCTTTTAATGTGTACACCTGCTTTCTCCTGCACTTCGGTCGATTGTTTCGAGCAGAAACTACGGCTACGTAACTGAACGTTCGGCATTCGATTTTTGAGTTAATTGACAGAAGATTCTTCGTACTAACAGCAGTGTAACGTTCCGCGAAGATTCAACGTTTTGCCCAACTATTGATGGAGTTTCGCGAAGGCGAGGCGAATTAATACACCCGACAGACGCAAGCCTGCCTGCTTACGGGGGAACGAAACAATATTTCGTCGCATTTCGCAGATTATGCAAGCGAGGAGTTACGTTACATCTACTCTAGTGACTTCCTCGAAGGATCTCCACCTACTAGCAACCCGGGTACAGTAGGTAGGTAGGTAGGTAAAATATCGATTCGCAGACATCCGAGAGAAAGGACAGCAAATTTAGGCGAGTGCCCTTTGTCCGCGATAAAGAGGGGAATTCTTTTCAGACTCCGACTTTCTACTACAAGTTGCAACACCGAAGTCGGCAGACATTGTACCCTGAACACAATTGGCAAAGAGAACCCCGTCTGCAAGATGAATCACGAAAATTCTACAAACGTGCCCTTTTGAGAGGAGCCTGACATTTAACAGAATTGTTTAAACAAGCCCTCCGATACTCAATATTTATTGTCAACGTTATTCAACGGGTATTTACAGATCGACATCATTTGGTGTACACCGACAAATGCTCGAAAATTGTCTTTCGTTGAATACCAAACCATAAATTGAACAGATTTTACCGAACATATTGAACCTCCGCCGCCAACAATCTTTGCAACATTCCGAACAACAAAGCACCAGACACTCCCCGCACAATACTATTTTAATCTGGCATACACTAATCGTTGAAATTCCCTGAATCGCGGTTTACGAGAAATTTTTGGTGCATGAACACCGCGGTTATTTTCAGAACCACTTCTCTTTAACAAAGAGAAAGCCACTTATCCCGGCGTTTCAATTAGCCTCTTCAGGCTTAACCGCTTCCACCTCGATTATTTACCAGCAATTACGGTAAAGTATCGCGATAAGACACCAACAGCATCGAGGTTCCACGTGCTACGGCATACAGGTGCATTCAGATTTTCAGAAGCCATTCATACAGGACTCTAGCTTAGCGGCGTGCAGTGGCGAAAGCTCGCGGCCACTGCAGTTTCGATGCATTTCGCTCGACAAGATTATCCCTTCCGGTTACTGGCACAGCGTGAATCGAATACGAGGGGGCGGTATCGATCTGCAGCGGTTGCAGTTTCAGTGAAAACCGGCAGCGGAGTAAACGGCATGCACCGAGGGTAGAACCCTTGTACCAAATGTATGTCAATATACAAGGGATGCAAAAGGAAAGAAAATCAATAGGACTCGTCGTCGATCGGTGCATTATTTACAACGGCGATGGGAACACGAATACGCACATGCGAGGTGCTGCGAGTTGGTGCTGAATAATATAACAACATTCTGCGGCGAACTGTCGGTAAGTCCAGGTGACCACGATTATTCGAAATACAATTTTAGACCAATTTTATTTGCTGTTGTAGAATGGGTGCAGGAGTGGAACGATATCGAAATATACATACATACTACAAAGCGTGCGGCGAAATTGAAGCATATTAATACGGAGCGTAATTTCCTGCGGCACAGATAATATGGCGATTATACTCGAGGGAAGTCAATATTTAAAGGCAACGACCGCGTATGGCGCCACGATGAACTTTAAAAAAAGAAGAAAAAAAAGTGGAAACGGAGCTCAATGCATTGGGCATGGCACCGTACTTAGTTGCCCTCGATGCCAAAGGCAGATTTGTATTGAATTTCTACTTAACGAAAGATAGACGGAGTGCGATGAACTTGCTCGCGTGTCATGAAAATACCAAGACGATACACTTAAATGCACCGTTTAAATCGATACTGAACAAAATTTTGATACAGTTAGAGCAATTTTTGACGCTGCGTGCAGGGCTTACTCGTGAAACTCGCGTTGCAGGCCAATATACATACGCCGCTACTCTTCTCGGAGCAGCGTGCGTATGGAAGTGCACACACGATATCGTGCAAGGTACGGTTGCGTGGGTAGAACGCATAATTGCGCGAGCGAATTTACGAGCGTGGCGTCCTCAAACACCGCCCTGGAATTGCTGGTAAAACGCGGGATCAGACAGCAAAAGCTTTCGATTCGTGTCGATATTTCAGAAGATTCGAGGGCGGACGGTTTCCATGTCGCTCGCAATCAGAGGGGGGTCAATTTTCTACGCAACTGTGCGCCCATTGTGAAACGAATACGTTTAAAATCCTGCGGTGGACCGAACGAACCGTGTCCGTCGTTTTTCCTTTTCTCTCGCAGCATGCGGATGAATTTGTGCATCCTGAACGTTGAATTGCGCATCTTGAACGTTTACGTTGTGAACGCCCAAGATTGCGCAACAGTTGCGGCACGACGAAAGAAACGTTTTGCCTATTTTACCGCTGTTAAATCAATGAAACCGATGGGGAAAAGTGCGACGAGGGAAAAAGGGAACGGGGTTTTTCGCGAGGCGCCGCAAAGGTGGCAGCCCTAGGCGAGGATCGAATGCAATCCAGGCACCGCTCGAGAATGCAGGTCACTCTCAAATAGCGCGAAAACAAAATGAACAGGAAAAAGACAGTCCGTGGAGGAATACACACGTCGAGTTCACCCTAGGAAACGTCAAACCGATGGATCCACCTATTTATAGCCCCCGAGTGAGTTTAGAGATACGATCCGTTCGGAAAACATTCAGGTCGCTCGTCACGAGGAAAAGACCGTGAAAATCGAACGGAAATCACACGATACAGGGGCGTACCCCACGCACACATGCTTTTCAACTCTTTGGCAAAGGTCATCACAGGGCCACGCACACGGACGTCCACGCGAATAGCGAAGCCGCGGAGAGAGAGAAAAGCTAGCCGGCATTCACCACTTGGTTTCCGCCTTTTACTCACCCATCTTTCCGGCTGGCACGAGCTACGATGCTTCTAGCGGCGGTTCGTCGGAGACGATGAGTTACACGATCATATTATATCACTGGTCACGAGTATAAACGGCACGGGCGCGGGATTTCACTTAGGAAATCACGGAAAACACAAGAGACCGTCTTGCCACCGAACGCTCTACGTCCGACATTGTAGTGGCAAGCGAGCACCAATATGCGCCTGCGCGTCCGTCGCGACAGGACCGTATCTAGCATTCCGATCGTCTACCTTCGCACAAGCCACCGCGTTCAGAGAAATTTTTCAAGCGGTTTCTGCATTGCGAAATTAATCACGTTTTGTCGATGATTTGACCGCGGCAGCGCGATGTACAATTGCCAGCAATGTTAATAATCGGGATGAAATAAATGAAATTCAATTAGCACACTGTGAAATGAAATGGTGAAGAACAATTAAATGTTTATTCGACGTTGAAATGTCGGATAATTAATGGAGATACTTTTTAAGGTACATGACCATTTTGTTTTAATTATTGCGTGCGATGATATTGCTACCAGTGTTGATAATGTATGCGCAAACTGGGCCGCCAAACGAGGGAACCAAGCAAAACTAATATCTATTACGCGTGGTTGTATGTTAATGTGCTGTGGGTCACGTAGTGCTTTCAGTTTCGACGAATTCACGAATTAATGACTTCCTGGACGACATAATGATGCCTTTTTGGAAATGACGAGCTCTACCCGCAGGCAAATGTGAAAATGAGGGAATGCCCTGGAGAATACTAATCTAGCTTGCAGTTAAAAGTGTCGATTCGTCCCACTGCTTTCGGCGTCGTGAATACCCATTATATTCTTAATTGTTTGTACATCGATATACAATGTTGTAAATTTATTGTTACGCCTCACGCGTGATAAATAATTCATGAGTACGATGCATAATGTTTGCATTCCTGCAAATATAATACGGTGGGCTCAAAGCTAGTTGAGCTTCGAATGAATGTAACTGCGGGACGTATTCTAACGAAGCGAACTGCTTTTTTTTATTGTAATTGCAATATCAGTGCCATATTTTTATTTAAATATACAATCGTCCGACTGAAAAAGAAATACAGCCACGGACGAGATATATGTAGAGACAAATCACCTTGTGGATTTTCCTGGCCCAACATGACTACCGTACCGACTTAAAAATCCGACACTGATTTGGGCGTCCTCGGCTCATTAACAGTAATCAGATGAGGCACTATTATTTACCGAAATAGTGTGGCCACCGACGACATATGGGAATAGAGAAATCGACCAATGTATTTTGCGGCCGGAATTCCCAGGGATCTGAGAACACGATACCATTTTCGTGTCACTCACAACGTTACCTACAGATTACAGAAAACGCTACTTTCTATGGTAGACACTGAGATTAAATTATTCTTAAAATATGCTTTGTCGCAATGAAAGTCATTAACACGCGACTGCGGGACAACGAAGGCAACAAAGGGCATCAAAATATCAAAAGAAATTTAAAAAATTTCAACCTATTTGTCCGACACTTTTATCATATACATAATTAATAATTGTATGACAAAAAAATAAGTGGCGAAATTGGTAATTCGATGATAAATAAACATCGATTGCCCAGATCCAAAGGATGCAAAGCCATTGGTAGCATTGGACTACATAAATCATGTAGTCCAGTAGTCATGTAGTTCAATAAATCTTAATTTAAAACTAAGAATTGACACAATGTTATGTAAGATGTTATTTAATATTGCTAGGCAAACAATAAACTACAACTACAGCATACAAAAGCGAGCATAGTGACAAAATAGTAACAAATAATGGCTCCCCATCCAGAGGATGCAGAGCCATTGGTAGTTGCCCTCTTGAGCGACAGTTTGTCGGGCCTCTTCGGCTTTTAGCCTCTTCTTTTCTTCGGGCGCAATGCCCGCTGAAACTTAGTCTAGGCTCGAGACTCTATTCGCAAGCAAACAAAAAAATGAAATAAAAATCTAAGCCGCGTAGCTAAACGGAACACACGCGGACGAATCACGACGAAATACAAACGTAAAATTTGCGATTATGGAAAATCGTAGAGATTACGATTAAAATTGTAATCGATCTTCGCCTACACGTGCAGCCTCGAGCATAACGTCACGTTCGTTTCGACGCCAAATCGCGACCACGACCGCGGAAAATTCGAAAAATCGATGGGCAAAGCCAGAGGCGAACGCATTTTCGTTCGCGCCGCAGCTTCACCGTCGACTTTTCAAATCAAATTTCCTGAAACAGGTTGAACACGCGAAATAGTGCCTACCCGATCAGAGACTGTGTCAACCTGCCCGGCCCTACCTACTTATATCTATCAGGCACACCAGAAGGTATACTACCTATCCTACCTAGACCTATATTTAAAAAATGGCAAAGCATTCGCACAAACACACCTCATTCCACGTTTCTCACTCAAACACCCGGGTGCAAGGGCCTACACTAGAGAGACGTCCCGGGACGCCTCCGACACCCGAGCTTGGCATACAATCATTCGCACTCTAAGGGTACGTACCAATTCCTGAAATCGGCTGACAAAGGCTAGCGACCATTGCGTAAATGTGCGTAAACGTATATGCCTGTGCATTACTTTCGTGTAAAATATGGATTGTTAAAATATGTTATACATTTTTTTTCAACCAAATATACTTGGTTCGTATTCCGTTGTCATATTTTCATAATTTGTTATCGAGTTCCCGAGCCGACGCAATTCCACAGCCTAACCACGTGCACACAAAATGTGGAAAATACGTCGTGCACGGTACGCTAGCAAATGACAGCCGCCATACATTGTTATAAATGTTTAAACCATATGAACATCGTGCCCATTGCCTTTCACTCACCCAAGTAGCACCTGGGCACGTGAGTGAGTTCCTGGCAATGAACACGGAAGGGGTTAAACCTGAAAATCCTGAGCTAAAAAGATGATTAGTACACGGTTAAATTGTAATAGCTAATAGTATTCTTTTTTTCATTTTCTTTAAAAATGACTCGACTTTGTAATTTATGAAATATCAATAAAAACTTGAAAATGTCTGATAAATATTTTATTTATTAAGGGAAATGACTGTCATTAAATTGAATTTACTAGAATAAGTAATGTAATTGAATATTAGTTGTAAAATTGACAAGATATTAAATAAGCCATAGGTGATTTTTAAATCGAAGCAAATTGTTCAAGATAGCTACTTCGATTTGAAAATCTGCACATATACAAAGTGCCTTCTTGTACATAATGCGTAATAAATTTCATCCGAAAGGACTCGACTATAGCATACGAAAATTAAGATTAAATGCTATCATTGGCTATGCATATTCAATGCTCATTTTAGTGTACGTATTGTTATATTTATTTATTTTAATACATGATTACTATAATCATGAAACCCTTGCAGTAACGAAGTCGGAGGGTATCCGACTTCTACACTGGTCAAGAGTGAGAACAAATTTCTGTTGATTGTAAATGCAATTATGAATTTAATATATTGTACCATGTCCTCAATATATATACATTTGTTCAATGCATTATTAATTATTAATTCTTATTAACTTGTTTATATTAAAAAACACGGCGTACAAGAGGGCATATCTATCCTGATATAAGAAATAATACAGAAGAAAATAATGGCGGTCACTATACTCGCAAAATTACTGAAAAATACAACCGGTCACCCGTGCCGCTTCGGACCAATCGTCCTACGGCATGATTGGGGACCGGAGGAACCAAAAAGCATGCGACTCACCAACTCGTTGATTGGAAAAATAGAAATACTCGTGGAAGACATTAGGAACATCACCCAGGCAGCTCAATACGATTCAATTGTCCGGAAGTATGCAATCTGTACCTAAACAATAAAGCAAAGAAGATTAAAATGTACTCTTAAATTTATAGAATTTAATTCTTCATAGAAAGTTGAGAATTGTTTAAAAGATACTTACATTTCTCACTTTATCAGTGCCGCCTAAAACATCGCCATTAGTACTGCACTGACTCTACTTCCGATAGCGAATATAAGAAAAAAATAAAAATAAAGGACTATGCACGCGACCGCAAATGATATCGGCGAACAAATAAAGATGCTACTTTCGCGATTGAAATAATTGAAAAGGAGCACCGGTGCTTTGATAATAGTATTAATAACTAGTAAGCGCAAAACACTGACTCTATAATCGCGTGTAGCTAAAGTATGAACGAAAATTTTAGCAGAGCTATTTGCTCCGAAGAAGCTAAAAAACTTCGAAGCAAATACTGACTGTACCGACCGCATTGCGCGCGGTCACAAAATTTTCTAAAAGAAAATATGTGCATGATATTGAGTATTTGTTATCAGTGACATTTATGAACAACAAATATGCCCGAAAAATATGTAAACATTCATTAAAAATATGCAAATAATCACAACAAATATGTAAACATTCATTAAAAATATGCAAATAATCACAACAAATATGTAAACACTCATTAAAAATATGCAAATAATCACAATAAATATGTAAACATTCATTAAAAATATGAAAATAGGCACGAAAAATATGCATGTATGCATTAAAAATATGCAAATATGCAGGGACAATATACAAGATTAACAATACAATAACTAATGGAATAAGTTATTGCATATGTTTTTATGTTTTACATTTAATTATGCTAAATTATAATTATATAAGTTATAATATTATATTATGCTAAAAAAGTGCAAAATAAAAAATGCTATTCCAATTGCAATTAGTTAATTGTAATTGGTATAGAAAAGCTAGTTTCATCCTAGTATCGTAGTTTTAGTATATAAAATCAATAAGAAAATATAATTAAAATGCTCACATACAGAGGTCTTGGCTGCATTAAATCATTAGGCATCATTGTGGCTACTAGCTTACCCTATTATACCCATCAAATGAACTCTCTCCATACTCCTGTAACAAAGAATAACAAGGAAATTAAAGAAGCGCACGAAAGTAATGATAAGTGTAATATACCAAAGCAATAATTCAACTCGAATTCTGTAGAAAATGTGAATATCCGATTTGCAAATGTATAGGCCCACAATGTTAACAAAAGATTTAGAATGGATGTAATATATCTCGAATATTCTTTAATCTCGTAATTTAGTAATATTATGCGAAGGGGTAATTAGAATCGTATTAAATAAGCAGCAGCGGTAATAGAGTACAAATAATTGTGGTATAGCTATTATGGACCTACCTCACTGAGATGTGATCCACATGTTTTGTCATCACGGCGTCAAGTGGTAGAATGAGAACCCGTTCCGTTCCATCGATGATGAGAACCATCATCCATTGCCGTTTGGCTATGTTCGACATCCGATTACAGACAATGACCATTTTTGTCTACGATCGCTTGTATTTCCTATAAATATTTTAGCGTATACATTACTTGATAAGTATATTTTTATGTTTCGCGATAAATTAACGAATTTTCGAGAAAAAACAAGCTTCCTGAGCACATGCAGAAACAATAAAGAAATAGTCGCAAATAATTGCTTGCATTACGTTACTACTTGTCTACAACACGACTGTGTACCATACAAGTACTACACGTGGTATGAATTACAATTGCATAGAGATATATTGATAGAATTCTACTTATTTCAACAAGAAATTTGAAGAACGCTTACCTGTCAGCGAGAAGTTGATTTAACAATATGGCGTCATTCTGCTCCTGCGCATTCCCGTTCGCGCCAGTTCTGATTCGAAGCAAGAGAAGGAGACGCCATGGAACAGAATCCAACTGAAATTTGAAATAAATGTATTAAGCATAACCAATAATATAATAATATTGCTAGAAACTGTAGAATATATTGCAAGATAATGGAATTTGGGGCCGAAATATATAAATATGGCCGAAAAATATAAGTAGTGTTAGATACGAAAAATGCACGTGGGCGATTCCACTTACTACGCAATGTTTTCTCAATTTCTACTAAAATATGGCTTAATATTAACAAAAAACACGACAGAGCTCACAGGAAACGGGAAATGAAAACAACTGATATAATATTTTGTCTTTAGGAATATGTTAGACTATCTGACATACCTCAATTCGACGGACACTCTGAACGCGTCAAGTCACTAGGAGATCCGTTGGGCGAAAGAGGCAGATTTTCGAAATAGATTGCGCTAATTGGTTGGTTGCTGCGCGGGTGGCGGGGCGTGAGGTTCTTTCATAAGGCGGGTGTTTTTGAATGTCATGTCGAACTGAAAATTTTGTATTACAAGTATTACAGTATGGATATTAATCGAATAGTGGGATACAAATATAATAAATGTTTGTCTGTATAATAAAATGTTTGTCGAGATATCGAATATGTAACCTATTTCCGTCAAACTAATAGTCGTCTAGCCTTACCTTTATTTAAATTACAATTTTTACCGTAGTGAGCGTTCACATCGTTTTGTAGAATCCTTTGAGACAGCATCGACGAGATACAAGAATTCATATATTTCGTCTGTGGAAATTGCTTCCCTGATTCCACCCATAGCAGTCACATTTATTCACAAATTGCGTGGCTCCAGTTCCTACACTACTTCAGTACATAATAGTACTCCTGCCGATCACTGTGCATGAGCAGAGGACGCTCGAATCAGTGTCGTTTTTTTGAGTCGGTATGACAGTCACGTCGGGCCACGAAAGTTCGTAAGGTATTTTTTCTATTTACATTAATATCTCGTATGTGGTGTTGGGGCCAGGCGTTATTAGACAATTTCCACGGACGAGACATATGAATTCTACTGTCTTGTCGGTGTCTGTGTCAAAAAATTGTAGAAAACGGTCTGAACGTTCACTACGGTAGAAATTGTAATTTAAATAAATATAAGGTTAGACGACTATTAGTTTGACGGAAATAGTTTATTTATTCTACAGTGTAACAAACATTACAAACATTTTGTTAGACAGATGTGTTTATTGTTACTAATCACTATATTTCTAAACCACTGTTTGACTAATATCCATACTGTAACACTTGTAAGAAAAAAGATTCAGTTCGAAATGATATTCAAAAACACCCGCCTTATGATAGAAGCCCACCCCACCCCCCGCGTAGCATTCGGCCAATTAGCGCAATCTATTTCGAAAATCTGCCTCTTTCGACCACCGGATCTCGTAATGATTTGACGTGTTCAGAGTGCCCGTCGAATTAAGGTATGTCACATAGCCTAATATATTCTTAAAGGCAGGAAATTATATCCATTGCTTTCATTTCCTTGTCTTCCAAGTTTCCTGCGGTTCCTTTCTTAATATTAATGAATATTTTGCAGGAAATAAAGAAACTATTGTGCAGTGAACGGAATCACACCGCGTGGCGTGCATTGTCAAATCGCCTCGAGTATGCATATACGTATCGTCTTTTACGTATACATATACGTATTTCAGCTCTGAATTCCATTATCCTGTAATATATTCTGCAGTTTCTAGCAACATTATCATAATATTGGTGATTCTTAGTACATTCATTTCCAATTTCAGTTGGATTCTGTACAATGGCGTCGGTTTCGATTGTTTGAAGAATTGAGTCAAAATTGGGGGGAACGAGACGCTGACAGGCGGGAATGCGCAGCATGATGACGCTCATCCATGCTGACGTATGAAACATTCTGGTTGACAGGTGAGCGGTTCTCAAATTTCTTGTGGAAATAAGTAGAATTTTAGCGATATATCCCTATTAAATTATAATTCATGCCACGCATGAAATTTGTATAATATGGAGTCGTGTTGAACATACGTAATAACATAATGCAAGCAATTATTAGCGACTATTTCTTTATTGCCTCTGCCTGTGGCGAGGAAGGTTGTTTTTTCTCGAAAATCTCGACAATTTATTTCAAAACATAAGAATGTACATATCAAGTAATGTGCACGTTGAAATATTTCTAGAAAACACAAGCGATCGAAGAAAAAAAATTGTTATTGTCTTTAGTCGGATTTCGACCATAGACGAACGGCAACGGACGGTGGAGGGGGGGTGCCTATTAGTTGACGCCGAGCTGATAAAACACATGGAAAACATCTCATTGTGAGAGAGGTGCGTATCGTTAGCTACGCTCATATTTATTATAAAATTCGAGATGAATTGTTGCTTTACTATATCACGATTATCATTACCTTCGTGCACTTGTTTTATTTCTTTGTTACTCTTTGTTGCAGGAGTATGGAGAGAGTTGATTACACGGAATAGAGTAAGAAAATAGCGAAATAATCAATTGTTACTAGGGTGTTTGTACGCAAGCATTTTAATTATTTTGCATTGCGGTTTTATGTGATCTGAGACTGGTACTAGGATGTAACAACAGCAGTTAACATACTTACGAAAACAATTCGATTTTCTCTATCAATTATAATTAAGTCATTGGAATTGCAATGTTTCGTTAATGACGATAACAAACACTCAATAGGATGAATATATTCTCTTTCAGACAATTTTGTGACCGCGCGCAATGCGGTCGGTAGAGTCAGTGTTTGCTCCGCAGTTTTCTAGCATTTCCAGAGCAACTGGCTCTACTTAAATTTACGTTTACATTTCAGTTACACGCGATTGTTGAGTCAGTGTTTTTCGAGTACTAATTAATACTATTATCAGAGCACCGGTGCTCCTTTTGAATTATTTCAATCGCGAAAGTAGAATCTTGCAATCAACGGGGTGGTGAGTCGCATGCGTTTTGATTCCTCCGGTCCCCAATCATGCCGTAGGACGATTGGTCCGAAGCGGCACGGGTGACCGCTTGTATTTTTCAGTAGTTTTGCGAGTATAGTGACCGCCATTATTTTCTTGTGTATTATTTCTTATATCAGGATAGATATGCCCTCTTGTACGCCGTGTTTTTTAATATAAAAAAGTTAATAAGAATTAATAATTAATAATGCATTGAACAAATGTATATATATTGAGGACATTGTACAATATATTAAATTCATAATTGCATTTACAATCAACAGAAATTTGTTCTCACTCTTGACCAGTGTAGAAGTCTGATACCCTCCGACTTCGTTACTGCAAGGGTTTCATGATTATAGTAATCATGTATTAAAATAAATAAATATAACAATACGTACACTAAAATGAGCATTGAATATGCATAGCCAATGATAGCATTTAATCTTAATTTTCGTATGCTATAGTCGAGTCCTTTCGTATGAAATTTATTACGCATTATGTACAAGAAGGCACTTTGTATATGGGCAGATTTTCAAATCGAAGTAGCTATCTTGAACAATTTGCTTCGATTTAAAAATCACCTATGGCTTATTTAATATCTTGTCAATTTTACAACTAATATTCAATTGCATTACTTATTCTAGTAAATTCAATTTAATGACAGTCATTTCCCTTAATAAATAAAATATTTATCCGACATTTTCAAGTTTTTATTGATATTTCATAAATTACAAAGTCGAGTCATTTTTAAAGAAATTGAAAAAAAGAATACTATTAGCTATTACAATTTAACCGTGTACTAATCATCTTTTTAGCTCAGGATTTTCAGGTTTAACCCCTTCCGTGTTCATTGCCAGGAACTCACTCACGTGCCCAGGTGCTACTTGGGTGAGTGAAAGGCAATGGGCACGATGTTCATATGGTTTAAACATTTATAACAATGTATGGCGGCTGTCATTTGCTAGCGTACCGTGCACGACGTATTTTCCACATTTTGTGTGCACGTGGTTAGGCTGTGGAATTGCGTCGGCTCGGAAACTCGATAACAAATTATGAAAATATGACAACGGAATACGAACCAAGTATATTTGGTTGAAAGAAAATGTATAACATATTTTAACGATCCATATTTTACACGAAAGTAATGCACAGGCATATACGTTTACGCACATTTACGCAATGGTCGCTAGCCTTTGTCAGCCGATTTCAGGAATTGGTACGTACCCTTAGAGTGTGAATGATTGTATGCCAAGCTCGGGTGTCGGAGGCGTCCCGGGACGTCTCTCTAGTGTAGGCCCTTGCACCCGGGTGTTTGAGTGAGAAACGTGGAATGAGGTGTGTTTGTGCGAATGCTTTGCCATTTTTTAAATATAGGTCTAGGTAGGATAGGTAGTATACCTTCTGGTGTGCCTGATAGATATAAGTAGGTAGGGCCGGGCAGGTTGACACAGTCTCTGATCGGGTAGGCACTATTTCGCGTGTTCAACCTGTTTCAGGAAATTTGATTTGAAAAGTCGACGGTGAAGCTGCGGCGCGAACGAAAATGCGTTCGCCTCTGGCTTTGCCCATCGATTTTTCGAATTTTCCGCGGTCGTGGTCGCGATTTGGCGTCGAAACGAACGTGACGTTATGCTCGAGGCTGCACGTGTAGGCGAAGATCGATTGCAATTTTAATCGTAATCTCTACGATTTTCCATAATCGCAAATTTTACGTTTGTATTTCGTCGTGATTCGTCCGCGTGTGTTCCGTTTAGCTACGCGGCTTAGATTTTTATTTCATTTTTTTGTTTGCTTGCGAATAGAGTCTCGAGCCTAGACTAAGTTTCAGCGGGCATTGCGCCCGAAGAAAAGAAGAGGCTAAAAGCCGAAGAGGCCCGACAAACTGTCGCTCAAGAGGGCAACTACCAATGGCTCTGCATCCTCTGGATGGGGAGCCATTATTTGTTACTATTTTGTCACTATGCTCGCTTTTGTATGCTGTAGTTGTAGTTTATTGTTTGCCTAGCAATATTAAATAACATCTTACATAACATTGTGTCAATTCTTAGTTTTAAATTAAGATTTATTGAACTACATGACTACTGGACTACATAATTTATTTGAACTGCATACATGCTCATTTATATTATAATCTGTATTCTTTATTTTAAGTCATGTCTAACAGAATATTTATTTCCTTCCATTACTTCCTTCCATTGTTATTTTGCACAACGTTTGCATATCAAGCGTGCCGCAAATACACATCGGAAGGAAGTAGCGTTTAATTTGTAAATAATTTTTACAACCTCGCCGTCCGCGGTGAAACCTGGACAATCGATGTTATTTCTCATACTTTTACCAATTCTATCACTTATTCTTTTGTGATACAACTGCTAAAATATATGATAAAATAATCGGGAATATAAGCCGCGATCTTTTAAATTTCCCATGGATATAAGTGTTTGTCGAGCGTAACTTTTGATGTCTTGTGTTGTATCTACCGTTTCACAGATGTCGCGTTATGCCATACATTACAGCAAAGAAGAAAAGCATATTTAACAAATTTTTTAATTTCAATGGGTACGATAGAGAGCGCTAAAATCGTATTCTGCAATCTATTGGTAACCTTACGAGTGACACGGAAAAGATATTGGGTTCTCGACGATATATCTCGAGATATATCTCGTCTGTGTTCTCGAATCCCAGGGAATTCGGGCCGAAAAATACATTGGCTGATTTTTCTATTCCCCTACCTCGTCGGTGACTGTACTTTACGATCGGTGATAACATATCTTGAACGGTAAAAAAAGTGCTCAAGGTGGAAAAGTTTTTTTATGCACTCGAAACGTGATTTGTTTTATGTTTTGTCGTTTTGTGTTATCTTTGTTTTCAATGTTGAAACTTTTATCATTTGTGTTAAGATTATACGAGGGAAACACAATATTATTTATAATGTAAAAATACAGTTCAAGACCATTATCTATTCAGAAAGAAATTTCAGTGAAAAATTGGAAATGCAATTGATATTTTTCAAAACATTACGCTTCCTATTAACAATTTGTTATATTTAGTTACATATCAATGGAGACAACTACCTCGAAACAGAGGTGTACCTCCTTTGATCGCGAGGTGGCGCCAGCTTGCATCTGGAAGATATAAGATGCATTTAGAGTTGCGCACAGATATTGATTCCAAAGTTTAAAAATGATTTCTATATTTTTGTTCCTGCATCAATTATCCTTATTCGTCGTTACAACGTTAACGATATCCAGAATTATTAACACAACGTGTTACGCGCACCTGCCTTTTTTCCGGCCAACTATCCGTCTATATCCGTCTATAACTGTAATATTCCTTGAAGCATTAATCACAAGAAGTTTTTACAGCGAATACGTAAATAGAATGTGTCATACACAGCCAGACTCATAAAAGAGTCATTTCTCGCTTCATTACTCGCCAATTTGTAATTTCTGATGATTGCGTGTCCTCAACCATACGGCGCATCCGCTGGGAAGAGGTTGAACGCTATCGTGGAATATAATTTAGCACAGGCCCAATGAGAATCTATTCTTCGTCGCATTTGTTTCCCTCGTATTTAAATTCCCGTCGTAATGGCCAATTTATACCCCCTGCCCGTTTTTCTTTCGCTCGCAAGTTCGTCGACTGGTCGAAAGCTTCCATCAACTTTCGAAAGCCACGGAAACGTTCTTTCCACGTTATTATCCTTTTTTTACAAATGCACGGAGACTCAGGATAATAAAAGACGCGAAGTAGACCGTACCGTAGTCCATGGAAGTCCCTCGCATCCAAGAACGCCTGTTATTAACCCGTTTGAACGTGAAATCGTGTACCGTTTTACGCCTTTCGATCGGCGTTAATCGTAAATGTCTCAACATCGATCTCTCCCGTCGCGTCCGTCTCGAAGCTGACAATTACCAACAGTTTCGGGAATTCATTGTACACGAATGCTTTAACGCGATCCCTGCACGAGATCCGAACCCGCGTACCGTCAGACCAAGTGTGCCGAGGATCGTTCGTCGATATAGATACAATTGCACGCGAAACCGTCGGCCCTTCGCCGCGTTAAACGCGTCGAAAGATTGACGCTTACCAGCGGGGACACGAAATTCTTCCTAGACACGCAATCGCGTTCGGTTACGAGAGGTTCGTTGAAAATTAACCGAGGAATGCAACCACGTCCGATGTCTATCTTTAGCCCGCCTCTGCGCCGATCCAGCAACGTTTAATCACAATACAACTTAAACGGAATGCAATTACTTAGCCGCATACACGGTTCGTCGTTTCATGGTTTCGCGGCGCGGTCACGACGCTCCTCGATTCGCGGCGACTTCGTTAGTCGACCTCCGTTGCGGCAGCAGATAACACAGTAGATCGCGACTTCCTCCGCGCAAACTACAAAGGCTCGAAGAGGCAGGCGGGGGTCAAAGGGGAGGGTGGTTAAAAAGACGGCGATTAGTCAAGCGAAATCGTCCATCACGTCTGAACATACGAGGAACACATGGGGACTACCGGCTCCTGCCGCACCTCTCGAAATAGAGAGAGAGAGAGGGAGCGGCCGCGCGATGGATCAAGAGGGAAAGAACGACGCGGGGAAGGGAGATGCCGAAAGTACAGAGTTCTTTTCGGCTAACCGCCTACTTAATTAAAACAACATTAAGCCGGCCGGCTTACGTCGTGAAACGGCGTTCTCCATGGACCGTGGAGCGGCCAGACGAACCGCGAAACGCCAGAAAGAGGACGGTGGAAGGAGAAACGCACACGAGACGAACGTTTGTAGCTGTTAAATCTCGGCTGTAACTGCTGCCGTGCGGCTCCCGCGCCGCCTCATAAACTACGTTCCTTATTAAATTATGTACATTCGGATGCCCGTCCTGAGCGTTGCACTCTCTCCGTCTTGGATCCGGCTGGTTGTCCTGGATGATGCGGCTCCGCTTCGGGAATAGCCGGAATTATTACTTTGTGGAAGACCACGCGTCCTCGGTCGAGCTATTAGCCTTGGCCACTCTGAACGCCGATCTCCGTTTCGAAAAATGGTGGACGTAGAATACTGCGCGAGTTGGATCTACAGCTGGATCCGCGTCCCGCAGAAATATAGTCGCCGATTCCTGCGCGCCCACGCCCGTAGATTATAATTCTCGCTTGACGAACGCACGCGAGACCAACAATGACATCATTGGTACCGTGCCCGGTGACTTTATAACGCTTGGCGATTTCATTAAGATCCATCGATCTAGCCGGTTGGCAGCGATTCGCTGCGAAGAAAACGAGTGGGAGGCTGGAACGATCGCGGTAACAACGTCGTAAAATACGTTTATTGAAATAGATGTATTCGGCGGACTTAATGGGCCCGCGAGCCATTAGTTGTCACTTATTTGGCAGGACGAAGACGCCGACGATTTTACAGCTTTTCGAATAACCGGCTGCCAGTAGAGCGTGCGTGCGTTGGTGTTTCTCGATGGAAAACCGGGGGGGATTTAAAAGTCGGCATCGACGAGAGCATCGCGACTGGCAACGAGCTAATGAGTATACCTGATGGGAATAGGTAACCAGGACAGCGCAGCGATGACCAATTAAATTGAAAAGCACGAGTCTCAGCGGTGGATGTCTCATCTCGCTTTACGCCGAACC
The DNA here is from genome assembly GCA_948146005.1 of Nomada fucata. Taxonomy (NCBI): domain Eukaryota; kingdom Metazoa; phylum Arthropoda; class Insecta; order Hymenoptera; family Apidae; genus Nomada; species Nomada fucata. Next base: position 3,163,503 of record OX411279.1, read on the forward strand.
TCAGTCGATATTAAACGGCGAGATTTAAAAGGTGGCAGGTGTTCCTCGACGGCCTCGGCCCGTATTTTCCTCTTCCTTCGTTTTTACGTCGCCAGCAGATTTCGTAATCGTTTCCATGAAACTTTATTATTGACGCTCGTTATCTCGTTCCTCAATTCCCAAATAACGCTCGCCCGCGGTACCGGACAATGCGCTGTCCCGGCGGCGAATAACTTCAGTCGTGTTTAATTTAATCCCGTATCGAGTGTCATCAAAACGCGCGGATCCGAGCTGAGGCTAATTCGGAGTAGACACGCGCGCCGCATCAGAAGTGGAAACACGCGAGCACGCGCTAGCCAATTAAGTGCAATGCTGAATACGAAAGGGTGAGAAATGACCGTGACACTTAGCAGTCTTAAGTAGCAAGATTTAGATGCGACAGGTGCACTGATAGTATCCTCCTTGCCTCGTCTTGCCCCCTCGGCTCCCTGTCGTTGATTTTCCTTCGAGATACCGCCCCGGGGGAAAAGTACGCGAACGCCCGTCGTTTGGCAAGCCAAGGCTCCCGTATTAATAATAAGCGCTTGACACAGCGCCAACTGTCCCGTGCGTTGCTCGTTTTGCCGAATTGCTGCAAATTTGCAATGCGAAATTTCCGTCGGGTTACGCAGTCCGCGCGAATGTTTAGCCAAGTGCAAACTAGGCTCATTAAGCTGCTGCAGCTTATTTTCTCGCGCGTTCTAGACCAAGGAACACGAGTGTGCGAAGACACTTTCGACTTTTCTTACTGCGGGAAATCAGTTTTTTTCGCGGGGCAAACGAAAATCAGGCGAATTTTATCGCCACCCTTAAGCGTTTGTAATACGCGTGGGAACAGAAATGCGATGTTCGTCAGAACTCCAGGAATAAAAGAGCGCGGTGCTCACTTTTGCACCAATCTCTTGCCACGCACGGATATTGTTACAATGGGAGGCCGTTCCTCGGGGGCGATTGAAACGGTTCGAACGGTCCAAGTATCGTGCTGTCGGCAGCGCGTTTAGCATGCGCAGAATAAAGAAGGAGACCGGCATGTTCCGTGAAATGTAATTACCGTGGTCGTAACAAAAATGGCGAGGAAGAACGAGGCAGTCCGATATGGAAAGAATGATTCCCCGACGAGTACGTATTTAGCGTATTGTTAAGGAACGCACCGAACCGTAGCTCCTTCAGGAACTCGCCACATTCATTCTTACAGCGGGGGAGGCATTGCAACCGACGTTACTTTATATCCAACAAGTGCGCCAGAATATAAAATAATTGTCGTTCTCATTGTTGGCTGGCGAGTGCTTGATAATTCTGCGAACCAATTTTCAGAGAATCGTTTCGCTCTGTTCCGCTTATTAGCGTTAGGAAATGCTGTCGCGGGCAGGTATACGGATTTGATATAAATTATCCAAGGAAAATCTCGCCGCCGAAAACGATTAACGAGTATTTGTCGGGCATTCGTTAATTTATGCATGGCTGTGTAATTTCTGATGCGAGAATAAACGAGAGACTCGGTCGCATTATCTACCCCAGGCATCGTGGCAGGAGTTCGGTAACGAGACTCGAATTGCGAGTTACTGAACGAGTTTAATTGGCGACTGCACGTACGCCGCTTCGGGTTAAGTTCGAAACGAGAAACGACGATGAATGATGCTTTCCATTGGGCGGTAAAAGTAGAGGAACGAAAAGATTTACGTATGGATTCGTTGCGATGGCAAAAAGGAAGAAACTGTGCTAGAAAAATGAAACGTTTAGAAATGCGAAATTTTCGCCGATTCTGATCGGAAGCTAGATAATATTGGAGGGCAATCTATTTCGCCACGTGTTGCACGTTGAAATCCGTTCAAACGGCGTGGTAGCATTTTCATGCGAAGAATGGTGCTGTCTCAATGGTGCTGAATCTTTGCGGTCGCGTTTCTCTTTCATATTTTCGAGGTTCTTTTCTGTATTAGAGAACGATCAGCTGCGTCTGTCAGGTGTTTCGTTGAAGGAACCGATACAAAATTCGTCCCTCTTATTTCCATCAACGGCTCTACTCCCTCGAGCCCTCACAATTTCCAGCCGGTTCAATTCACCTTCGCAACATTACTCGGGGATAATTAACGGAGGTTGATTCCAACAATTTCGTCCTAATAAACATCGCTCCCAACTTATTACACCACTCCTCTTCTAATAGCAGCCCTTTCCAAGGAACACGTAAGTTCCTCGCCTTAACTACTACTTTTTGATATCTATTAGAAAAAGAAAAAGAAGTATTCCCTTCTTAATCTACGGCCTGTACCATGATATTTTATAACTTCCAGACTCATCCATTACCCGATCACAACTTTTTCTTCCGTTTCACCGTCATTGCCAATCCTTTAATGGTCGTTCCTTGCGGTCTGCGTCGATAGAAAGTTTCCAAACGTGTTCGCCGTCTATCGGGTGGCCGCGGCCTCTCATTTGCAATTGCTTAGCGCTTGTCCGCGGCCATTCTTATGGTTTCGCGAAAGGCCGCGCAACGAACGTTGGCAATATCGTTCTTCACTTAGGCGTACGTGAATGGCGCATTACCGGGTAGCGTGCAAACGGTAGTGACACCTGAGCAGTAATAATCGTATACAAACGGCAGTTCACTTTACAGTTTGTTGAGTAGTCCCGGTGCGCCCGGGTTCGACGTCGTTTCGCCTTTTCCTTATTCATCTGTACGCGCACGTTTATTGTGCCGTAAAAAGATTAGTGCATCGCGTCTCTTAACGTTCTGTCGGAAGTTGCGGTCGAGACGCGTCCCTCCGGGACGGGGAGGAAAATATCCGTCCGGCGATATCTCGTTCGGTATAGCGCGTCACGTTTATTTCTATATCCTGCACGATAACATTTTCCACCGAGCGGTCGTACGTTCGCCGATAATAGTGGCAACGGATGGCAATAAAAATTATCGTCACGGGCAATAAGACTGGCCGTCGATAACAATTTGGAACGGTCCCGAGCGTTCAACTAGAAGAGGAGTAAACGCCCTTGGAACAGTTAGGGTACGAGCTTCACCATTGCGTTCGACGGCGACGGACAGCAGGGGAGGACGAATAGGAATGGTGGGCACGGTACGGGCAGATACGTAACGAAGGGTTTTAAACACATTGTTAAAACTCTACTTAGTGCAACTTTTATGCATTCGGATGGGACACGCCCCCGCTTCCTGGTCCAGGGACCATGAGAGGCCTCGCAGCGGTGGGAATCGAATTTTATATGGAGATTGCCGTTGTTCCCAAGAACACTAAAGTGTTAAGGGCCACTTAAAATGGCTGTCGTTTGTTCGTAAGAGAGGCAGCCACCTTTCCCCCCCTCTTACTCTCGTCCTTTCCGTGACGCGGGTAGCTGGTATTATTATTATTATTATTATTATTACAAAGACGAGTCCGTGGCATAAATAAATCGTAAATCAAGCGGCGTCATAAATGTCGAAAAGCTTCGAGACAGTTCGGACCGTGCGATCACCGCACAATGGTGGCGCAATTTTGCAATTTGAACGCTTGTAACCACCCCAACCCCCTGTCGCCCTTCTCGTACGCCCACTGTATTTCTTGGACGCCGGCGTGCGCGGATCGGAGATGAATTTCTTCGCCTAATATACTTTTCCTTTTATTTACTTTGATTTCTCGTTTCGGGCGATTCGGCGAAACGCTCGATTCCAGTCTGAAGAATCAATTTCGTGGATTTCGCTCGCGTCTCGGTAGACGACGCGTTTCCACCCTTGGAAAGCCGCGGGTACGATTCCTGCGACGGTAAAAATCTCGAACGGCGCGCGTATACCGGGTCGACGTAGCTCGATCGTGTCGAACTACGGCGTCGTTATTTATTCGACACAGTATCGCGTTGGTAGTAGTTCGCCGATCGTTTTCAACGTTCGAGGAGCCCCCTTTTTCGCTCGCCACCGCCATAGGCCCTCCCAGTTGTCTTCCCGAGCGACGGAACAAAAACGTTTAACGAAGTCGTTCCGAGTGAACGATCCAATCGCGCCAAGCAACTCGGTTTTCAGCACGTTAGAACAACGCGGAATACGTTTCCTCGAAATTTATTCGTGACCGGCGTTCGTCGGTATTGGAAAGTTCGTCTACGTCGTTCGATATCCAGCAAAGAAACCTGGACGGTAATTGTTGTCTACTCTTTCGGGAGGAAAGAGGAAACCATGTCGGATTGCCGGTCGGCTATCTTGCACGAATTTCCTTGACACTCGTGGCGCGACGTAACAGGATAAAGAGGGAGCAATTTCGAACGGCGATGGGCTAGGTGGGTCGGGTGTCCGACTTTCAAAATAACCGCGGATCCGCTCGAGGGTGCAATTAATCACGGCGAAAAGAGAGCTGCCTTCCGGGGTTTTATTAACCAATTACCGGGGACGCGGGATATTTGGCGCACCGAATAGACAGCCGGCGAACAGCGACGAGGAATTCATTAGCGGATCATTGGGTCAGGAGTGTAAACTTTATCATTTACTCTTGCCGCGCGTACGGTCGAAGCGGCTGGTCGGTATCGTTCCCGGGGCCAATCGATTTCACGCTCGCGATAAAATCGTAATTGAAATAACCGACCGGCGTACTTGGAGTTTTAATGTCTTCTTAACCGATGAAAAATGGAAAGGCCCGATAATATCCGCCGGGAGATTCGCGGCACACTTCACGAATAGAAAGAAGATCGGAATCGATTGTTTCAGCCGGAGTACGGAGGAATCTGTTTGGCGCCGTTCCAGGACTACGATGTTCCAGGCTGACACTGTACTTCGCTTGGATCGCGTCGCCGACTATTCCATCGGCGATGAAAAATGCATACCCGCACGATAGCGGCCGCTTTCAACGAGCCTGTAAGGTTGCCGTTCGACATGCAACGTCGCAACAAACGTCGTAATAAACGTGCATTAAGAAGAACGATCTTGCAATATTGACCCCTTAAATACAGTATTCACGCATTCGTTCGCATATGTCTCCCAAGGTAGCAAAAACAGCCTTGACAATGGCAAGAAAAACGTCCCCCCCCCCCCCCCTTCGAGAGGAGCGTCCCCGGCGAAAGGGTTGAGCCGCGAGGTGGTTCCACGCGAAATGGAACAGCGACGCGTTGCTCTCGAAATCGTGATTTCGTGAGAGCCGACGCGCGCGGGCATTGTGCTCGCCTTCGCGGCGGGATGGTCGAAAAAAGGAAGAAGACGTGAAAGAGGATGCGGCGACGATATAGAGAATAGCGCATTGCAGTTTAGAGGAGCGCAGTGTGCGGTTTAGTAACGCGTAGCGGCGGGCGTAGCGTGTGGCGTGCATACCACCGTGGTTGTATGTCTCGTCCGATCTCGTGTCTCTCCCCCGCAGCCACGCGTCTCTCTCTTTCGTTGGCGGTGGTACCAGCGGCGGCACCCTTTGATCTCCCCGGCCACGCCCCCTTTTTTCATTTTTTCACTCCTTAAAAGGCAGATGGACAAAGTGTATTGTAAAGTGGGCAGCGCGAGCAACCCGAGAAGACAGTCAGCGAGGAAGAGCCGGGTATACGCGAGGCTCGAAAGAGTGAAACGGATAGAAGGATGGATCCCGCGAGTGGAACAGGCCGGGGCACAGGATGGGGAAGGTGAAACCGGAAAGAGCGAAGAGGAGGCACGCTGTAGGTGAGGCTGCTGGCTCCGTGTCCAGTTACAATTATTAAGGACTCTCCGTGGCCTGGCCGCGGGAGAGGGAGGAGGACGCCACGATGGAAGAAGGAGGCAAGAATCGAGCGAATGCCTCGCTAATTATCCGATCCCCGCGTCTTGTGGCTAATGGGCCGAGAAAGGGGAACAGAGAGGCCGGGAAGCCGGTGAGGGACGAACGACCGACCGGCAATATCCAATTGATCATCCGACAAACCTTGCTGATGAACGAGGAACTTCCTATCCCATCGTCCTCGTCCTGTGCGAAACCTGCTGCCCCTGATATAGTCGGTCGATAGCGGACGGGACTCGCGTTAGATCCGCGTAATCCCCCTTCGCGGCTGGGGTTTCGTCGTCGGGAGCTCGAACGGCTCGTGCGCGCGCGGCGTGCGCGAGCTTTATCCAACGCGAGCCCCTCGCCAATTTTTCACCGCTTCCCGTGCAATGTTCGACTTCCCCTCTGTCGTTCATCGACGAGAGCTGCGAACGCGACTCGCGATCCGCGGTAGCGAAACGGTCGAGGATCTTCGTCTGTCGGAAAAGGGCGTAACAGAATTTCATTCTGGGGCCTGACGCGGCTAATCCGTTTCACGGTCCCCCCTTGCACTAAATCCAAAGACAACGTTGCCCGCGCAGGCTATTCAAATTTCTGGCGAATCACGGTGGTCCCTCGACTCCTCGGTAGCCGGGACGAACACGCCGGGCATCTTCCGCCGAACGCGGCGCGCCGTCACGTAGGTGAGACTCGAGGTGACTGGACTGCCGAACTAATTCTCCTCTTTTTCTTCCCAACCCCCAACCCCCCCTCCCCTCCCTTTCGTTTCGAACGCCGCCTTTTTTATTTCTGCGCTCGCGCTCGGGCCCGAGCCACGCAATTGTTGCTGTCTTTATACCGGTTATTGACGTCCGCTTTCGTGGCGAATTACCCTGCCCTCCGAAAATGATGTCTTAATTGGGACACGCGGGGATCGCGGGGTAGAAGAGGGGGGAGGGGGGGTGGGACGTTGCAAGAGGGATTCATTTATAAATCTGACAGACAGTAGTGGCTACTCGTTTCGCGCGAGCGCTCTCAGCGTTCCGAAATAAGAGGCTCGTCGACGGGTAAACGGGGAATTTTTGCGTCCAGCCGAATTTATGCACGGTACCCGGGTCGTCGCGGGGATAATTTGTTTAGATGTTCCGACACGGAGCACGAGACATTGAATGGGAACTCGAGAAAATGTCGTCGCGCGTCGTAGTAGTCTTACTTTTTAAGGACGATGAAGAGAGTTGCGCGGATTGTTTGTGAAAAGCAGGATCGATTGATTTAGAAACATAGGGTATGTATTAAGTTGAGCGAGAAGATCCTAATATGAATTTCCATTCCGACCCGCATACCTCGTCACTGATTCCCCGATCTTGTCGAACCATTTCTTTTATTATTATTTTAATGTACCCTGTGTGCGTTCGGATACCGATTACTCGGTACAAGTTGCGCGATAGTTGAAAAAAAGAACTTTTCTGTCCGGTTTCCAGCGCAGCTCGCGTTCACCGTGATTACGGCATAATGAACCGAACGATATCGACCAGCAAAGCGTGTAATAAAGCAAGCATGTGATTCGAATGCCAACGAAGCGGCCAGCGGTTTCCGCGTCTCCTCGGTTGCAGTTTAGTTTAGCTGTTCGAGAATAATTGTTCTATAATGGCTGCGAAAGACGGTGAAGTAAAGTAACGCCGGGGTTCGAATAACGTTCATAGCTGGTTTATCTAGACCTAGACCGTTCTGCGCGAACTTTCGCGATGGAAAACGTTATCTTTCGCTAAACTTCGATTCATCGTTATCCACGCCCGTTAAAATCCTTCACGGCTCCGTCAACGATCGTTTCAAAAGTGGAAAAGTTTCGCAGTAGATTCGGACCCACCGTCGATTCAACGAAACGAATATCGTCGCTCCCTGTCGTGGATATTATGCGGAACAATATTTCACGCAGAGATTTCACTCGATATCTCGAATTATCGTCACGAACGTGTCGTCGTCGACAGCGCATATGGCGCACGGTACGGGCAATTTTCGGTCCGCGTCGAATGCAAACCGAGTGTCGACGAGTTCGACGCGGAGTTCGCGTTCGTACCCGCGGCAATGGTTGCACGGGGCCTTTTAACCTCGCCGTAAGCTCGATTCACGCCTCAAGTCATTCTCTTATTTAACAGACAGCAGTACGATAACGGTGTCCGTACGATTCTCGTTCGCCCTCGTTTATCGGCTCTTCTTTACATTCGTGGCCCCTCCTTTGTAACGTGTAACGCGGGGTCTTCGATGCGCCATGATTTTCACCGACGATATCCGGTGACGTAACGCGTCACATTGCAAGAATGATCCATTCCGCTCTCCGTCTTCGAGCTCCGTCATCCGCTACCTTACGAGAAGGCCGAAGGATGTAGTTATTAAAATTGCAGAGGAGAGACGTGCGTTCGAAACCGGACATCCTCGAGGTAACGTGCGCGCGAGAGAGAAGAGGCAAACGCGACGGGTCTTCTCGCGAGCGCATCTTATTGACACAGAAAAATTCGTCTACAGGTGCACGCGTGTCCCCGTGCACGCACGACGAGACCTGGACGTCGTCCAAGTAGCTCGCAGGTTTGCTTGCACGCACTTGCACGTCGCGCGTCGGCTATCATTGATCGGGAGCACAAAATGGGGCACAAGAGTTTATAAGAGTCGACCGATTTCTCTCTCCGCTATTTGTTCTCGTTTCTTTAATCATCGTAGACAGCCGTCGCGACGGTTCTCTCGTTTAGGACGAGCGAGCACTTTTCTCGTATCGTTTAGCCGGCGGTGTCCACCGGTGGACAGTGTGCAAATTGGTCCAATTGAGACGTAACCGCGACAACAAAAGGAGTTGTTGGATTGGCCTGTCAGAATTATTCGTCGCCATTTTACAGTGAACGCCGTTCCACCGGCTGGCTGATGGAAGGAAACACGTCGGACGATGATTTTCGACGTTCTAAGGCGAATATAGGCCTCGATCCTAGGAATTAAGGTGGCACGCGTGTTATTAGGGTAATCATTTATGGCTCGAAACTATCTTTATACCATGGCAGTAATGGTATCGTTCTGCGCGCTTAGGTAACGAACATTTAATTCATCGTGCTTCTCGACCGGGGCAATTAGCAGTACACGTGCACCGCGATATTGCCGTACTTTTTAATGTCAATTGCCTGCGCCGCGCGCCTCGGGGTAACTTGCATATTTAATTGCACGAGCGCGGCTGGTGCGACAGGTATGCCCGACGCGAGGGCGAACAGCGATGATCGATAATGTTTCTGCTAATTTGAAAAGTTCCCGTCCCACGGGTTGGACACGAATTTCAAGTCGCTCGATGCACGAGACTCTGCGCCGGCACATGCGACGGGCTGGGATTCTCCGTGGAAATTTTCACCGTGCGAGGGTGGCGCACCGTGCGATCGACGTCTCAATTTTCGACAATTGAACGCATACACCGTTATCGTTGCGCTTATCGCGACTTTATTCCGCGCGATACATTTGCCGCAGAGGAAGACGTTTATTTCATACGGGCAGTGCCGCGCATCCGAAGGAATGGCCAACCATTTAACGCCGACTAAAATGCATCGATCGTGCGACGCACTGCGAACCAAAGTGACTTATATACTTACATTCCGCCGTTGATGATAGCTAACCGATTACCTCCATACACGCGAAATACTCGTAAGCTCGTAAACAGGTTGGTGGCTCATTCGTGGTCGGTGGCGCGGATAAGCTTCGCGTCCTTCAGATTAACTAGACTGGCTGGATCGAAAGCACAGATCCGATGCACGAGCACCGCTGTAATACCCTTTTAATCCGATATTCCCCGATGGATCAACCCGTGGAACGGTGCAATTTCAACGCCGGCCGTTTCACTCCGTTTCTTTTAAACGCTAAAGAAACGCGCAAGGCTGTCGAGATCGGCCGGAAGAGTCTCGTAAAGGGTCCACCGTCGAGACCGGGGGCCGATTATTGAAGACCTTCGAACATTTACAGGAGCGCGACGTTCGATGAAACGACCGTTCGTCGTTCAACGGGCCCTCCAGTTCACGCGAAGACCCGGAGCCGTTAAAAGAAACGCAACAAAGTGTCCGAATCGAGCTCGGGTACTTGACGCGTGCAACCGGAAGGCAGTGGCGTTGGAAATAACAGTGTTACGTATTAGCCGGCGAGATACTGGACGCATTGTCCATTGTTTTGATGCCGTATGTTTGCACGAAGCCCCGGACCGTTACCAGAACGATACAAAGTGTCGAATCGAAAGCAGAACAGAACACATGCGACCGGAAGGCGACGAGGATGGAAATGACAGTGCGGCGGGTTGGCCTGCGAGATGGCGGATGCATTGCACCCCCACAAGCGGCGTTGCAACTTATTATTTCCACAACGGATTTTGGCCTCGACTATTCGACCGTTCCCACGGGTGTTGCCCCCTTCGAACGGTATTTAAATCGCCCGAAGATATAATTAAACGTATCGTTTCGTTTCCTATCCGTTTCTACACGGTTTCGACTTCCCCGTTACATCGTCGTTTCCACGATTATCGCCGAGAAACGCGAGCCAGGGGACCAGCCATTTGATTAAAAAGTAACGGGAAGAACTGGCCGGCAGGTATAGATAAGGGTGACCGTTCGCAGACGGGACGTGCCTCGGTTTCTTGAATATTTGATGAATCTGCGACGGCGGCCATCTTGCTTGCCGTGCCGCGGAGCATTAAACAACAAGGGTTGTTAGCCTCTTTATCTATAGGCCTTACCCTCTATACACTTACAAGACCAACGACGATACATTAAGGCGTGACGTCGACTCGCGTGCGGCCAACGTTTCTGCCCGCCGTATCGGGGGCCAACTGCCTCTAATCGAGTCGCCATTTTGGTGCCACCGCGATCTACGATCGCGTTTCCTTCCGTACCTTCGATCGAACGAACTCGGTTTCCTTTCGCGGTGCCCGCGTTTCATCCCATTGGCGACCGAAACGACGGACTTTCTATTCCTTCCACGCGGTGGACAGGCCAACGGGAGGAAAACGAAACGGGAACGCCGCGGCGACGTTAAAACGTTAAACGATACGCGAAGGTATCATTTGCGACGGTAACCCACGGGAAATCGCGGATACAGCGAACGGATAATTTATATTTAGCGACGTGGCATGCGTCAGGTAGAACGGCGCGGCCGCGTAACGCAACGCGCTCGCTCTTGTGTACTTTATCGATGACTTGCGGGGCATATTTATGAGGATACACCCACGTTACGACCAAATTACGGTTTTCAACCGCGGCGCGATTTTGCTGTACCTGATTCGTAGCTGGCAGGAAATACACGCGGGCAGCAGGTATCTGTCCTCGGCCTGTCATTCTTCCTGCTTTCTCTTTCGATAGGTCGGTTTCGATACGCCGAAAGTGATCGAGCACGCGTTTAACGCCCGCGGGGAAGCCGTGCGTCTCTTAGCGTTTTCCTCCCCTACGCGGGATCGCGTCGTCGCTGTCGATCGGGGCGAGAATTCTTTCGATCGACCCGACGACGCTCTCGACGCGTCGACTTCTGTACTCCGACGCGAAATTCGAGGCAGACGCGATGGGACGGGGAGCGCGACGATCACGTGACGGGATTCAGTAAAACGCGAAGCGCAAATAGAGGCCGTAGGTGGTGGAAATTGGCTGCGGCTAGATTACCGTTGTTAGGGCGAATCGGAAAAGAGGTCTGCGCTAGACGGCTGATTGCTGCTGAAACTCATCTACATCGACGGAATTCGTTCCTGGCACGAACTCGCGACGTCGCGCTTTTCCGTTCCTTTGTTACCTTTGCGGGAAAGATTTTTCCAAGCTCGACGACACGGAATGATATATATATATATATTCGTGTCACTTGGGGAGCAGCGACGAGAGGAGTGCGTCGCTTCTCTTCAATTCTCCCTTAGGTCACTACTTCGCTTCGCCGTTCGCGTTTGCTCGAAAGCATCGAGGTATCGTGGAAATCTATAGACGTCTATAGACAGAACGAGCGGGGCGATAGTTCGTTAAACGATCGCTCAAATGGAATAACAAATAGCCCGGCATACAGGCATGCCTGCAACTTTGAGAGTTACGCGAACGCGTTTAACAAATCCCCCGTAAGCGAATCTTTTTCGCGTCGAAAGGGAAACGATACGACGTCTAACCGTAGGATAATAGCTTCTCTGTTTATAAATATCGTGGTATCGCGGTATCGTATGGCATCATCGTTCGCCCAATAATATTCTCCGGTAAATCGTAGCAGAAAAATGTGCATTACGGCGGAGAAATTATACAGGACGAATGTATTTGAAACATTTGTATTTAACAGTCCAATGAAATTATCCCCCGTTTCAGGCTTGGCCTCGGCTCGCCGCTGCCCCCTTCGTTAATTTCATTTATACGATATTAATATATACGAGCGTACGTGACTTCCCAGTCGAACGGGCGCTCGCGTCGGGGCAACCACCGTTCCAGCAATTGTCCCGAATAGATAAAAGCTCTCCGGGGCTAGGAGATATGCGCATATCGTAATTAAAACGATCGGGGATAGAGAAGGGGGAGGGGTGGGGCGCTTTGCCTAGCGGAGCAATTGCGCGAGGTACGCTGATGCACGGACGATTCGAGGTAATCAACGAAACACCGTAACGTCTCTGCACAGCTTTTCTCCCCGTGCCTTCTCCATTATCGCGTCCGCGGCCACCCCGCATGTAAATTGTCCGCCGTCTGTGTTTCCAGGTATAATATCATTTTAATGACGAAAAAGCCGCGTCGGTGGCAATTAACCGTAGGGAAAAAGAATCGAATGCGGCACGCCGCCGCTCCGTCGATTATAATACCCTCCGTCTTCGTTCCTCCTCTTCGTTCATTTCGAAACCACGCGTCGCGCATCTCCGCCTTGTCGATCTTGGCCTGGGCCCTGTCGTGAATCGCGATGGAGCGTGTGGGTGGACGCGAACGGGCAATCGAGATTAGAAAATGTCATTAGAAGGGACGAGTCCGCTACCGGCGGTCCGCGCCGCGTTTCGTCTCATCCGAGGTAAATTGTTGGGAATGTTCCGTGTACGAGATGCCACCGCGAGCTCCTGATGGACGCGGACGAGCCGGTTGGTCGGGGGCACGGGGGGGCTGGAAACGAAACGGAGGATAGCAGATAGCGGACCGCCGGTTATTATCCACACTTGACGGAAACATTTCGTACCGCGGAGTAATTATTGCTTGCCTCGCGGAGATTCGTCGAAAGGCAGAACGATTTCGTATCGGAGGACCGTTCCTCTTGCGCAGGGTCCTACGAGCCTCGCCAACAGCCCGAACACGCGCGCCTCATATTATTCGACGCAGCTCGAGGTACTATCTAAGCACGTTGCCTGGTGAAAATTTGTACCTCGACGCAGGTATCGAGATGTCAGCCGGACAGGCCGTAATAGCGCGCTCCCCGTTGATATCCAACGCGTTGCGTTAAAAAAGACGAATCTCTGCGGAGGTCAGCGAAGGAGAATATACGCGTAGAATTCAGAATGAGATTCGTTTTCGTGCCGCGGCACGATTTATCATCGATCGAGCTCGCGCGCCGCGGTGGCGGCCGCGTGGGTGTTGCATCGCCCCGAGCGACTCGCAAACTATTGGAACAAAACATCTGGCCGCACGCGCTAACGTTGAATCAGTTTGACGGTCCCGAAGCTTTTCGTTTCGTTTCGAGCCGGTGGTTCGCGATCGTCCCGAGAACTCGCAACTGCCCCGCGACTCACGCCGTCCGAGCGTTCCGATCCGGGCGAATGTTTCGCGCAAAAGCTTCCCCGCCGCAGCGTAATCAATCTTTCGATAGTTCGTGCGATCGCGCGGCCCGCCGCCCGCTTCGCCGCTCTCGCCTGCGCGGAGGGCTCGCGCGAGGTACGCGCCGCGTGCGAGCCGCGTAATTGGAAGATGATACACCGCGTTAAGCTTTTAACCGACCGAGGGTAATTGCTTGTGTAATTCTTAATTTCACGTTACGCTGGAATTCCGAAAGCGAGTCAGAAGACCCCCCCTGTCGTATCTCTCGAATCTCGCGCGGTTATCCTCAGGTGCGTGCGAGAGGAGGGCCGCCCCGATAGAGGAACGCTGACACGCTTCGTTAACGCGACGAGCCCCGCGCTAATTAATTCCTAGATAATTTTTACTCTCGCGATCGCGATCGTTCCCGGGCCCCGGTCTCATTTGCTGTCACGCACGTCCGTGTAATTAATCGACTCCACGCCGATACGAGCACCGATAAACGAAGATCGCGGCGGGATCTTTTTTTAACGTACGAACGCGGATCCGACCGCGACGGTTACGTGCTCGATTTGTGGTCGGAATTGTTCTTCGATTGGGGCCGCGTCTCCGGGTGTTCGACGTTGCTTAAACAATATTTCGTGCGCGTCTCGTTTGCGTCGACGAACCGCGATTTAAGTTACGCGCGATTCGTCGGGAGGAATATCTAAAGCGTTAATTCGTTGGGTCGAGTAGTTGGACATCCGCGTGTCGCGACGCAACTGCATCGGCAAGAACTATCTGCCGGACTGCAATTAACAATGTCGAGGGTTCGCAAGCTCGCGAGGGAGACTCGTCGATCAAACGATATCCTAATCTTCCAGCCTTATCGTTTGTTATCGCGTCATCGACGCGGCGTTCCATTAATCACCGCTGATCGATTTGGCTCAGGCTGGCGTCCGAATGTAACGCGGGTCGACGTCGCCGCTTCTTGGCCACTGGCAATAGCTTCGTCGAGCGTCGACGCGTTAACAGAAACCGGCCCGTGGCGATTCGACGATGCCGCGATTAGGGCCGATAATTGAATCCGCCGTTGTCGACCGGCTCGCGACGCTCTCGTCGCTTAAACTGCCGTTAATAAACAACGGACTTTCGAAAACGAACGGCTCCGTCGGGCGGGGCTGTAAATTGTAAAAGGGGGCACTCGTTGTCAGAAATACAATGTTTATTCCCAATATTTCCATCCGGGGACGCGCGTATCGGGGCGGGGGATTGACAATAGTTGAAATATTCACGGCAGAGTTTCGTGGGGACCGCCGGTGGGTTTCTTATCGGTGTCTCAGGTAGCCGGGCATAAAGTACACCGCGAGGCGTGCGTTCGAAGTGTAAAAATGTCGATGAAGAAAATGTACGAGAAGGGGGCCGAGGAAAAGGGCCCGGGTAGAGCGAGTACGAGCCGCGAGCCGTCGAGAGGTGGAACGAGAGGGAAGAGAGGTTAGCGTGGCGGGTAAAGGGATTGAACGAGGGTGGGGGTGTGAGGCGGGGGGCAGGGGGGACGGTAGAAGTGACTCCCACCAGACGCGGGTAGGCTGAACATCAAAGGGAACCGACTTCTCGTTCGCGAGGTGAAGAACCGGCCATCTCCGGGCCACACACGAATTGCTTTTATATACTTACTCTAAGTTCTGTACCACTAAAGTGTAATACCTTTTCAGCGTGCTGCGCAAACCGCTGCCGCTGATCTACGGAAATACGTTCGGCTTATCCGCGGTATATTTTATAAATATGTCTCTCAACCTTCACTCGTAAACGTCTTTTTATTTCTGGTGCAATAAACTGTCCCGCGCGTAGACTGGTTTATTTTTTACCTACAGCGCGCTAAAATTGTAATGATTTTTATAGCCGGCCATGTTCGAAATCGGCTCGCGTAATTGCGTGACGCGGTTGTAACGTATAATATCAGTCCGTCGCGTCTCTGTAGGACGGAAGTTCATCGCGACACGCCGCCGGTCCGATCAAATTGAAATTCTGCTGTCCCTCCCTACCCTTTTGGAACGCGTCACTTTAATCTACATTAAAACGTCATCCCCCTCTGTTCTGTTTGCATTACGCGTTCGTCGGGCATCGGAGAGGAGAAAGAAAAAAAAAACGTGAGAAAAGGGAGAAAAAGAGCGAACGGAACAAAAAGGTCGGTCCCCGGGTAACACGGGCGCCTAGGGCCGTTCTACGTTCTACGTTCGGAATATCAAGTCATCAGCGACTATTCAATGGCCGGCGAGGACGAATACACGCGTTCCGAGCGCGACGAATCCGTGTCCGATGTCGTTGTTGGCTTCAGGAACTTTTCAAGAGATCGCTGGAGGCGCGACCAAGCGTCGTACGCGGCACGATCGACGCGCGACCCCTTCGTGCCGTGTCGAACGAGGGAGGAAAGGGGACGCTGAGGGCGCGAGCCGGAACCGAAAATTGATGGAACGTCACGGAGAAGTTTCCGTACAAAAGAGTGCCGGAGGATCGTTGTGCCGGGGAGCGTCACGAAAAATCCACAACGTGAACGGCCTGCGCAAAGGCGAGAAGAATAATCCCTCGCTCCGCCTCCCCTCTTCGTAAAGTGGTTAGTGAAACTGATTCGGGCTAAATGGAGCCTAAATGGAGTCGGAATTGACTGGCGGGGTTGCGCCGTTGGCTTTTGTACGGCCGGGACGCTTCGAATGTTCGACCACCCTTACAATTTCCGAGCTGAATGCGGATACAGCGGATTCGAGGGACGCGGCAGCTTGTGCGCGACCCCGTCACCGGTTGCCACGCGCTACATTTTTTCTCCGATCGCTCCCTCTCAGTTATCTCTTGCGGAATCTTTCCCTGTTGCTCGAGGTTGAAGGAAACCCGTCGCTGCCTCGACGAGCCCTGGTCGATTTCGGTCCGCGGTTCTCGGTAACGTACGAATGAAAATGGGAACGGCAGAAAGAAACAGGAAGATGTTTACTGTTGCAGGTGCGGAGCGCCGTCTGTTGAAAGGGTAATTTTGTAAATCGTATCCCTCCGGACTCGATTAGCCGGATCACTCCGCGCGTCGCCATGTTGCCCCGGCTGCAACTGCTCCGACTGAAAACGCGGTTGCAACCGCAACAGGAAATACACGAGGAATTTACGACGTCGCACGGCAACCGAACAGTGAGCGCACAGTGAACCGCGGTTAATATCGGGCCCGCAATTTCGACTGTTACCCGGCGACGAAGCGGCGTCGCGGACGTCGCTGACGGATTCTTTTTCCGCGGAAGCGACAGGCGTCTCCTGCGATTCATTTGCCGTTCGCTGCACGCGAACGCGCGAAATCGCGACCCTCGTTGAAATTTTTCACGCGGATCGTTCGTCGACCGACCGAAGACCGTTCGCCCGTGGCGCACCATACGAACGCCATTAGCATAACGAGAACGGGGAAGAGAGGAGCCGACCCGATTTTCCCAACGTACGAAATCGAAGCGGGGATACGATGAAGCCGTCGCAAAGGCGGACCACCCTAATGGAACACGCACGCCTTTTCCTATCCGGACCAGCCCCGAAACTAGACCGACAACACGATCCCGGAAGAACGGCCCCGCCATCCTTGGCCCTCTACCAATTATTAGGGTCATTCAATAAAGAGATTTATGTAACTCAGCATGATGGAGTATCCGGCCTCCCTCGGGGCGAGCAGCTTGAACGACACGTCAAATTGCAAGGAATGACTTATATCGCGACTGTGCTTATTAGTTACGGTGTCCCCGTCGACAGCTTAATTCGATGTATTCGCGAAGGGGGGATTTAAACGATTCGAAAATGGTGGCCGCTCGAGCTTTTTGCGCGTCCGCGGAACGAACGACGTGTATTCACTTTCGGCCGGAACGAAACGTTCGTTTATATGGAAAAAGGACGGGAAAAGGAACGTACGGGGATTGAACGGAGGACAGTTTCCTTTCGATTAGTTGTTTAGCGATGTTGCCGTTCCCTGGCACGCTTTTTAGCCGGACGGTTCGCGAATAATTTATAATTTAAATGCGCCGCCTCGGGGCGACGTCCGGCGAAAGAGCAACAAGAGAGACGAGAAGCGTAGAATAGCCGGGGCAGTTTCAGTTCTACGGCGAGTTTCGATCGTTCCAGACGAATTCTGACCCGTTCGACCGGTAGCCGCCGCAGCGATTTATTAGCATCGATGGGTGTGACCGGCACTCGTTTACTACACGCTCGATACTAGACGTTTATTGTAAAACCTGGAAGCCGGCCGCTTCGTAACACGACCCGTTTCCATTCCTCTTTTTCGTCCGTCCGATTAATTGAATTCCACTTTATTTCGAACCGACGCAAGCGATACTCGCCGCGCGAGGCGGCTCCAAATATATCCACCGTCCTTTCGACGAAACTCATTACGACCCCATGGGAATTAAGGGGGCGCGAACTGACTGGTAATTTAGAAATATACCGATACACGCTAATTCCGTGACAGATGACCCTGCCCGAAACCATCCCGACGTTAACGGACGTCAAATTTTCTCGCACCGAATTTTCACCCGGCAGCTTTTGTCTCCGCCAACCGTTTCGAAACGTTCCCGGGGAAGGTGTCAATTATTCTGCCGTTACCGAAATGGAAACTGCGACCAGTCGGAGCGACTTTCGTGAAATCGTCATTTAAAATACACGCATCGCCGTAAATCACCGTGCTCCTTTTAGAAACAATTCAATTCCGACCACCGCCAATATTTTCGTTAATCGAAACGCGGAGAAATTCCGTCGCTCGCAAACTTTCACCCGCGGTTACATGGCTGTTTGCATAGCACGTGGTCCGTGAGTTACACGGTAGGAGCGAGCGTTCGGACAGCGACGAGTGTTTCGGAGTATCGCGAATCGATCGGACCCAGAGTCACGCTTGCAAATAAACGCCCGCAGAGAGTTCGAGTGTTTGCCAGCGTTCACGGCTCTACCTGCACTCTTTCTACGGCGAAACGCGGCTGTAGGCGTCGAACACCATCGTCGAGCCCACCCATAGGTACTGGCCGAAGTAGGCAAGCGTGTCTAACTCCTATAGAGTTGGCAAGTCGAAGGGAGAGACCGACACGGGTATTGTCCGCGTGGAAACGAGATGGAACGATGACGAGCGCCGTTTTCGAGTTCATCATCGATTCTGGATTTACATGTCGCAAGCTGGCGGCGATTCGCTGCGCCTCACCGGGATCACAAAGCCGTGGGGAACGCGATGGAAATTAATAATGGCGAAACGAGTGGCCGTGGAATCTGCGAGACGAGGAGAATGAACCCCTGATTGCCCTGATTCTTTTCTAAATAGGGGGTATTCGGTGCCTCGGTGTTTCGGGGAAATTTTTTCGAAACAGATGGACGAATTTATCTGACGGTTGCGGCGGAAACGGTTCCACCTATCGTTCGGTTCAACGGATAATTCTCTTCTCCTTTCTCGTTTCTCCTTTCTTGTTCCCATCTTTTCGAGGTCTCGGCCTTTAGCGACAGGAGGAAGAGACCGGTATCGATCGAACAGGGAACGGAAAGAATCTCGAAGCTCACGGTGACCGAGACGACACTCGATTTGTCAGCACCCTAGCTACTTCGCCGGGCTAGACGTTCTCCCGTGCTATATCGAATCATTTCCGGACGATAGAACACGAATTCCCTTTCCGCTGGTGTGTAAGGAGCGTGTAGAACCGGAAGACTAGCGACTTCAGTTTAAACGCTCTCGACGGTGTCATTAGTCTGTCGATAAAGCGAGGAGTCCTGCGCCAGGAATTGTCTGGCTAAGTCGGGAAGATCGCTTCGGGCATTAAGGGAGAGTGGTTGATTGAATTCGCGTCTGACGCAAGGGTTTCCTATTGAAAAAGCGTCGAACGAACGTTTCTCGTCGAGGAATAGACAACAAAAAGATGGCTCCTCCATCGCGAAACAAACAATTAGGAATATCGATTTGTCGCGGAAACAGCTGGGAACTATTTTCGTACGAAATTGAAGGAAATCGAATCAACGTTCTCCGACGCATCGACGGACACAATTTTAATTACCGTTTTATCAGTCAATTTCGAAACAGAAATTTATCCCTGCCCCGTCTCGCTTACTTCGTCCCAGGCAGCTACTGCGCACCGCGGAAATTCAATCGTCATTCTCGCAATTAGTCAGAACTGATGCTCCCTTTCAATTCAATCAGGTCTCGCACCATCCAACGGATCCATGACGAAACGAAGCATCGTTCCTTTCTCCAGTTCGATTCGACGTTCCTCGAACTTCGCGTCGAGAACGAACCCTTCCTCGCCTACAGCCCTGGCTAGAAAGCCAGTCCCGATTGTTTCCCATCCGACTCGCAGTCAAGCCGCAGCCATCTTCGTTCCACGAGGGTCGCGTGCCTAATAAGAGATGCCTCGGAACTCCGACACCTTCTCGGGGGTTAACAATGGCCGGCCATTTGTCCGATTGGTCGCGGCCATCGGCCGGCATTGTTCAGCCGCCGAAGGACTTCTGGTCATCTACAGGTATTTACCTCAATCGGCCGCAAAAGCGTTCGCCCAACACTTCGCGCGGCCTCTTTGTAGTCGCGCGAGCGGAAGCAGGTCCCGCTAATATCCCCGAAGGACAACGAAATCCGTCGAGCCACGGAGAGACGTTCCTCGTCGTCGTCGTCGTCGTCGTCGCGATTCAAACCGGAGCGCGTCGTTCGTCCCCGCTCGACCGATCCCCGCGTGCTTCACCCCGACACTTTCTTCCCCATCCCTTTCTTACCTCTCCAACCCCCCGTTCGCTTTCCTCGCGCGTTTTGTCCAGCCCGCGACAGATCCATCAGCAGTCTTGGCGGAAAGCTCGTTAAATCAGCGCTGGCCGTGTAATTTCCGCCGCGAGGGAGGGTGTGGGGGGGCAGAAGTCTCGCGGAGATGAGAAAAATAGGATAGGGGGTGGCGAGACGCGCAACCCCCGTTGGACATAAAAATCTCGTTCCGGGCGAAGGGGTGGCGGTGGCGGTTCAGCCGGCTGATAGAAATCGGCCGTGGGGCATCCGGCCGCGTCGAAAACTCGTTTGCCAATCGGATCGCAGGAGAGGCGTGGACTGGAACGGAAGCGGCACGAAGGTGAACGAGCGCAAGGAGGGTGGTGGTACCGAGAACAGCACGGGATACCCTTGAACGGGAAAGAGACGAGGAGACGAACGAGGGCGTGTTGAGGGCTGTGCGAGCGGGCCGAGTGGGGTTAATTCGACGTCGCGTTCCGCTGCCCCCGAGTACGCGGCCGGGACACGGTGGAAGGGGAAAATAGATAGGCCCCCTACCCCTTTGACTACGGCCGAGAGGATACGGTGGGAACGAGCGGCGCACAGAGAGGCGAACGCACATGCGCCAAGTTAAACTGCCGTTGGAGAACGGGCTCGCGTGACTCGTCCCCGGCTCTCGTCAATTATGGCTAAGTACACGTATCGCGTCTAATGCGAAGAGGACACAGAACGTGATGGAACAGGTCGATAGCGCGGCGAAGACGTCGTATACACATTATTAGTGGCGTCGTCACGGTGCGCGCCGTTCGACGCCTTTGATTAAGACTGGCCTCGCGAGCCGGCGTCGAATAATGTTTGGACCGATGTTATTCGCGGGTGGAGCCCGTCGCGCGAGCTGTCGCTTCCCCTTCGTGCCCGTGTCGTGGACGCGGGTCCGAGGATCGACGCCGCTACCCTGGGGGGTGAGCGGTGGTTGCGCGGCGATAGATAGCTGGAGGCGACATCGGTTTTCCTCGAAGGAGAGGCGTCGGCGGTATCTTGGTTTTACGAGGAGGCTTTCGGGAGGCCCGGAGAAGCTTTGGATAAGGACGCGGACAATTTCCGGGACGCTGGGAGCGGTGGATTTTTTTGCTCGTCCTAGCCGATGGGAAGGTGGCCGTGGAAACGTTCGCCATTGTACGGGCCCGAAATATTTAGACGCCGGGAGAGATCGTACTTTTCGCTGGCTGCGAAGGGAATAATTTGTCGCGGAAATCCGTTTGAAGCGACGGCGACATTAGTTTTCAGAACTCCAGAACATTATCTCCGCGTATTTCTGCGGTAACCAGATTCTCGACCGGCGCTCTCCATCGACGACTATCCTCGAGGCAAGGAGGCGACCCCCTCGCGCGGAAACGCCTACCGGCGCGATATCCCAGATGGAAAAACTTCACGCGTCTATATACTTACGAAATTGCGGAGGGCGAAACAGACGACGAAAGGTTGAAATTTTGTTTGACTTCCATCGACGTCGGGACCTTGAGGGAAGGCCAAGCAAACAAGCGATGGCCCGCCGTGGGCCGCGCGAGTTGTTCACCGGTTCGTTATTACGACGAGATGCACGCAGCAATTACTGCTAAGTATAGGTGTCCATTATATCAGCTGAAAGAGAGAACCTCGGTTTCGATGGAACGGCTCGATAAGAATGACGGCGTACTGGATAGTTATTAGTGCTCGTCACGTCGCTTTACCCGGACGACTGGCAGCACGGTGTGCGGTATTTCGTTAAACGTAGACCCGATCCGTAGCCATTTATTCTTTGCCCCGGGACGCCGCTACGTGTGTTGCGCCCGTACCGTACCCCACCGCCCCTCCTGTTGTACTTCATTGGTAGTGGTGACGGTAATTTTATCGGTAGTTGCGAACCCGCCTCGTTTCGCGTACTTAACGACTTATTAAGTCGCACGAGGCGTTAATCAGACACGGATTTTGATTTCGACCGGCGATAAAACCGAGTGGGGGGGGGGGAGGCAGGGATGCTCGCGGATCGATATTTCCCATCGGGGAATCGTGAGACGAACGGTCGGTCGTGTTGCTTGGTGCGCCGCGGGGGCGGATCGATGGTCGATTGGCATTCAAGCGTGGACGCGCTCGGAATCGCGACGGTGCCCCGTATCGACCCGCTAACATTCCCATAAATGTCACGAATCCTCGGCGATGGAAAGTCGCTGCCGTTCCACGGTCTACCGAAAACGCGAAACCGCCGCCGCCGCCGCGGCGGCGGCGTTGCGCAACCCCGCTTATTTGTTCGCCCGACGAAATTCGACGTGCACAGACGTTGCAGACGCGCGTAACGCGATTGCGAGTCGGCGCAACCGTTGCCGTATAAATAACCCTTCATTAGAGCCGGTGCTCGCTGAGGCTTCATCGAACGATGATTCCTTCCGCCGTGGACGCGCCGCGAATTATCTAACCGGCGATGCTCGCCTCTTCATTTCTTCATCGGGCTAACCGCGTCGCGTTCTACTTACGCGCGGGGATGCCGTCGCGTCTCGCGATTACCCGAAGTTTCCCCCGGGAAATATATCGCAGAACCGGCTGCCATAATCCTCTATGAAACTTGGCGATGGGCTCGCGTGTGGTCCGGAGGAGAACGATCGACGGAGGCAGGGAAGCCGAAGGAAAGTGTAAATTTCTCGAAAAAAACCTGCTCATTGATGAATAGTTTATCGTGTCCCTGGTCGTGGAGATAGAGAGAGAGAGGGAGAGAGAGAGAGAAGTGCTCAGGTTTGTGGTCCCCGCCATAACGATCCGCTGCACGAGGAACCCCTTCCACTAGCAGGACACACAATGGGCCCTACCTAAATATCGGGGGATCATGCTAAACGGCGGTAGATCAAAGGGACCGACAGAATCCAGTGGCGAGCTATCATAATAATTAGGATCGCTCGCGCCTCTTTGTATCGGGATAGAAAAGCCGACGGGAAGGCCGAGAGACGAGAAGAAAAAGGGCCGGACAGACCGCTGTTCGTTTGGTTGCCTTTGCTGCTCCAACTGCACGATCTCTCTGTGCCTCTTCTTCGTTCTTGTCTTTGCCGAATTGAATCCACGAATAGAGCGACGACGATTTTGTTGCACGTGATCCTGCACCGCCGTCGAGTAGTCCTTGTTGGTCGCACGTTGTTCCCCGAGACAGTTCAGAATTGATACGGATTTGAATCGTAGACAGACACGGCACGTCTCTGAAATTTCTTGGCAACGACGTGGTCGATCCGATGTTTCGTCGGGGAATAAAATATTTTTTATCAGACACAGCGGTTGTACCTCGAAGGCTCGTATATTATTCCGCGACAGAAGAAGTTGCTAAATATCTGCAGCGTCTGCAGCCTGTGGACAGACACAGGTGCGCTATACTGTTAATTCGGCTTGCATATTTTTGCTCGAAAAATTCGTTTTTGCCCGTCGAACTTCAGAATCGCAGTGCCGTGTCCGAGGTGCAGCGCGGTGAAACCAAGGGACGAATAAAAGCGGCAGGTTCTATCTAGTGAACTGTGAAGCGAGTAAAGGGACAAAATTCGATTTTCTCGCGGGCGTGGGGGGGGGGGGGGGGGGAAGGAGCCCGTTGGATGTTCCGGTGTCGTGTCGGCTACCAGTTGTCGACCAGATTGCTACAATTACACGGCGAGCGAATCGATTCTCGGCACCGGTCCCGGATAATAGTCTGTATGTAATAGTCGCGATACCTTTCTAGACCCGTTCCGGACCAGCGACGCTCCGAGCGATGTTACATTCGCTCCTCGAAACATTTTTCTTCCGTTCTTCCCTCGTTCCATTCGTCTCTACACGACGACAGTTTCCAAACGATTCCGGAAACATGTTCTCCGTTGAGGGCAGCCGGTGACTTCCGCTTGTCCCGCGGCGATCGATCGCTGAAAACCGATCGCGAATCCGAGGAGGATACAGAAATCCGCAGAAAAACCGGGCGCGAGTTTCGTTCGCCGGGGTCGGCACCGCCGTAATGAACGTCCTCGTCGACAATTTCGACTTTTTGCCGCGGCTTCTTCACGCCGGTACACGGCGCGCGTGTCCACCGAGAATTCTGTTGCCGACGAACCGAATGGAAGCCGATTGCGGTGCCATTACAACTGTCCGCGACAAGCACCGTCCCGGCCGAACTCGCAATAACAATAATAACACCAATAATAATAATAGTAACGTAATGGCAACGAAGGACTGGCGATTCGCATCGCGAACCGCAACAGCGCCGAGGAACGATGAAACACAGAAATCCGTGTCGAACGCCTGTCGACGCGCGAGGAAACGCGCGGAACCGAGCGCGAGGCTCGGTGGAAAACGGTGAAGCAGGAGGGCATAGGTGAACGCCGCTGCCCAAAACACCTGTCCAACGGCCCCACGCTCGACATTCCCATTTCTCGCGGAATTCCAAACGGATTCGATATCGACCGTCGAGCGAGAGAGACTGCAACTAGAGATCCGCCATCCGGGTGGGATAAAATCACGGTGGGCCTCGTTAGGCGAGCTTTTCGTCGTGGAGGGTCAATCCCACGTTCGAAGGCGGCTCGGCGGGACGAGGACGACACACGGAACGAACCAGAAACAACGCGGACAACCTTAGCCGGAGTAGGACGAGCGAGGGCCGTGAACGAAGGTGGGGAGAAGGGGGTAGGGAAAGGAGGAAGGACGAAAGGGCCGGTCGAGCAGCGCCACAGGACGTTAAGTACGTCTCGTAAAAATTCCATCGGGGCAGCGTCATTTTGCCCGTGTTCAAGGGGTCTCGGTCGAAGTCCGGCCGGGGGTTCGTATAGGCAGGCTTAACCCTGAGGCCGCCCATGCACAGCCACCTAGGTTCGTCCCATCGGCAGAGGTGGTGCAGGCACGAACCAGACGAAGTAGGGGATTCGAACGATAGTACTCCCTCCTACAACCTCGCCGAGGCGGTCGACAGAGAAGCGCCTGCCCCTGAAGAAACACCGACTACGAGATCCCCGTCCCCGTACCATTTCGAGTCACTGGCTTGGACTGGCTTGATAGAGGCCCGAGAAAACTCGTAGCTCGTTTACTGGCCACGTATTGACGTTTCGGGCGGCCACGTCCGACATGCTCGTGTCTGTCAAACAATTGGAAGTATCGCGCGTCACGGCTGGCTTGTGATAGTGATTCAACGGAAACATTGATAAGGTTCGCGCGTGTGGAACATTTGGTTTTGTTTTTTTTTTTTTCGTTGGTGATACGGGACAGAGGTGTTCTGGGTGTTCGTGGCTACGGAGCGGATTCGGAGCACGTTCGAACGTTCCGGATTGCTCGACGCCCGGGGATCGATAGGCATGGTTAACAGTGCGGACAGTGCGGACTGGTATCGCTGATTTCGCTGTGGATATTTTAGCCCGGACTCGGTGGAATGACAGGCACGCGGGGAGTTGCAGCTGGTTTCGTGATGTAAGAGACTCTGTACGGAGGGAAGCAAAATGACGGTGCATCGTTGAACACGGGAACTGCGTAGGAGAATCGAGCGCCGGTTCAGTGCGACAGGTAACAGTGGGGAATGTTCGTACGCTACTCCGTGAATCGAGGGTGCAAGGATGCGACTGGGTGCCGCGGTGTCGAGGGATTTTAATTCTTAAGTAACGCGCGAATGTCGTCGCTGTGCGCGAGCGTGCGACGCAGCCACTGTTGACCCCGGTCCCGTTCAATCGTATCTCGAAGATCGCAACTGGCCACGAATATCCGACGACTGCTCCTCGGGTATGTGCACCACGGAGATGACAGAATCGTACACGATGTCCCCGTCGACGACGGTGTCCTCGAGTGCCACGACGCCAGGCTGTTTGGGATCACCGGCTCACCGACGGACACCTTGCCGTGGCTCTCCGGGTCGCGGCGACGTTCAGGACGACGAGGACGAAATTTCTGTGGGCTGTCCGAGCCCGTTGCCCCTCGTTGTCGTCGCCTCCAACGCGGAGGAGGACGAGAGGCTGTCGCAAACGAGGGAAGAATACGCGGACCGACTGAGCCCCCGAAGAAGCTATCCGAGGGACTCCTTGATCGACGACGAGGACAGCTACTCCCGCAGCGGAGATTTCAGAATGTCTAACGGCAGAGGGGCGCGTACCAACGAGAGCAGCGGCGCCGATTCTGTCACGACATTGAGAGAGGACGAGGAGGACGAGGAGGAGGACGAAGAGGTTAACAGCAGGACCAGCAGCAACGGTCCCTCCGTGGCCGGTGCCACGGACGACTACTTCAAGCCTCTGAAGCGTTTAAAAATGGTGCAGGTGCAGCATTCGGACGAGGAGGACGACAGGGACCGAGACACGAACGAACGCGGAGTGAAGTCCTTCGGTATCCTGGACATTCTGTCCCACAGGCCGAAAGCGAAGATCGTCAGACCGTGGGACACGGTCGAGTCGAGTTTGAATCATCATCATCGGCATCACATCCAGCAGCAGCAGCAGCAGCAGCAGCATCATCATCATCATCAGCACCACTTGCATCACCACCACAACCATTCCACCACGGCCAGGGATCTGTCTTTGATGAGCATGTCGCTGGCCTCTATGTCCGGCTCCATAAGCGAGCCTCCCTTGAGCAGCTCGTCCTCTTCTGGCCGAAGTTCCGTCTCGGATTCCGGTAGTCCAGACCCGCTGGCGCATCATCATCACAGTTTGCACCACGGTATGCATCCGGGTTTGCATCATCCCGCGTTGCAACAGCACCAGCAACAGCAACAGTTCAAGAGGAAAGCGTCGCAGCAGCACACCGCTCAAAGTGGACACCACGGGAAGAGAACCACTGGACAAGGGAGTCCACTGGATGCCCTGTTCCAGATGACGAGCAAAACGTTCGACGCAGGCGAGCACAGTCAAGGTGAGCGTTCTCCGATCAAAATTATCGCGTCCAGGATAGAAATTGTACCGGCGCGAGACGGGAAAGCGTCGAAACGTACAAAGAACCTGGGAATTATTCGGAAAGGGAATCGGTGAACGTACCTGCTCGCGTACCCGAGGAAAATGGGAATTATTATGGAGGCACGATGGGGCAACTGATTACGCGCGCCGTATTTTAGTCCCGGTGTGTAGCGTCACGATATCGCGGTGTAACCGGTGAAACAATACCCGGCACGATTCATTCGCGCATGTAAATTCCGCGTCGGACGAATCGACTCCTAATAGAATCGAATGGACGGTTTCTTTATTAATGGTGGAGGGCCGCTTTTGTGCTCCCGTCGTGGCGTCATCGATGAATGCAGGCCTTAATTTTGATTGATGCTCTTCGCCGGATGTCGATCCGCTCCGTAAAAGTCATGTCCTTTTTCGACACCACGTACACCGTGTCTCCATTGTTTCGAAGTGGAGTACGAGTTGCGTGGGGTACACCGTGGATATCGTTAAAATAATAGACAGCGATGCACGATAGTACCCGTAGACATCGTAGCAGTAGGAAGAAAGCAAAAGTAAATTATAAGCGGAACAAGTTTGGAATGGATCTTACATTTGCCGCTGTATCCACGGGTCGACGATGCTTCAAATTTTCTTGAGACCATTTCATAGCTAGCAGACTGTCCATTCCCTTTGTATTTTTCCCACGATTGTCGATCGCGCGTTGCCAATGGAACTTCACCTGCATTCCAGTACGCGAACGCAAACCGGGAAAAGTATTAAGCATCCCATCATCGCCAGTTAAAAGTCCCCGCGAATGTTATAATTTTCCCTTCGGCTTGTCGCAACACGATCGCCCCGTATATCCAGAAAACAATTGACCAGATCGCTATTATGTGACGTGACGCGTTCAGCTATTCATTATCCATTTGCGAAAGACCTCGGTGCGCGGCACGCGAGAGCGATACGTATTGCGTTATCCATATTCGAATGATGAAACGTGAACTCGGCAGAGGATCATCGATTAAATAACCCGTCTGTTTCCTTTTTACCCGATGCCCCCAATAATTGGCCATTCTCCGGTGCTTCCTGGCGGGGTTCCGCATCGTTGTTAGCCCTCTTCGGCTCGCGTACAATATTTTAGAAGGCGCGAGGCGCGTGCACGTTGCACCGAACGCTGCTTTCCAGAAGCACGCTTCTACGAACGCTACTAATATTAGTGGGCCGGCCGTGCTGCCAGTTACGAGATGGGCCGTAATTGAGGGACGATGACATTTTTCACCGCGGGCCGGTTCGGCTCTTGGAAACGACGTCGACTCGTTTCGAGCCTTCGACATCGGATGGGGAAATTATTAATCGCGACGCAGCCGGAGCCAGATCGTGGCTACGATTGGCGAGGATGCGAACGACTGGCGCTTAGACGCATTTTTGTTTCGTTTCTCGGCGCACGACAACGGGTCACCACGGGGATCGTCGTTCGTTCTTAAATGAACGCAAGAGAAATCGTTCGTTCGACGTTTATTGCGCCGATGGAATTAATATTCTTGGGTGAATCGAGTTCACGTTTCTCATTGTTCCTCGTGGTCGCTGTAGTCTGAGAAACAATGCGTTTCCCCGAAAGCTCTCGAATCCCCGCAATTTCGGTTACACGCACAGGGAAGAAAAAGCAGTCGGTTGTAAAAGTCCATGCCTACGTCGGATCGTTAATGCTGCTCATCGAGCGGTTCCAGGCCCTAATGGTATTACAGTTTCACCGTAGACGTAATAAACGAAAGAATCTTCGCCCGTAGAAACGTTTCGGCCCTATCGGGCCCAACGACGGCCTAACTCTAAAAAAAAATTGGATTTACCGATGATATCCCTCATAATCAACAACGCAAACAGACGGAGGCCCGTCCACGTCTGTAATCTCTGCGGCGTCTCTTTAATCCAATTACCTGCAGCAGTAGAGGGCCCAAAGAAGGAACGTGGCTGCGCAAACACCGGTCCTTTTTCCAGCCGCGTCTCTTACAGAGAGATGGAGAGAGAGAGAGAGAGAGAGAGAGAGAGAGAGGGGTTAGGAATCGTAAAACCCAGTTTTCCGTAACAGAGGCTCAAACCGACGGTCTGCAAATTGAGTTTGACATCGCAGGCGGGATTCGAATCACTGAAAAAGAGACACCGGCAATAATCATCGTAAAATTAAGGGTTTATGAAACCGAAATATTACGGACGAGTCCTCCCACTCCAACCGAACCAAGCGAACCCGGAGGACCCTTTGACCATCCTCGTGATCGTCCATTGTTTACCATGGGTTCGGCAAATTGTTTTACAACCCCATAGCTCGGCCTGTGCGTCGCCCTTGTGCTCGCCCGAAAAAAGGGAACGATTCTTTTTCCCCTCGACCACGTAAACAACGTGTTTCCTCTACGGGGGTGGCCGCAGACGGATTTTCACGGCACTTCCATATAGCAATCTCGTTGCCCGTTCGACGAAAAGATTCTCCGCGCTGTGTATACGAGGTATCTGGCGACCTAACCTACCTTTCGGTTCGCGGAATCTCGACGCAACGATTCATGGAGGGCCACGGGTATTGCGATAATAAGAAAGTCGAAATCTCGATAGGATTACTGTTCGTTAGAATCCGCGGGCGCGTGCACGCGAGGGGGCAATGGGAATCGTGGCACGATAATGACAAGGAAACGACACCGCGACCTTAGGCAGAAGATTGTCCGGGTATCAAGGCGTCATTCATCATTTTCGTATCGCGCTTCCGTCCCCTCTCCCCCCCCCCCCTCCAATTATATACCTGTACGGCTTCGTGGACTCCGAACGGTGGCGGTGACGTAGGAAGAAAAAAATTTCACGGTCGCCAAGGTACGATGAGTAGGTTTACCAAAAAGGAGGAGAACAAGAAGGGCAAAAAAAATATACGATAAACGAAGGGAACCCTGTCGAAAGAACAGTTTGGCATTACATCCGAGGGGCGCGTAAAGGGCCCGCATTATCCCGTAAGACGTTCGAAACGTGGTTTGGTCGCGGGTACACAGGCTCTGCGGCTTGTTACACGTTTTCCTGCTGCTCCGTCTCGGTTGTTCGTTTGTGTCCCCGGCCAGGACCAGTACGTAATTTCAGGCCCACCTATACACCGACGATCTATACACGGGTAATTTATTATGTGGCGCGGCGAGAGCATATGTCTCATTTGCATATAGCGTGATACAGAAAACGCGAGCCAGCACTTCCGACGGCGGCGGCCAATATGTGAAACATTTCGACAAAGGGACGCGTCTCGTGGCTCTTTCTTTTCCCCTCGAGCTCGTCACCGCGCTGACCCGGAGGAAAGGGCGGGGATTTACGGACGGCGAATGTCACACACGATTCGTAGATGTTTATTAAGTTCCCAAGCGTATTACGAGGTAGGAACTCTGATCGGGGACACCGCAGAAAATGTATTATTTATTGTTTGATTAGAAAGCGACGGGATAGCGAAGTAAAATCTGCAGTGCGTAATAACGGTTCAGCTGCTCCTTTTCTGGGACTTCAATTTCTGTTAACGAATATAGATTGACGGTATACGATTTCGTCAGGAACGAATCTGGCAATTAGCGGCGCCGTTGAAAAGGAAACGCAACGAAGAAGACATTTTCCCCAGTCCGTTTAAATCATTGTAATGTACGGATACCAGGCCACGTCGCGTGAGAAATATTCCCCAGCGAATATGATTGATTCTCGTGAGAACGTTAATTCATCCTTAAATTCCCCCCCCCCCCCCCCACACAGCCTGATGATCGTCGGACAACAAAGGAATCACGGTCTAATAGAGATTCGTTAGGAATCACGATGTTTGCCCGGGCTCGTGTGGGTTTTATCAATTTTATATCTGGCCCGAATCGCCACTTTTTAGCGGCGCGCAAGGGCATCTTCGAGGCGCGGAGGAGCAGAGAAAGGCAGAAGAGCAGAAGGGGAACCGCTTGCCTCGGGCAGCGTGGCATAAAAGCTGGTGCGCCTTCGCTTTACGCAATTTATGATACGTTCTTTAAAAGGGCTAACATTAGGCAAAGAGGCAGCGACTGCACGGACCATTATGAGGCCCCGTGATTGACCGCACGCGTACTGGAAACCGGATGAAATTAATGAAACCTAATGGAACTGAAATATTTTAATTGAAGCCCCGAAGTCCACCAAATTAATACCAACCCTTATTTTATTCGAACGAGAAGGAGGGAATGCATTTTATTTGTTTTATTCGCCGCGGGGACGCATTCATTCCTCACCGAACCAGGATTCATTTACTGGGATCTGTTTATTCGCAGTATAGCAGTTCCGCGCAGCAGGATATAATATTTAGGCGAATTGTGCGAATAATTCGGCAAACTATTTCGTCACGCGCGAACCGCTAATTCGTATATTAATTCGAAATAGTTGAAAACGATACTAAACACCGTCAACAATTTTGCCGTATCGTTGCCAGACTCCAAATCGATCCCGTGGCTGAACATTTCAAGCGCGGCGCAATCTCTTCGATTTCTCACGTCCCACGCCGACTCCCGGTGGAATTCGATCATCTCCATTATCCCCATGGCTCCCGAGTCTGCTGGGGGTTCGAGCGGTGCATTCGCGGATGGTTTTTGCCGGCGATCGCGCGGCGATTCGTTCCCTTCTTTGCCCCGTGCCACCCGGGATACGCATAAAATGTGTTGCTGTTCACACGAGCGATCGGGCCGACCGGCGGTGTCGGCCTACCTTCATCGAGGCGAGCCCCGCTTGCGGTCTCCGGACCAAAATTACAAATGATATCGAATCGAATCGTTCGTAATATTATTCGATACGTGTTCCATTACCAGCCGTGCCTGGGCCTCGGGATTCAAATTAGATTACCGGTGGTTTAGGTATTCCCGATCATACGTACACGCTATACATCCAGTGTCCCGCTTCGTTCCACCGTAGTCCACGTAACTTACGTTCGCTGAGACCGTTGGATGCCTCTGTGTATATACGCGCGTGCACACAGTCCTGCGCGTATATATTGTATCTATATTTGTGGATATTGGTGGGCGATTGGCGTGTATGCGGGGATACGCAAACACATTGACGGAATAAGAGAAGAACCGAAGGAACAGAGGGACGCGGTCATCGGAGCCCCAGGCCCCCTACAACACGGTAGCCTCACGTATCCGCAATTTACTTCTGATTATTATGCTCTCTATACTTACGCGGCATTCTTATCTCGTCTTCCACCGCTTCTCCTTCGTCTACCATCGACATGGACGCGTTCACCCTTTCTCTTTAGCCGTCTGTCGTGCCCCGTACCGCGGCGAGCTTGATGCCCTGTCCGGGAATCGAGGCAGGTATCGATTCGCGGGGGTACCCAATCGTTCGATTCGCGACGATGCGTGCCCTCGTCGCGTCGCCGTCGAAGACCGAAGGATTCGACCGCTTTGCCGATATTCCTGCGGCTTCGTGGCAATCGCTCTGTTCGCTTACCCGCTTCCAGTTAAACTTATTCCGGCAAGCGATTCGGCTATTTCGAATTTTGTTTCGTTCGAGACCAGTGCCAGGTTTTCTTTTCACGACGCGTCGCGTTGCTGCAGCTATTCGAGATTTCTTATTTGTCGTCGGTTCCCGACGGTCGATCAATTTTTCCACCACAATTTCGATATTGCAGTTGCGCACGCCCGAACACAAAATTTTCCCCAATCGTCCTTTCGTCGCGCCCCCAAAGATTCCATTTCCCCGTACCTTATTTTTCCAGCCCCGACCTCATTAGGCAGCACCCCTAACGCCAGAGCCTCTATTAAAGCCGCGCAGCAGCCTCTCGAACATCTTCCTCTTCGGTCTGCGGCACAAAAAAGGCCACTAAACTCGATTGGATTTCCTGAATCGGGCAGGCTTCCTCCGTTCCCGTGTTACACCGGGAAGGGAAGCCGGGGCGCGTTCGCTTTCATTAATAAGCCGCGTTAAACCGACGCCGATCCGGCTGGTTTAACTCGCAAACGAGGAATCGATCGGCAAATTGTATCTGTCCGTCCGGTGTGCACCAGAGATCCCCGGTACGCTTTGCGTGTTTTTATCGGCTACCTGGTTTAGCTCGCGCGATCGTTTCGCGTTTTCGTGTTTACCTCAAATTACGCTCTCGGCCAGGCGATTCCTCTTCTCCCTGCCCTCCCTTACTCGCGCGCCCCGCGTCGTCGTCGTAAAACGTTCTCTCGTTCGCGGAACACGCATACAACGCTACCGGTCAGCGCGTTTTTCCCTTTTTTTTTCTTTTTTTTCCTCCCCTTTATTATTCACCACGGTTGCTCGACTTTAGTCGTGCCCGGCTGTCTAGCCGGCGATTTCTAGCGCGCCGCGCCGCAGACTCGACCGCACCGTGCATCGTAAACAGCTCGCATCTCGCTGACGGCTTTTCTCGTTTTTCCCCGCGGGACAATCGAGCGTAACGACCGACGGTCTTCTAAACTGGCAGTATCGAACAGCGTGAACAAAAGACACCACCTTGTCGGATAACGATCGCCGGCGCGCATAACAGGTTTGTCGGGAACGCGAACGAGGAAGCAGATGTGGGCTCGCGTTATTCCCGTTTAGGATTAAAGATCGTAAATCGTTCGGCTGCCGGTGTCTATCTGGTATTTAATCAGCCCGAATGGCGAACGATTTTCTTTATACGAGCTGCGTCGCATACCCGGGGAAACTTCGTGCAAGCGCGGTCGCCGCTGTTCGAACGAGGCGTCGCTCGTTGCCCGCGTATCGAGTGATTTTTCTATTAACCGCGCGTGCAATTCATTGTACCCCGACTTAAATACCTGCCTGCCGGGACTGTAATTCGCGGGACACGTGTCAGTGTCGAAGAAACATTTTTTTTTTTTTCCTTTTTATACAGACCTTCGGTGTAATCCTACAAGGTAGAAAGACGGCGCGGTTCGATATCGTGCATAATTATCGAGTTTACATAAGATTCAGGCAGGTGTACTCTTTCCAGCGTTGTCCGCGGATCCTCGAGCGACCGCGGAACGGTCTACCGCGGTGAATCGACGCTGAACTAGACAACCTTTCGGTTATTAATTAGACAGCAATTAGCCCCGTCCCCCTTTTTTCGTTTCCTCGTCGTGGCTGTTTATCGTAACGCACTCTGATTGGCATGCGTCCGCTTGTCCGCTCGTTACAACGACAAACGATCGGGTTGGCAATTAAGCGAAGCACGACGTCGCTCCATGGTAACATAGTCGCGAGCGCCGGCTGAAATTATCAGTCATAATAACGAGGCTGACGGGCCCTCGCGAGCATTATTGAACGGCCGCGGCGATGAAAAATATTTACGCGCCGTGGACGATTCTATAATTAAATGCAGCGCTTGCCGGCTGCGTAATTGGGGGTAATTATGCCTATTCTCATTAGTGTCGTATCATCAACAGTGTTGCACAATATCCGGCCGCGAAGAAACGAATAATCTACTTATCAAATTCGTTTGCACGTCCGCGCGGTCTGCACGCGGTTCGCAGTGTTCCACCCCCGTTCCGCGTCAGGCAGACACGCGCAATACTCGAGCTGAAAGGGGGAGAAAGGATTGCAAGGGAAGTTCTCTTTAGGTGGTCCCCCCGTGCCGCCTTTGATTCTCTTTACGACGCTTTTCCAGTTGCAGAGACGTCGGTAGATTTTTACGAGCCAATTACAGAAAACATTGAGACATCTTCAAATTCCACGGAATACTCGATTTTAATCTATCCTTCGGAAATTACACCGAATTGTAAAATCTGCTGGGAAAGCTACGCTGGAAGGGTTGATGCTTACACAAACGCGTAACCTCGGATAGGTATCTCTTCGTTTCTTTTGTAGCCAGAATTCTCTGGCAATCCAACGCGACGACGAGATAGTTTCGTCGGTGCCACATGTGTCACTCGGGCTATAGGTTCTTCTGTTTGCGTTATTTCGTGGTCGGTAGCAGTCAAAACGAAACGGAGGAGCACGCAATCGGTATACAACCCGAATGTGACGCGCTTTCTCTGCCCGGCCGCCGGAGAGACGTGTATTAGTCACGTTAAAGGGCCACTCGAATTTCCGGATCCTCGATGTTAAGTAAGAAGGAAAGAGGGATCCGAAGGGAAAGAAAAAAAAAAAAGGAAAAAAGAAGGAAAAGACAAGAGGAGACGAAGGGACGATAAAAAGGAGGGTGGGTCGTTCGTTTCGAGTTGTTGTGACAGTTTGCCGAACAGGCAAAACACCAGTTGCCCCTCCCTATCTTGACGGTAGAGAAAAAGAGAGACTCCGGATGCCGGCAGAACTTTTTACTCGACAACCGGGCACCCCCGCTGCGTTAAGTGACCATTCGGTTTTCGAACAAGTGTGCGCTGCCTTCTCGAAGACACCCGACTCTCCTCGTGCACCCTGACATGCTGATTCTTACCTTCGTAACCGAACGCAAGGAGTCCTGTTGCATGTTCCGTCGCCTTATTGTCAGCCGTTCCTCTTCCCTTTCTGCGGAATCCTACGCTTGCACATTTTACTTTCACTTTGACACTCGTGACAGCACAGGGTGGCCCCGCCGGTAATACATATGCGCGCGTACGTTTCTACTCCGCTTACCACGAAACTTCCAATCACATCGTCGATTCAATTTTGACGATTTAAAACTGGCATCGCCTGTGTCACGTAAACGATACGTCTCACTATTTCGCCGGACTATACATTTTTGGCCCGTCGATTTACCTAATCAACATCCCCCCCCCCCGTTTAAAATTTCTCTGTCGTTCGAAATTGCCATTTCGCTGAAGCTTCAACACTTTCAGAGCCCAACTATTTTCCTTCGCACATGTTCTCCCTTCTGCCGCACATTTTCTGTTCACCGGAGACTCTGTAAAAGGGTGGTGTAGGGGGAGAAAGAACACATGCTGCGGAAATCTTCGGGCGGCAATAAGCAAGTAAAATCGTGGCACCTGACACAATTGTCGCAGACAGATGGCACAGTAGTCGAGGAATAATGGCGGATAGCACAGGTTGTTCGCCGGCCACGCTGTTCGCGAACCAACGAGAGAGTATTATGTGCGAGCGCGAGCTTTTAATACACGCAAGACGCCCTCGATTGGCCGGATAATTATGACGTTGTCGCGGGTTGGTGCAACTCCGCATTACGGGGTAGCTGTCGCGCTAGCGAAATAACCAGGTGCAGAGTTGTAATAAAACGTGATGAGCGATCAAATTGCACGTGAAGCGATGCTAATGATATCATTTCGGTCGGGGGGGAAGGGCGAGACTCCCCGTATTCGGAAACTCCCCGACGACGAATCCCTCCTAGCCATTCCGGTGGAAAGTCACTGGAAATTAAGAGAATCTCAAGCCCTCTTATCTAGAGCGGCTCTCGCGTATCACATTCCTCGCGGGCTCCTTTTCACGCGCAAAGTTGCCGCAACGATTTTCTACCGCCGTCGATTATTTGAATCGCTGCAAAAATGTTCGATCCGCGCGAAAGTCTGGTAATGACGCATCGCGTCGCATGAATTGGCAACCGAATTTTTACAGCACGCTTAATTAATCGCCGCCCGCTCGATTTCGATAGCCTCGTGGATTTCGCGCATCCCGGAAGACGCGTCCACGCGAGTTTCACCGGCAACCCGACCGGGCAACCCCCGGTGCCTCCTAATTCCAGGTCATAGTAATTCAGCGCGGCGTTACGTTCGAGCAATTCCATCGGGACGGCGCGTAATCCCGCCACGTTCCTCCCGACAGGATTTCCTCCGATAACTCAGCGAAATTAGCAAGGCGGCCCGTGCCGTATCGCGGCCGAATAATTCTCAATTAGTCGGTGGAGAGATCGCGACTCGCTAA
This sequence comes from Nomada fucata, assembly GCA_948146005.1. Classification (NCBI taxonomy): domain Eukaryota; kingdom Metazoa; phylum Arthropoda; class Insecta; order Hymenoptera; family Apidae; genus Nomada; species Nomada fucata. The sequence goes on from OX411279.1 coordinate 3,200,308, forward strand.
GTCGTATTTATGTCAGCCGTTCGAGGCTTGTCCGGCCGCCTTCGGCTTTATATTACGGCGTGCGCAGAGTGAGATTTATGCGATCGATCCGTCTCAGTTTGCTCGCGGATCCCCGGGTCCAATAATCACCGTTGCCCCGTCGCCCCTCGTTCGATTTCCCTCGCCCCTTCGCGAACGCTCCACGGCCGCAGAGCTGCGAGGAGCGCGACCGAGGAAAATCGCTCCCGCGGCGACGACGCTATTCCTTACGGGGATTTCCGGACACGGGGGAGGATCGTCGGCGACCCTCGAACGACAAATAGAAATAAATTTCACGCAGATCACGAGCAACGTTTCGATTCACTCGACTCTTATTGAGCCCCGGAGTGTTTTATTGCTGTTTTCGTTGCTCGCGCCCGGCCGATTAATTTCTATGGACGGCGTGGATCCCGGGGTGGCCGAGGACGAGGAGAATGGAAATTGCGGGAGGGTTATAATGAATTGAAATGGGTATATTCATGGGAATAGGTGGGAATAATCCGTGTACAAATAACAAATAACAAATCGTCGAACGTGAAGCTCGAATCGAACACGGCGATCGTGTATAGGAAATCGTCAACCCTTTGCCCCAGCTCTCACCCGAGTGACCCCGCGTCAGGGACGACGCCTGGCAGAACTAGGAGAAACGAGGACGGTTTACGCATCCTCCCAGGGGCTGCCGTAATAAGTTTGACTGGCGGGGACGTCGGGGCAACCACCGTTGAAATTGATTTTCGCGTGTCACGTATTTTTCGGCTGGGACTGATTGTCAGAGGAGGCGAGGTGCCCGCAGCGCAGCGGCTCCTTTTTGCCTCACCTTCGCTGCTCCGGTCGGGCTGGTAGCGAGCGGCGTATACGGACGAAAAAGCCGGCACGGCTGAACACCGCAGAACAGCGACGAACGAAACGGAAAGGAAGAAAAAGAAAAGCTCGTGGAACGGCCGGAGGAACGCGAAAGGGAACGAACCGGGATAAAAAGGCGAAAAAGTGCGAAAGGGTGGAGGGGGAGAGAATAGAGCCATAAAGCCTTTTCGGAGGCTCGCGTCAAAACCGCGCGCCCTTCATTGTTTCGAATTCGAGACTTCCGTTCGTGGAGATGCCCCTCGTCCCTTATTCGCCGTGGCTGCAGATCCCAGCCGGATAGCCAGAAGGTTTCAGGGAGCAGCGTGAAGGGAGACGCGACCGAATGAAGACGTGAAACGGTCGTGAAATTGGCCAAGGAACGCGTCAATTTCGGGGAAACGATTCCTTTCAGTTTCAAATACGCTTCAGCCTATTCTAATGTAATTAGGCCCCGCGCGGTTGAATCGCCGCCGCTTCGTGACCCCTCCCTCCCCCCCCCCACCCCTTGCGCCCGTGTCGCTTCCTTTTTTCCTCCTCGTTTCCTCCTTTTTCGTTGCCCGCCGACCTGCCTGCTTTTCATTCCGTTTCTGCGCCCCTTTTTCTCTTCGTTTCGCATGCAAATCGGTATAACGCCACTCGTCCGCGGTGCCTTCCACGAAACTTTACGGCCGTGCTAATTCCTCGCCTCGCGAAGGTGCTAAGTGAAACAAAGGCCGGGGGTCGCCTCGGATCGCCAAAGAAACGCGGCTTCTCTCGCCTCGCCCGTCCACCGGGCGCAGCGTGTATGCAAACGATCGTATCGCGACCAGAATCGAACGACTTCCGGTCTCGTGTAATTTCGCGTGGATTTCGTTCGGGCGCAACGGGACCGTGGAGATCTACGACGAATTAGCGTCTATTGTTTATCCTTTGAAGTTGGCCTTTCTTGTTGCTTTTCCATTCCCGATTGTGAGAATGGAAATGGGCGTTCCTATTTTACGTCCGCGGTGTACGGAAGATGACGGCGAGATCTCCGCGATTAACGGGCGTGTTTCTCAAATATTTAGCCGTCCGTTAAAGTTCAGTTCCTTCGGGTTGTCCGGAGCAAGAAATGTAACTCAGCTCGCAGGGTGGAACGTTCCTGGTCGCGAGTCCGTGAATTGCGGTGGGTGCGCCGGTCGAAATAGGTTAAACAGTGTTTCGACTAGACGCAGAGAGCGAAGAATAGACCTGCGCGTACGATATGCACGTTTTAATCAAGCCCGGCACAGTTTCGTCGTGACTCCATTAAAATTACATCAAGCTGCGAACGGCCTTTTCTTCACGCGAAAACAATTCTGCTCATTGGCACACGTTTCTCACGTATATCTGCCTCTTGTCCGTTATAATTCGAACCTATTGTTAGATCCCTTTTCCATTTCTCAATGCGAATTAATCGAAACCGGAATTTTTCTCGACGAGCAGGATCGCGTTGGCTCCGAACCGCAACAGCGAGCTATCGATTATCCAAACGCAAGGGGTAGAAATCCTCGAGGCGCAAGGCTGACTGCACGCTGAAACTTTCGTCTAGATTCTAGATAATCGATAACAGGTGTATCGTTACCAGCTCGTCAAAGTGCGGCGATACTCTCCGACAACCATGATTCGCAACTTAGCGAATTGTCACAACTTTCCCGTCGTTCGCGTTTCAATTCTTTCGCCAATGGCCACGGAATAGCGTGTAAATCGGATTAGACGGGATCGACGAACGTTCGTTCGACGTTTCCGATCGCGACGAACGGAGTCAAGTCCGCCGCGGAACAAGAGCATCGGCGAGGGACGGGACACGGCGTCACGCGGAAATAAGGCGACGAGAACGAACAGTGTAGAGGCTAATCGATCCGGCAGTCATTAGCGCATTAGGCATGATAGCCTTGCTCGATACGCGGAGTCCAGAACGGCCATGTTTGCCCTAGATTAATGTCCCACGGACATGAACGTCTGGCGTTTCGCATTCTTTAATTAGATAGTCGGGGAACTCGAGCGTTGGCCACGTAGCTTTGCACGGCGATACCGACCGGCGTGGTCGCTCTAATCGCGATATCTAGCCGAGCGATTTTTAAGACGCCGCCAAGTGGCCGGGGCTGCGGCAATGTTTCTTCGCGACCGTTTCAATTGATTTCGCCTAGCCGTGAGAATGAAGCGGTAACCGAGTGATTGATGCGACAGCGATGTCGCCACGCTGACCGATCATTTCTCCAGCGATTCGAATTTATTTTTCAACTTTCACGTTTCTGCTCTTTCGACGCCCGCGGCGATCGACCGGTTTGGCTCGCTTAAAAATTGCAACACGGATAATTGAACGAACGTGCAAACGGGCCGGGGCGAAGCCTCCTCTAAACCGTCGACGACACAATTTCGCGAAACTACGGTGGGGGTTGCGTTATCGACGGTAGATTCGAAGGTGTGAGCGTTCAACAACCAGCACAGTGGGCTGACATTAATTGACAATCCTTTTATACACGCGGTTATAATGCCGCCACGGCAGCTGCACTATTCATGCATCACGCTTGCATTAACCAGTCTAGGTACTTACCTCGATCTTATGGACGGGCAATCGGATGACCCGACTCGGTTAAAGTGCGGCCGAGACGAATAACGAATACATCGTAAGTCGAGTGTCCCTAGAGTCACGGCTATAGATAAGCACCCGAAGCGACATATTTCGCGGGGCTTGCCATCCGGTGGGTTAATAATGTTAGAATTAATAATCGAACGAGGATCGAAGGAAAGAAACGAGCCACGCTGAACCGGCAGTCGACCGAGGGAAAATAACGAGTCGTCGTATTAACGATAATCGCATGTATCGCGGTAAAAATTAATCGGGGTAATTATTCGACGCTGGTACACGATCGAGCCGCGGCATGATTTATTCGCCACGGGGCAATACGTGGATCATGAATAATCTGCGTTTCGAGTAAACGGCGAATCAAACGTTATTAACCGTACTAGATCTTCCCGGTGCGTCGCGCGGTGCGACCGGTTACCTCGTCTACCGCGCCGATCACAGTCCCGGGGGTAACTGCACCGAGCACCGAGGACGGCGTTTTGTAATTTAAGCTCGTTGAACCGGGCAGGATTTTCCGCTACGGATCTTGGACACCGCGAAACACTCGAGAATCCGTAAGAAACGTACCGGCGTTCATAACGAAGCGACGAATGAAATCGAAATGAGACACAGGGTCCGAAAGTATAGTAACGGTGTAGAACATCGTCGTTCCCGGGTCGATGCAAAATTCGAGCCACGCATTAGGACTCGGATACTGTTACATGATTGAACTAGAGCAAGGTTTCCCCTGCGGGGGTTAACGAGTGTTAGCTGTTGCCACATTATAACGAGATATCGAACGAACCGCGCGCGCGCCGTATCGCGTTTCACCCTTAAACAGCGGATATTGCAGGATACGCCAAGGGATGGTCGGAAAGGGGTTAGCAGAGAAGGTACCGGCAGAAGACAAGGAAAATGTTGGTAGCAACCTTCGGTGGCCGCCGACACTCGAGCATCGTCGTGGTGCACACGCGATCCTCATTACGCGGATATGCCGTGTCGTGGTCGTTACCCCGCCGCCGCGATATTATGTTTTCGTATCGGGTAATAGCGACGATAACGCGGTCAAATGGTTCCGCGAGCCGATTTCACGATTCGCTTCCGATACGTCACGCATCGGGGAGAAAGGAATCGCGCCGGTGCCCGTTAAAAAGACGCTCGTTTGTTGGAATACGAACTGCGGTAGGAAAAAAAAGAGGAATGGAAAAAGAAGGGAAAAAAAAAAAAACGTTAAGAAAGGCGAAGGGGAGGAGGGGGGGTGGGGCGTAAGCGCAGAAAGGAAGTCTATTCGGTAGCGATCGTTAAATAACAGTTTAACCTGTTAGGCACCGCTGTCCAGCGGTTACAGCTGAACGATTTTTTTATAGAGCAAATCGCCGATGCAGTGTTTTCTTTCGCTGGTCGGTCGTTTCGGAATCTTCGACGAAATTTTATCACGCAAATTAATACGCGTCAAAGACGTGAACGAACGCAACCAAGTAGAAACGTGCGTGTAACACCGGCTAGGATGGTTAACTGGTTCCCCGCTCTTAAATACAATCTTTCTTCCGCTGCGATTACATCGCAAAGCTGTCGCATGCTATCGCGGCGTGTCTATTAAAATTCGATGCTTATTCTCGTCGAAGTTTCACCCGAGGACCGTTCTTTCTAAAACAAGTGTGCCAAACTCTACAGTGCACCCGTAACGCCGAGTATCGATTCGCCGCTGGCTGACAATGACAATGGCGTTCGCGTGGAAAACAAACTCTACCCACCCCCGCAACTGGTGGTGGAAGATCGGAGGCGTACCGCGAAAGCGAGGGAGCTTAGAGCGTGTGTATAACACCGGTGTCGCGTTAGTACCGACGAATCGTAGCGAAATAGGGATCACCGTCTCGTTCTACCGTGTTCCTCGAGTCGCGTCGCCTCGACACCGAAAACTCCCGACACGGGGAGTGGCGGCGTTCTGGAACCTAGGGGATGCAGAGGGCAAGGGCGGCGGAGGCGGCAAGAGAGGGGCGATATCAGTGTCGTTGCGGGAAATCGGGCGGAAAATGGGAAATCCAGCGTCCTGGTGACAAATGGTTGATCACCAGCGGGGTGAAGCCTGGCTGGCGTGAACCGGTGGCTGGTGTTAGGCGAGTTTTCGTATAAGGAGGGGGGTTAGGAAGGAGAGGGAAAGAGGGACGATATTCTGGGGTGAATACACCGCGGTCACTGAGCGGCAGCGGAGTTATGCGGACGAGAAAGTTCGCCAGGCGGCAACGATATCGTTCTGGCGTGGCTCTTTTTTCTCATTTTTGGTATATTTTTCTTTTTTTTAGAGGGATGCAGAGGGATGTCGGGTTTCTTTTTTCGCTTGCGCTTACCGTTTTCCTTTCGTTTTTGTCGAGGGGAGGTGCAGCTTTATTTTACGTTAATATTTGTTTGGCGAATTTACGAGGCACCTCGGCGTAACAAAGACATTACTGCCGTACGTAAAGTTCGCAGCGTTAAGAGTACAAAGTTCAGAAGGTCTAGTTGACGATGCATTAAGGATCAAGTATACGCGTACTTATTTCAATTTCCAAGTCCAGTTTACGCGGCAAGTGTGCAACCCGAATGCGAACAAGGTCGGTCGCGGTGCGAAGTCATATGCAATGTATTGTGACACTGAAATTTGCCTTACGCCCGACCGTTTCACCCATGGCCAAAGGGAATACATTTAGAATGCAAGTGAGTGATTTTCCTTGCACCCCGGGTGCTTTAAAGATCTCGTACATAGCTCCGCGTATTCTTTCACTGTGCGCGATACAACCACGGTGCACTTGCTGTACGTGCATGCAATCATTCTTGCACCTCTCTTGTGCGACCGTTCAAGGTTCTCGCAGGAGCGTTAAAAATAATTCAACCTTAGGTAGTTACCTTACCACTCTGCATAGGTAATAACCTTTTCACAGTATTATGATATCTCTTCTATTTGCCGTATTTGTCAAACTATCAAATGTTACATGTCGCATCGAAAATTAATAATATACGCAGCGATAAAACATCGCGAGCTAAGAATCTCCTAATACTTGCGATATCTTTGTAATGAACAAAATTGAACGCGATCATCAGATCCTCTCGACATCCAGAGACAATTTCGAGTGATTGTCTTTTATACAGGGGTGTAGCTGAATACCCCGAGGAAAATGTATCGACATAGCTGAGATTTTATTAAGCGAACTGTCTCGGTGGGGCCACATAAATCGGCCCATTTATTTTACGCGACCAACAGTCAAGCTCGGTATTGTGCTGCGTCGAAAAACCACTTTTCCCTAGCGTGGTGGCAACGACGCCTCCATACCGGCTTTGATGGCCGGCGAAATAAGCGACGCTCTTCCCCTGTCCCCGATTGGTTCCGTTGGAAATGCTGCCGGCCGGTTCGTGTTTTCTGGAAGAAACCCTTCGGTGAAGCTTGAGAGCGATGCTGCACAGCGATAAAACCAGAAATTGCTGAATTCCTGTGGAATAATTAAATGGCACCCTCGGGCGTTTAAAATACTTGTTTGCAATGTTATCTCGAATCTTTCGCGGAGGAAGCTTTCGTTTTTATTCTTCCGCTTCTGCTGGGGGGTCTTTTTTTTCTCCTGGAACGTTTCGAGGTATCGACGCACGCGCAACATACGTATATCGGTTCTTTCAGCTTTGAAACTTTACCACTTTGGGATGAGTGGTGAAAATCGTGTAGTACTAGGAAACGCGACAGGGTGCTGGATATCGTTTAAAACTGAGAGACAGAGCGTACCCCGGATGCACGGTAAAATGGAAAATTACTAAATTCCTGGAAGATAATTAAACTTCACCCCGGTGACCAGCCACGACCGTATCTTCACCAGCTCGTACGTCGACCGCAGACCGACCTACATATTTCAAAAAGTACACTCCTCGTCGCTGTCCCGTCCCCTGTACATTGTACTAACTAATTATATAGGAAAGAGAAAATATAAAATAGTTTCTATCAAAGTTCAGGATACAACACCCCCGACGATACTTAAACAAGAACAAATATTTTCCTAATATTCGACTCACGTATCCCCTCGCGATAATCGAAGCTCGTCGCCAGCGGGCGGTAAAACGGAAAATTACCGGATTCTATGGGAATAATTAAACGGCACCCCTGCGGACGCGCGATCGCACCCTTCCCTCGAACGAACATCCAGCTTCCACGAATTTATCGCCGCCCTCGTGGATCTTACGGCCGTTACGAATCGGTTACACCTTTCACCGAGCAACGATTAACGTCGCACCACCCCGGTGAAGCACGGTGCTTCGTGCCTTCTCGCGGCTGTACACGGGGGGTGTGAGAGGCAAAGAAGCGGATAAACGGGGAGCGACGTCGGGGTCGTTGCGAGGAAAAGCATGAAAAGGGAGACGGAGGGAGGAGACAGAGACAATGTGGCGGGATAATCGCGCGAAACGATTTGCTCTTTTCACGGCCGATTAAACAGGCAATCTGTTGACCGAGCAAGAAAACGACTGGGGTGGATAGCCGACGATACGATAGGAGCATTCGAGTGTCGATTCGCGTCATTGGTGTAGTCGAGCCTCGAGGCTAGATTTTTCGTGGCCCGTGAATTACCGCGACACGTCCACGGTGCTTCGTTGGTGATGGAGTAAACGTACGCGTCGCCACGTAGAGCTCGCGTGGGAGTGTAAATGCTGTATTGAAAGACCGTGACGCGGATAAAAGTAGTACGGCGATTAATTCACGAGGTTATGATATGGACGCGCTGCCGTTGCTCGTAGCTCGCAAAACGTAACGGCCGTAAAGTTTGCAACAACTGATACGGTACGGCGTGTCTTATACCGCGGAACTTTGACACTTGAAAAGGCCATTACGCTCGCGCTGCTTTATTATAGATATAGCTAGCTTCCATTTAACCGGAATGCTAAGAAAAGGTGCGCAGGTAGGTTGACAGGTATCGAATAACCCTGCTACCTCGGCGTATCGCTAGTAATTCCTCGACGCGGAAAACAACCGCATATTATTTCTGTATCATTGAACCGCACAGTCTTACGGGCCCTCCAAAAGATCTCTTTTTCCATCATGGAAAGCGGAGGCGCCGATGAACGTAAAGGAAATAAAGAGACGAGTACGAGGTACTTTACGAAAAAAGAAAAAAACAAAATTGTTGGCAAGAACACGCCGGGATGACAGATTAGCGATCGTCGAAACGCGGCTTCCGTACCGAAAGCGGCCATTTTCGTACGGCAGCCGATAAGCAGAAGTGTCCTGAGGACGAACGAGGCTTCTGCTTCGAATCACGAGCATCTAACCGCGCGGGCGGCGCGTTTGAGGGCTTATCTTGGTCTCTGGTCTACGGCTGTTCCTCCCGTGAGCTTGAACATGGTGCCGTTAGCCTGTTCGCCGCGGGCGACCTCCATTCATGCGTCCAATTTAGACGTCAGTGATGCAAATAAAGCACAGGGTCCCTTAATCGATCGTCGATCTTCGAGCCCTTCCTGCCCTGTTCACCCTTTTCTCCTTTCAACACGAACCGCGTTATTCGCCTGGCAATCTTTTCGTGAAATTCGGAAATTAAAAAATTCGATAAATCAGCCGACGAATAGGATTTTGTCGGACTAAGTGAAACGTTGACGTGCTCGTCCGACAAGAATTTAGTATCGCCTAATTTTTTTTCTTTCTCCCAGTAATTATTCCTCGTTTCCATTTCGTTTCACTCGACGGAACAATCTATTTGCGAACGATCCAAGATCCTGGAATGGTTTACTGTAGCCGGCCCGCAAGATGAACGAATCTGTCCCTCCGTTTAACAATTCCTGCCGGCAACTATGTCCACGGCCGAGCGTTCGAGGCATTATGCTAATGGCGCCGACAAAGCTGGCGTTGTTCTCATGGCAACAATCCAAGCGAGGATCGGCGAACGTTGTCCACGAGAACGGGGACAAGTGCAAGAAAAACGGGGGCGCAAAAGGGGTGACGTCGTGGGACACGCGAATATCGTTAGTCGAGGCAATTACGAGATAGAGAGAAAGAGAGAGAGAGAGAGAGAGAGAGGGGGGCAGTCGGAAAAGCAGCGGGGGCTGCGTCGGGTCGTAATTCACGCGGGGGACAAGAAAATCTTTTATCACGGTGTCGTCGGTGTCATTAGTCCGCCGAGCCACCGCGAGTTGGCCGTGCTCCAATCCCTTGGGAGTCATTACCTAATTACCCGTGCCGCTTTATGAATACTTACATGTCGGCCTCTACGGTTCGCGCAGAACGGCGAGGAAAGAATGAAGCGGGACCTGGGGGTGGGGGGCAACGTGGACCAATTCGTCGACATTTATTTTCAGGCCTTTAAACGAACATTTCGCTCGGGTCGTAAATGTCTAGCTCGACTCGATTCGGAAACGTTAGGGGCGAGTGGTCGAATTTGAAAGTACAACCGCGCTACGAGCCGTCGTGCGTATGTAACGTTAATAATAATGATTGCGTTCGCCGTTCGCGATTCACTCGACGAGAGAGTAACGGCCGTAACGACCCCGCGAGTGGGATCGTCGAGCGAACCCACTCGTCCCGCGCCGAGTTCAAAGGGTAAACCGAGGAGAACGCGTGGAAACGTTCACAGATTTCGCGGTTCACTCGGCGGCAACGAACGTTTCAGTTCGCATTCCGTGGAAGCGCGGAGGAATGAAGTTGTTCTCGCGGGCATGTAGACACGACGAGAGATTTGTAGGTCGGCAACTGGCCCCGCGGAGGAAATATTTTCGTCCGGCCGCGGAAGCCCCGTGGAAGCGAGCGTGCACTCGGGGTACACGTACGCGTGTAACCCGTCGAAGTAAGCGGACGAGAAAGAAATGGCCGGTAAAAGTAATTCGAGCGACGGTAAACGTCCCTCGAACCTTTCGACTCCTACATTCCATGTAAATTGGACACGCGCGCCTGCTGCATGACGAGCTAGAACCGCGCTCGCTCTGTCGGAAATAAACACCTGCTAATGTCCATTAGTCAATTCTTCTTGTCTACAGATTTTTTCCTTTCTTTTTTTTTTTTTTGTCACGCCCGTGCAGATAGACACGGTTTAATGGCGTGGAAGCGAACGCGTACAGTCTATATAGATATAATCGAAGAAACGACACGCCGAAATCGCTTCGACACACCGATCGATCGCGTGCCTTTCCAATTATTCATCGGGCGAACGATTTCAAGAGCGTTTCGAGCTCGCTCCATATCCAGGAACGACGGAATTTAATTACACGGCTACCGGTATTGGCCGTCCGTGAACGGAAAGATCACCGAGGGACACTCGGTTTGATTGAACGCTGCCGCGGTGCCCGGGATGGTAACGCGATCGGTACGCCTGGCGATTTATTCCAACGGCCGAGTGCGCGTCGTTATTAAATAAAAGTGGACCGTCGTTGAAACGCGATCATTCTTCAGGAGTGCGCAACGTACGGTGGCCTAATGGAAAAATACTTTGCTCTAGGGTGTTGCGTGCCAATAATCGACGCGGAGCGCGAAACGTCGCATACTCGCACCGGGTTCGGGTTCACGCGCGAGCCGTACAATAAGATCGGGCCCTCTTTGCCGGAGAAAAACGGCCGCGAGCAAATCGATTCCTCGAAGTGCACGGGCTGTCCGGGAACATTGTTACCACGGCCATTTAATGCCTCGGTTTCGAAAGTCGCACGACGTATCGGCGAAACATTGTTAACTCGTGAAATTGCGTTGCATTTAATAAAACGCCTCGAGCTTCTTTTATCCCTTTTTTTTCCGCGCTCGATTTGCGTACTTTTATGGCCCATTACATTAAGACAAACATCGTTCCGGGCGATAGTTTCGAACGTTCTCTCTGTTTTTATTCTTCTGGCACCTGTGCGCGACGTCGCCACCGGCTGCTGCTTACCGATAAACGTTTGCCGATAGTTTCCTTCGATTCGTTTAATCGACGATCGATGCAACGGGTGGTGGGAAGTTTGTTTCTACCGGTAAATAACAATTCACAGCTGGTAGCGTCTGCCGTACGAAGTTTCGTGCTCCAGCAGTCTCGAAACAAGTGATCGATGCGCCCGACAATGTACATACATATCCACGTCCTGTCATTTCCACCGAAGTATACCCGGCGATTTCACCGTTTTACCACTTGCGTGGCAAATAATAGATGAGGTTCAATTGTGAAAATTTTCAATGTTTCTCCCCGGTGTCTTCCAGCGACGTAAACCCCCCTTGTTTCGCCTTATCCGCCATTATTCAGCACGAGGACGACCGTGTCCGGGCGCATCAATATTTCTACGCGTGGGAGACCCCTCGAACATTCGATTGCAAGTTGTCTCCGAACGATGCCCAAGGAAATACAGGAGAACCCTCGTTCACCCGCCTGTTCCAGAATTCTGATTCAGAATTTAACGCAACTCTGAATCCAATGGCGATATCGAGCTAAACGAAACGGCTGCGTGGCGAAATTCGTCGCGGACGATTCCCACGGGCGAGCCAATCTAGCGGAAAGCTGAGGGAAAACGTCGACGAAGGCGTCGACGAAAACGCCGGCGGCCTTAGGTGCGCGCACAGGTGGCGACGCTTGACACTGTGCACCGGCACGTTCCATCTCGCGATTATCCTGATCGATCGGCGGAGTTGTTTCCAATTACGCGGCCCGTTGGCCAACGATCGTCGACAGGATCGTTTCCAATGGATTTTCCAGCGGCAGCGGAGTATGCGACCTTTCGGAACGAATCACACGCGGGCTCGTTTCGCGAATCGATGGGATACGATCGACGTGTAATATCGGTGGGCGAAGCTGCGATGCACTTGGCTCTGCAACGACGGGACGGATCGCGTTGGCTTATCCGCGGGGATTGATCGATCGATCCCTCCAATTACGGGTAACGACGGCCGGGCCTGAACGTTGCGCAAGCAGCGAGAGGCTCGAACGATTACTCGTGTGCTTGGAAATTGTCGTATTTTCGACACTCTTTTCTCTTCAAGTCTCGAAAGTGGAATGGAGACTTTTTTCCAGCTCGTTTGATCCCTTTCGTCTCGTACATTTCTTGTGTCGATCCTGGCTTTCTCTAACTTCTTTTTCGGTTTTTTCTTTCCTTTTTGCTGCCCCCGTTTCTGCGGCATTGTAATTGTGACGTGAAACATAGGAAAACGTTTCCCGTTTTTCCGAGGACAGGTGTCGTTAGAATTTCGCGTAAGGTCCACCTCGACTACATTTTGTTTATCAAGCTCGAATAGAACGCGACAGGTTTATCCGCCGCACGCGTACAGTCGATGGTTTCTCACGAGACGCCGTAAATCACGCCTCCCATTGACCATTTAATATCGGCTGTCGCGCCGCGTGTATTTAATAATTCTTCGCGACATTACGGCAATAAGCTCCACCCGCTGGGAGATTGATATCAATTGATAACCGCCGCGTTAAGTCGCCACGAATTTTTGTCGAGCCTGCGCGCTCGAACGCAGCCCGCACTAACGTCGTGCACGGCGAACAGACGCCGTTTTAAATTCATTTCTCCCTTTGCGCACCGTAGGATCTAATTAGTCGCTGTTTATTGAGAAAACATAAGGCTCGACGTCCCAAAGGATTAGCGGCGCGTTCGCGCAACAAGATTCCCCTATCCTTTTCAGGCAAAAAGGGATAAACGCATCAGGATCGAATCCGTTTAATGCTCGTTGACACAGCTGTCTTCGAAATCGTTCGTAGAATTCTTCGACCGGAACACCGGGGCTTTCGATCGAAAAATCGAAGCACGAACGTGTTACCCATGATTCGAAGTGACGCTCGAACGCCGCACGAATGTTGTAATCGTCAATTCGCCCGTAGATAAAAGGCAAACGAAAATGTACCTGGAGTATCGTCGCTTGCCCGACGATTAGCCCTCGGGTGAATTTACACGAGGCGATACTAGAATGGCTGTTAATTAGGCTTAGCGGCTTGTCGTGCACCGTTGATCGCCGCCTTGTACGGACTGACGACTAAACTAAATGGAGGATCGACGGAGTAGGAAAGAAACTGGTCCCCCGTCCTCTCGTCTCGCTCATACCGTTCTTCGCTTTCGCCCTCCCGTAATTCCTCTTTATTGCTAGCTCTAGGACCGCCGTTGGTTTATTCGGAATTATGACTGTGGCCGGAAAGAAGAAACCAAACGTACGACTGCTCGGACGAATATTTTTAGACTCAATTAACAGCGTGAAGTATTGTTTAAATTAATTTTTTTTTCCCCCTTGCACCGGTGTTCATGAATATTCGTTCCGTCTTTTTTCCTCCGTTTTTACATAACGCAAAAAACAGCGGCACCTCCGTAGAATTTCTACACGCTTCTTGCGTATCCTCCACGCGCGAGAAACGTCGAGCGATGTGACTGCTCCTACAGCGCTAATTAATTCCCGTGGAAGAAAAAATGGACGCAGCGTGAACGGTCGGAAGAGCGATTCGTGATAACAGTCTCGTGCGAGAAATTCGTAAACCGATCAATGACGGAGCTATACGCGCTGTCGTCTTTTTACCGTCGCCTCAACGAAGCGTGCCGAACGGCGCAGAATCGGATTTCCTACAATCGATTCATTAACGATCCGCTCCTTAGACCCGTCACATTTTCATTCGATTCCGGTTACCGTTTTCTCCTTCGCAAGTTTACTTGCCGCGCAAGTAAACTGTTCGGAGAAACAGACTGCCGATCGGCGAAAAAGGGGGACGTCGTTTTAACGACAATCGGATAAATAACTATCCAAAAAAATGATGACGAGCGATGTAGCGAAAACGTTGACATAGCGTTCCATCTCTCTCTCTCTCTCTATTTCTCTTTCTCCCCTCTCCTTCTTTGCCTGACAATTAATTGTCCGGCGTGTAACTAATCGTAGTTGCCGTCTCCACTATCAATCACCCATTAGAATGGTAATTAACAATAACAAGGTCGATTAATCATCGAAGTACTTATCGATAATTTTATTCGCGTACAATATTATAGATGAGATAAAAGACGCGTTATTGAATGGCACAAATCCGTAATTGATCGACGCTCTAGTGAATGTTCTATCCTTCTTTTTTTACTCTCCTCTTACGGCTAAGGAGAAGCTCGAGCAGAACGCGATTTTTATTCACCAATTTAATCCACCCAGGTGCGTTAATAGACCGCGTCATTAATAGAATCATTTGTCCGTTTCAGCTTTTCTTCGCCGGACAGGCGATGCAAGTTGCCTCGATGTTATTAATAAGACCGCGTCAAACTAACGTCTATCTATCGAGTATCGTGCGTGCCTCGACGTCAGTGTATCGGTGAATAACGCCGGTTGCCTCTTCGGGACACTTTGATCCTTTCACCGCCACTCCCGATGTGCATGGCTTTCGCTTCGATGCAACGCTATCGTTCGATTCGCGTTCGCGAACCACGTCGATTGATTCGGCGAAATAAGAGAAGAAAGAATGAACGGGCCTCGGGGGGGTATCTTAACCAAGCAATTTCGATGATTCATTTGGAATTCGCTTTGGGGAGGAGGCTGCAGATAATCCCTTGAAAATTCAAGCACCCTCGACGCGATGTACGCTTGGCAACGAAATTGCCATACGAAAGGTTCATTATTTTTCGTACGGAAAAGACCTTCCGACCGTTTTCTAATACAAACGAATATGAGCTAATACAAGCGAAAGTAGAGGCCTCGTTGTCTGCAATAAGCTCACGCAGGCAACTGCACGATACTTTGTCACAAAGTTACGACAGCTCGAAGATCGACGATTTTTCGACGAAAATTGAGTTCGTCTCGAGGACCGGCGGCGGGCTTTATCCCTCAAATATAAATTTCAATTTATAATTAAAACGGGCGACGTTCAGCCCCCTAAATTTTCCGTCATCTAGAATTATTATTATTAATGTCCATTAACGATCCCGCGGAATCAGCATTATTTTCCGGATTACGGAACGCCACGCAAGTCCTGTCACCTATATCAAAAGCGTGCACCATAATGGCGTCGCCGTGCATCGGGACGGTCGATTTCATTGAAACCCCCGTCACCGAAGCGGTGCAAGATCGATCGACCGATATAACCGGCTAACAAACTCGTAACTCAAACGAAATCGATCTGGTTTTTCATGCCGCGGTCGACTAACGCGACTTTCAACCGCTGTCGTAACTATTATCGGCGATGTTCTCTCGCGGCGTGAGCGTATATTATCGCGAATGGGTCGCGAGTCTGGCAGCGCGTCGACCGATCGTTTCACGGTGTTCACCCGTAGAATTCGCTTCGTCTGCTAAAAACCGCCATTAAAATCGACAAGCCTCTGTCTATCGTTCCCGCGGCGTTTTTCTCGCCGCTGGCAGCAAGGACGGGGGCAGGCCTTCTGTGTCCGGTGGAACGCAATTATGATCACGGCGATCCGACGATGCTTCTGAGTAACGCAATTTCAATCGAACGGCTGATTACAATTTACCGAGGAACGAATGAACAAGGGGGAGGTGGGATTTGATTAAAAAGAAGAAGAAAAGGAGAGAAGGAGACGAGGGAGGAGAAAAGGAAGGAAAGATACAAGGGGATTAAAAGTAGCTGATTCGAACGGATTTACGGGCAACGACACGTTAACGAGGGCAAATCGAGAAACGCCAGAGGGTCTCGTTAATTACACCGGCCGCGAGGCTAATTTGCCGAGTTCGATCGCGCTTTTAATTCGTCATTCCATTAGGCGGACCGGCATTTCCACTGACGACGAGTGGCCGCATGGCCGTGTTATTAAATGCTAATTATATGGCTGTCAAGCTGTTCCTTTCTTTCCTTTTCGCCTTTTCGCTGATTCCCGCAGTGACCCCTGGTCCGGTACCGCTAAATGATTCACGCGCGATCGGGAAAATTGCGCGAAGCTATTCGCGATCGTTTTTACGATCGGGAATGTTAGCGTTCCGTTTTAGAAAATCGTCGCTTTGTAACGAACCCGTGCTGGCTGTCGCCTCGTACTTTATTATTTCCCGTTTCCTTCCCTGCCCGTTTTTCTTTATTTATCTATTTCTCTCAGTCACCGACGTATTGGCCGTCGGCTGCACGATTTCTGTTCGCGAGCATATAAATCAAGATTATTGGTAGCCGGGGGAAAAAAGGAAGGCGGACGAGGTAATAGAAAAACCATGATAATTACAGTAATGAGAGAAAGAGTGGCGTACAGGTGATAGAATCGTGAAGGGTCGTGGGCCCGACTATGTAGGAAACGATCGAGCTATTCATTTTGTGGGCCGACTGTTTCGTGTAATTAATATATCAAGCCCGGTATGGGAATTATTCCCTTCGTACTCGCGGGCACCGGGTCCCTGCTGGTTGCTGTTTGTAGCTTGTCGAAAACGCCGCTCTATCATTTGTCTAGTCGATAGCCACCGCCCTTCGGTGCGCGTCACGCCACTTTCCGCCTTTCCAGCCCTTCTGTCGATCGCCAGTTGCCCCATCGTCCCCCTTCCAGCTAGCTGGAACGTGGCATGAACCACCGGCAGTAGTATGGAAAATAATACGAAAGATATTACACGAATGTTTTCGCCCCTAATCGAACTAATCGTCGATTGACGACCACCCGGGAGACAATTATTAATTTAATTGCACTTCGGAAAGGGACTCTTCTCGAGACACGCGGATCACCGAAACGTATCGTTATTTCTGTATATTCACCGCAGCTGAATTGTCTCTTCTTCCCTCGGGACTTCGAACGATCTTCCGTCCACGGCTTCCGATTTCGTATAGATAGACACCACGGGAAACGAGGGTAGCTTTCTCGAGAAACGTCCAGTCGGGACGAGCGCTGATTTATACGAGCAAAAGTGTCTTAACGAGTGGGCGACCGCGGTAGCGTGTTCGTGGAACTGCTGGAATGCAACCCCGATGACAGAAATGACTTTCCGAGAAGCATCGACTTTCTGGCGTGTTACTCAATACCGTATAAACCGGCGAGCGTTCGACTGGACATTGCACCCGAGGGAATCGCGACGTCGATTTCCGGGGTTGAGCGTGCTCCAGGGAAACGGGGGGTCGCGTCCCCGTGAACCCGTCGCGACGACGCGATTTCCAGCGTCGAAAGATCCGGAAATCGGTCGACTGATCTGTCAGCGAGGTAATTTCGTCGGCGGACATACATTATGTCACGAATCGTCCTATTTTGTAACAGACACTTCGGTCAACACCGAATTCCCGATAACGTACTCGCTACGATTTATCAGAAATCCACGCGACTGTAATATCTATCACGAAAAGGACAGGAATCTTGTATCGAGTAAAGTTTTCACGCATGGGACCAAAGGTGAAGCTCCATAAAACTTTCACGGCTGCAATTATTTCGAAAATGCAGCACAACGGATGTGGCTTTCTTTTCCTTTTTTTTTTAACATCGGGTCCGTTCTCGAAATCGTGCGTAACGCAACTTTTCGACTTCCTCGTCGTTTTACGTGAACGCGTCGGGGCGCAAGTACGGCAACGTTAACGGGCTAGCTAAGACGACGTCGCGGGAGGATCCCCCTGGGAACACGCGTGTTGACTCACGCCACAGGAGCAGGCTCGTAAAGGCTTGCACACCAGAGACACGCTCACGCACATGAACACATCGGTCTCCGAGGGTGGAGGGAAAAAAATGGTTAGTGGCTTCTAATTGCAGAAGTGACGACGCCGTAACTAATGACCGGGAGACGACGTCCTGTCAGTGGCCGCGACGAGACGGGCGTCCCCCGACGAGGTGCGGACGAGCGGGCATTTTAAATGCGCCAATGAAAAGCGTGGCCTGCTCTTCCTTTTCTGCTTCCGGCGATCCTGTGTTTACCGTTCCGTAGAAATCGTCTGCTTCTTGCGGCCGTGATCGTCGAGTTGATAGCTGGACTCGCGCAAACGAGGGTAGACGTTGCTGATTTTTCGTCTCGTTCTGTCGGACAACGAAGATGGATGATGAATATGGTTTTTGTGGTAGGGGAGGGGTGGGCAGCGACGACTCAATCTGCACGGGCGTTTCGTCGAACGGATTCGTGGAATACGAATATTGTCGCGAGCGGGTCGGGTATGGTAAATAGATTCGCGGTTCGCCGCGAGGGGTTAACGGTTTCGACGAGCACGAGGAATCCTTGTGGTAATTACGCTAATCAGCGGCACGTGAATCGAGCGACTGTCTTTCGACGGTCTGAAAGCCGCTAAAAGCGGGTGAGGGACGACAGGCGCCGGAAATAGAAGCGGCGCGGCGCGGCGCGGTACGCGGGGCGGGCGAACGCGCGACACCCGCCGCGAGGATGAAGCAAGATGGAAATCTGAGAAAGAAGTCCGTTTTAATAGGATCACCGCGCCGCGGTCAAACAGTTCTTGAAGCGCCTGTTATTTCAAGAGACGAGAAAGAGACGTCTCGTCGGCCGACGTTACACTTATTCTCGCCTGCGCCGGCCGCGACGCGTTCGAGGAATTGTGCTCGACGAAGTCACCCTCGACAGACATTGCGCTCCCCGTGGAGGAGTTGCGCGATCGCGCGTTGCAAATCGGGACGATTTAATTTCAACCCGTTCTTTTCTGATATTCGAAGGATCGAATCCGAACGAACGTTCGAGCGACGCCAGTCGATGGAGCTAAGAGTTTCGCCGCGATTCGAGTGTTCGTCGAGCCACTTTCACCCTCTTCTTTACTGCCGAGGGTGGCTCGAGAAAATGAATTCAACCGATTACTGGCTGCCGCGTGAAAATAGTGGAAGGCGGAACGCGAGGCGCGCGCAAAGAAAATATATCTATTCCGCGGCGTCGAGCAAAGCTCGTACGGGGGTAAATAAGCCCGTTCAGGCAGGTCGTAAGCCCGGCCACGAAGAAGACGATGGAAAGCCAACTGTTCGTGTCTTCATCAACGGTCCCGTGAAGGGGGACCACCCATCAGGAGCAATATCGTTTCATCAGTCGCTAATATCACTGCTTCGAGTGGTTCAACACCTTGTAACGCCAGGTGGGATGTTAACGGCACCGCAGGAAGTCCTAATGAAGACAAATCTTACCCAAAATGGCGGCCATACCTATTTCCTGCTCCGCCTTTCCCTTCCTCTACCTGTTTTTCTTCGCCTCCTCTTTGTTCGCCCGTCTGGTGTTCCTTGAAATCGATTCCACGTCCGCCATTTCCCCCGTGGGCCTGGAAAATTTGATACGCTTCGTTAATTATAGCTGTTGCCCGCTTGGATAATCGAATTAGGTGCCCTCGAAATCTTCCCCGTATCCCATCCTTCTACTTCAACCGCCAGAACGGAGGATCGATTGTTGCGAGAAGACGATCGATCACGGTTTCACCTTCCACTTCGTTGCGGAACAGTGACCAATATTTGGAACACTTTACAACAATCGACGCGAGTTTCACAAAGTTCGTGTAAATGTACACATGCACGTATACCTACCACTTAAGCGTCATCCAAAGTCACGAAATTTCTTCCCCCCGACCTACGAAGACGATATTCCGGCGCAAACCCAGCACCGAAGGAAAAGATGGCGCACGGGTGGCGTGGAAGAAAATTGCATTTATAACCCGGCGAAAAATCAAACGATAAATCTCCGCGGCCCGGCTCTGCCCTTGGGCCTAAACGACTAAATAAGTGTTCCAATTTCAAAATTACCCGCTAAACGATTTGTGGGCCGGCAGAAAATATATCGTTGACATGTGGGCAAAGCCCCTCGGGTTCGCCGGGGGAGGATGTACCCGGGGGCATGAGAGATGGAATAAGACGGGGACCGCGGACGACAGACGGAGAAACGCGTATCTGTATCCGAGCGGGATGAGAGAAAAAGGGAATGAAGAGGCGCGCATGGTTGCCGCTGGGAGACAAATGACCGTCGACCGACGGAAGACACATCCAAATTGCTCCACGGTGTCGCTGTCCCGCCTCTTTTTACGTGTCCTCTTTCGTATATTCTTCGCGGCGTTCTCCCGAGTCACGAGCGAACGACCTATTAGCAAAATATTCGTGGAAGCGGCGACGCGTGCCACCGGCGAGCTTTTCTAACGAGTATTTTGATACCCGCGATGCCTCGGATGTTAGCCCGTCACCGGTCAGCCACGGTCTTATTTATAGGAGACTCGCGGGTCGTTCCGTTCACGGATGACGGTGCCCTCACGGGGTTGAGGGCGAAGGTGATCGAGCCCTCGAGGCGTTTCTTGCACACTTATTTTTCATTGAACGCCTTCGGCTATCGTTTAGACGTTTAGACGACGACGCGGCGAACGGTTTCGCGTTCTATTGAAGAACGAACTCCTGCGAGTAGCTTTTCTCGAGATTAACGTCGGGCTGCTCGATCGGTCTTCACCGCGCGGCGATACGCGCTCGCTGGAACTCGAATTTTTCCTCGCCGCTTTTTGTGCGGCTAAACGAGGACGCAAATGCGGGGGACGATGAATCCGTTAATGGTCGATTAAGATACCTTCGAATTTTCCACTTATCGCGGTTCAATTAATTTACGAAACCGTGGAAGTAGTAGCCGCGTTGAATCGAGCGGCGCACCGGTCTCTTTTTTTTTTTTTATGAGATCCGTACACCTTCCTTTCCCGCGATTCATGCCACTAACCGGTCGGCTAGTTTTTCGTCTCGCTCCAAAAATCACGTCGATGGTCTTGCAGACAGGACGGTCCGCCATTCGATAATTCCGCATTATACACGCTTCTACTTTCTTTGTGATCGCTCGTAACCGCCGCTCGTACGCTCGTTTCTTCAACGACCGCTCCTCTGAAGGACCGCGGTTGATATTCTCCATCTTTTCCTCTGTTTTTTTCTTCCTTTCTTGCGGAACAAATGACTCGGGGGCAACGTAGGAATCAATGCTTTGGAAAAAAAAGCTGTAATTATTGCCGGTTAATTGTCGTGACCGAAGCGTTTGAAAAATATGTATACAGATCAGGATTTAATAGGTTAACGTCTCACTTAGCGTGTCCATTGATCGAGAAACAGTTCCCTCGAGTGCTAGAACATTCTTTTCATCAAATGAAAATCCGGGGAAAAAATAAGGTTAACCAAAATTCTCGCGGCCACGTAGACCCGCGAAGAACGTTAACCATTTTTCGTTCCACGAGTGGCGCAACGCACCCCCGGGCCCCTGCACGTCTAGGAAAACCTGCCACGCTCGTTTGTTCGAGTAAGAAAAAGCGAAAGCGTTTCACGCGTTTTTGTGGCCGCAACGAACAATGCGCGTTCGTTAGTTCGTTGTGCACGTTTCTTTATCCCCGCGAGACTCGCCTGTCTTGGAATATTTTCACCTGTCCCGAACATTTTCGTTCGCAGCAATTTCCGGTAAAAATCGTCGAACCGTTCGCCGCGGTGGCCTCCGCTTTCTTTCACGACCGATCGCCGAAACTGTACGTCGTTTTTTCTCCCCCCTCGATGCTTCTACACTTTCCTTTCCGTTTTCAACCGTCGCTTCTCTATCCGTGCGTTCACGCACGAGGAGAGGATCGTCGAGCGTATCGTCGATTCGAAAGTTCCAGAAATTATCCGTCGCGTGAATCGGCGGATCGATTGAATTTTCCATCGCCGTGGAACCGTGTCCTAGGCTCGACCGTGTTAAGTCCAGCTAACGAGAAACTGTTACCAAACAATTTATTAGACCGCCGGTTTCAAGATCGTCGCGGCCCTTAACTCCGATTCCATCCTATCCGACTGATTTCTGCCCGAGCGGAACCAAAATGGCCGCCCGTGCGCTCGCCCCTGTTGCGCCGCGTTCATTTGGATAAATTAACCACACGTTACCCCTTTTACGGCCGCGCCGTCGTTTCCGTTGACATTTATCGTCGAACTTTTTACGAGGACGGTTCGGCAAAGCGGACTAGTTTTTACAGGACAATTAACTAGCGGTTCATAATTCTACTTCTCGTTTCGCTTATTCTATTAACGCGTGTGCCATTCTAACGCGGCAGCACACAATTCGTCGTTTAATATTTAACAATCTCACGCCCGCCTTGCCCTTAACCACGAGTTCGCGCACGCTCCGTCCTCTTTGCTTGTCGCGAATAACCAAACGGACATTAGCGGGCACTAACGATCGTCGCCTCGCGGCGCGCCGCCTTTGCCTCGTCGGATCCATAAAAATTCGCGAGATCTACGACAGCAAGAGTGAATCGACCTCTGACACCGGCCATCCGCCATCGATCGTGCTCGATGGTCCCTCGCCGATGGAACGCGACGGTCGCGACTTTATCGCTCGAAGCGCACGACGCTATCGTCGGGGAGAGAAGCGCAGGAAAAAAAAAGTCAAAGGTGAAATTCCAAAGCTCGCCGCGCGTACCTACTTGCATGCGCTGCCTCCCTGTCCTTCTCTTTCTTTCGACGGTATCAATAGCTGGACGCGGCGACACGCCAATTGGCGTGCGGAAACTCGGCTGCCACCGCCGCGTCGCGTCGCTTCGAGTGCCAGCGCGATGACTTCCGCTTGGAGGGACGTCGTACGTCTGCGGATTAACGCGTTAAAATAAAATTTACGTTGATAGCTTATTAATGGCGGACGGTTGCGCGAGACGAATGACGCCGCTGCTTTTAATATATTCGCGGCTGTAATTCGACGGGGTGAGGCGGACGTGGATGGAACTCGTGAAGTTAATGACGCAAGACCGCTTTGCAGCCTCGATTCGGTCCCCCCGGTAACGTCTGCGATCCTCGCGTCCTTCGAATAGTTTTTGGTCGCTCTTTTCCTTTACTTTTCTTCGCCATCCCGCATTTTTCACCATCGTCCGCCGTAGAATGTTGACTTTTCCTTCGGTTCGAAACCGCGACGGCGGCAGGGCGGGGGTGGGGATTCGAAGGGCGCCGCTTTTGCCAACTACGCTGGTTGCGAACGTTTCAAAGAAACAGGGGAGGACGGACAGGGATAACAGGTCTTGTAATGAAGCACGATTTCGGCGGAGTCACCGTGTTAATCGAACGACCGTTTCTGGCCACCTGTGGTCCACCTAGGTGGAGCGTTGCGGCAGGTGGTCCGATCGCATCCCCTTCGGCGATCGGCGACGTCAGAAGCGACGGGGATTACGCGATACCTCCTCGGGTCCCTTCTTGTCATTCGAGAGTACCTTATCGTTCGTTTCAATAATAAGATGATCGTGTATCTGTAACACTGGTGTTAGCTGCGAGCAGTACAATTACGGTGAACCGCGGGGAAGGTATTTCAAATCGAATAAATAACAGCAATGTCGCATTACCATTGCAGCAATGCAAAAATTATATAAAAGAGGGTAGTTAAAGAAACGGACGTTGTAAAAAAAAATATATATATACATAAAAATTGTGATCTACTTCGCTCGAAATAGCCCGCGAGCTTTAAGCTAGAAAGAGGGAACGGGCGAGGAGAGGATCTTGGCGAAGTGTAAAGCACAGCGTAATCGTCAAAGAAAGGTGAGAAAATCCGCGAGAAAGGGTGAAACGGTCCGCGCCATCTCGGCGGAGTGAGGGGGAGGAGGAGAATTACGAAAGGACAGCCGAAGCGGCGAATTCGTGAACATCAAACGAATTAAATCTCCGCGGCGAGTCGACCGCAGAAACTAATATCTCGGCGAGCTCTCTCTGCTTCTTCTTCCGCTCTTCGTCGCTTCTGCGTCGCGTTTCAACCGCCCCTGCATCCCTCTCTCTCTCTCTCTCTCTGTGTGTGTGTGTGTGTGCTCGTGTGTGTGTGTGTTTCGCTTCCCTCGCCATCGTATTTCTGGATTCCGCTCCCGAGACTTTCGAGCCTTCGCTGCTACAGAGACAAAGTGAACGACGACAAAATTATTATCGTTTCGAAATCGCGTTTCACGAAAAAGAAGAAGACGGCGGAAAGTTGCGGGGGCAAAGCGGGGCGGGGTTCGAATGGAAAACGGCCACGGCAAGAAACGGCTCGTAAACCGAGGCGAAACGTTAATCTGGCCGATGGACGCGGAGCATTTTTGCGGCAGCTTCGCCTTAAACGGCCGTCAGATGATAAAGTAGCAGCGAGACGATGTAATTTTCGAGGTAAACGAGCTGGTACGATCGTAATTAGCCCTGACACTTGTAACGGACCGGCGGCGTTAGACGCGTGCAATTAGACAATTCATTCGATTAGAGGAGGGGGAACAGTTGCCGGAGCGGCGAGAAGGGAAAAAACGGAAAAAAAGGAACGGAAAGCGGAGGGATGAAAAAAGGGGCGGGGAGATAATGGAGAAAATGTTGGTCGATCGCCGGAGATATTAAAACGGTGAATCTGCATGGTTCGCGGCGACGTAATAACGCTCTCGACGAGAGCTAAACGTTCCGCCGTAATTAAGTTGTTTCCGGGCGCGATTCAGATACCTGGCGGAACGTGTCCATTGAGGAAAAACAGGCGTCGATCCGGATGGGAAAAGAGGAACGAGGTGCAAGCTCGCGCGCTTAAAACCACCTCCTCTTCCGCCCGTTGCGGTACCGTTGCGGGAGCCGTTCCTGTTGCAATATCGCGATGGATATTATCGTCGATGACAGGTGTTGATATCGCTACGACGAAAATCTCTATTGTGCCCGACGAAATCGCGATTGCGAGAGCGAACGTGAACATCATCGCTCGGTCGTTATGCAATTTATTCATGCGCGATCCGCACGCGCATACGCGCAATCTTGCTCCGTCCAGAAATCAATCTCTTGCCCACCTGAAACGACGAATTCTTTCTGGAAGCTAGAAAATTTTACGATCAAAGCTAAACCGCGCGAATAGCTGAGAAATTTTCTTCCACCGATAAACGTCGAAGCCGCGACGAGAAAGAAAGTACATATCGCGATCGGGAGTTTTAAAGAGCCCCGTGAAAAAGTGACGGGAAGGTTGCATCCTTGAGGTGGACGGGCACGAAGCAAGGCCGATCGTTTATCGTCGAGGCAGTTTTCGAGCTGGACTGTACATGGCTGGTTGCGCAGGTGTGACCGATGGCGGCGTTCTTTGATCCTGCAGGAACTCCACGGCTACCTTGTCCACGACTCATCGGCCGCCGCTCTTTTTCGTCACTCGGTTCGATTATTTCCTAATGGCTAACGCCATCGCGAAAACGGCCGTCGCTAATTCCGCCACCGTTTTCCGTTGCCCGTCTTGCGCGACGCGACGCGACGCGAATATCGCCGAAACAGGACGGGTAGAAATTTGCTCGCGCGCGTCGACAACGACCAAACGATGAGCCGTTGAAACGAATTTATCGTTTAGGAAAGCGCATTGGGGTTCACTTGGAAATCGAACGAACTATCGAGATCAAAGCGCGCCACGAGTACAAATACTTGCGATTACTATTATAATATTTAAGCCCCGTATGATAATATCGCCGAGGGAAGTTGGCGTTATCGATAAAACAAGATTTAGATTTTCGTATATAAATTTCGGAATTCGTAATCGAGCAATTATCGGATTAACCGCGAGGATTCGATCCGTCCGTCCGGATTGTCCGTACCTCCGCCGAAAGCAGCATAAGGTTTCTCAACATTCGGTGTGAACAAGAAGGTCCGCTGGAATTCCTTCGACTGAACACCGTGACGAATAGGTAATACGATTTTTATGGAGAGATCCCTTCCACGCCACGAAAATGCATCTGATTTGTGGCTGGAAGCTGACGGGAGCTACGATGCGGTAGAAGGGGCCCGTGTTCTAGGGCTAGGGCCCCGGCATTCAAACACGCCCGAGGATGTCCGATTCGTTTTGCATTTCTCCTCTGGACCTCTCGTTCGGAGATTAAGAAATTTCGATACTGGAAAGAAACGTTCTTCGTGGTATCGGCTAACATTCGGAGGGAATTCGGGCCCGAGGTAGACGTAAAATTTTCTGCTTCGTGATGAAACTCGGATGGCAAAAGTGGGAATAAAATTCGAAACGAAATGAATCATGGATCGTTTATTTTTCATGGTTTTCTTTTTATCGTCCAAGCGGGGCGAAAGAGCTTCTCGTTTTATAATATTCCACCGAAATCGTTTGCCCTAGGAGATTCTTCAACAAGTCCCTTGTCGATCATTGTCTACATTCGAGCCGAAATTAGTGGAAGTAATCATCGGTGAAGAATGACGCGAGCCTCGTAACAGTTTCGGATCATAAATCGATTAGTTCCACCTTATTTCTCCGACGCATTTTCGAATCCCGTTTTTTCCTCGCCTTCCGTCAGAATAGAAGAATCGTGGGAAAGCCCACGCGACACGTGATCAGTTTCCCCACGAAACTCCATTCCACGAACTTAATAGACTTCTCGTGGCTCGTTCCACCGAAAGAAGATAATAAAAAAAAAAAGAAAGAAAGAATATCTCGTTTAACCCAATTCAATTTCTGTTGCAGAGCAAGCCAACCACCTGAACCTCTTCAACAATCGCCAACAGCCGAAGAAGAAGCGCAAGAGTCGGACGGCGTTCACGAATCAACAGATCTTCGAGTTGGAGAAAAGATTCTTGTACCAGAAATACTTGAGCCCGGCAGACAGGGACGAGATCGCCGCGCAATTAGGTTTGAGCAACGCTCAGGTGATCACGTGGTTCCAGAACAGAAGGGCGAAGCTGAAGAGGGACATGGAGGAGCTGAAGAAGGACGTGCAGACGGTGAATCCGCTCTTGGTAGCGCAGCACCATAAGACATTCTTGGAGAACGTTCAGGATTTGGGTATACTGAAGAAGCGACCATTGCCGAACAGCATGGACGAGAAATCGTAGGGAACGCGACGCCTCGATGCTCGTCGTTGAGGAAAATTCGTGATTACTTGAAATCGGAGGCTCGCAGAGAGCACGACAGAGAGAGAGAGAGAGCAGAGTATTCGACGATCTACGCGGAACGATTCTTGATAGATCGTTCGTCGTGCGTCGAATACGTTCTCGCAAACTCGACGATTGAATCGAACCTTTCGTCTCTGCGTGGAGCTTCCGATGGGATCCCTGCTGCTTTTCTTTCGCAATGGTACTTGCGTCTGATTCTGCAGTACTCGAGGGGAAAACGAGGATTGGAATCGTAGACGAAACGCGTCGAAGGTGGACCGAGGCATAGTACAAAGGGATCGTCTTCTTTGGCAACGCGTCGCGTAAAAGAGAAGTCAAGAGTGTATCGACGCGGCTGTATCGTGGAGAAGAAAGTTGCGCTTTCTTCGCGGAGAATGCATACTTGGTTCCTGTCGGTCGAGAAAACGTACAAAGACTGAGAGTCTGTAAAAGTCTGAGGCGAGACGATCGAATGGCGAACGTGGTGTGCGGAGACGTTGAACATCGTTCGCTAAAAGTAAATGTTCTGTAATAGAAGGACCGCCAAATATTCGAAACGCTGGCCGAACCCTCGTTCGGCCCATGTCTATTTTCAAACGATGCAACCCGCAATCGCGCAATGTTTTACACGGATCTTTATCCCAAAAACAATGACAGACTGGAGGCGTTAATTTAATGAAGAGGAAAATACCTTTTACGTGTCCCGACCAAAATTGTCAAATGGATTTTTCATGGTTCCCTTTAGGGGATATCTAAATGTGGAATTCCTGCGATCGTTCTACGGGCACCTGTAATATATTGTATTTATTGCTGAGAGGAGATGAAGAGAAAGAGAGAGTGAGTGAGAGTATGTGTGTGAGACAGAGAGAGAGAGAGAGAGAGAGAGAGAGAGTATTGTGGTGAATAAAAAGCCAAAAGTGATTTTGCGGAGAAAGCATCGATTATATGTATATGTAAGTTATTAAGCAAATATTACAGCGTATAAATTATAAAAAGAAAGAGGCCGCACGTCACGGGGCACTCGAAATGTACATAAAGCTGTATATACGTCGTTCATCCCCCTCGATAATATTACGCATAAACGAGAATACAGTCGTCGCGTATGATTAGAAGATGCGAAAATGGAGTCGAAGAGGGAAAAAACAATAATGGAGAGACTTATAAACGATAGATGGGACACTGCAATATACCTGGTCATCAGTTTAATTAGTGAGCTTTATGATCGCGTAAGATGTAAATCCGTATCGCGCTTGATGGTTTACGAGGTGATAGAAGCGTGAAAGGGATGGTGAGTGCGAATGCGTAAGTATGCGTGCGTGTGAACGGATTCTAGTAGCGTGTATAGTGAATCGAAATAAATGGAGACATTTAAAATAAACGTGAGGACTAATTGTGACCCGCTCCCGGTCCTAGCGTTCCCCTTTAAAATCATTCCCCTTTCCGCTTTAATCGCCATAGGAAAATAAACAGGCTACGATGCGCTATTAAGAACCATTTGAACCATTAGCAGCATTCCGATTTTAATTTATACACGGCCGCTGAGTGAAATAAAGGAGACCGAATTTTCGAACAAATTCGTACAAATTATAGTTTATTTTCCATCGAAACCCGGTCAACGGTTAATTAAATGCGTGCAGCGCCGATGGCATCGCGGTTGCATTTAACAAATTGTACAGGGCAAAGGTGAGACACCGTGGAAAGTTTCGGGTTATTCATTGCTCCGGCAAGGGGCGCGCGAGGACGATGAGGAATTATTGTCCAAAAATAGCGCGATACGCGCGGCCCTTCTGGGAATCTTTTTGAAGCCGTTCGCACGGTTTACCATGAGTCGTAATTTATTAAGATGAAGTCATTTCGCCTTTCGCGGCCGGACTACGTTCGGGCGAAGTCTGGCACTCGTCATAGGCGAACCGAACATCGTTTACACAGCATAGAAAACGCCAAATACATACATACATAGATACCGGGGCGTCAAATGGATTACAAGTTTAATCCCAAAGTAGAAACCGTTTCCTCTTAGACCAAATAAGTTCCTTGCTATTATTAACGTCGAATGTTTCCGCCTCTTTCTCCTGGATAAAAATCATCGCTGTAGCAATGAAATTACCGCAGGAACGTTAATTAGACATCGCGAAGTCGTCATTCCTTCTGTCCCTCTTTTTCTTTCACCTGCTGTCTCGCCGTTTCCCTAAACAGGAGAGATATACGGGAAGATACCCGTGCACGCATTACCGACCTACTTCCTGTGTTAGCGGAATATCTGATGCTAAACGGAACCATTTTATATCGAGTCTCGTTAATGAGCCCGTCGTTAGTCTGTCGTCATTATCTCGATATAAAACACGCGTCGTTACCGCCGTCGTTGATCGATTAATCGAGTCTGAATCTAGGATGTCTATTAGAGGCGCGATTACCCGCGATGAGCGTATACACGCTGATTACACGTTCCACGGTTCGCCTCGTGTGCAGCGACGATACCTCGAAACCGTTTCTCCGCGAAATGAACTTTTCCTGCGCGATTGCTCATGGATCCGTACAAATTAAGAAGAATAAAATAGAGGAGCTACGAACGGGATAGAAAATTGGAAAGTGGGAAGTAGGAGGAATATTAAGAGTATTAAACGTTTCGAAATTAAAAAAAAAATTGCCAACCTCCGGAGTTGATCGGGTGTAATTTTTTATTAACTCCGTGGTCCGCCAAAAGTTTTACGGCATTGTTCCCAGTACGAATAATTCTCGCGGAGCAATTGCGTTAAAACGAATGGCGCATTGAATCGAATAGAACGGCGGTTCGTAGCCGTCGCTGGCATCGACGGGTCCATATATGAAGCAGTAAGCAAGGTAGCCCACACCGCCCTGTAATTCAGGCGCCGCAACATCCAAATAAAGAATTCATAATGGCGATGATGACCACCGCCAATTTTCTCGATATAGCCGATACACCAATAACTCAGCCGATATCCAACCGGTGCATCAGCGTAATTTCCCTTATTGTCCTCGGGTCCATCCGAAACGTGAATGACATTGCACGGAACATAAACGATACCGAATCGGCTCACGACGCCCGGTACTTACGGATACGTGAGTTATCGTACGAACAACGATAACAGGAGCAAACAATCCGTTCATCGTAATCAATCGTGTCACGCGAGCATCCAGGTGTGTTCGCCATTCTCGAATTATTAATAACAAAGCTCGCGTGCGACACCGTTGATCTTGAAATATTAACTATTTTTCGATTTTTTTTCGTTCCCTTTGCGGTCCCTTCTTTCGGTTATCCGATGTATCCACGCTCCACTCTACCGTACAACCGTGGCGCAAATTGATCCTGAATTTTTGCCTCGCCGTTGCAACACGTAGAGTTGCAAGGTTCCCCGGTTATAGTTCGTCCCAAGTCGGCAAGTCGTTCAAGGCTGTAAAATCGTAGAAGGCCATACACGAGGCGTACAAGTGTAACATTTATTCGTCTCGCTTTTCCCGGCGATAGTTATTACCACCTATGTTGCCGTGAATAATTATTGCGGGCACTTTTTATTGCACCGCAATAAAAAGAACCCAGCTTAGCCGTCAACGACGATTGCAGCTTCAAGTTCAACCTATATACGCGACCGGGTCGTTTACGGCAACCCGAAAACGGTTCACCGTTTTGCATAAAGCTCGTTGCAAAGGGGATTCCCGCGCCGTTCTAGAAGATCATTTCCCGGTATCGGCACGCCCACGTAATTCGGACTCATTTACTCGTTGACTCGCTTAACCCGGAGCCAGCCGTGCGTCAGTCAGCCGGTCGTTCCAGCAGATCCATAATTTCGACGCGATTCGCTTCAACACGCGAGAAACGAGTTTCCCTCGGTCCACGATGTAATTAGACAGCGTGAATCTAGGTTGGACCCATCAACGGGCCTCGTTAATACGATATCCCTCGGATGGCCCCCTCGTTGCGCGGCCCAAGTCTTTTCTTTCCACCACCAAACTTCTCCACCGTCTTCTCCATCGTCTTCCTCTTCCTTCCTTTCCTCTACCACCTTCGGTCGTTCCCTGTCGCTTTCTCGGCCCTTCTTTTTTCCGGCCGTTTTTTAGATTCCTCGTAGACCGACTGCCCTTGCGCTCGTGAGCGGGCCCCGCTCTACCTGTCGGGGTCTTTGATCTTCCTCGCGCCAACGAGTTTCATTTACACGGGAGGTGGACTCGTTTTCGGGGCGAAACTAGCCCCGCTAACGAGAAGTCGCGAACTCTGATCTACCGCAGGACAAACCAGGGATCAACGAAGATTTCGTTCTGGAGGCGCGGCTGGTTGGATTTCCAATCAAGCCTCGCGAAATTCCAGCGGCCCCGCTCCACGGACAATGAGGTTCGACGGACGAACGATTGAGCGGTAATTTCTTCATTTTTTCTTCTTCTCCTTTTCTTTCTCGTTTCTCTCTCCTTCGTCCATGCCGGATCGTGGACGAACGAAACGGAAGAATCCGACGCGGACGCGAGGCTAGGTATAGACGTAACATGGAACGTCGGTTCGTCGTGCTACGGCGCGAATGGGACAGCTGATGAGCCGGTGTCCCCGAAGGCGATCGGCCGAGACCAATCAGCGTCCGTCCGTCCGTCCGCGCCCTAATGACACCTGCAGGCTAAAAAGCCATGATATTCAACAGTCCGGACGCTAACGAACTCTCTCTTGGTACCGTGTGATCCGCACGGAAACCGCGCGCGACCGTACGAATCGGTTGGAGAACGCCGCGCCGGGGTTCGCGCAATACCTCGCGAACCCTTTTCAAGAGAATCACGTAATTCGCCGGCAAATTGGTCGACCGGGGAGATCCGCGATGCACGATTCTCGGAAGGTCCTTGGAGTTTATCGAAGTCGTTGAGAAGAGGCTGGGAAACTGGGTATCGGTTACGAGGAATACGTATTATCCTGATTTCAGTATCGATGGAGAGGATAATCAATAGAATTTGATAAGGGAAAGATGGACGTTTTATTAATTTCTGTCAATCTATTTGGGATTAGATCTGCATATTATTATTATTATTATTATGGCTTGGTAGCTCTGTGCTTCTGTTGTAATATATTTCTGGATCTTCGTAAATTCCTGATCGTAACGACACTCGTTGCAACGAGCGGTACTAAAATTCACCTCGCTGTATTCCGCTCTATCGCCGGGAGAGAATATAGATTGTTCATAACGTCTTCTGGGTTACGCGCAAGATCGAGCAGGTGGATAGTTGGATATAATTCAGACGATAGCACGATATCGGTTCGAGCGTTTTAATCGGACCGCCAGTTTGGCCTGGTCAACCTCGGTTAATCATCGTTTGACAGTTAAATGAACGGTTCACATGGAATTAGTTTCGATATTCGTGCGGGGCTCCATTAGGAGATCGACGTGTCCGCCTTCCGAAGCGGTGTCGAAACGATCGCGTTGGTTTTCTAAGCCGCGAGTCGCCGCCGGTTAGCCGCGTACCGTGCAATTTTCCACGTGTCATTAATATCCTGGACTCGTTGCGCTAGCTTGCAAATTAAGCCCCTTAATAAACACGCCGAACGAGAGCAAAGTCGGCCTGCGTACGACGCGAACGTTAACTAGATCTGTCCAAGCGTTTATCGATCCTTCTGTTACGTACACGTCGTTTGAACGTCAACTATCGCGCAGGACGGTGTTCAGAATTCTGTCGTACACTCTCGTACAATCGACGGACGAGATCTTCCAAATGATACGATCGCGCAGTAATAATAGGGAAACCCGATGGCCTGGAATAGTAAAGGATAAAGTAACCAATGGAACGGTGACGCTGATTTCATCTGGCCTGACAGCCCGTGAGCGTCGAAGTCAGGTCTGTCAGTCAACCAACCTGATTACCCGTTCGATCATTCCTGGTAACCAGTCTGTCCGACGGGGGAGCCCCCCGCGACCGCTAACTACGACGACACTGTATAAACGATACCGATATTAGACGCAAACGTCGACCGCGCGTATCTGGAATACCGTCCGATTTAATAACCCATTTCCTATATTGTCCTGCTGCGGTGCGCTGGACAGTTGACGAGCAACGGACGACGGTAAATTAATAGGAAGCGCGATTCCCCCCTTATGCTGATCGAACGGGAAGACATCCATTCGCGAAGGAACGAATGGAATCGCGCTTGTCGTGGGATCCGCGATGGCCGTCGCGGTACAGCTTTGCGCTCGGAGACTGCCAGCGTTCGACGAACGTATCGTCGATCGACGTCGCGCGGATTCAAATTGTTACGCTTGTAAATCGCGAGAGAGCGAACGATAAAACGATGCGACATCTCCCCGGGATATTCAGCGCGCGACTATCGGATCCGCACACTTTTGCAGCCATTTCGTGGCGGCGCGAGGAAACGGCAGCCGTTCGGACGCGACGCAATCGTTTTAAATACGAGAATTTGTCCGTACTCAAAGACGCACGATTACGTTGAACGTGTTCACCGTCCCGACGAAACAGTTACAAGTCATTCGAGTTGTATAACACCGTTGTGCAGGTCGCTTCGCGCGATGTCTATACGCATGTACAGAATGATCGGGGATCACGATGACGTCAGGTTGACGGAACGGAACGGGTACCGGATAGGTTAATGGTAAGGAGGCCCAGTACCAGGCGGCAGGGTCTGCCAGCGGCTCGGCTGCTGATTACAGACCTCCGGATCCCCTACACTCTCGCTCTCACCTCGGTTATTGTAGCGAGCGAGGCCGGGACATCAGTATAGATCACCGGTCGGCCGGCAGTTTGTCCGATCAGCGCGGCCAGAAGTGTTGCAAGTCGTAAGCGTGGAGGTGGTCCCGGACATTCCAGTTTCCAGAGAAATTTATCGGTGGCGTTTCGCGGCCTCCTAATGCGACCCTTTCCTCGCCCTTGTTCCCTATACACGTAACCGATCTACGATACAACGAACGATCGAGGTCGTCGACGATCAACCTAGACATTTCTACGGGGAAATGTTCGTTCGATCGAAATAGAAATTTCGACGCTGCCTGTGTGGTAACTGTTCGTCGACGGGGAATAATTTCCATAACTAAGAACACCCTGCGAGAAAAGTTTTCGCGAAGAAAATGTCCGGGCACTGCGTCCGGAGCGTCGAAGGATCGGCGGGCATCGCCGCGGTCGCAGAAAATGTCATAATCTACGCCACTTTGGAAGAAGCGTAGAAGCATAGGTCGTCCAGCCGGTTAAGCGGAGATTTAGATTCCTGGAGGTTCGAGGAAGGTAACCGTCTACTAGGTGCACAGGGGTGGCGTGTGTGTCGGCGCAGGCAGATTAGAGGCCGCAGGATAATTAAGTAGCGCGTTCGACTAACGCCCCAGCTCGTAGCACTGCAACAGAACGATATCCGATATTCTCCTGCCTCGGATTTCCCTCGGCGAGATTTCGCCGTTGCCCCGTCTAACTCCGACGTCTTCGACCGCTCCTTGGCATACTCGAACGTCCGGTCCAATTAGCGCTGAAAAATGATACCTAATGGCCGATGCCTCGTCGATCCGTACACGTTCGCACGACTCCATTTTTCATCGCGGGATAACAAACGAGTTAAAGGAAACACCATTACGAGACAGGTGTCCGTTCGTCGCGTGCAATAATTACGTTAAACGACTTAATCGTCCAATGAAAAAGTATAATTGCGAACGTTTCGGGTCGAAAGAAATATGGCCACGAAACGAGACAAAAGCCTGCGCCACGGGCTTGCGGCGCACAGAATTCCACGGAAACACCGGGAACGGAACCGCGGCGCACGGGGGTTCGGATTATTAGTGAGCGGGTAGTCGTAGAAGGTGTGATTCTGACGTGTCGGACGCCTCTTCTCCGCAGGTGAGAGACCACGAGACCGGAGAACCGTCCGAAGGAGGACGGGATTATCAAGCGGGACAGAGACGGGAGAAATCACCGCAGCGACGAGGAACCGAGAGCAGAGGAACGATAGAGAGAGAAGAGTATCGAAATCGTAGCGATGGAGCAGGTCGCGGTTGCGGTGTGCAAGGAACGAAGAGAGAAAGGTGAAGAGCGGAAGGGAGTACAGGAGGATTCTTCGCGGTGGGAGAAGATCAAACGAGCCGACAAGCCACGGGGTGGTCTCTACCCGCGCTCCTTTGCCGCTCTCTTCGTTCTCTTCGCCTCTGCCTCCACCTTTTCTCTCATCCTTCTTCCGCCACTTTCGTCTTTCTTCTTTCTTCTCTCTCCTTCCCTCATTTTAACACCGTATCTCTTGCTCTCCACCACCCTCTTCCACGCACACACTCACACTCACTCTCTCTCTCCCTCTCTCTCTCTCTCTCTCTCTCTCTCTCTCTCTCTCTCTCTCTCTCTCTCTCTCTCTCTCTCCCTCTCTCCCTCTCTCTCGTCGCCACTATATTATTCATATTTCCACGCTCGTGTTCGCTCGACTATGCCCCTCGACGATCCGCACGCTCTTTCGTTGCGTTGCGGGCGCGGGACATGCAATCTCCGCGGGGTCCAGTCGGGCAACATTGTGTGGAAGGCGGAATGGTCCTCCTGCTTAAAGTTTTACGCGTCTCCGCGTTGCAGCGTTACGGAAATTCGCGACGACCGGGAATCTATGGTGGGCAGGAAACGTTCGATGATTACAGAGTCAGTGGAACGAGCGACCCGCCGCGCCGTCGAATACCGCGCCGCGTTTATTCGCCTAACGACGACAAATGACACTCCGAGGGGTCGTTCTTGCGGCTGATTATCGCGTCGGAATTCGTGGATCGTTTCAACATGTGGCGTCTTTCGTCGGAACGGGGGGGGGGGGGGATCGGTACGCGAATTTCTTCCAGAAATTTGGCCCATCTGTTGATGGAGGGCGAGCATGCAAAGCGACGCAGGATTCATGGAGATGGTCGCATTAATAAATTCGCAGCAAATCACGGGTGAGGATTGCGAAGCGAACGGGGCGATTTTAGTTGCAAATCGCCGAGCGCCGCGAGACCCGACAAAGGCTCCATCAAAAGGACCGCTTTTCTTCTCCTCCTTCTTCCACTCGTTCGTCTCCTCCTTTCGCTCGTCTCTTCTCGCTCGTCTCTGCTTATCCTGTTACCTCTCTCTCCCTTCATCCCCCTTCATCCTTTCCATGGCGATTTTTGTTCTTGTTCCCCTGTATGTTGCGTATTCTGTTTCTGGAGGTGTTGCTTCGATGTCTTGACTCCTTTTTTTTTTTTTTTTAGAAGCTGGTCGAGGTGGCACCAGGCGTTCCTCGATTTCGTCCCGAGTATCTCCTATTTCTATGCACCTCGGTCGCTATTGTCGCGCAACCATCGACCAGTTTGACGGCGGAAAAGCGCTGCGGTCGCGAGACCACAGTGTTATTGCGCGTTAATCGTGCCGAGTGAAGACCTTTCTTCGACTCGACACTCCGGAATGACTTATTGTTAGTCGAGAGACAAAGGATAGTGGAGAAAGTATTGCCGGCTTCGAGCAGAAAGTTTTAGCCAGGAGGTTTTTCGCAGAATCGTTAGGGAGGATTGAGTGATTTATTCTTCTGCGCAATTGATTCGCCACGCTAGGCATATTTATATACGCGAGGAAAAATTAATTTAGCTATACAAAGGTTGCGATGAAATTAACTAAATCGCCGTGGGTAATACGATTGCAAAAATATTATCGTTCGGCTCGAGTAAAAGCGGCGTCGCTGTTGCGATCGCATATTAATCTGTCGATTTGTTATACAAATAATTCAGTGCCGCGATACAGCTGTTTGAACGGTAACTAGCCTCGGTATTTGTCTACCTAATATTATCCCTGACTATAATCAAGCCGAAGCTCAATTTAAGATCAACAAGAAAAATGTGGTGGCCAAATCTCTGACTGCAAGAATTACTTCCACAAGCGTGCCCCGTTGTGCCGATGGACCAGCTTAAAGCCCGTTAAAAATATTAGTATATTTAACCATCCCCCTTTTAAAACACTCTAATCCCTCCACAAATCCTATCCACACAAGCAGTATCCTTCGAGCGTTTTCTCTTACCACCGATTCGACCAATTCGCCCCCCGATTTACCTCCATCAGTGTATACATATACCTGCATGGACGCAACGAATCCCGCACGAACTTTTATCCCCGATGTATTTTATATACGGGGGAACGTATACAGACGGGTTCGAGAAGAAAGGAGCTTCTCATCGACAGACCGCAATAAGGACAGGTACCAGTGTCGAAGGGTCCACTCCAAGTCCCGTGAAAAGGGCGATCCGGGCTTTTGCGATAAAAGAAGCCGGCCAGGTGCTGCGAGAAATTAGTGGTGGCAGTGTGCAAGGCCCGACCAGGCCCGTCAAGGTTCCTAATAACCTCGCACCGGATGGTATCGACGATACTGGTCCACACCGTACACCCTTCCATCCTCGAGGAACGCTTGGACACCCCTCTGTTGCATTACCCTCGGCATCTATAGCTCAATTTGCCGACACCTCGCTAAGTATAGGTTGGGTGGGTGGTCCCTTCCTGGGACCACGAGGCCCACGAGAGGAGGAGGTGTGTGCTCGACCCACGGGACCACGACAGACAGAGAATGAGAGGGCGCGAAGGTAGTGAAATGGGGCAAGAAGAGTTTACATCGTATATCTCGATGAACCATGCCGCAATGGTCGAGATGTAATGGGAATGGTCACTTTCGTACCACCCACGATATTCGGGGATTTATCTCGTGCTGGAGCGCACGTTACCAATCGGACAGGCCTTCGAGGATTGTCCGTTTCGACCCGTTCGGTATCGGGAAGCGTGCGCACTGCGACGAGGAGTTCGCTCGGCTCGAATTTGGAACTTTGTTGAAATAAATTTAGGAGCGAGTCGTCGCGACCTATGAAATATTTCTTGCGCCCGCTTTCACTCAATCACTTTCGAGCGTGCGAATTCGGGAGTGCGGAGAGGAATGAAATATTTATCGTGCGTGCACTTTGGAAAATTGAATGCAGTTCTCCGTAGAATTAACGGGTCGTTCTTGGGCCGAAAAATTCGACGATTTTTCAACTGCTGTGTTTATGCGGAAAAAAATTACACACCAGTCTACCTGGGCTGATTTTAAAGGGCGAAGCTTCCACTTCGGCACCCGTGAATTTGGGTTTTTTGTTGATTTTGTTCTGCTTGATCTTGCCAGGTGTACAACGCGAGGCCTTCTGTGCAACTTAAGTGACGGCTATTTTAAGAATTGGCGCTTCGCGTATCGGAGGCGAAGGTACTTGTTGCTGCCCGCTTGTCGCACAGATAAGTGAGGCCTCCTTGCACGAAACGGAATTATCGTTGCCCCGGACATTTCCTGTCATTTGCCCCGGCGTCGCCACCTGAATACCCCTGGCCCAGCCAACGATCCGTTCGGATGGCCCTCGTGCTTCGAATAATAGTAATAATTTTTTATACCCAGCGCTAGGTGACGCAATTTGCACTGCAAACCCATACTTTCAGCGACACGAACATAATTGATTGGGGATCAAAGGTGTTTCGCGCTACCCTGGAAAATTGAAAGAGAGGAATTTGAGAGGAATCTTGCACGAACGATGGACCGTGTAAAACAGCATTATCCATTTTTGCGCAAGCAAATAGACACGTAGTTCCATAATTTAGCTGTACCGCGTGCAGTCGTCACTTCGGACGATCAACAAGTCGACCGGTCCAATGAGTAATCGTATAAAAAATTGGATTAACCAAACAAAAACTCGCGGAAAACGGTCTCCGCGTACTATAATTACGCTACAGCTGATACCGAACATATCGCTTGCTAAATTATCGGTCTCGTGCCATAAGTCATAGACCAGGCGCAACGGGCCAGCTACCAGGTTCATAGCTGGGACGCAAAAACGTTGCCGCTATCAACGTTAACGGGGGGTTAATATGAAATACGAGTGCGATGAACATTTGTCGTTCATTACCTACGATAATCACCGCAGTGTGCCTGCGAGTTAGGCTCGCCCGTGCCAAACGGGGGTCCGCCGTGAAGCATTTCTTCCGCGAACGTATATAATTCAAAATTAGAGCGTGCGCGCCATCGGATCTGCGAATTTGCGGCGTCGATCGTTTCGCGAGACCCGGTGAATCGTAAACGGCGGCATCTTTGTGCACGGGATCGCTCGTTTGTTTGTTGCCGCCGTTGAAAATCAAAGGCAGCGATACCGTGGAGCGTTATTGAAGCCCGGGGGATGATATACTCGCGGGCAAATATTCAACAAATATTTGCAAATATTTAAAAGCACGAGAAGGCTAGAGAAGGTGGTTAAACACGAAGGGAGACAAAAGTATTCCACGAGGAGCTTAAGCAGTGTCCTTAAATGTAACAAAAGAAAAGGGAACACTGCAAGAAGTGGGTATACGGAGAGAAAAAAAAAAAAAGTTGAAGAACCTTAAATCACAGGGAAATATAAAAGTGCACTAAACCAGGATAACACCGTCGGCCAAATAAAAACGGGGAGCAAAGAGAAAAGCCGGGGAACGATGAACGCTCGTCTCAGGATTCCGCAGGGATTTAAAACAATTATTTATGGGGGCAACAAATTGAAGTGCGTAAATGCCGAGTGTTCTTTCCAACGGTAGCCGGGGGCCGAAGGAATTCGCTCGAGGACGAATCACAAAGTTGCATGACACGGGCAAATGAATCAGCGGGGTGTGCAATTCAACGCAGGGGTAGGGGCGCAGCAGCCTTCTGCTACTCTGATTTTATTTCCGCTTGCGAATATCGTATAATTAATTCGCGTACGCAGCGTCCCCGGCCGCGTTGCACAGCCGCCATTGCCCTGGAGAAATTCAACGTACTTGAATTAACAATTTATTGGGGGGAGGGGAGGGGCGGCGAGCATTCTTCGTATAAAAATAACGGTCGCGGTATGCAAATGTATTTTATTATTTGTATTTGGATGGAAAAATGTCAGCTCTCCTTTGCCGAATCGAGGCACTTCGATGAAGAATGTTGCAGGCCTGGCCGCGCAGCGATCGCACGACGGAACTTTATCTGCTCCGATTGCGTAGCCAATTGGCCGAGTAAACATTATCGAGCGTCTCGATCGATTCTCGTTCCCCGTTCAACGAATCGTACGCTGACCGCGATGGAAACGATAATTAATTAGGGGGGGGGGGAGAGAGGCATTAATCGTTGGAATTAAGCGACGACGCGGCAGCGATCGAACTCGCAGTTGCAAAGTAGATTCTGCGGACGAAGCGAACCGAGCGGAATGCGAACGTTAATTGGTCTATCGATTTTAATCGACACCTGTGCGCCCATCGCAGTCCGTGCATTTTCGAAAATGATCCGGGGCGTTACGTCCACCCGGGGTCAACGGTTGCACCACCGCCGACGCGTTACAAAATATGCGCCGAGCGAAAGATACGCGAAAAACGCAGCAGGTATCGTTACTCGGCGGAGAATCGTTCGAAACCACGCGAAATACAATTAACCCGCGGTGGCAAACTGGTCCTGGCGTGCAAACGATACCGAATTGCGGCCCGCGTATCT
Organism: Nomada fucata; assembly: GCA_948146005.1. NCBI lineage: Eukaryota > Metazoa > Arthropoda > Insecta > Hymenoptera > Apidae > Nomada > Nomada fucata. The sequence continues at coordinate 3,240,768 of OX411279.1, forward strand.
TCCCCAATGAAATAAGGGCTTCGTCGCGTAACGATAAAGCATATCGGGAACGACCGAACAGCGGAATGGAAGAAAGAAGCGAGCGAAAGAATCCAATACAGGAACAATAACTTCCGTGTCGGCCGCGTAACCGCTCGATCTTTAATTAATTTAAGCGCTTAATCCCCACCCCGGGCCGCGTCGAACCGGCCACCTTTTTCCAGCTTTCGTTCCGCGCGGCCACAATCATAATTTTCGGTTTTAATCGATCTATGAGGCGCGGGCGCAATAATATTTTCGGTGCGGTAGAGACGCGGTGCGTGCGGCCCTGTGTGACTCGTGTAATTGGCTCCCAACTGGACTTCAAAGGGTGCCGCTCTCCTTCATCCACGCCGACACAGGTGAGACGGAGAGAGAGGGATCGTGGCCAGGTCGCTCGTCCGGCTGCCGTTGCCGTTGAACGAGGACGGTCGTATTCGGAGCCGCGCGACGACGAACGGGACAGGGAACGAAGACGAAGAAGGGGTTTCTACGTGAAAATTACACGCGCCATGCGCGAGACACGGTTGCGAGGAGGACAGAGGGAATCGTGTGATTCCCTGGTGGGGGATGATGGAAGTAGGGTGGAAACGAATTGGAGGTAATACGCATGCGTTCGATTCATTGGTCGAAGGAGGACGAGCGTATGTGAATGTGGAATTGGTGGGATAAAGATGATACAGGGCTGTCTCGTTGGAGTGGAGACAAAGATGGCGAGTCTCGGGTGAAAAAGAGGGGAAGAGAGACGAATAGGGAGGGGGAGGGGTGGTGGTGGGCGAGGGGCGAACGCGACGAACAGAATCGCTCAGCGATGTTTCGATATTGGGCAGATAGTGTTCGATACGGGGGACCCTTGTCTCGTTTGGTTAATCGTCGGACGTATGCGTGTAAATACACCTGTATCGTTCGAGAACGGCCACTTTTATGCTCGCCCGCGCCGTTCGCATGTCGAACTTCGATTCAGGTGTCGTAACGACCGATGATTTGTGCATTCTGGGACGGAACATGCGTGCACGGTATGATCTTGAGGCGAAGTCGAGCCGGTAGCAATTTCTTTTCTCCAGCCTCGGTCGGATCCGTGAGATCGAAACAGCTGGGACAGTTTCTGACGTTCGAAAGAACACGGGGATGAGGGTCGACTCGATGAAAAATTATACGTCCATTATTTTATCCGTCGGCTAATCGCATCGAATGGGGAATTTGTAACCGCCCCCCGTGGAAAACGAACGGACGACTTACTTTAGTAGTTGGAACGAGATAAATCGTCCGTGCTTAACTCGGAAATATCTTCGATTCCACGAGACCGTATTCGATCAGCTTCTATAAACCTCTTCGATGAACAACTTTACGCGTCGTCCTGTCTCTTTGCCTCACCTATTCCCTGGTTCGACGCGTATTTCGCAATCGCTATTTCCGATAAAAGCACCAGGAGGAGTAGCGGGTTGGTTCCTACGTCGGCGAAACCTTGACCCGTCGATTAATTCTAAACGAGCCGCGGCGGCCGGCGCACCTCGACGAAACGACACGGTCCCAAAGTTTATACATTTTCATTCAATCATCCGCGGGTCGGTTGTGCGATACCAGATACGCGGAATCGGTGCCGCCGAGTTGCGTAGTCGAAACGACGTTGATTTCGTCGCTGGGAAACGTGGCAGTCGGTAACGAGGGAACCCCCTGGACTCCCTGGACTCCCCGGTCGAATCCAAAGGAGGGTCTAACACCCGAGGACACGGGTCGTTTAGGCGGCTCCTTTCTTCGATCATTAGTTCGGGGCCGCAGTCAGTCGAGGGCTCGTAAGTTCGCGAGTGGCATCCTCCTTCGCCTCTCTAACTCTTCTCCTCGCCTCGTCGTGTCTTTATTCGCCCCTCTAATATCTCTTTTTTATTCGCCAACTTTTCGCCTTGGCCTTTTCCGCGTCCGCGCCGGCCTCCGACGTCGTTCCCCTTCGGCCGTCACTGTTCGCCCGTGGCGAATTTTAAATGTATCACGAATGGTTCGGGGAAATCATAGCTTACGATAGCTTCTCGAACCGTGAAACGATACGATGTATCACGGTTCGACTGGGTGGCGACCGTCGTTTGTCTGACCAAACAGGAAGCTCGAAGATGAGATCCTGTCCCTTCGCGACGGGTCACGGTTTCGAAGGCCTGCACAGTAGCATCCTCGAGGTCTCTATTCGATGGAAATAACCGCATTTGTATAATCAGTTTCCTTTCGGTAGCTCTGCTAATTATCGTCTATTAACCCAACCCCTCGTTTCGTTCGGAAGTCCCCGGCTGCTTTGCATGAATTCGACGATACCTGAATGGACCTTCGGGATTCCACGAGTTCACGGCTCCATCTCGAAACGATCATCCCTTTGGAATACGCTCTTGGACAATTTGTACCGTTCGCTTCGTTCGCAATTGTCTCGCCATTTTTCCGACCCCTCGATTCGCTTCTCTTCTCGGGACTTCAGAGATGAATTTTTAATTGCGTTTCTGCACAGGGAGGATACGGTTTTATTTGGTCGTTTAGGGAAGCGGACGGGTCCACGAGGCTGGCAACGTCGGCTGCCCATGCGACCATCCGCGGAAATCGTCGAGACAGGAATTCTGGAAGCCGTGCTTGCCTGTAGGAGACCGTTTCTGCGAAACACCGCGTCCAGGCGCCATCGTCCTCCGCCAGGTACGGCCCTGCGAACGCTGATAGCTTTGGGAGTGTCCAAGAGGAATGGCGAATTCGGCGAAAAGAATTTTCTGCTCGACGGAGACAATCTTTTCATTCCGCGAAACTCGCCTGGGTGATCGCGTTATGAAAATAAATCGGCCCGAATCGAGTTTCAATTGCGCACACTTTTCGGCGAACTTTTTCAACGGTGAAACGGACACCGCTTTTTCCACCGATTTTTACGTTCCGTTCGTGGAATTGAATAAAGTTTCTTCCATAGCTGCTCTATTTAAGACGGGTGAAAGTGTCGGTTCTGGGGATGCTTTTACGCATCGCGACGTCAATTTGTGTTTCGCGCTGGTCAAAAATTTCAGGCACGCCACGGTGTTGCCGCCGGGTCTCGAACTCCGAGGTCGTTAACAGATTCTTTGTGTTTTTGCCTGACGCATTCATCCCCCTGTCATCTGTGACACGTTTCGCGACAGATTGTTGCACCTCGTTTGTTTCTCCTCTGTTCCACTAACAGATTAACCGTGGCCAACCGAGAATCGAATGTAATCAAAGCTCAAGGGGCAGAACTAACAGCCGAGCCAGCGGACGAGAGTTGGACGTCGAGAAAAGTCTCAGAGGATTCTAGAAACACGTTCCAGAGGTGGAAACGCAGTTTGGGGGAGCGTGATAAACCCGGAACAGTGAACCACCATGAAGAACCTTAGGGAGGGTGCAATCTTTGACAGGGAGGAACGACAATCTCTATTAAGCTTGAAAATGTAATCTGTCGTCCACCTTGTAACACGGTTCTGCATATTTTACGAAATTGTGTTGCTCTCAGGCTGGAAATGAAGCGCAACGCCGCGTACAGTTTAATAAAAACGAGCGATGAAATAGTATGGCTCGTAATACTGTTACTACGAATGAAACGGTTGTTAAAAATACGGTGACCAGTGTCTTGTACATATCGATAAACGTTAAAAGGTCGCGGGCATTGTAAAACGCGAATCGAGAATGTCTAATTGCAATGATTTCGGCTGGCTGTGAGAAATTAAGGGGCCGCCAAGTTATTATTGAGAAGCTGTCGAATGGAGTTTCGGAGTTTAAAGCCCGGTTCGAATGTTTACGAAACATCGTGCTTGAATTTCTGCTTTCTTTCCACTGTGACCTCACGATTTCCAGATTCCCTTTTAACGTTAATTAAAAGAATGTTCGCTTTTACGATAGGTCGGAGGACCGGCAGGTCGTGGAACACCGAACGGGCTATTGTGTTTATCTCCGTTCTGAAAGCTTTTTATTTGATTGCTGCGTCCATCCTATAATGCATATCCCTAGACGTGTTCTTACTTTTATTACCGGGCCTCGAGCGGCAACCTTTGACTTAATTAGCTCTTGAAGCTGTTACATCGCCCGTTACCGCTACGATCGTCGAAACCACGGATGAACAGGGTCCCCGCGTTTCCTTTCGAGGCAACGATTAAAATTTTCAGAAGTTTATAATATTTCTCGTGTTAATCGGGTGATTCACGTGAGTTACGCAATAAAAAGAAAAGACCTGCGTTGAAAGAATTCGTGAGGCACGATACATTGGAACTCTGCTCCAATTTCCTAACGAGTTACAGGGCTACGTTTCGTCGAACGAAAGTTCGCCATTCTCGAGATCTAAAGCATTCAATGGAAGCTTTATTTTTCATCGCCGTGTCTTCGGCGTTATTTGCGAAATACCTTTGAAAAACAGACTTAAAAAAAAAAGAAACAATGGAGTCGAAAGGTTCAAAGAAATGGCGAAAAAAGGTTTGAAAAGCGACGGGTATCTAAATCAGAATTTCCATCGGCACAGGAGACCGGTAGCCGGGCACAAAATGTACCGTAACCAGAAACGGTTTCTTTCGATCTGGAAGCTAGAACGAAATTTATGCGCGCGTAAATTCGAAGCCCCTTAAAGGTAGCAAGCGGTCGGGCTTCTTTTCTCCGTCTCCAGAAAAACATCTCTCTTCCATGGGCGTCGTTAACTGCACGCCGGTGATCACAATGTATATTCGTTAATTAGCAGGATAAATCACGGACGGAAACGTAGAATCCGTTCGACTACGGAACGTCCCGACCGCGGTGCGGTCTCGAGTTTCCGCGCGGACAAGTGTCAAAGCGCGGAGACAACGTTCTACCTTTACGAAAGGTCCAAACCCCGTCCACCCCGCCCGACCCTTTCTCGATAACGATAAACTGCGATTTCTCCCGCGGAGCGACGCCGATCCCCCGTGAAACGTCACAGCTGCATGAAGCTGTAAATCTTATCGAGTTAATTGCAGGAGCGGCCAATGAGTGCGCGAGCATTCTGCGCCGATTTAAAATGCAAATCGGCCCTCGTTGCCGGCAGCTCGCGCGCGCTCACCGCCAGCTCAATAATAGGTTTCGATGTTGAAAATTCAATCGTATACCTCGGTCGCCGCGAAATCTCCGACGCGGCGGAGGTCCTCGAGTTGTACCTCCTAGAGCGAATTCGTTTCTGCGTTTGTCCGTCAGATCTGTCCACGATTATTCCGGTCGAACGTCGGTTATCGGGAGACGGAGCTCGGGACAGAGGTAATCGATGCTCTCGAGGGGGGAGGGCGAGGATGATTTCGATTTCTTCGTCAGCCCGTTCTCGACGTTCTCGTCAAGGACAGCCTTTGGCTCGAGAGCGATGGAGAAAGGGGAAGAAATTTCGGTGGGAAGGGTGGAAGAGTTGAGCGGCGGGATCATGATTAATCAATTAGCGATCTCGGGATCCTCTCAAAAGGTCGACGGTGGGCGAGCTTGAAAAACTAAGGAGCCAAAGGAACCGCCGATGACGCGGCCGAATCCTCGCCGGGGATTTCCTAGAGGATTCGGGCAATCGTTCGCGCGGTTCCTCTGGGATTTTGGAATTTTTATTCACCACGGGCTATAATCGTTTTATAACTATCGTCCCTCCCTTCGATACATCCTCTCCTGCTTCGCGGATGAATTTTATTGTACCGACGGACCAGTGGAAAATTCCGCAACTTTCCCCACCCTGCCCCTCAATCCTGTCCGGCATCGTGCAATATATTTTATTTCTGCGAGCCACGAATAAAAGCGTCGGTCGGCCCCCTTCGTATTTAATTAATCCCTTGGCGAAAGAAAGGGACGGAGGGGAGGAAAAAAAAGAAAGATATTGTTCACGCTTGAAATACGCCAAGTTTGTATTTCTTCCTTCGCTCACGTTGGTGGTACATTTCTTGTCGGGGCCGAGAGTTCCATTCCGTAACAGAATCCCCGTTTGCCTTTCTTTCGCCTTCCGCAACGTAATCGCGCCCCCCTTCAAGGTGGTCCTCCATCGACGCTTTTCCGTCGTTCATTAATCCTTCTGTCCCACCAATTATTTCCGATCGGCCCCGGTATTTTCCGCTCAATTGTCAGGCGCGAAGCTCGTACAGTTCGCGTAGAAATCACCGGCGAGATTCCACATAGAAAATCTCAATCATCCCCGACCGGTTTCTTTTGTACTTGGCGCCCGCTAAACGCGACCGTCGATTGGTCGAGGGGCGTTCAAAGAACGCCGCCATGACTCGCAAAGTGGCCGTCTTTTGTTTGTGAAACAATGGTGCACGCTGCTCCGGCTCACTTAGCGTGCCAGCAAAATGACAACCTCTTCCGATGCTTAATCTATTAGGAAAATTAGCGGGTTGCACGACCGGGCCTCCAGTCAAAGGTGCGAGCACCCCGACCTATCGATGAACCCATTCTGACCTGTCGATTTCACGCAGATACGAGATCTCGCGGCCACTTAACGAAACCGGGTAATTACCGTCGAAACTGGACCGTTTCGAGCTTCCTCGCCGGGGCGACGAGACAGATTTGAAACGATTTTTGGCTAATCCGTGCGACCGACCGTGTTATTAACCGATCGTTATTTCATTACACTAATTTTCCGCGGAGATGGGCGAGCCTCGACATCTCTGGGACAATGGACACATTTTCGGGCCAGTTAATTTTCCACGAGGCATATCTTGGAAATGGAAATGGAAGATTTAAGATGGCACCGATTAAAGCACCTTCTTTTTTTTGTTTGTTAAGTATATAATGCGCATGTGCCTGCCGAGGGAAAAAAGGTACAGAAAAGGAGAGGTACATGATTCATAAGCAGGGCACGGGTTATTACGCGAAAGATCGGTTCGAAGGGGTGAATCGGTTCCGAGTGGATAGCTCCGGGAAAAAGAGTTCTTCCGTGGTGGCCTAATTGCGAGTTCGAGAGATAATTATTCGATTATTCACACTCGCTACGGCGAAAATAAGGAAAAAAGACGCGGTGCCTACGAAAAAAAGCGGGGATTTATGGGCCATTACGATTCGTTCTAGTAGTGGGGCAAAGGGGTTGAAATAGCAGTGGAATTATAACGTCACCTAGCGGTAGGGCTGAGAAAGTAGCTCGGCCACTGCTGCTGGTAAGAGCAGTTCTGCTCGACTGAGGAGATTTTCTACTTTAACGGCGACGTGAAAATCTCTATATCCCATCTGTGTTCGAACGTCATAGGGGAAATCTGCAGTGCACTACCTTGTCTACCGAGGCGCAGTCGGAAAATACAGAAACTGTTTTACAACGGTCAGTATGAAAGGGGTCTTCCCATTCTCTGTTATGCAAGGAGCCCCTCCAACCCCTAAAAATATACTAAAACAATTTCGTTATCCACAATTCTTTTTTATTCGGATAATTCGGATAATTCGGATAATTAGGACAATTCCTAATTACATTAAACGTAAATACAACGTAATCCTATATGCTTCGCGAGCGTGTAAAAGAAATTATTGTCGCGCGAATCGCACTCAAAATTATACATCCCTCTATCCAGCGTATCTTCTCGCGGTGGCGTTTGTTACAAAGCTTGCGAGAAAATTCAATATCAACAAACACCGACTGGTTCAATGAAAATTAAGTCGCCCGTCGTCGTCCCGTCGTCGTCCCGTCTCGTTCTTCGTCTAATTCTGTACCGTCGCACAGTTTCGATTGGGTCGTTTAGCAAAAACTCGACGCGCACTCCGTTTCCTTTTTGCCACGAGTCGCTTGGACGCGCGCGGACGCCCGAGACCTCTCATAAAATCGAATAATTCGGCTTAAAGCGGGGTTCCACGAGCCCGATATAACCGCGGGAGCGACAATAAAAGGGTCGAGCACGCCGGCGGTACTCGTTCAACGACCGTATCGAAAGGAAAACGAAACGTTAACGTAAACTGAAAAACAATCGAGTGAGCGGCGGCTGTCACTCCGACGACGAGGCTGGCATCCGCAGACCGAGTCATCTGTTTCCTACGCGGGTATGTCGTTTATTTGTCCAAAATGGCTGCTAAAACACGGCTCCGGTCTAAACGGGCGAGCCCTCGCCAGAGTAATTGGAGATCTATTTATAAGCCGCCATCTAACCCAGGCCCCATTGGCGAACGTTTTTACGAAGTAGATCGAGATTGCTCCGAATTGGAAATGACCGATCGATACTTCTACCCCGTGGGGCATACATATTTAGTAAATAATCCTATTCGGAGTGATTCGCGGGCTCGGGACTTTGTGCCAAGTGTCTCGTTTCCGATTCTTTACGGGCGAGACAGTACTCTAATTCTCGAAGCAACAGGAAAGTCGAATTAAACGTTCGAGGGGGTAGAATTTTGACGCGCGATGTACGATGGCTGCTTAAAATAGCTGCGAATAAAGCACTTTGCTAGATGTGTTTAGAGGAGCTGCTTGTATTATTTTAGTCTTACTTCTCCAATAATTCGGATCGGATAGATAAGAAATGGTATGCGTCGATAAAATTGGTGCAACAATTTTAGGGGATTTCATATTGGATTGGACGGAATTGGAAGCGAATAAGTTTGACGATATTGTTCGTGCGATATTTAAATTTTTACACAAATCGATTCTGTCGATACTAATTCTCAGCTTTCTCCACAACTCATCCAGAAGCTTCGCTCGATTTTCACGAAATTGCGAGCGAAGTGGACGCTTTCGCGGATGCTGCGTCAGGCTGGAGGGGCGATGAGAATATAGGAAAAGTCGAGGGAAAGAATTTTTCTGAACTCGTGGCCGCGGAGCTGCATGAAACGCTGTTGATTGGCCGATCGTGGGCCAATTTTCCCTCGCGTCGCTTCGCCACGAAAAATCGGTAAATTGCTTCTTTGAAATGCCGGAAAAGCCGGGAGGGAACGGTTTCCTCCGTAGTTTCTTCGACGACTTCTTCGCCCGTGGACCAAAGCAAGCATCGTTGCACGCTCGATGATCCGTGTGCTCTTTGACCGATTCTCTCTTTCATTCTGTGTCACGATTCGACCGCGAATTTAGAGCCGACAAATTTCTGCCCCTCCATCGGGACCCCTTTGGGTCGCTATAGTCGGTGTTTGGGAGAAAATTGTTTATTCCCTTGTGGCTCACGATTAAGTTAAAGATAATATTTCAAGGGGTCAAGGGTGCTGTAACGCGAGGGGAAGATTCATTTGCAATATATCACTTCCATCAATTGTACCATAAGGTTTGGTACAAAATTCACGCAAATATTTAATTATAATTATATAATTTCTATTCCGTCCGCGCAGCCTTAAGTAGATTCGTATTTAAAAATGAATCCACTTAAAAGGAATGATTTTCACGAAGTTTCGAAGTATGGAAGCGCGCAAGAAACCCGTTAAAGTAGCCATCTGCGACGGTGGTTAAAGAGGACGGAGGTCAGGCTGATTTTTATTCAGGCACGCAGCGTGCTCATAAGGCGGGCGGAATTGCCGGTTCGAAGTTTGAGATTTTCTGCCGCCACTTCTCGTCTCTCGTCTTCCTTCTTTCATCTCTCTTATACACCGTTCTCTCCTGACTTCTGACACGCGTTTCAATTGGGATGGTTGCCAAGGGAACCCAGGAACCGAAGTGTCACACGGACTATTGAAGAGGTTAAAGGGGACCGCGATTCCATTTTCAACGAGAACTCTGGAAACGCGTTGACAAATTTCGAAGAGGACCTGAAAAACATCCTCATCAAAAATCGAGTAGATTCTAGTTTGGTTACTTTTTTGACTTAAAAAAAAAAAAATAGGGGAGAATAGTGTATTGGTTTTCAATGACCGCCGAACAAATTAATCTCGCGACAATTTCGTTCCTCTTTCTCGCGCGATTCTCTGCAATAACGGGAAAGGATTCACTGGATAGTGAAAAGCATTTCGCAGGTATTGCACAGGTTGATTATACTTTTAAATTCCAGTTCCCTGGCTATTGTAAGAGCTTGGCGGCTTGCTCGTCGCCGGAAAAAAAGAGAGAACTTTTTTTTTTTATTCCGCCCTGAAATGGCTCGTGTGAAATTGATAATAGCCGTGCCACCTAGCCAAATAAATTCCCCGCCAGTTGCCATTTTCCGCGAGGAACCCTTTGAAAATTGTCCAATGTCCTCCCTCGTTTTGCATTATTACAAAAAAAAAAAAGAAAAAAAATGCCCACTGTTGCATAGTGTTAGTCATCGTAACGAAATTACCGCAACACGTGCGAAAGTGAAAGTCAAGTAAACTCCTTTCCATTCCGAGATCGAAGGCAAATATTTCAGCTGCGGATAATCTAATTGCCAGCGATCCCACTAATGAACCCGTCACGATGATATTTTTAAAACCGTTCGCGTCTTCTCGAATTAACCTCGGCGCAGAGAGGGCTCGTCTACTTCATTCGCGAAAACGTCGGAACCGAGCTAGGGAAAGGGGGGGTGCAAAAGGGGTGAAGCGCACGGTCGGACAGCCGGAAGACCGTTCAGCGCTATTAACAGCTAATGAAAATTAGCTTTCGTCGGTTGATTGAGCGTCAAATCGTCCCTTTCTTGTTTCGAGAGAGAGAAGTCCGCCACCGGTGTCGTTAGACCGACGTACTCTCGTTTCGAATCGCAGTGCCCTCGTAGACTTCCTACTCCTTTTTTGCCCCTCTCGTTCTGTCTCGCGTCGATCAAGGAAATTCCGTGGGGCAAGTGCCGCAACCCCCGTTCTGTCTGCGCCGGAAAATCGTCCAGAATTTCGTAGACGAATCGTCGGCGAGTCGGTGTCAAGTCTGTACCGTTGAATACGCGAATTTCACGAAGACGAAGAACCAATTGGCGGGCGTCGAAGCGTTGGATAATTAACGTGATTAGAAAATCTAGCGACAAACGCGACCCTGTTTCGATGAATTCTTACCCGCTTCGACGACAGAAAACTTGACACGTACGGCATATAATCTTTGTTTTCGAATCCTGTCTATTTTCGAGCTCGAGAATACCAGAACTTCGTGCCGTTCCGAATTCGCGACTGAGATTCGACCCAAGAATACGCGTGCTTCGTGGGAAGAATATTTGTTTTTCCTTCCGGAAATGTTGCGAATTACTCCGAGCCCATGTAGCGTACAGAGGATACGTGCATTGTTCTATACAATTTCCATTCGTTCTCCGCACAGCTCCAAGCGTTTCACGCCCGAAAGTCTTTCGGCAACGATTGCTTTGTCGTCGAAGCTGTTCGGTGTGCACGCCCCGCGAGCAGAGTATCGCGAGAGACGTTTGACGGGCCCAGTTTGGAAAACGGCTCGCGATCGAAAATAGGTCATTCGATTTGGAACGGCTCGGATTATTTCGACCGATACAATGGACCGCGTTAATTTCTTAATGGAAACCGCAAGTAATCCCGGCTAGTTCGAGCCGCTGGTTACGATCGCGTGCCAGCACAAGGCTTCGTTTAACGGAAGAGCATTATGGCTTTCGAATGTTTAGAAGACGATATAAACGTAGCAGTAATGGACTGCAGAAACGATTGTAAAATCCATCTTCCGAATCGAACCCGGCTCGTTCCCGCGAGTCAACTTTGTCATTGATGGTCCCGCGGCGAACGATTTAATTGCGGATTCCTTCTGTTCTTTTCGACGCCGGTTTACGATGGACGTCGGGGCTCTTCGTTCATTTTTACTGCGATTCATACGAAGGGGCATCCTTTCTTTCTGCCATTGTTTCGGTACGCGAAGATATTTTCAAACTGCCCGGGAGGCTGATACAAAATAGGTTTTTCAAATTCGTAACTAACAGTGGACGATAAAATTGTTCTTTGCTGAACGTGAATATTGGTACCGTTCAGTCAGGACATTTGCATAATAAAAAAAGCGGACGGCATATAGGTTTGTTTGCTCCCGTAATATTTATTTCTCAGAGGCCAGAAGTTTCATTCACTGAAAATGAAGGGAGTCACTATTCTAACGAGGAATAACAATTCTGTCGCTACTTGCTCTACGGCGGCGTTCCTTTGAACGTTCGCTCCCTTTTATGCAGATCGACGGAGAAGGGTTGCAAAGGCCCTTTCGAGGAGGATAATGTAACTCCTTTGTTTATAACAGATGAGTGTCAGATCTAGCCTTTTTTTTCCTCGGCCGTCGGTTAAGTCTGCTCGTCTCCGCGTCTGAATAAACATATCTGATGTCTGTCGGGCCCACCCAGACGGAGCTATTAAAACTCTTATGGGAAAGTCGCTTCCATTCGTGGACTGATTGCGCGTCGATACTATCGCGATAGCCCTTTAATCGACACTTGCTCGGCACTAACCTGTAGTATCGAGTTGTTGAAAAAATTCCAATTGAATCGAGTGTCGCTTCCTTGTGCAAATGTTTGCGCATTCATGCAGGTCCGTTGCTTCATTCTCAGAAGTTGTCAGTTTCATAAGATTTTCTAGACATAATTAAACGTTCTCTTATTTATTGCATTATTAAATTTCATTAGATCGTTAAATCTCGGACACTTTAATCTTCTTCTAGGTCCATCTGATTCAAAAAACATATCGGACGATATTTCTCTGCGTTTGCTCGACGTTATACATTTCACCAATTATTATGAGCCACCAGTGTACCGTGCGAAATTTTTGCAAGAATCGCACAATACGTGCCTGGTTCTCCTTTAATTTCTCAACGATTAAGCCGTTCGCTGTGAGTCCTCGCGCAAAGAAAAAAATGCCGACGTTTTAGCGGTAGCTCTCAAGCGGACGAGCAGAGAAGGGCTCGCAAGCGGCGGGTCAGAAAAAAGGAGCTACACTTCTTTTGGAAGATGTCTCGGGTCAAGCACGTCAAGTTTTTACGATCTCGAGTAACTGTGACGTGTAGACGTTCGACAGAGTGGCTCTTCAAGGGGGAGGTTACGAGGCAAGAAGAAACACTTGTTCTGGTTTTCTAATGAACCACGTATATTTGAATAGATCTGTGCGATCACATAGGTACGCAGAAACAATTGGAGCATCGACCTGACGCACGCTTATAATAGTACGATTACGACTAATCAGTATCGGGGTTGATTGATTTTATTGCACGTACTTTCTTTTTCACAAGTCCTCTTATTTGGTTTTCGTTTTTATCGAAATCGTTCTGTAGGCAGCTTGTCAAGAGTTTTCAACACGACGAACTGCCACGTTACTTATTGAAAAGTTGTACAAATTGAGGAATAGATAGAGAATGCTACGGTATTAAGTGCAATGGACAATGCGTAATGTTCGAAGTACGCCAGTACTGGCGAGATAGTGAAAGATTTCTGTTGATAATGAATTGAGGGCTTTTATAATGGTTCTATACCAAGTGGCAGTTTTATTGTATAGTGTGGCTTTAGAATAAATAAATATACCACCCACCGATACCGTTCGATTGAGATTGCATTTTATACAGTTATTTACACGCTAATTTACACTCTCTCGTCCTAGGCAGAATTATGTTCGTAGTTTAAATCTACAACTTGCTCGGGCACTACTCGACAAATTAATCGACACCGTGCTCATTAATCTTTACTTTAAAACGGACGTGTGATTGTGCGATTGTATGATTGCAATTCACTACACTTAATAGAGAATAGAGCGTAGAATTTCCGG